>CM057451.1:513907500-514507500 GCA_016271365.2 Neoceratodus forsteri
TTCACAAAAGAATCTCACCATAGGCACAAATTCTTGAAAGTGTTTTGTGAATAGGGCCTGCTCAGAGTAGTCAGTGTATGTTTTATTTAGGTATCATATTTGAAATAAAAGTGAAGAATGCTGACTTTGAGAAATGTGAGGTGCTCAGCATTTTCTGGTGTCAAACAGGACTGTGTCAGTAATGACGTTACCAGCTGAACTAAACAATCATTCTGAACAGATGCTAGTCGGAGGGCAATTCATGTACTTCATTGCAATGTTTACTGAAGCAGGCCACATATTTTGTTTGGATTTCCAGTATTTCAAAGGATCAGCTTTCCAGCTGATATTGGGCTCCGCCACGTACATTTCAACAATAGTCTGTGCTGAGGCTGTGTTACAAGAGGCAGACAAATAAGATGTTACACTTACATCTTCTAAGTGACTCCAGACACGAAGCTGAACCAAGTGACCCTGGGACAGTGCCATGCTTGGCTAGTGGTGAAGAAGAAGAAGATTTGGCTGCAGTGGCTGAGGAGGAAGAGAGAAAAAATGTCACAGCAGTAGAGGATGGGCCACCTGATGCTGTGCTGTGTCATGAAGAAGATTCTGAATGTGGTGCTGCTGTTGTACTCTTCCATGACAGCATGCACCTCGTCAATTATTTCTTGTTTATCTCAAAATAAGTGTCATCATCATCTCTCAATAGTTGCTTCAATTTGTATCGTGGGTCCAAGATTGTAACTTTAAAGTAGTATTCAGAATAAAGCATTTTACATAGTTTGTCATCTTCTTCAACTTTTTTGATCACATGTCTCATAAGATCTTGGTGTATTCTGGGAGGCAACCTGCATATGTCAGCAGCACCACTGTCAGCC
The DNA here is from genome assembly GCA_016271365.2 of Neoceratodus forsteri. Lineage (NCBI taxonomy): Eukaryota > Metazoa > Chordata > Ceratodontiformes > Ceratodontidae > Neoceratodus > Neoceratodus forsteri. Next base: position 513,908,358 of record CM057451.1, read on the forward strand.
TGTGTGATCATGGAACAGTCTTGCTTCTCTAATGTTTCCCTAATCAGATTCAATCCAAATTTTAAAATCTTTATTAGGGGTATCACCTGGCTGAGAGTTGTGTTTGCACTGACCTCCCTGGTGATTTCCTCAAATGGCTGGAGCAGGAAAATTAGAAACTCCAGCATGGCCCACTGTGATGGAATAATATAAACGTCTACATCACCAATTTTATTTTCCTAGGTGTATTGCCTGACGGCTTTCCTTTGTTCCAGCGGCCTTTGGAACATATAAAAGGTCGAATCCTATCAAGTAGAAATGTGTTGAATCAGTCTGTGCAAGATAAACTGTGCTCCTGCTGTATTTTTTTCAAATAAGTGATGGGCTTTGCATGAGTGACTGAAATGAGTGCATATTCTTTTAGCAGTGCTAAGGAGAGCCTTAATCTGCCTGTCATCATCGAGAAAACCATGAACTATTAAATGTAAGCAATGCGCAAAGCAGCAGATGTGAACAAAGCCCCCCTCCTCCAAGGCCTTCCTTATGTTGGATCCATTATCTGCAACTATAAAGCCAACTGACAGTCTCTGTGAAGTGAGCCATTGCTGTATTGGTTTTTGGAGCTCTTCTTTGATGTTGTGTGAGGTATGTTCAGATTGAAAATAAAACATTTTTAGAACAGTAAACTGCGATACTTCACTGTCCCCAGTCGCACATGAATTATCAAAACATGCCCAATGTGTCGTGACAGACATGAAAGGTTCAGGCTGATCGCTTGTCCAGATATCTGTTGTGAGATGCACCACCCTCCCAACAGTATTGCCCAAGACACGTCTTAATTTTTTACATATGACATTGTTAAGATCTGGAATCCCCGTTGTCAAGAAATATTTCCACGATAGTATACTATATCGAGGTACTCAAGCAACCATCTGAATCCTATATGTTCAACCACATTATATGGTAGCAAATCAACATCTATCATTTCTGAAATTTGTTTGGTTTTTGTAACAGCAACAGGGTGAGTTGAGGCTTATTTGGCTTTACACTCATATGTTTCTGAGATGGTAAGCTGTCTCCTTGAAGGAGGAGGGCTTTTGAACACATGGTCACTTTCAGTAACAGTAGGAGGAGTCCTTCGAATGGGAGGAAGTGGTGGTGGAGGTGTTTCAGTAGTACTGCGGGGGCTGCCACTGCTTTCATATATGGGAGTTACCCTTGAGTGTAGTGAGCTATCACTGTCACTTTCTCTTTGAGACTCACAACTTGAGTTCTCAGTAATGTTATGACATCTGTCTAGGTGCCTTTTCAGTGCTGAAGTTCCCAATGCTCCTTTCGTTTTACTCTTTGCTGATTGGCCATTTACAAATAGCACATGTTGCTACCAACTCACTGGAATCACTAATGGATAAGCATGACCAAACAAAGATTATATTTTTTTAGTTTTTTTCCTAGGAAGGCATGGCACCTCAGTCACCTTTTCAGGGCTCCCCCCCCAGATTTTTCTTGGGCCTGTTCCTCTTGTGGTTTATTCCCACTGCCCCCCTTCCACAACCAAAATAGTTCTGCCTGTTTCTTCCTCATTTGCCATTTCTATCCTCTCCAGTAAACCTTGTGCTGCCTGATAATTCTCTTCACCTTTATTATTGCCTTCATTGGGTTCAACCTCAGAAGAATCGGATAACTGGCAGTAGCATAGTATGCAATTGTTCCATACCGTTGGGTGCCTCTGCAGGTAGTACCCTCCAAGCCTTTAGTTTTTTTAACTACATAACTTTTTTTTTACTTGGGACTGATGATGATCCGAGACATTCACCTTTTTTGGATTCAAGCATTCGCTTAGAAGATGAAACCTTAAATGTGAAAACATGAAAAAGTTCTGGAGACCCAATCTCCGCAAAGACATAAACAGGATGGAGGCAGTCCAGAGGAGGGCAACTAAAATGGTGCACCGGAAGACATATGAAGAGAGACTTAAGGAGCTTAATATGTATAGCTTCGAGGAAAGGAGGGACGGGGGGGCATGATAGAAACTTTCAAGTACAGCAAGGGAATCAACAAAGTCCAAGAGGGTAGCATCTTTCAAAAAAAGAGGTGTGCAAGAACAAGGGGGCACAATTTGAAGATAGAGGGGTGGCTCAGAGGTAATGTAAGGAAGTATTTTTTCACAGACAGGGTTGTGGATGCATGGAACGGCCTTCTGGAGGAGGTTGTGGAGTCAAAAACAGTGTTGGAATTCAAGAATGCATGGGACAGTCATAAGGCAATTCTAGGGGTTGGGGAGTAGGAAGAAGTAGGCTGTTGGTTAACTAGGATCTGCAGCTTATCCATTAGGTAGAGAAATGGGCAGACTGGGTGGGCCAAGCGGTCCTTATCTGCTGTCAAATTCTATGTTTCTATGTATGTTTCTATGTAAATTACTTTTTGGGGTTTGATTTAGTTTTCCCTTTTCAGGCTGATTGCTGTCTTTTGCAGTGCTACTGCCTACCTGAAACACTGAATGTGCCTCATCAACACTTTGATTCATTTTTTCTTAGTATTTTAACCTGTAAAAAAGAGATCACTCTAACTAATGTGATGTCCTTCTGACAACTCCCACCCACAGGCCAGGGACAAATTTACTGTCATGACTTGTGACTGTACCCAGCACACCGACAGCACAGCAGTCCACCACAACTTCCTTCCAAGATTACCTGACTGACTTCTACAGTACAGTTAGTTACTGTTAAGTGACCAAATTCAGCAACTGTTAAGTGTGCCTCAGAATTTGAATTGGAGGTGCAGACACATCTGCTGCATAACCGCATGCAGCACAGTCCCACACTGGGGGTTGGTTAATGCTTATACATAATGTAATGTAATGTAATATACTATAAAACTAATAATAAGGAGGAATAATGGGAATGAGTGATGATGATGACACTTGTGTGTACAGTAGTTGTACTTGTGTTGTAGTGTAAACAGCCTGCTAAGAGTCACAAAGTCAGATTATCCCCTGGACCACCCACAGCCAGCAGCACAGACGCATCAACTTGAATGTTGTTTGTCTAAACAGTATTTTTCTTCTTAATACATGAAATCGTGAATGAACATTAACAAGTGATCATGATTCGTGATCAGATGGCACAAGTCAAAGATTTCTGGCAGCCTGCTGTCCTTGCCCTGTACACACAGACACACTGAAGGCAGGAAAATAAAAAATATTTGGGATTTCTGGGACTGTTAAATTCCTCGTGCCCCCCCACAGTCTCTCTCTCTCCCTCTGGACAGTGCAAGTCAAAGATTTATTTTGCCAGCCTGCTGACCTTGCCATGTACACACAGCCACACTGAAGCCATGAAAAAAATGTTATTTGGGATTTCTGGGACACTGTCACATTTCTCGTGGGTCCCCCTGCAGTCTCTCTCTCTCCCTTCTGGATGAAATCATGAATGAACATTAACAAATGATTATGATTCGTGATTGTATGGCACAGGTCAAATATTTATTTTGCCAGCCTGTTGCCTTTGCCCTGTACATACAGCCACACTGAAAAGCCAGGAAAAAATATTATTTGGGATTTCTGGGACTGTTACATTTCTCATGGGCCCCCCTGCAGCTCTCTCTCTCTCTCTTACTCTCCTCTGGATGGCACAAGTCAAAGATTTACTTTGTCAGCCTACTGCCCTTGCCCTGTACGCACAACCACACTGAATCCAGGAAAAAAATTTAATTTCGGATTTTCTGTAACTGTAAAATTTCTCTTTGGACCCCAGTAGTCTCTCCCTCTCTCCTCTGGATCTGGAATGGCACAAGTCAAAGATTTTGCCAGCCTGCCCTTTCTCATGCACACACAGCTGCACTGTCTGAGGCCAAGAAAAGAAAAAAACTTTCCCTTGGGATTTTCTGTAACTGTAAAATTTCTCTTGGGCCTCCAGTAGTCTCTCCCTCTCTCCTCTAAATCTTCTGCTATGGCACAAGTCAACGATTTTGCCAGCCTGCCCTTGCTCATGTGCACAGTCACACTGCCACATTGCCTGCCTTTTGCCTCCCCCTCCCCCCGGCAGCCACCCAGGCCACCACTATCTTCCCAGTCCCTCTGGATTCCTCCTTTCTCCAGTCCTGACCCATCACCCTCCAACAACAATCAGTTTTTCTACCCCGCTCACCCCAGTAAGTCTCATTTCTCTCTCCAGGTTTCTCTTCCCTCCACTCCAAAAATGTATATTTGTTTTATATATTTCTGTTTTTTTTTCTTTTCTGCAACTTTTTATGGTGGCTCTCTGCTGCAGTGAGTGAGCGAGGTGCTCCTCCGACCTTCATCCTCTTGTCGGGGTCATGTTGCACACTCAGCATGGTTATATACCATGAGTGTGTCATGTGACCGTCTGTTGCCTGGCAGATGCTGCTGGAGACCTGTACATGAAGCAAGCATGCCAACGGCATCCCGATGGCAACAATACACAAAATGGCACTTCCACAGACCCGGAACCAGACTTCTGCAGCAAAGTCCGTATTTATTCTGGTCCATGGATTGCGGGTTTGATCCAGCAATCCGGACCTCCAGCAGAACAGTCTGCTCATCTCTAGAATGAATGACCCACTCCTCTCAGGATACATGGTGAATAAATTGCCTACCTACCCTAGGGCACATGGAGAATAAGTTGTCCAGTTTCCCAGGTCACATGGAGAATAAATTCCCTCTCTCCTCAGGGTGCATAGAGAATAAATTACCCAGTCACCTCAGAGTATGTGAGAGAAATATGACCCACTCACCCCAGGGCAAATGTTGAAGAAATTACCAACTCACCTTAGGGTACATGGAGAACAAATTACCCACTCACCCCTGGGCACATGGAGAACAAATTATGCACTCACCTCACTGTATAATGAGAACAAATTACCCACTCACCTCAGGGCACATGGAGAATAAATTTCCCGCTCACCTCAGAGCCCATGACAATAAATTATTTACTTACACCAAAGCACATGGAGAATAAATGACCCAGTCACCTCAGAGTACATGATGAATAAATTATCCATTCACCTGGGGTACGCGGAGGACAAATTATTCACTCACCCCAGGAGACATGGAGAATAATTTACCCACTCACCCCTGGGCACATGGAGAACAAATTTCCCACTCAACTCTGGGGACATGGAGAATAAATTACCCACTCACCCCAGGCCACACAGACAACACATTGCCCACCCTCCTCACAGTATATGGAGAATAAATTGCCCATTATACAATGGGATAAATTGAATCAGCCAAATCCCTCAACCTGATTGGTTAGCTGGTACCTTTCCCAGCATTGTAAATTCTCCAGTGTACCCACTGAAAAAAATACCAGCCAACTTTATCGCATGCCAGTCAATGTATCAATAGGATGCTTTCACTTCAAAGGAACCCACCGCCAATTTTCCTGTCACCGCTTTGGTAAGACACCACGGTAAATTTTAAAAAAATCCTATTTTGAACTGTACGGTCCTCAGTCAGTTAAAAAATATTTAAAAAACATTAAATAAACAGCATTTGCCATTGTATAATAGCAATTTATCCCCCAGGGTGTGGTTATACTGGAGGACTTAACATGACTGGTATGGTAAATCCTCCAGTATACCCACACCCTGGAGGGATAAATTGCTTAAATTACCCCAAGGTACATGGAGAATAAATTCTCCACTCACTTAGGGTACATGGAAAATAAATTACCCACTGATTCAGGACACATGGAGAACAAATTACTCACTCACCCCTAAGCACATGCAGAACAAATTACCCACTCACATCAGGGCACATGGAGAATACATTATCCACTCACCCCATGGCGCATGAAGAATAAATTACTCAATCACCTCAGGGTACATGGAGAATGCATTAGCTATTCACCCAGGGCACATTGAGGACAAATTATCCACTCACTCCAGGGCACATGGAGACTAAATTACCAACCCACCCCAGGGCACATGGAGAACAAATTACCCAGTCACCTTAGGATACATGAAGAATAAATTACCCACTCGCCCAGGGTACATGGAGGACAAATTATCCACTCACCCCAGGGGACATGGAGAATAATTCACCCACTCATTGCTGAGCACATGGAGAGCAATTACCCATACAACTCTGGGGACATGATGAATAAATTACCAACTCATGAAGTGCAAATGGAGGATAAATTACTCACTCACCCCAGGTCACACAGATAACACATTGCCCACTCTCCTCAGTGTACATGGAGAATAAATTGCCCAATTACCCCAGGGTACATGGAGAATAAATTGTTCGATTACCCCAGGGCACATGGAGAATAAATTCTCCACTCACTCAGGGTACATTGAAAATAACCTACCCACTCACTTAGGGCACATGGAGAACAAATTACCCACTCACCCCATATCACATGGAGAATAAATTACCCACTCCCACAGGGTACAATGAAAATGAATTACCCACTCACCCCAGGTCATATGGAGAAAAAATTACCCTCTCATCCAGGGCACATGGAGAATATACTGACCCCTCACCTAAGGATACATGGTCAGTAAATTGCCTACTTATTTTGGGCACTTGGAGAATAAGTTGTCAAGCTATCCAGGTCACATGGAGAACAAATTACTCATCTCAGGATACATGAGAGAAAAGTACCCACTCACCCAAGGGCAGATGTTGAATAAATTACCAACTCACTTTCAGGTACATGTAGAACAAATTACCCACTGACCCTGGGCAAGTAGAGAAACAATTATCCACTCATATCAGGGTATAATGAGAACAAATTACCCATTCATCTCAGGGCACATGAAGAATATATTATTCCCTCAACCCAGGGCACATGAAGAAAAAATTACCCAATCACATCAGGGCACATGAAGAATAAACTACCAGCTCATCTCAGGGTTCTATGGAGAACAAATTACCCACTCACTCCAGGGCACTTGGAGAATATGTTACCCGCTCACCCATGGCACTTGAAGAAAAATTACCCACTCACCTGAGGGCACATGGAGAATATATCACTCACTCATCCAGGGCATATGGAGAATAAATTACCCACTCACCCCAGGGCACATGGAGGGTAAATTCCCCACTTACCTCAGAGTACATGGAAAATAAATTACCCACTCACCCTGGGTGCATGTTAAAATAAATTACCAACTCAGCTCACAGTACATGGAGAACAAATTACCCACTTACCCAAGCTCACACAGAGAACAAATTACCCACATGCCTCACTATACATGGAGACAAAATTACCCACTCACCCCAGTGCACATGGAAAACAAATTATCTACTCACCTCAGATTACATGGAGAATAAATTACCCACTCTCCCCCAGCTCACACAGAGAACAATTTAACATAGAAACATAGACTTTGACAGCAGATAAGGACCACTTGGCCCCCAGTCTGCCCATTTCCCTACCTATTGGATAAGCTGCAGGTTCTAGTTAACCAACAGCCTACTTCCTGCAACCCCCCACTATAATTGCCTTATGTCTGTCCCATGCATGTTTGAATTCCCCCACTGTTTTAGACCCCACAACCTCCCCAGGAAGGTGGTTCCATGCATAGGGTACATGTAGAATAATTTACCCACTCACCCAGGGGGACTTGGAGAATAAATTACTCACTCACGCAGAGCAGATGGAGAAAAACATTGTCCACTCAACCAGGGCACATGGAAAACAAATTACCCACTCACTTCAGGGTACATGAATAAATTACCCACTCAGGACACATGGAGAACAAATTACCAACTTACCTCAGGGTACATGGATAAATAATTACCTACATACTCTAGGGCACATTGAGAATAAATTACCAACTCACCCAGGACACATGGAGAATAAATTACCCACTCACCTCAGGGTACATGGTGAATAAATTGTCTACTTACCCTGGAGCCAGAGCTCCAGATATGGGGAGTACTGACCTGTTTTAATCACCGAATTTTAGGATATACTCTTCAATTTTTTTTATGAGTACTGATACTCGCCCAACATTTGTAAATACTCCATACCAAAGAATAATGCTTCATAACATAACTGGTGAGTCAAAAGGAGCAGTTTTTTTTCCAGATTTACAGCACTTGTATGCATCCCAATTTTATTTTACTTACTATATTTTAATATATATTTTAACTGCTGGGTAAATTACTATCTGCCAGCATTATCTGGATCATTGCTGGCACTTGATCAATTCTTTATCTAGAAAAAAAAAAATTTAAAAGGTACTCCTCACCCCACTCTGTCCAGAAATTTGTACACAGCTGAATTTGGTTTTACTCACCTCACTTTCAAAATAAGAAGTACAGTACTCATCCCAAAAAATCATATTTTATTTATTTTTTTATTTATGACTTTGATAACCAGGTAGGTGCACTGATCCCAGGAACCGTTTTCAGGCATGGCCCGGGCCATTACAAATGGCACAGATAACAGTACAGAAAACATAAAACCAAAAAAAACAGTAAAAACTGTGATACAGGTTACAAATAACACAAGATTGGAAGGACATTGTGAAAAAAATGATCCTCCCTGTCCTTGACTGTGGGGACGTAGTCTACGGCAGTGGCCCAAAGACCACATTAGCCAAGCTGGACCCTCTCTTCCACTCTTTTTGTTGCTTCACCCTGAACAGCCCCTACTCCACACACCTCTGTGCCCTATACCAAGCAATGAACCTCACCTCTCTTGATAATTGCAGGCTAACCCACTGCACAAAAATCCCGGCCAAGTATTGGTCACAGCATCTCCCCTCCTACCTCTCTGACATCTTAACAAACCCTAGCACACAAGCATACACACTCAGAAACTCAGACTCCAGGTCCCTAGCTGTCCCCTACCGGTCTGCCTCCACAGGGCAGTCAGGTTTCAGCTACCGCATTCCCATGCTGTGAAGCAGCCTCCCAGCTAACATTCATCACTTCACCTCCCTTTCCCACCTAAACGCCATGCTCCAAGATCATTTCGTCCCTACCTGTGCTTGTGTCTAGGCATTTCCCAATCACTAGTAAAATCTCTGGGTATGTCGGCACTTAGCAAATTGCAATTAATCGGTGTCTAACTATTGTTCTCTCACCTTATACTGTCTCTCATATGGCTCAAAGTTAATTTTATTGTACACCTGCTGTCCTTAACTGTGTTTACCAACTGACTCTCTCAATCCACTACGAACGTGGAATCAGAACCAAATGTTAGCGATCTTCCACAATGTATTCACTTGTCTATACTGTCTTCAACTGTCTACCTCATGCTGTGTATACTGTGGTTACCAATTGACTCTCTCAAGCTACTACTGACTTGTAATCAGAACCAAATGTTAGTGTTTCTCCCATTATGTATTCACTTGTCTATACTGTTTTCAACTGTCTACCTATGTTCCCCTCTCCCCCAGGACACATCTGTAACCGAGGAGTATTCTGCTCAGTATGCCTTCCTGGTAAAACTCTTAAATAAATAAATAAGTCAACTTAAACAAGATTGGATAACATAAGTCAGTTATTACATATACAAAAGGGGCTGGATATTCAAACTGCGCTATTTTGTGGCGCAAGCCCTTGCGCTGCACAAAATAGTTGCACAGGGGTGTGTCCTGAGTGATATTCAAAGGAGTTGCGCCCTTGAGCAACTCCTTTGAATATCACCCCCTGGCTACAGCCACTGTGCATGGTGCAGTGGAACTTGCACCACCGCAAGTGGTCAGAGTGGAGCATTCAACTTGCGGTGGCGCAAGTACCATTGCGCCATGCGCAAAAATCCCATATTCAAAAGGTGACATGCAAATGGGGCCATAATTCATGCAAGGTGCAGAGGGGCCATTTGCATCTGATTATGGCCCCATTTGCATGCCATTAGCATGCAGGTGTGCCGATCCCGAGGACTTGTGCCTGGCACTCTAGGCAGCAGCCGCCGGGACCGACGCCCCGCAGCCCGATCATGGTGAAACAGTGATAATCCCACCACCACCCCCACTGGCCCGATCGCGGGCATAGTTTAACCCGCCACCAGCCCGATCGCGGGCAGCAATGTAGCTCCCCAAGCGTATCCCTGGTGGTCCAGTGGACCAAACATCCCGATCGGGATTGTGATTGACAACCCCCACCTCTCGATATATCTTGGTGGTCCAGTGGACGAACATCTCGATCGCAGGATTGTGTATTAACAACCCCTCATTTCGACATATCTTGGTGGTCCAGTGGACAAATATCGTCGCGGGATGGTGTAAAATAACTCTCAATCATTTTGCTAGTCCCCACCACCACTCCATGAGCCTCACACTTTCCCCGCGGCTGGCGGGCAGCATCCCACCACCTGCCGCCCGCTGCTTCCGCTGACTGACTGCCCGTAGGGCTGCACACCCATTGGTGCAGAGCAAGAGCCATGAGCTGCAGCCCATACAGACAAGACAGTCCAGTTTTGTGAATGAATGAATGTATTCATTCACAAATCTGGACTGTCTCTAGGCGGGGGCTGCATGCCCATTGGCTCTTGCTCTGCACCACCGGGCGGCAGTCTCACCGGCAGTCAGTCGGTGGGTGGCAGGTGGTGGATGCTGCCGCCACCGCCGCGGGGGCAGTGGGGTGGGAGGCTTTGGCGGGTGGGGTAGGGACACTAGGCACCAGGGATGTTTTGGGGGTTGTTTGTACACCCATCCCGCCGATCGGATGTTCGGTCCACTGGACCACCAGGGATATAATCGGAGGTAGGGGGTTAATACCAATCCCTAATCAGAATTTATGGTCCACTGGACCACCAGGGCGTTGGGGGAGACACTTTGCTGCCCGCAACCGGGCTGGTGGGGGTGAATTTACGCTATGCCTGGGACCGGCCAGTGGGGTGGTGGTGGGATATTACCTCTTTGCCCATGATCCGGCTGCAGGGGGGGCACAGGGTGTGGGTTGAGGGCCAGCCACAAGTGGCAGCTGCTGTGCTGCGCCCTGCAATGCAGCAGCTCACCTGTGGGTGGCCCTCGACTTAGGCCTTTTTGGCTCAAAGTTGTGCAGGAGCAGGTTGTGGGTTGCGCCTGCACAACTCTGCACAGCCCAACTGAATATCGGGCTGTGCAGTTTATGCATGGTTCCTCCCCCTCCAGTTCAGCATACATTCATTTGCATTGCGCTGTTGCTCAGCCTGTTTTCAGTGGCGCAACTGCCTCCTGCTGAATATTGCAGAATGGCGCAATTTCGGACTTGCGCATGCGCAACCCTATTGCGCATGGCGCAACCCTTTTGAATATCCAGCCCAAGTAATTTTACATATGTACATTTGGCAGGTAGACAGTATGAGTACATTACCTGCAATCAAAGTAAAAAAATGCATTGGTAGTGAGTGGATGAAGAGGGGACAGAGGGAAAACCAAGGGGAGGGAGGCAAATGAGACTCAGCGGGTGAGTGGACAAATTTGGCAAAAAGGTGGCCTACCCAGGGGAACAGTGACAGGAGAAATTTGCTAGGAGCCAACTTTTGAAGTGGGATTTGAAACTGCAGTGTGTGTCGATGAAGCGGAGTACAGGTGGCAGTTTGTTCCAGAGAGTTGGGGCTGCTGCCGACAAAGCTCTGCCACCCACATTCGTGTATACCCTAGGAACTGCTAGAGCGGGGGTGCTATTTGAGCAGAGGCAGCAGCCGGGAGTTTGGGTCTGTGAGGTCACAAGGGGGGATTCCTGACCAGTATGGATAACAGTATCTGCCAGGCAGCAGAGGATGAGGTCAAAGTGACCCTGCAGTGGGAGCCATCCAAGGGAGTTGTAGAGGATGCAGTGGTGGGTAGAAAAAGGGGCCAGCAAGGCAAAATGACAGGCATTGTTGTAGGCAGAGGAGAGCTTGGCTATAGTGGTTACAGATTCCCTGGCATAGATAGTGGAGCAATAGTCCGGTATTGGGATTAAATTTCCCTGGACAATGGCTAGTCTGGCCTCCTGGGTGAGGAATTGACAGAATCTATAGGCTGCACCCAGTTTTTTGATGGAACCTGCGAACTAGGGAATTGACATGCTCAGAGAAGGTGAGGGAGGGGTCAAGTAAGACTTCTAAGTATTTGAAAGCGTTGCTGTCCTCCAGGGCTAGTCCATCAGGGGAGAAAATGTTTAGGTGGCAGTGAGTCCTGGATTTGGCAAGGAAGGGCTTAGATCTGAACAACATGGATTTTGTTTTTTTTGACACATACCAAGACGAGATTTTTGTGAAACAGCTGTGGGCCACAATGTAGTTTTGAGTGAGAGCTGTGGAAATGCTGGCAGTGGATTTGTTACTGTAGAAGAGTATGGGTCATTAGCGTAGAGGAGAGAGTGGCAGCTGATACAGTCTGAAGGAAGGCAATTTATAAATAAGGAGAAAAGAAGGAGGCCCAGAATGGAGCCCTGGGGGACCCCTGTGGAGATGGGCAGGGTAGGGGAGCAGGCCTGACCAATACACACGAATTGGGATCGGTTTGTGAGGTAGCTCCCCGAACCAGTCTGTTACCTCCTGAGAACAGCCTAGGCAGTTTAGCTCAGAGAGGAGGGCATGGATGACTATATCGAAGGCCTTGGACAGGTCAATGAAAACAGCACTGGTGGCATTACAAATATCCATGTTCATGAGGATATGGTCAGTCAGAAGTGCTAGGGCAGTAGCAGTGGAATGGTTTTTACAGAAACCATGTTGCTGGCTACACAGGAGGTTGTATTTGCTGATGTGTTCAGCAAGTTGAGTGTGGATCACTTTCTCAAGCAATTTGCTAAGATGGGGGGAGGATGGAGATCGGTCAGTAGTTGTTGGAGGATTGAGGGTCACCAGCTTTGAAGATGGGGATCACCTTAGCTGTCTTCCAGGTGTTGGGCATGGGGGAGGTGGAGAGGGTAAGGTTAAAAACAAAGGTCAGTGGTTTGGCTAAAGCTGGTGAGATCAGCCAGAGGAAGACTGGTGATAGGCCATCGGCTCCAACAGAGCCATGATTAGGTAGGCTTTTGAGGAACTTGGTGGTATCAGTGTGAGAGAGCGCTTTGAAGTAAAAAGGTGGGATTGGAGGGTGGGTGGTAGAGCTGGTAGAGGATGACAGTGGATTAAGATGGGGGACCGAGCTGTTTGGTTTGCCGCTAGGAAGTTTATTTAGGTAGATGGATAGATCGGTGAACGTGCTATTTAATGTCCTAGCCACTTCCATGGGATCCAAAACCAGGCCACCTGTGGAGTTTAGCTGTAGGGCAGCCTTGCTAGAGGGGGGTTTAGAAGGGAGCCAATTGATTCCCAAAATTTCTTGGGGTCACCAAGGTTAGCCTTTAGTTTGTTACGGAAATGAGTTTGTTTCAGTGATTTGGCTAGCAGCTTATATTGGTTTCTCCGATGCCTGTAGGCCTCCCAGAGGACTAGGAAGGGGGATGCTTTGTAGGTGGACCAAGCATGATCACTGTCCTTCAGGAGGGCTAGGAGATCTCTGAAGACCCAGTGCGAGCAGTCAAATCTGATCCGTCTAGTGGTAAGAGGAAAGAAATGGTCCTGTATAGTCGGTAGGGTCTGAGTAAGAAGAGTAACTGCTGAGGTCACATCAGTAAGTGAGTAGAGAATAGACCAGTCCAATGCCAAGGTCTCTGCAAGGAGATTGGGGGTGTTGGGGTTACTGAAATTACGGAACAATATGTATTTGGGAGGAGAATGCTTGAGTTTGGAGGACCATAGGAGAAAGGTTGGGGAATGGTCACTAATGGAGTCAGCCATGGCTCCTGCATGCAATACATGGTCATCCCTGTTTGTGAGACTCCAGTCCAAGAGGGACTGAGTACCAGTTCTATGGTTGAGTCTGGTGGGAAGAGTGATAGTCTGGGCCAGCTTGTGTTGTTTCAGCTAGGAAGCATAGTCCAGTTGGTGGTTGCTCAGCCAGTTTAGATTGAAATCCCTGAGGAGGACAGAGTCCCTGTGGGGGGGGATAAGGAGCTCAGGCCCAGGAGGAAGCTGTTTAGTCCCCCATTCCCACGGGGGGGAGTTATAGCAGCAGCCAATGTAGTTTCTTACAAGATCCCAGGGTCATTTCTGAGAGGAGCCATTCATTTGGTGAGGAGGGTCAGAGCAGAGAATGATCTTTGCAGTGAGGGGTTCTCTGAAGAAGAGAGCAACACCACCTCCTTTCTTTCTGCCCAGCCTATCAAGACATAGCAGGGAGTAACCAGGTAGTTGGTAAGTGTTATCAGAATGGTGCGGTTTCAGCCAGGTTTCAGTAAGTTCCACCACGTGGGGCTTGTGAAGTGCAATCAATTCCTCCATCTGGAGCCCTGCCTGGAGCACATGGAGAATAAGTTGTCCAGTTCCCAAGTCACATGGAGAATAAATTGCCAACTCACCTCAGAGGTCATGGAGAAAAATTACCCACTCACCTTAGGGAATGTGAGAGTAAATTACCCACTCACTCTAGGGCACATGTTGAATAAATTACCAACCCACCTCAGGGTACATGGAGAAATAATTACCCACTCACCTCAGGGAACATTGAGAATAAAATATCCACTCACCCCAGGCCACATGAAGAATAAATTATCTACCCACCCCAGGTCACAAGAAGAATAAATTATCCACCCACCCCAGGGCACAAGGAGAACAAATTACCTATTCACCTCAGGGTACATCAATAATAGGTTATCCACTCACCTCTGGGAACATGGAAGCTACATTACTCACTCACCTCAAAGTACATGGTGCTGAAATTACCCGCTCACCTCAGGGTACATGGAAAATAAACTACCCACTCACCTCAGGGTACATGTGGCATAAATTACCCACTCACCCAGGGCACATGGAGAATAAATTACACTCTCATCTCAGAGCACATGAAGAATGAATTACCCACTCACACAGAGCAGATGGTGAATAAATTAACAACTCACCCTTGGGTGCATGGAGAATAAATTCCCCAGTCACCCACAGCACATGGAGAATAAATTACCCACTTACCCTAGGGCACATGGAGAATAAGTTGTCCAGTTACCCAGGTCACATAGAGAATAAATGATCTACTTACCTCTGGACACATGGAGAATAACATACCTACTCACCTCAGGTAATATGAGAGTAAATTACCAACTCACTTCAGGACACATGTTGAAAAAATTACCAACTCATCTCAGGGTACATTTTAAAAAAATTAGCCACTCACTCCAGGGCACATGGAGAATATATTACCCACTCACCCAGGGCACATGGAAACAAAATTACCAAAAACCAGCCCACATGGAGAATACTGCAAATTACGCACTTGTCTCAGGGTACATGGAGAATAAATTACCTACTCACTCCAGGGTATATGGAGAATAAGTTACTAACTCACCCCAGGGCACATGGAGAAGAAATCACCCACTCACCCAGGGGGAACTTGGAGAATAAAATACCCACTCACGCAGGGCACATGGAGAAGAAATTACCCACTCACCACAGGGCACATGGAAAATATTACCAACCCACCCCAGGGCACGTGGAGAATAAATTATCCACTTACCTCAGGGTACAAGGAAAACAAATTACCAGCTCACCCCAGGGTGCACGTTGAATAAATTACCAACTCAGCTCAGGATACATGGAGAAGAAATTATCCACTCACCCCAGGTCTCACAGAGAACAGATTACCCACTCTCCACAGAGTACATGGAGAA
Source organism: Neoceratodus forsteri (assembly GCA_016271365.2). Classification (NCBI taxonomy): domain Eukaryota; kingdom Metazoa; phylum Chordata; order Ceratodontiformes; family Ceratodontidae; genus Neoceratodus; species Neoceratodus forsteri. The sequence goes on from CM057451.1 coordinate 513,923,941, forward strand.
TACATTAACCACTCACCCCAGGGCACATGGAGAACAAATTCTCTACTCACCTCAGGATACCTGAACAATAAATTACTAATTCACTCAGGGCACATGGACAACAAATTATACACTCGCCCCAGGGTACATTGGGAATAAATTACCCACTCAGCTCAGAGTACATTGAGAATAAATTACCCACACACTCTGGGTACATGGGGAAAAAAATTACCCACTCAACTCAGGGTACATGGAGAATTAATTACCCACTCACCCAGGGGACATAGAGAATATTCTACACACTCAACTCAGGATACATGGTCAATACATTTCCAATTTACCCTGGGGCTCAAGGAAAATAAGTTGTCCTTTTACCCAGGTCATAAATTATACACTCACCCCTTGGCACATGTTGAAGAAATTAGCAACTTACCTCAGGGTACATGGAGAACAAATTACCCACTCACCTATTTTTAAAGCTCCTCCTAAATGCCAAAAAGACCAAGGCTATGATACTTGCTCCCTCTACTTTTGCAAATAAACATGGTCTCCCTGATTCTGCTCCCTTCGTATACACACTACTGGGTGAGCCACTGGAGTTCATTGAGAAATTTAAGTGTCCTTGGGTTTTGACCACAAATTGTCCTTTGTCCATCATATCGATGAACTCTGAAAAAACTGAAACAGAGACTTGGTCTCTTCTTCTGTATTAGAAATCTACTTATGCCAGAAGCTAAAACTAGGTTGGTCCAGACTACATTCTTGCCTCTTTTAGATTATGCCGATTTCCTGTACGGCCAAGGCCCAAAGTTCTCCCTCTCTAACCTGGATATACTCTACCATTGAGCTATTCGATTCATAACTGGTCTCCCTTATGCCACACACCACTGTGAGCTCTATGCCAGGGTAGGGTGGAGCTCACTGACATTCAGACGACAAAAGAACACAGTGCTCTGGACCTACAGTGCAATTACTAATATGCTACTGCATTATATTGTGAGTTGCCTGCCCACCTGTAGGGTTGGAAACTACACCTTGAGAAGCTTCTCTTACATCTCACTATTCATCCCTAAGGTGAGAACCAGATATGGCAAATCTGCAATAAGGCATGCTCTTCCTGTCATTTGGAACACAATACAGAAAACTCTAAAGTTGTCAATCCCTGTGAAACTGAGCTTCTTCAAATCCCTTTCCCAACATTCTTTTTCAGAAACCTGTACTTGCTTCCATTAATGGCACTCTTACCACACCTATCCTACTCTCCATTCTAAGCTCCTCTACTCTATTTCTTTTCCATGCCCTGCCCCTTTTCACATTGTAGCTTTACCCTGACCTATTCTCTAAACTATGTAATGCCCTCCCCAAATGTATCACTCTTCCTCCCCCTCTGGCTTTGCCCCCTTCCTCTTTCTACTCCCCCTTCTCCTTACTCTTTCTTGCTGCATAGGTTCCTGTCACAGCTAATGTACATAGGTCTTTGTACCATAATATGTAAGCTACTTTCATCTAAGATATGTGCACTTTCTCCTTGTTTACTCTAGCATTACTGCATGGTATGAGCACTAATTTGTTGTAACACTGTATATACTGTATCCCTGCCCCGTACCTATCGTTTATTTACTTTCTTTTTTCTTTTCTTTTTTTGAATTACTGTGTTGTTGGACTCCCAATTGTTGTAACGTTTCATATACTGTTGCCTGTACTTATATATGTGAATGCCCAGGCTCATCTTGTAAATGAGTTCTTCTCAATGATGCTCACCTGGTTAAATAAAGATTGATTGATTGATTGAGCAGATGAAGAATAAATTATCCACTCACCCCAGGACACATGAAGAATAAATTACACACCCACCCCTTGGCACATGGAGAACACATTACCCACTCACCTCGGGGCCCTTGGAGAATAAATTACCCACTTACCCCAGGGTACATGGAGACTAGAGTTCCCTCTCACCTCAGGGCACGTGAAGAACAAATTAGCAACTCAACTCATGGTGCATTAAGAAGAAATTACCCCCTTGCTCCAGTGCACATGGAGAATAAATTATCCACTCATCTCAGGGTACATGGAGAATAGATTTGCCACTCACTTCAGGGTACATGAAGAATATATTACACACTCACCCCAGGGCACATGGGGAAAAAATTAACAACCCACCCCAGCCAACATGGAGAACAATTGACCCACTCATCTCAGGGTACATGGAGAATAATTTACCCACTCACTACAGGTTACATGGAGAATAAGTTACCCATTCACTTGTGTTACATGGAGGGCAAATTACCCACTCACCCCTGGGGACATGGAAAATAAATTGCCAATCCACCCTAGGAAAAATGGAAAATAAATTACTCATTTACCCCAGGGCACGTGAATAAGAAATTACCCACTTACGTCAGGGTACATGGAAAATTAATTATCCACTCACCCATGTGCGCATGTTGAATTAATTATCAACTCACCTAAGGGCACATGGAGAACAAATTACCCACTCACCCCATGGTATAATGAGAATAAATTACCCACTCACCTCAAGGCACATGGAGAATAAATTAATCACTCACCCCAGGGCACATGATGAATAAATTACCCACCCACCACAGGGCACATGAAGAACAAATTACTCACACAAATCTGAGACCATGAGAATAAATTGCCATTTACTGTATGGCACATGGAGAATAAATTACGCACTCACCTTAGGGTAAATGGAGAACAAATTACTCACTCACCCAGGGCACATGAAGAACAAATTATCCACTCACCTCAGGGGACATGGAGAATAATTCACCCAATCATCCCAGAGCACATGGAAAACAAATTTCCCACTCATCTCAGAGGACATGGAGAATAAACTGCTCACTCACCCAGGGCACAGAGAGAACAAATTACCCACTCACTCTAGGTCACACAGGGAACACATTGCCAACTTACCTCAGGGTACATGGAGCATAAATTGCCCGCTCCTCCCAGATCACATGGAGAATACATTCTCCACTCACTCAGAGCACATGGAAAACAAATTACCCACTTACCCCACCGCACATGGAGAATAAATTACCCACTCACCCATGGCAATGGAAAACAAATTACACACTTACCTCAGGGTACTTGGAGAATAAATTAGACACTTCAAGGTTCATTGAGAAGACTTGGTTTGCTGGCCAAGGCACCTAGCTTCACCTGAGCTCTTTCCTTCTAAGACTGCTTGAAAGGCAGAGTAGAGGAACTTACCAGAGCAAGGGAAAAGGATTAAGACTTATTTTGGCTAAGCAGATTTACTGTGTGATGTTATTTTTATTTTTTTACTCACAGGGATTGCTACTGTTTGTTGCTAACATTTCATTGCTTTATTTTTCTCTGATTCAAATTGTTGTTGCTGGTATACCTTCTTCTGCAGTATTACAAGGTGTGCCTACAGGTGTGTGTTAACAGATTACTGCTGTAATCTTTTGATTCAAATTGTCTTTTGCAAGGTATATCTTCTGTTACTGCTTTACTTTTCTCTGTAGCAAAGTGTTTCTTACAGCGTATATCTTCTCTGAAATTATTACAGGTGGTGCTTTACAGGTTTTACAGTTTTATCTAACATTAGGATAAGCGTTCAGGGTTACTGCATTTGTTGTTGACTGATTGTTTCAGCACTTACATCCTTGTTCTTTCATCCGTGGTTCTTCTTTTTTGGCAGGGGAAGGGCCCAGCCACCCACCCCACCCCCAACCACCCCACATTACACTCCTTTTATAGGGTACCACAGTTGTGACATTTCCTGTGGCAGAGCAGGAAGGGGTGAATCAGTAGGGCCTCCACAAAGTGAGCTCATTTACAGGGGCACTAGTAATTTAACTTGTTATAACAAGTTAAACAAAACACAATCAAACCATTACTTGCATTTTTTTCCTTTTTTTTTTCCTTTTAATTACTCTGACTAGGTTATAAACCCAGCAACTTATCTGGAATGGATATCATTAACTGCAGGTACTGTGGAACAATTTTCAGAAGGACAGTCTTACAGGATTTAGGACACTGTCCTACATGTTGGGCCTTTGAGATCTTAGGGCTCAGCTCCGGCAGCATGAGCAGAGATTGCATGCCTCAAATTTCATATTCAAGAGGAATACATTATAAGAACCACCGCCATTTCCCCAGCATCCAACAGAAAACCTCGACCGCAGAGGGTAGTTGGTCCAGGAGGTTGGCAGGTGGTTAGGAGGGGCAAATCAGGTGCCCCATCACTCTCTGCTCTCCAACATATTACCTCCAAAAACCATATAAACACTACAAACAGGTATCTGCCTCTATCTCTGAAATCAAACAAAGAGGTAGAAGACACTGCAGAGCAAGACACTGCGGCACAGGAGCTAGCACAACAAAACTCTCCCAAATCAGGAACCAAAACAAAAAAAGCAAAAAGGAAATCCCCAAAACTTCTGATCATAGGAGACTCCATGATTCGGGGAGTTGATACCCATCTCCAGCCAGGGGTAATGGTCAGATGTCTCCCAGGTACATCAGCATGGAGAGATACTGACCGCATTGCTAAAATTGTTCACAAAGCAGGAGAAAACATTGATGTCCTAGTACACATAGGGACTAATGCTCTCGCCAGCCAGTCAGTTGTGGAGACCAAGGAACACCTGACCAGGCTGGGTGACAAACTATCATCTATTTCATCCGGCATATCCTTCTCTGAGATTCTGCCAGGCTGGGAGAGGGGAGCAGATGGACGGAAGGTCAGAGAAGGGGAGATAGGGGAGCTAAACACATGGCTCAAGGGCTGGTGCCAGGAAAAAGGACACAGATTTGTAGGGAACTGGCAAGAGTTCTGGGAGCGAAAGTTCTTTAAATTTGATGGACTGCATCTGACTAAGGAGGGAGTCAGTGCATTGGGGCAGAAGTTTGATGTTTTTGCAGAATATTTAAACTAGCAAATGGGGAGAGGGGTGCAGCACCCCATACGTCGAATGGGAAGAACACAGAGGACATAGACACATTACTGTTAGAAGATATACAAAACATGACAGCTAAAGGGGAGGTTCTGATAATGGGAGACTTCAACATGCTGGATACAGATTGGTCAGTACCAGCAGGAACATCTGCCAGAAGTAGACACATAGTGGATTCCCTGCAGGGAGAGGGCCTCAAACAACTGGTACAGCAACCAACAAGAGACAGGGCTATCCTAGATCTAGTACTGACTAACAAGGAAGGGATCACAGATCTCCAGGTAGAAGGTCACCTGGGGGCCAGTGACCATCACATGGTATGGTTCAATTTGGCTACTACATCTAAATCATCCCATTCCAAGGCAAAAATATGGGACTTCAGAGGAGCTGACTTTGATAAGATGGCCAACAGAGTTAAGCTAGCCCTGGCAAAAAGAAACACAGGTGAGGGGGTACAGGCAAAGTGGGCAAGCATTAAGGATGCAATACTTGATGCAACATCCCATTGTGTTAGACAGAAAAGGAAGTGCAAAAGAAGAAGGAAACCACTTTGGTTCTCAAATACAGTAGCAGAAAAGGTCAGAGCCAAAAGGCTGGCCTTCAAGAAATATAAGGGAACACAGCGGGATGAAGATAGGGAGGCATACCAAACTGCCCTAAGGGAAGCAGAGAAGGCAGTAAGGCAGGCAAAGTCCCAAACTGAGGAAACACTGGCATGAACAGTAAAGAAGGTGACAAGACTTTCTATAGATACATTAGTGAAAGGAGAAAGTCAGAGGGGTATTACTAAGCTTAATGGAGAAAAGGGAGCATGGAGGAGGAGGACCCTGTAAAGGCATCTACCCTAAATAGATACTTTTGCTCAGTATTTACTGAAGAGAAGGTAGGGCAGGGCCCACAGCTCAGCATCAAGGACACAGGGGAGAGGTGAGCACTACTCCTTCACAAAGAAAGGGTCCTACAAGAGCTTGCTAAGCTCAGGGTGGATAAGGCAATGGGACCTGATGGCATACATCCCAGGATACTTAAGGAGCTAAAGGTGGAACTAGCAGAGCTATTAGCAGAACTGTTTAGTGAGTCTCTGAGCACAGGAGAGATCCCAGAAGACTGGAGAAGGGCTCATGTGATCCCGCTCCACAAGAGTGGTAGCAGGGAGGAGGCGGGAACTACAGACCAGTCAGTCTTACCTCAGTAGTGGGCAAGATTATGGAGGCACTCCTTAAGGAAAGGATAGTGCAACACCTGGAATCCATAGGGGCACAGGATCCAAGACAGCATGGGTTTACAAAAGGAAGGTCCTGTCAAACTAATCTCATAGAGTTCTTTGACTGGGTAACCAGAGTGGTGGACCAAGAGGGAGCAGTTGAAGTCACCTACCTTGACTTCAGCAAAGCTTTTGGCACTGTTCCACATAGAAGATTGATAAATAAGCTGAGTAGGCTCGGGTTGGGTCAGATGTTGGTCAACTGGGTGGCAAACTGGTTGACGGGCAGAAAACAGAGAGTGGTGGTAAATGGTATACAGTCAGAAGAGATGCAAGTCACAAGTGGGGTACCTCAGGGATCAGTCATGGGGCCAGTCCTCTTCAACATCTTCATTAGTGACCTTGCAGATGGACTAGAGGGTAAGGCTTGTCTGTTTGCAGATGACACCAAAATCTGCAACAGAGTTGATGATCCAGATGGGGTGGGCAGAATGAGAAGAGATCTGGATAAACTAGCAAAATAGTCAGAAGAGTGGCAACTGGGATTTAATGCAAAGAAGTACAAAATCATGCACATAGGGAAGAGAAACCCTGAAGCCACCTATAGGCTGGGAGGGGAGTTGCTAGCAGTTACAAAGTAAGAAAGAGACTTGGGCATCATCATCACTGATGACCTGAAATCATCCAAGCAGACCTCTAAAGCAGTAGGTAATGCTAGGGGGGTGTTAGGGTGTATTAGTAGGGGTATCACAAGTCGTAAGAGGGAGGTAATAATCCTCTTACAAGACACTGGTTAGGCCCCATCTGGAGTACTGCGTGCAGTATTGGAGGCCACACCTTCACAAGGACATTAACCAAATTGAGGCAGTCAGAAGGGCAACAAAATGGTGCAGGGACTGCATCAGAAGACATATGAGGACAGATTAACAGAGCTCAATATGTATACCCTTGAGCAAAGGAGGGAGAGAGGATATGATCGAGGCATTCAAACAGCTTAAGGGCATTAACAAGGTGAAAGAGTCTAACATGTTTAAATATAAGAAAAATAGCAGGACAAGAGGACAGCAGCATGAGATTAGAGGGGCCGATTAAGGGGGAATGTGAGGAAATTCTTTTTCACAGAAAGGGTGGTGGATGCATGGAATGGCTACCACAAGAAGTGGTGGCTATGAATACAGTGCAGGGCTTCAAACAGACATGGGATAGGCATAAGGGAGCAATACAAATGACTACGAATAGATAGGCCACTGACAGAGCAAAGGCCGATGGCACATTTATAAGGTAGAAAAAGAAATGGGCAGACTGGATGGGCCATGCGGTCCTTATCTGCCGTCAACTTCTATGTTTCTATGTTTCTATGAATTACCTACTCAGCACTGGACACATGGAGAAAAAAATTTACCCACTCACCCTGGGCACATGGAGAATAAATTATCAGCTCACCCTGGGGTACATTTTAAATACATTACCAACTCACCTCAGGGTACATGGAGAATAAATTACCCACTTTCCCTAGGGCACATGGAGAACAAATTGTCCAGTTACCCAGGTCACATGGAGAATAAATTACCCCTGCAGCTCTGAGCACATGGAGAATAAATTACCCACTCACCTCAAGATACCTGAGAGTAAATTGCCCACTCACCCCAGGGCACATGTTGAATAAATTACCAACTCACCTCAGGGTTTTTGGAGAATAAAATTACACACTTGCCATGGGGCACATGGAGAATAAGTTACCTAGTTAACCAGGTCACATGGAAAACAAATTACCCCCTCATCTCAAGGCATATTGAGAATAAATTACCCATTCACCATAGGGTACATGCTCAAGGCATGTGGAGAATAAATTATCTACTCAGCATAAGAAAATGGTGATTAAATTACTTACCGTAGGGTACGTGGAGAATAAAATTGCCCGCTTGCCATGGGGCACATGGAGAATAATTTGCATAGTTACCCAGGTCACATGGAAAACTAATTACCCTTTCACCCCAGGGTACATGGAGAATAAATTATCCTTTAACCTCAAGGTATGTGGAAAATAAATTATCTACTCAGCATAGAAACATGGATAATAAATTACCCACTCATCTCAAGGCACATAAAGAATAAATTATCCACTCACCCAGGGCACAGGAAGAATAAATTATCCACTTACTCACCCAGGGCATATAAAAAGTAAATTAATACCTACTAACCTCTTGAATAGCCTCCCAGTCCCCATACCGTAAAAAAATGTTTGTGCCTTGAAAATCTTTTTACCTCCTTCCTATGGGAGGGGGGAAAACATGTGCTTCGGCCTATGAAAGGTGAGAGCACCTGGTAAACAAGGGGAATGGATCCTACAATGGCTATTGGCCTATTAGCATGCTGCAGGAATCAGGCATAACCTGTTTTGGCTCACCTTTAGCACACAGAATACGCCACTCTGGCAACAAGTAGGATCTGGCCTGGGTCTGCTCCCACACTGGTTGGCTAAGAGCAGGGAACAATGCAGGGGTACTCTGACTAAACCTCACCACTGCAACACTATTTATTCCAAATGTTGGCTACTCTTACTAAGCACCACAACGGGAAGACTACACATCTAGGTATGTGGAAGCCCCTGTGGCATAACCCCTACCTAACCATAGATAAAACAATACACTGTCCTTCTGGGGAAGCTGAAGAGATTTCAATGTTAGGGGCACCTGTCAGACCCCAAGACAGGAGTATTAGACTCCCTTACAATTATGGCAAGCAGATATAATTCATCCAAGACTGACTTCTGGAAATATCTCTGAATATTATTATACTTCATAGAACATGACAAAGCTGACAGGCACCAGACTTAGCCCTCCCTTCTCTGATCACAAGACTGGCAGACCATCTGGTCAGCATAAGGGGGAAATCTATAACTACCTAATAGACTCCTCAGTCCCAGAACTACTAACTTTATAACTGCATGGGAAAGAAAATTGCAGACCAATATCCCTAAGGCACAATGGGCAACTCTACTTAGAAATGGTCACTCAGAATTCTGAGACATGCATTTACCAGTTAATCTAGAAAAACATTCTTCAAGCCACAGATCAGTTAGGGTCTGTGGTATTGCATTAGATCGGGAAAATGGGCAGACTAGGTAGGCCAAACGGCCCTTATCTGCTGTCAAATTCTGTGTTTCTATGTTCATTGTTGGTACTGCACTCTGGAAGCACTCAAGAGAATGGGACTTATGTCCACCAATCAATGCTGGAGGTGCCAACAGGAAGTAGGAACACTTATATACATTCTGTGGTCATGCCATTCACTGACTTCCTTCTGGTCTGAGGTGCAATACTTTAGCAACTCAGTTCTGGGTGCTGATCTACATTCAGACCCAGTTTTCTCGATGTTAAGTGGACCAATTGATTGCAGTACTGACATCCACAATCAGTGAAATTGTCTCATCTCAGTGGTGCTGGAGGCCAAGAGGCAGGTGCTACTCAAGTGAAGGTCTCATGCACCCCCAAGCTTTACAGAATGGCTCATTGCCACCAATAAGCTAGTGGAGTATAACAGACTGATTCACCGGGCGAACCACAATTTAGACCAGCTCTCTTCTATTTGGGGGTCCCTATCTAAAACAGAGTAAACTGACCCAACGAAACTAAATGCAACTGTAAAGACTGATGACATATATGCTTGCTAGGTAATTAGTAGATTCTTTCTAGCTGAGGTTCTAAATCTATTTTGGTTCAGCTGTGTTAAATACATATAGTTAGACCTTGCTATAACCTATCTCAAATATAAAAGAAGAAATATGCCTTCTGCTTTCTTACATCATTGGACAAAAGCATGTTATAATATTTGATAGATATGTATTGTATTTGATTGTCATCAATAATTTAGATATTTATTGTATTTGTCAGAAATGTGAGCAAACACCTTGAGGCACCACAATCCTTGCAGCCTGAGCAGTGACTCTCACAAGCTACCAATCAAAATGCAGGAAACTGTGACATCACTAGTAACCAGGAAGAGCAAATCCCTGGTGCTTCATGTAAAAGTGAAACCTGGCAGTGAGAAATGGTTCTCACTGGTTACTAGTGAGTCAGTCAGTGTGATCTCAGTGTTGATGTGGTGGGAGGAACAGAATTGACTTTTTTTTCCCTCCAAAGTGCTGCTCCACACATCACCCCAGTACTGCCAGGTGGAAAATCTTCTAATTAGCAAACAGAAAATAAAAAAAATACTTGAGATATAAAAAGTGATAGTTGACCACATCTGAAAGTTACAATTAATTGCAGGCAGTTTCCAGGCAGTGCACTAGCTCTTTAATAGAGTGAACTGTGAAGACCGATTAAAGACCCTGTCCACACTACACCGCTTGCGCCCGGTAATGGATGCGATCTGTTATGGTTGCGGAGTGGTGCAGTGCGTCCACACCTCGGCGGTGTCTGTTACGGGACCGGCACCACCGGTCCACACATCGGGATCCGGGCGACCGTTACAGCGGTGCCCGATCCCACAATGCAGCTCGCTCTGCGCTTGGTGCCTTGCAGGGGACTGTTACCGGCAGTCCATACTACTGCCGTAACGCTTTAGCAGGGATCGACTGTTTATATAACCGTTGTTGAAACCACCTCATATGTGGTTTCAACAACGGTTACGAAAATGCCTCCTGTAATGTTACAGGTGTAAACGCAACCTGTTATGGTAACGTTTTACACCCTCTGTAATGTTACAGAGGCGTAGTGTGGACAGGGCCAAACAGAAGCAGTGGTGCAGTCAGGAGAGGACACAAATGGAGGTTAGCTGGTGGAAACTTCTGGAGGGATGTGAAGAAGTTCTACTTCATTGAGAGCATGGTAGAGTTGGAACTTATTACCGGCAGAAGTGGTCAGAGCAGGAAGTATTAATGGATTTGAATATGGATGGGACAGATTTAAAGGGCTAATAATTCCAGAAGGAGTAGCTAGGAAGATGGGGTGGGTGTAGGGGTGGAAAGGAGAGTTTGGGGTAGAAATCCTTGTTGATACTGTACATTAGGTCGGGGAATAAGTAAGAATGTCTTAATGGGTAGGTTAGAGATTTGGTGGACCCCTGGTCTGTATCTGCCAGCAACATTTATGTTTTCGATGTTTTCCATGTCTATAAATAGATCCACAATAAACAGGTCTACAAAAAAATAGATCTGTAATACATACTGTTGGTCAATAGTAAATACGTCTACAATAAATTGGTCTGCTAATAAATAAACCCACCATAAATAGATCAACAGTAAGTAGAGCCACGATACATAGATTCACAATAAATAGATCCACAGTACTGTACATAGACTCACAATAAATAGGTCCACAACAGATATTCACAATAAATAAGTCCACAATAAATAGATCTCAAAAATAACTAATTCAAACAATTTCAGTAAACCAAACAATGGTAACAAAGCAAGGCAGATAGCCATGCATGTCACCTGTCATCAGGTATGTGCTAATCACTAGTAAGGTCACAGTAAGTGAGGTCACAATGACAATAAGGTATGTAGAGGAATAGCACTGGATATGTCAGTTTCCAGATAAAGCACTGTTCTATAAATCACATTCAATACTCTTAGGTAAAGAATATTCTAATTAGCATAAGTAAAAAGAAAACTACTACAGAAATTTAAAAAATAACCCTTAACCACTTTAAAAATTAATAACATTTTCTGTCAGCTATTTTTGGCACAACCAGTACAGCCCACCTCCTATAAGCCTTGCTATGTAACTTCACTCAATGGGAGTGAGCATAGCCAAGTGCTCCCGATATCTATGCCACTCCTTGGGCATCTGCGATACCAGTCAAAAGTCTGCTCTCATGCTGCACACTCTAGGCCTGACCTAATGGGGATTGCCTACTTTGGTGGCCATAATAACTTGGCCACTAAGTCTTTGGGTAACTTTCCCACTTTTAATAGAGGAAAACTCTTCTACCTAAATCCTGGCATGCTTGACCACCTCAACCACTCCTGCATCTGTGTGTTCGGGGCTTAACTTCTCCAGTATTATGCCTATCCAACCTTCTCCAGCCTTTCTCTCATCCCATATCCGTGTTTTTTCTATCCCTCTTTTCAGACATCCCACTCAGTCCCCTTAGGGCCATCAGGCTGCACACACTGAGGGTATGCCACTTGGGATCCTTGCCTTCCCTTGGGAACCCACTCACTGTCCCCTTGAGCAGATCCATCTCCGCTCTGCTTCACATCATAACCTCTGCTTACCTTATCCACAGATGGGTTGGGTCTTCTGAGGGACAGTTTGATCCCAAGCAATACCAGATACCATATATATTGCACCACCCCTGCAGTGACTCCTGGGTGTGGACCAAATACCACCCTCATGGGGGTAAGGCGGACCCTTTGATGCTAGTTGGAAGCTCATATGGGAATCACCACTGCAGGGTCTGATAGAGCAGAACCCAACCAGTTGAACAGGTTGCCTCCTTGCCCAACCTCCTGGAATGCATGAATAATTCCCACATATCTTAGCTGCTGAGCTTGAACACCACTGAAACCTCCCTCCAGCCCCTATCTCCACAGGAGAGGTGGAAAACTTCTTGCTATACCCTTTCCCCCTGACCTGGGGCTAGTGAGCTCCCCCCAGACTGTGTGTTCCCTCTTCCTGTCTGGGACCCACATCAGAATTGTTTCTCCCTGACTCCGCTATCTATTTTCCACCAAACACCAACTTTTATCCCCTCCTAGACTCCTCACAATCTTGCTCTAGTGTGTGAGAGCTAGTGCCTCAGCACCAATCCCACTGGACATGCCTAGTAATGACACTTCCAATTCATTTTTGGCAAGGAAAAGGGTTGACATACTCTCACAGCAGCTGCACTTTTCTGTTCCTGGAAGCATGAGGAGGGGATCAATACCTTGGACCCCACTTTGCCACACCAGGGGTTGATCAGATCACTCAGTGCCACACATCTGCCAGGACCAACTGCAAAAAAGCTTCTCAGCCAAGGATAAAATCCCACCCAAATGAACATAAACCACAACATAAGATCCCTCTAGTTTACTTTGTCAAGGGACAAACCCCCATAGGTGACCACCCCTGTTTTGTCGTAGGATCATGGTGCCAAAGTTACCATCCATCCACACAATCATCACTTAGCCACACAGCTGGCACACTGGTGGCTGCAGCTTCCACATCCAGCATTACTAGCCAGGTATTAGGGTCCTAACCATCCCACCCTGTGGACTGAGCCAAGTTTGCCACCTGGGCCACTTCTAATTGCTGTGGCCTCCCGACCAGGACTGTATCTTTCTTCTTGAATGGTGGGTTGACCATCTTTATCTTCCCATTGTGGCCAATGATTCCCCTAACCGATAACTACCCTCAGTTATCCTGGGCCAAGTCCAGTCCATGCTACCATCAAGACCCACAAATTGATCATGGAGCTCACAAACACAGTAAGTTCAGAAATGAATCACTACTAGTTTAGATTCAAGGGAGTATGTAATCTATCTTCTTGTTTATAATCTCTCAGGTGCTCTTGGAGCCTCCTTTTAAACATTCTGATAGTTCTCCCCACATAGAGCTTTCTACATAAGCATTGGCCTATATATGTCCATCAAGAAGTGGAGCTCTGGTCGTCCCCGGTAAAGAATCCCAAACACTTGGATGTCAGATGAAGAACTGCATTTATTGTTAAAAATGCCAACCCAAAGATGGCAGCATCTGGTTTGGGATGGCGTTTTTAACAATAAATGCAGTTTTTCATCGGACATCCTTTTGGGATTCTTTACTGGGGACGAGCAGAGCTCTACTTCTTGATGGACATTTGTGTGATTGACGAGGTGCAGCTCAGTCAGTTGGTCCAGTAGCCATTCTCATTGTGTACATTGGCCTATATACTACATTCTTTGCAAAAAACTTTGTTAATGCACCAGTTAGGGTAACATAACACCACAAAAGTAGGAAATGTTGTGATAGGGTTTCCAACCCCCAAGAAACAGAAGGAAAAACATTAGGGTTTTGGGTCTCCAGAGTCTTGGCAAGTGGCGGAGTCTTTCTTGCTGTTGTCAACCCTAATGCCCACCCCTCCTCCCCAGCCCGTGGCCTCCAGTCCAAAGCAAAAGGTACAGCTCTAAGCCAGTGCCTCGTAGTGATACACTCTTCAAAGGTAGAGAAGTATGTCTCGACACATGTTGCCAACACAATTTGTTGTAGCTTTCTTCACACAGAGCCCGAAGAAAGGAAAGCATGTGTGAAGTTGCATACTCAGGGAATGGGGTGGGCATTAGGGTTGACAACCCCAAGAAAAACTCCACCACTGATTCACCCAGACTCCGGAAACCCAAAACTCTAATGTATTTTTCCTTTCAATGCCTGGAAGAGGTGTGTGCGGGGGGGGGGGAGTTAGGGTTGGAAACCCTGAAGCCACATTTCCCTACTTTTGTGGCATTAAGTTACTCAAACTGGTGCATTAACAAAGCATTTTTGCAAAGAACTTCCTTTCTTTTTGAGATAACAGGATTGTATCCTCATTCACGCAGGAGATACAGATGCCCAGGGCCCTCTGAGCCCTGTGCTATGGAAAGACTCCATCCACTTATAGATGTGAAGGGCACTTGTGGGCCCTGCACTTCTGGGTAGTGACAGAAGTCAAGAAATCATGGGGCTGTCTGGTGGGCTGCGGAAGCACAGGGCCTCTGGTCCCTGAACTTCCGTGTGGCTGCAGATACAGACATACAAGGCAAAGAGGCCATCTAGCAGCCAATGCACAGGGGCCTTTGCCACCCACAGGTGCGGAGGTACAGGGCCCTATGCCAAGAGGACAGTTGTCTTCGGTATATGGTACCCAGATCTGTGCAGACAACCCTACAGCTTTCATTCCCTGACTGGGGTGGTGTCGCATAACAGGGCCATCCCCCCACCCTTAACCCATCCAGCTGGGTCACTGAGCTGCATAGATACATAGACACTGTCGGCAGATAAGGGCCTATGGATCACCCAGTCTGCCCATTTGAGCTTGTAAGTTCCCTTTATGTTTTTCTAGAAGTCTGTTACCCCTTACCCTGACCGCCAGAATTCCCTTATGTTTATCCCATGCATTCCTAAATCCCAAGATTGTCACCCTCTGACTTAAGTCACTGGCACAGGATCACAAACCATGCCCATTAGGGTCGAGACTGGCACCATGCACAAAGTTTTGCAACAATTATATTATAGGGGCATGATAGCACCCCTATAGTTAGTGTTGAGTAGGCTGTTTAACATTAAAACCCTAATATTTGTACTTTAATAACTGGTGTTGTTTGATGAAACAGCCCACAATTTGAAATATGTTGTCAGACTGCCAGAGTCTGAAGACATGAAAAGTTTTGTGACACCATCTTGTTTGGTTTTCGAGATACGGAGCGCAAAAAAAAAAACAAACATTTGGTTTCCTTATACTTAACATCTGGTATTTTTTGCTCTCACCTACAGCCTAGATGGTGTGGTATTTTTGCTTAAAATTTTCAGGGTGGAAGGGGCCCATGCCATGGGTGTGCCTTTGGAAGATTTTGTGAAAAAAATATTACATAACTCCAGAGTTATGATGATAATTTTAGAGTTAATGTCCTGACACAAACAGTAAAAAAAAAATAATAGTGACTGCTTATTTTGATGATTTACCTCTTGTGCTGAAAAAAATACTGATTGTGACAGCTGTGATGATGTTTTCTTTTTATAATTAAAAAAATGGTATTAAGAAGCTAACATTGACATAAAAGCAGACCACAAAACCTTTATCTTGCTAAAGCACAGCTCTTTGGTTCAGTTCTGGATGTTTATTCATCCTCTTTATCGTCACTCGTTCCTTGGAAATTTACATGTGTAATTAGTGTTGCTCAGATAGTGTCCTAGAAACTAGAATACCAACAGATACCTCCCATTTGGCCAGATAGTTGCTGTGGCACGATAACAAAGCTGTCTGACCATGGATCTGACTCTCTAGGATCCAGTGCACAGATCAGACAAGCATTGTGGATCCTGTGGATGCTAGCAACAGATCCATGGAATGGGTAGTGAACTGGCTGCGAGGGAGACAGGAGAGGGGGGTGGTGGTGGGAGGGGAGCTCTCATCTCACAGGGTGGTGACAATCAGGGAGCCACTGGGCTCTGTACTGGGGCCGGTGTTGTTTGGGATTTTCATAGCAGACATCTCAATAGGCATCGAGAGCAAGATCAGTTGGGGGTGGAGCTTGCCATCAAGCATGGTGGCAGTGTAATTTTCAAAGGAGACCGCCACGGGGGCCATTTTTGATCTCATCCAACAATCACACCAGATGTTGTCTCAGTACAGAACCACAACCTGATTACAGAAACGTAAAGCTACAGATAGAATCCAGAATCAGAGGTAACAGATTGATATTCAGTGAGCTGCACCTGTTTTAATATTTTGACAGCACCAGGAGATGCATTGGCCCTGCAGACAGTTAGCTTCAATTCACTAATGCATGCTCCAAGGAACTCATAGGGGACTGAAATGGCAGCTGTGCCTGCAGGATGCACTAACCAGATGGCACTGGCCACTGACTCCCAGCAGCTGTCGGGATACAATGTTATGATGGTTAAATTAGACAAGATCTTAATCAAAACCACCAACCTGAAAAGGGCTGCCCAAAAAAACTAACTCTGACATGGAAAGGCTTGCCACAAGGGTATCCTAGTCTGAACAAAAATCTCAGGACACTTGTTATGGTGCAAAATCAGCAGGAGATTCTTCAAGATCACCACCAAAAGCTACATTTTCTTCTCAACAAGGTGGATGATCTTGATGTAACCCCCTGCCCAGTCGGGGGCTTACCTGTAGCCCTGCAGCTCCTGTTCCTCCTCTCCCAAGCACCTCAGGACATGCCTGCATTTTTTTTTCTCTCTGCTCCCTGGTCCTGGCCCAAGTTCTTTCTGTGTCCCTGCTGCCCCAGTCACAGCCCCTGGTAGAATGCAAGCCCTGTGGGGCTCCAAAGAAGCAAAACATGATTGCCCTCACTGCCAAGCACTCTGGCGCAGCAGGGATCATGTAGGCAGGAGCAGCACCTTTGACCTTGCAACCACTCATCTTGTGGTCACTCTGAGGAAGTGTTCAGTGGTACCAGTGTCCCCACCTGATCAGTGGGGCCCAGTGATCCCAAACAGGGCAAAGAGAGACCATTTTCTAGAAAAAGAATGGAGATCCACAAACTGTTCAGATCGGGGCTCATGAATATTAATGAGCCAGAGCCCCAATCAAAAATGAATATTCATGAGGGTGTTTCTGCCCTCAGGGAAGCTTGTTCTTGGCTACAGCTGAAGGGGAAAAGAAAAAGGAAAGAAATGCTTGTGAAATCAATATTGCAACTGCAATGTGTATTTGGGAAGCAAGTACACAACCAGGGCTAACAAACTGTGGGGTATTTGGGCAAATAATCATTTTATTCTGGCTGCACCAGCACTTTGATTTGAGACTGTACCTGATCTGCTTTAGAGACTCTGGCCCAGATATTCAAACTGTGCCAGGCTGTGGTGCAAGCCCGGGCGCAGCTCAATTTTGTTGCGCAGGGGGTATGGCCTGGGCGATATTCAACCAAGCTGTGCTATAGTGCAGCAGCTTTGAATATCGCACCCTGGCCACCCCCACTGTGCATGGCGCAGTGGCACTGCACCAGCACAAGTGGCCAGAGTGGAGCATGGAGATGCGCTAGCGCAAGTTCCATTGCGCCATGCACAGCACGTGCGATATTCAAAAGGGGACATGCAAATGTGGCCATAATTTATGCAAGGTGCACATGGGGCCATTTGCATGTCATTATGGCCCTTGTATGCCATTATCATGCAGGTGCGCCGATCCCCGACAACTTGCGCCTGGCGCCCTGCCAGGCAGCAGCCGTCGGGGACTGATGACCCCTGCAGCCCGATCGTGGGCATTTGTCTACAAGAATAATCCCCCCGCCAACATTCCAGGTGGTCCAGTGGACCACTATGTGCCTGATCATGGGCATTTGTCTAAAAGAATAACCCCTCGTCCAATATCCCTGGTGGTCCAGTGGACCGCATTCTGCCCAATCGCGGGCATCAATATTATAACCCCCCCCACGTCCAATATCCCTGGTGGTCCAGTGGACCGATCGCTGCCCAATCATGGGCATCTGTAAATCATAAATATTCCTATTATCCTGGTGGTCTAGTGTACCCCTCCCACCGCCCACTCAGCCCCGCCCGCTCCCCCTGGTCAGCCAGCGGGTGGCAGCACCACCGCCTGCCGCCCGCCGCCCGCCGACTGACGGCTCGGTAGGACTGCCGCCTATTGGTTCTGGCGGAGCAGTGGATTCAGCCCATACAAATACTACTCCAGTCCAGATACATGAGATGTTCATGTTCATTCACGTATCTGGACTGAGTAGTAGAGTAATGCAGCCCCATTGGCTCACGCTGCAAACCAACTCTTGCCTCAGCCGGTGTCGGCTCGGCTGGCCGCTTTGAGGCGCGCAGGCAGGCCGAAGATACTGCTGCCCGCTGGCTGACAAGGGGGGCGGGCAAGGCCCAGTGGGCGGGTAGGCAGGGGGTACACTAGACCACCGAGAATAGGAATATTTTATGATTTACAGATGTCCACGATCGGCAGTGATCGGTCCACTGGACCACCAGGGATATTGACATGAGGGGGTTATAATGCCAATGCCCGCGATCGGCAGAGTGCGTCCACTGGACCACCAGGGATATTGGATGGGGGTTATTCTTTAGACAAATGCCCGCGATTGGGCAAATAGTGGTCCACTGTTCCACCAGGGATGTTGAGGGGATTTAGCTACACGGATGCCCCGAGATGGGGCATGGGGGGCGCGAACAGGCGGTAGGAACTGGTGGCTACTCCACAGGTGGCAGCTGTTGCGCCTGTAATGTGGCAGCTCACCTGTGGGTGGCCATCACTTGTTCCTTTTTTTTGGCTTAACTTTGTGCAGGCGCGGGCAGGGTTGCGATGCATGACTGCACATCCCGGGCTGAATATCAGGCTGTGCAGGTTATGCATGGGCACCCCCCCCCCACCTGTGCCTGCATACATTACTGACGTGCTCCGGTGCATTGGGATTTGTGCAGCGAATTTTTCCCTTTTGAATATTGTGCCGGGGCGCATCAGTGGGTTGTGCAGGGCACAACACTGTTGCGCCATGCGCAACCCTTTTGAATATCTGGGCCCCTGTGTTAAGCAGCCATTGCAAGCAGCCACAGCCAATCGGAAAGACAGAATAACAAAGCCAGGACTTGTGGGACATTAGCCAAAGCTCATGGGAAAATACCAAGGACTTGCAATTACCTAATTTCAGGCACCAAAACAGCAAAGGAACAGTGCATCAAGTGAGGTTCATGCATAATTCATTTTCTTGATTGACAGGCCCTCCAGCTAATTGGAGACCATTCACCAAAAAGCTTCAGAAAATCAGGAGCCTCAGGAGAGCCCTAATAAGAGACAATGTTTTTCAGCATTTTACCAGATTCGAATGGAGGCCTCCACGGGGGTGGGAGCTCTGGTCCCCAGCCATGCAGCCAAGCCTGGAGATCCAGCTAATCCTCTCCATCCAGGAGTGAATATTTGTCTTCCTAGCAGCTAAAGTTCAAGTTATTTAGTTTCTGTAGTTCTTGCTAGCCTGGGGGTTGCCAGAATATCCCCCAGGTGCTAGCCTTCCCTTCCACGTTGGGGAAAGATATGGACTTGTAACCAGATGACATCAAGCCAGCTGTGAGAGAGCTGATTTCACTTCAGTTGTGAGAGAACTGAAGACATCAGGAACCTTGATTGCGGAAATCTACCGTGATGAGCCAGAGTGAGTACTCTTGTACCCCCCGGTTCAAGAAAGTAACCATGCTGAATTGCTGAATTGGGGCAGCCGTGCCCAAGAGACTGTACTAGTTGAGATTGTTCTTTGGTTTGCACCCTGCTCTGCTGCGCATAACTAGCCCAATGCAGGTGGACCTCTATTAAACTGTTTTGATGATCATGACTGTTCTGGGGGTACGCATAGTGAGCCCAGGACAGAGTAGTAATGTTTACTGACCGTAACTGTTTGGGGGGGACCCAAGTGAGCCCAAGCATAAACTAACTATTTGGGGGACCCGAGTGAGCCCAAAAGTATTGTATAAATGTGCTGATATGTAATTGTGCTAACTATATGGTCAAGACATACAGTGGAGCCGCCAGTCATAGCCACAAGCCACAAAACGGACTGAGACCCCAAAGTTAATTCAGATGTGCTATAACCTGGAAATCACAGTTTTCCATTTTATGACCTGGAGATGACAATTTTCACTGAGTAATCGGACCAGGGCAGCCCTCTTGGCCCCAGGTTGAAGGCTCTATCCCTTCACTGACTGTACCAGATGTGTCTGAAAATATAAATGTACTGAATGTGCTAAACAAATAAATGTGATGGATGTTCAGGATTTCAAATCTATGTCTTGACTGTCCAAAAACTATTAGAAATGTCGCAAAACTCACCTGACATTATTCTGAGGGGGGATTTTAAGATGGCACTGGATCATCTGCTAGACAGGTCTAACGCTAGGCCTGAGCCTCATGCTAAAACATTACAAACCTTAAAGGAACTACTGGTCCTGCATCAACTTGTAGATACCTGGTATACATTCCACCCATCTACAAAAGATTTCATATTTTATTCAGAATCATGTAGTATGGCCAGCAGACTTGACTAATGGTTCACGTCAACCAAGCTGAATCCTGTCACTGCGGATGTGTCCATTGCCCCCATGTATAGCTCAGACCACGCCCGATACAATTACAGGCTTACATGACCCCAGGTAAGAAAAGATCACTGACTTGGGAGATTAGACCCACTTTTGCTGAATGATCCTAAATTTCAAGAATGATTAAAGACAGAGGCAGAAAACTATTTTCTGGATAACCCAAAACAGAATGCCTCTCTGCACATGATCTGGGAAGCATTCAATGCTACATTGAGGGGCGAGATTATATTCTTTTTCCATACTTACTTTTTGGCTTTTCTGTTTTGCTCCCCTTCCCTCTGGGGCCATGGCGTACACATGCATGTACATGCGTGGAGGCACACACACATGCCAGGATCTGGTGGCATCTTCCTTCCCCCCTCCCCAGAATTGCATCACCACTCCTAACTGTCTGCGCTACTCACCAGACCTCCACCCAGTGGGAGTGGGACTATGGCAGAGCAGGCATCCACCCCTATGGAAGGGAGAGCCATAACTCAATACCATTCCAACCCTCCCCCCGAGCCTGCACCCCGGCAGCCCGAGGTCATTCCTGAACCTGGGTCACCAGCGTGGTATAAGGTAAGGCACCAGCGCCTCAGCCCTCTGCACCACCGGGCCAGCCACAAGATTATATTCTATGCAGCATATAGGAGAAAGCTAAGGGAAGCAGAGGCCCAGCAGTTAGAACAACAATTGGCACAAAAAGAGGCTCTTTATAAAAAGGACACTAATCAACTTAAGAACCCTGCCCTAAGATACGAATTAACAACCATTAGGATACAACTGAACACCCTAGCCACTGGGAAGGCAGAGCTCCAAATTTCTAGATTAAGGCATAAATACTGGGACCAGGGAGAAAAAGCAGGCAAACTAGTGTCATTCACACTGCGGAGGCAGCAAGCTGAAAGACACATTGAGAAATTAATGGACAATGCAGGACAAGTTGAGGGTTCGCCTAAGGCGATAAACAAGACCACAACAACCTTCTATGAGAATCTGTATAAAACCCAGACCCCATTCCATAAACCCAGCCTGGCCAAATTCCTAGCACAAACTCAACTTCCCAAGCTATCCGACTTGCAAAGGGCCAGTCTAGATGCTCCTATTGAAGCAGTAGAGCTGCTAAAGGCCATGGAATCAATAGCGCCATATAACACCCCAGGAAGCAATGGCTTGCCAGCAGATTTTTATCAGGTCACCAAGGAGGTAGTGGTTGGTCTGCTGCTTTGGATACTGAGGGAAGCTCATTTCATTAAGGTTCTCCCTGGACCCCTGAGGGAGGCAGTGATAACGGTCCTCCCCAAAGAAGATAAAGACCTCTTATTCTCTGGGAGTTATAGGCTCATTTCTTTAATTAATGTGGATGCTAAAATTCTGGCAAAAGTGTTGGCCTCTCGATTAGAAAAAGTATTACCCTATTTACTACATCCATCACAGGCTGGCTTTGTCAAAGGGCGGTCAAGTGCTGACCATTTGAGAGCACTGATCTCTCTTTTTGAACACGTTGCATCTATACCGACGCCAGCGGCTGCCATTACCATCGACTTTGAAAAAGCCTTTGATTCGGTCAAATGCCAATATTTAATTGACACCTTAGAACAATTCAATATAGGCCCAGAATTCAATAGATGGGTTAGTACCATATATAATGGCCCTACGGCAAGGGTCTTAGCAATGGCCTCCTATCAAATCCCTTCACATTGCAGAGAGGGACAAGGTAGGGCTGCCCCCTATCCCCATTGCTCTTTATGCTGGTCATTGAGCCTTTAGATTCGGCTATAAGAGCCCATAAGAATATACAAAGCCTGCAGGTAGGGCAGGAGGAATACAAAACTAAACTTTATGCAGATTATTGTCGAATTTAACCAGTAACATTCAGGTTAGCCTAGACCCCATTTTAGAATTAGTCACACAATTCATGAAACTGTCAGGCCAAAGGATCAATAAGTCCAAATCCGAAATCCTGCCTCTAAACAACTAACTGCGAGGGATGTGGGGAAACTTTCAGGCCTAGCATGGGCAGCAGCCAAAATTAGGTATCTAGGTATTATTCTATCCCCTGACCTCCACAAACTGGTGCCTTTGAATTTTGGCCACTGATAACGTTTCAACTGGAATTGAAATGACGGAAGCATCTAAATCTGTCACTTCCAGGTAAAAATGATTCTATAAAAATGATGATGGCTCCCAGGGTGTAATACCTCTTGGCTCATGTTCCCACACCAGTGCAGGACAAATGGTTCCAGAAACTGGCTTCACTCGTAGGGCAACATTTATGGGGCACCTCAAGCCCAGATACAGTAGGGCTATATTAAGGGCCCATTGGAGAAGGGGGGGGCTGGAATCTGCCAAACTTCAGGCACTATATCTATGCATTCCTGGCAACCAGATCTCTCATTGCATTTCAGGACCTGGATCCCAAAATGCCTGCCTGGCTCCAAATAAAACAAGTTAATACTGGAGGCCTTCATCCCTCCAATGCCCTGTACAACCTGCTGCAGACTAAAAAAATGCGCAATGGGCCATGGTTAAAGCAGCACATACTGTGTGGCTGCAAGTTGCCAAAATATCTGGTAGATGTGTCTATCCAGGGAACCTCACATATCTTTGGGGTAACCCGGAACTGTGCATTGATGGGTCCCCTTTTCATTGGAATAGTTGAGCAGATAAATCCATTTGTAGAATAGTAGACTTGTTAACCTTAGACAAGAACAATTTTGAATCATTTCAGAATCTCCAAGTGAAATTTGGCCTACCAAAAACAGAGTTCTGGAGATATTTACAGATTAGATCACTGTATAACCACTGGAGTAGAAGACCACACTCCTGTGCATCTTGCAAGAATGGTAGAGGGTGTAGTACTTCCCCTGTTCCAGTGGTGAGAGGGCTTAAAATAAATGCACCCAGGGCTGGTCCCCTTTTACCAGTTAATGAAAGATGCTTTACCTGACCCTACCTGGACTGCAAAAGAAAAGTGGCAGAAAGCCCTACAAGAGGACTTTCCAGATTCAGAATGGCATAAATGCTGGAGGTTGGCACACAAGCCTGTGTGGACCAAAACAGTCATTTGATCCAGAACAAGATTTTAAATTACTGGTATCACACACCGGTACAACTACAGGTGTTAAGCCTGATTGCACAGGATACCTGTAGGAGGTGTGCCTTACCAGGAGCTGATCTCCTACATATTCTCTGGGCTTACCCATTAATAGCTCCTTTTTGGATGCAAGTCATCCATGAATGCACAGACATTCTGGGAGTAGATGTCCCCAAGACTCCCCAGACCCTCTTGTTGGGGCTTATGCCACAGGGGCTTGCTATGAGTGTCATCAGCCTGAAATGGTTAATAGCTGCCTCAGTGGAAGCCAAGAGGTTAATTCTTACCAGATGGAGATCCACAAATATACCAACCATTTAAGAATTGGAAAAGTCATTAGAATCTTTGGCAATGAACACCAGACTATCACTTATGGCCTTCCAGAATGGCAGAAAATACCTGGAGCTTTGGACCCCCCTATTTGAACTATGTGGATCAGAAAAAGGGTAGGACTCCATCTGAGACAGCTAGACCACGATGACATCCACCTTAAGAAGCTACTGCCTCATTCCCTCATGTCAGACCTGGCAGATAAGAGATGTTGTATCACCCCCCTCCCCGGGTGCACACCAAACTGTTGGCATTTTAATAGAATGTTACGAATAATAGAATAAAAGTATATCTATAACAGGTGTAAGGTATATAGATTCAGCCACTTGGTCCAGATAAATTGCTGCCATACTGTTGGTATTACTATGTTCTTGCATATTGTTATAGTGTTATAGGATGTCTGTTACATCCCTGATGTGCTTTTCACCGTATGTATGAAATACAAAAATTTTCAATAAAAAGACTAACTGTAAAAAAAGAGCAAAATCAGTCTGTTTATAGATGACACCAAGATGGGAGCAGTAGTGGATGACTTAGAAGGGTGGCAGGAGTTGCAAGATGATCTGGCAAAATTGGAGGCATGGTCAGACACTTGGCAGCTGGGGTTCAATGCCAAGAAATGCAAGGTGCTACATTTTGGTGCAAAAAAAAAACAAGGAGGAGCTACCAGCTAGGAGGGATTCAACTAGCCAAGATGGAAGAAGAGAAGGATCTAGGGTTGATCATAACAGGAGCAATGAACAACTCAGCACAGTGTAGAAAGGCAGCTGCAAAGGCCAACAGGATGCTGGGTTGTATTGCCAGAGGCATATCCTCCAGGAGGGGGAGGTGATCCTGCCACTATATAGGTCATTGGTTAGACCACACCTGGAGTACTGTGTGAAGTTCTGATGACTGTACCTGAAGAGGAACATTAGGTTACTGGACGGGGTGCTGTGCAGGGCAACAAAAATAATTATGGGGCTAGGGGACTTACCTACGAGAGCAGGCTGAGGTAGCTGAACATGTACTCCCTGGAGGAGAGGAGGGATGGGGGGAAACATAGAAACATAGAATTTGACGGCAGATAAGGACTGCTTGGCCCACCCAGTCTGCCCATTTCCCTACCTGCTGGAAAAGCTGCAGATCCTAGTTAACCAGCAGCCTACTTCTTCCTACCCCAACCCCCTAGAATGGCCTAATGACTGTCCCATGCATGCTTGAATTCCACCACTGTTTTTAACTCCACAACCTCCTCCGGAAGGCCGTTCCATGCATCCACAACCCTCTCTGTGAAAAAATACTTCCTTAAATTACCTCTGAGCTGCCCCCCCATCTTCAAATTGTGCCCCTTGTTCTTGCACACCCTTTTGAAAGATGATACCTTCTTGGACTTTGTTGATTCCCTTGAGGTACTTGAACGTCTCTATCATGTCCCCCTCTCCTCCTTTGCTCGGAGGCTACATATTAAGCCCTTTAGTCTCTCTTCATATGTCTTCCGGTGCAGACCTCTGCACCATTTTAGTTGCCCTCCTCTGGACAGCTTCCATCCTATCTATGTCTTTATGGAGATTGGGTCTCCAGAACTGCACGTAGTACTCCAGATGGGGTCTGACCAGCTGTCTGTACAGAGGGATAATAACTTCCTGTTTTCTACTGCTGATGCCTCTCCCTATGCATCCTAGTATCCCCCCAGCCCTCCTTGCTGCCCTCTCACATTGCTTGCCCTCCTTTAGGTCATCTGATATGACTACCCCAGGTCCCTTTCCATTTTTGTTGTTAGTATCTCACCCCCCATTGTGTACTCTACCCCTGGGTTTTTGTTTCCCAGGTGCATTACCTTGCACTTCTTAGCATTGAATCTAAGCTGCCATGCATTTGACCATTCCTCTAACCTTGCCAAGTCCTTCTCATCCCTTTCCACCCCAACGTGCGTCAACTCTGTTGCAGATCTTTTGTCATCTGCAAGACATACTTTCTCTTCAAGTCCCTCTGCAATGTCGCTTTATAAAGACATTGAAGAGGACTGTCCTAATACTGAACCCTGTGGTACCCACTAGTAACCCCCTTCTTCTGAGTGGACTCCATTTACTATTACTCTGCATCCTATTCTCCAGCCAATTCTTTACCCAGGCTGTCATCTTGGGACCCACTCCCAGGCTGACTAACTTGTATATTAATCTTTTGTGTGGGACTGTGTCAAATGCCTTGCTAAAGTCCAGGTAGGCCATGTCCACAGGCCCTCCCTGATCTACTACTTTGGTCACCCAGTCAAAGAAATCTATCAGATTCATCTGGCATGACCTTCCCGCTGTGAATCCATGCTGCCTAGGGTCCTGTGCCCCTCTGGCCTCTAGATCCTCGACAATTCTTTCCTTCAGAAGTGATTCCATCATTTTCCCTATCACTGAGGTTAAACTAACAGGTCTGTAGTTTCCTGCTTCTGCCTTGCTCCCACTTTTGTGAAGGGGAAGTACATCTGCCCTCCTTCAGTCCTTGGGTACCACCCCATCCTCCCATGATTTGTTAAAGAGGGTAGTCAGTGGTGTCACTAGTTCTACCCTTAGTTCTTTTAGAGTTCTGGGATGAATCCCATCAGGCCCCATTGCTTTGTCCACCTTCAGTTTTAAGAGTTCTTTCAGAACCCTTTCTTCTGTAAATGGGCTGGTATCAACTTCTGTATCCAGAGTGTTTCTACTGTTTGTTTTAGGTACCTCCTTCTCTTCATTTGTAAATACTGAGCAAAAATAATTGTTTAGTATCTCTGCCTTTTCACTGTCTCCTCTGCCCCCTCCCTCCCCCTTGTTAAGCCTCACTATCCCTCCATTGGTCTTCTTTCACTCCCTGATGTACCTATAAAAGGTTTTATCCCCCTTCTTAACTGAGTTGGCTATCTTTTCCTCGGTTTGGGCCTTTGCTGTTCTGACTGCCCTCCCAGCTTCCTTTTGCTTTAACTGATACGATTCTCTGTCCTGCTCCTTCTGCAATTCCTTATACTTCCTGAATGCTTTCTTTTTCTCTTGAACCTTCACTGCCACTTCCTTTGAGAACCATAGTGGTTTCTTACATCGTTTTGTTTTGTTTATTTGCTTCACACAAAGGCTTGTTACCTCTGTGATGGCAGTTTTTATTATTCCCCATTGTTCTTCCACCCCTCCTTCCTGCCCATTTGCTAGTGCATTCCTTAGGCACTCACCTATTTTGGAAAAGTCAGCCCTCCTAAAGTCCATTACTTTTGCCTTTGTATGGCTTGACTCTATTGCTGTGTTTATTGTGAACCATACTGTTCGATGGTCGCTAGTTCCCAGATGGCTACCCACTTCTACATCTGTGATCCTCTCTCCATCTCCATTTGAGAGAACCAGGTCTAAGATTGCTCCCTCTCAGTGGGCTCCAATACTAGTTGTCTAAGGCATGCCCTGTAGGGCATCTAGAATAACCCCACTCTTCAAGTGGCTGCTGCAACTGCACTCCAGTTAACATCTGGCATATTCAGATCACCTATCAGCAATATCTCCCTTTTTCTGCCATTCTAAGTATACTTTCTATCATTTCCTTGTCCATTTCCTCCCCTGAGAGGGGGTCTGCATACAACCCTGTGCGGATTATGTGCAATTGCCTGTCTCCAAATTTACCCACAGTGCTTCGTCTCCTCCCTGTTTACCCTTTTGTTCTGTTGCTTTTATTCCTTCCTTTATGTAAAGAGCTACTCCTCCTCCTCTTTTACCCTCCCTGTCCCTCCTGTAGATAGTGTATCCTGGTATGTTTAAGTCCCATTCATGGTTTTGTGTGTACCATGTTTCTGTGACTGCCACGATATCCAGATGTTCCTCCTCCATCAAGGCCACTAATTCAGGAAGCTTGTTATCCAGACTATGGGCATTGGTACTCATTGCTCTCCATTTTTTGATGGCTTTACCTTCTGTTGCAGCATCCCCCACTGACCTTTCTACCTTGGTCTTTTTCTCATTTAGTATCCTGTTTTGTAGGGAGAGGCTGGGATTTTCCTGCTGCTTATCAGTGCTTCCCTTTGACTAGTTTAAAAGCTTGCCAATGAAGCATTTAAACCAATTGCTCAAAATACTTGTTCCCTTCCTGGACAGATGCAGACCATCCTGCCAGTATAGGCTGGTGTCCCTCCAGGTGGACCCCAATCCCCAAACCCTGTGCTCACACCATTTTTCAACCATTTATTAAACTGCATGGTGCAATTGCCCTCGCCTCCCCCATGCCATTGACAGGCAGCACCTCTGAGAAGGATACTGTGTGTGCTACTTGTCTTAGGCCCCTCCCCAACTCTACAAAGTCCTCCTGCACTGCTCTAATCTCATGATAAGCCAAGTCATTTGTCCCTAGGTGGACAGTGACATCCAGCTCAGACTCCCCGTACAGCTGTTCTCATGATCCTGAGGATGCGCTTCCTGTCCCTCCATGGAATCTTCAAGTACATGATGGGAATAAATAAGATGGGCACAGAGGGGCTTTTCAAATTAAGGAGCGGGAGGGAGACTTGAGGGCACGATCTGAGATTGGAAGGGGGAAGGTTCAGGAGAGAAATGAGGAGACACTGTTTTACGGAGAGGGTGGTGTCTGGGTGGAACGCATTGCAAGTGGAAGTGGTATACTGTAGAACAGTGGGCTGCTTCAAAAGGGGATGGGACAGGGTAAGGAGGAAGGTCACTGGGGGGGGGAGAGGAGAGGGAGGAGCAGCTGCAGTACAAGGGCTGCTAGCCGCACAATTGAGCAGACTTGATAGACCATAAGGCCTTATCTGCTGGCAATTTCATATGTTCGCATGTATGTTCGTATGATCTGACCAACAGATCCAGCTCAGATTCTAACTATCTGACCTAGGATCCCTGGATCTGACCTAGGATCCCTGGATCCAACCTAGGATCCCTGGATCCTAACTAGTATTCATCTCCATCTGACCCCAGATCCTACATCTGTCTTTGATAGGATTTCTGGTAGGATCCTAGGTAGGATACCAGCACTATCTGATGGAAGAGTAGTAGGACAGGGGGCAGTTGGAGGACGTAAAAGTAGTGGAGGGGGCGTGGTTGTGGAAAGGAGCCAGCACAGAAAGGACGAAGGAGGAGGAGAGCAGGTGGAGGTGCGATTGAAGGAGAAGGAGGGGGAAGGGCAGGGTATGAAAAGAGAAGACACTGAGAAAAAGGGCTCGTAGGAGGGTAAACCATGGTGGACGTGCAAGGGATGGGGAAGTGAGTACTTATATTAGGGGATTCTATGCTCAGAGGGGTGAGATAGGGAGGTAAGGGAGTAAGGAAGAGCTGAACCTGGGTGGAGTGTATGCTAGGTATAACAGCGGGGAGAGTAGGGCAGTGTGTTCAGAATTGCTTGGAGAAGGTGAGAGGGAAGCCTCATATCATTGTGCGCCTAGCAACAAATGATCTAGAGGGCAATACAGTGGAATAAGTGCAGGAGAGGTTCAGGGAAGTAGGGCATTTCTGCAATTGGGTGGGAAGCTCTGTGATGTTCTCTGGGGTACTCCCAGTACCTAGGGCAAGCACGGCGAGGAAGCTAAGAATACAGGAGTTTAATGGGTAGCTGAAGGGATGGTGTACAGAAATTGGGTATGGTGTAGTAGGAGAGTGGGGTGAGACATGAAACAATAAGGGGCTTTATGCCAAGAATAGGCTGCATCTCAACATCGAGGGTACAAGGGCATTGGGACAGGGGCTGCAGAAGTACATTAAAAACAACACAGATATAACTGAGGAGGGGGTAGGGCTGAGTAGGATAGCAGTGAGTAGGCACCTTCCAGGGGAGACTGGAAGGCCTCACCCCCCCCCCCCAGTGAGAGAGGAAGAGAATGAGGGGAAGTTACCAAGACAAAAGTGGAAGGGGGAGAGTTGGGAAGAGGAGAGGCAGGACACAAGGAGGACTGTAGTATCCTTGAATGCAAGGAGCTTAGCAAACAAGGTGGCAGAGTTCGGGCAATGATGGTGGCGGAAAGGTAGATATTGCCACCATTTCAGAGATCTGGGCCACGAAATACCATGACTTGGCCTCATTATCCCAGGATACAAGGAGTTCCACAGGGACTGGGAGCGGGGAAGGGGGGGATGGGTGGCTATTTATGTCAGGGAGAGGATACTGTATACCAGGGAGGAGGGAGATGAGGGGAGGCCAGAAGCCATATGGATATTGCTCCAAAACCCTAAAGGTAAGAAGTACAGGATGGGGGTATTGTATAGGCCACCCTCATAGAGCGAGGAGGTGGATAGGGAGCTGAGGAGCAAATCAGGAAGGTCAGTGGCAAAGGGAATACAGTTATAGTGGGAGATTTCAACCTACCTGGGGTTGACTGGCAGACAGTAACTATAGCACACACCAGGAACAGGTGCTGCTGGAGGCTATCCAAGACAGCTACCTAGTGCATGGGTGATGGATCCTACTGGGAAGGGGAACATACTGGACTTGGTGCTAACAAATGGGGATGAAGTCCAGGATGTGGTAGTACAGGACCCTCTAGCAGGAAACGACCACCCCTGAATGTGGTTTCTCTTTAACACAGGAAGGGAGTCAGCTAAATCCAGGACAAGAGTGTTGGACTTCTAGAAGGCAGATTTTGCCAGAATGGGCAGCATCCTAGAGGGGTATTTAGCTAAAATGAACCCAGGGATGGATGCTGAACGAAAGTGGGCAATCATTAGGAATGGGCTGAATGAGGCCACAAACACATGTGCCAAATCTCAGAGTATGCAGTCCTGGTCAAACAAACTTAGCTGGCTTAGCCAGGAAGTGGAGGGGAAGGTAAGGAAAAAAGATTGGCCTTCATTAAGTTCCAAAAATCGGGGCATGAGGAAGATAGAGTCGAGAGGTGTTCACAAAGGCATCTCGGGAGTTGACCAGGTCAGTCAGGGCAGCCAAGGCAGCAAGGGAGCTGAAGTCAGCTCAGGGGAACAGAGAGGGAAGGGGGAAGGGGTTCTTTAAATACACAAGGGAGAAGAGGAGTTGTAAGGATGACATTGTTAGAATCAAGAGGGGGGGATTGTCGGAACAAGGGGAAGATCAGGCAGAGGCACTCAATGAGTATTTCTGCTCTGTATTCACAAAAGAAAGGGGTGGCCCAATACTGACGGGGAAAGGGGGCAAGGGTGGACAGGGAGCAGAGATAACAGATGGGGTCTAATCTAATCTATATATTTCTAGATCTAATTTACAGTATATATAATCTAGATCTAATTTATATATTTTAATTTAGCCTGTTCTGCAAGGCCTGTGTAAAGTAACTTACCATTCCCCCCCCCCCCCTCTGCAGTTTCTCTCCAACTGTATGTGCACTGATTCAGTGCTAGCTCTGCAAACTTCCCCTTGATTTTTCGTCCCAGCCCCCCTCCCCTCCCAGGCCTCCTTTAAATGCACACAGTCTCCGCCCTCTCCTATCTGATGTT
This sequence comes from Neoceratodus forsteri, assembly GCA_016271365.2. NCBI lineage: Eukaryota > Metazoa > Chordata > Ceratodontiformes > Ceratodontidae > Neoceratodus > Neoceratodus forsteri. The sequence goes on from CM057451.1 coordinate 513,955,611, forward strand.
TCAATTTATTGGTTACTTACTGTTAACAACTGCAATTCCTCCCATCCCCTTTTTGCAACTAAGCCTTCGAGCAGCTTCATCTCATTCTGTCTTGCCGAGGCATACCATTTTGGTACTTTAGGTTTGCTTATTGCTGACTAGCATATCCTGTCTTGCTAAGGCACTGTTTTACTTGAAAATGGTACTACAAATTACTGAACTGTGACTGAAAATTCCTAAAATCTGCTGCAACCTGCCTGTGTGCCACTTAACGCCCAGTCCTACAGCCCCCCCTACCTTCAATGGTACCCCAGCTAGGCTCTTTCTGCCCCACCACCTTGGTGATGCACTATACTAGTGGTTATGTTATGTATTGTTTCTAATCAGCCTAGGGGAGGTCCTATACCCCCATGTTGCTCCTGGGCCTGTATGTACCCTATGAAATTTGACCCACTGTTGTTGCATATATGCTAATCCCTATGCTATGTACTACTGCTTTAAAAACCCTTGTTGTTTTATTCCACTGTTGGAGTACGCTGCTCCAGGTTTGTAATGTTGACAATGTATTTCTCTCATGTATACCTTGTAATACTCCTGGGCCGCTCCTGAAAATAGGCACTAGCTGTCTAGTGTGCTTACACCGTTACCAAAAGCAAACAAATAAAAAATGTTCCCAGAAACCAAGTGTTACAGCCCCTTCGTGACTTTGTAGCTCACTCCAGACTGCAAGGCACCAAGGAAATCGCAGGCTTTCAGTTGCTAATTGAGCTGTTTTCGCTCAGACTGCTAGCCTTTGTGTTGCCCCACTATTAATTTGAGCTACTCTCTCCTTTCTCTAGCTGAGGGCGGTATACATTTACAGTATCGTGTGTTACTCCATTTTTAAACTTCCCCAAACAGTCGCATATGGAACAACGACCCCTGGGACCTATATAACTTAGATAGCAGAAGCTACTGCAGTTCGCTCTTTACTTACATAAAGGACAACCGTGAATGACCTTGTTTGGCTACGCTTATTCACCAGCCTTTGTATAATACCCTACGTGGTTAGGCAACCTGACAGAATAGATTCCAACAAAGGTGCATGCTCTACCATGCTAGTCTCCCCATATACCAACACTATGAACAAATTATGCTGCCACTGTACGCCTTTGATCCCTTCACAGTTTATGGAATCTCCTTGAAGTGGAACTGCTAACCAATATCCTCTACGTGGTCCTATACCCTATCCATTCAAACTAGGTATGGCTTGGTGCTGTTCTGCATGGATCCTAGGATATGTATCTGTAGGGCAGCACAATAAGATGATTCAGTCTTTGGACCCATGTACTCAAACCTATACCAGACGTAGAAAGACTCGTGCCTTTAAACTTCTCCTTGCTGCTCTGAGGAAAGTTGTGCTCCTTCTACTCCTATGCCCAGGTGACGTCAAACTTAACCCTGGCCCAACGAAAGTGGTCTCATCTCCTTCTGAACTCACAACTTTGAAAGGAATTAGCTTCTTGCATACTAACGTGTGTAGTCTTTTAAAGAAGCTCGATACAGTCCAGGCTTGAATTATTCATACTGCACCAGACGTACTTGTGCTTTTGGAAACATGGCTCCGGACGTCCACCCCAGACAGAGAGGTAAACATCCCTAACTACCTCCTCTTCAGAACCGACAGGCAAACCAGGGATGGAGGAGTAGCCATTTATGTTAAAAACAAATTCTCATTATCTATATTAGATGCTACCTCCTTTGCCTGTGGATTTGAATGCCTGTCTCTTAAAGTTGAGCTTTCCCCATCAATGGCGTTCCGCATCATAGGCGGCTATAGACCTCCAGCAGCAGGACCGCAACTTCTGGACCACCTGTCATCGCACCTGGATACTACCCCAATGGAAACAATCATACTAGGCGACCTTAACTATGATTGGCTGACTAAGGTCTCGTTACCCCTGAAACAATTCTACAACTCTCATGGGCTCACTTAACTTATTACTGAGCCTACTCGCAGCAACAAAAAAAAATCCAATGAGAAGCACCCTCTTGGATGTTCTCCTTGTTAACAGACCTTACTCCTTTTCCCATGCTGGTATCTTCTTAGCAGACGTTAGTGACCACTGCTTTATTGGTGGCATAAGAATTGTTACCAAACCTCTAGCTACATCAAAGTTTTCCACTAAAAGATCCAGACGGAACTTCGATTCTATTGCATACCTCAGTGATCTAAAAAACTCTTTGCTATGGCAGAGTTTCTAACTGGCTAAGTCAGTGAACGATGCCTATGACATTCTCCATGAAATCATATCCAGCGCCCTTAACATCCATGCTCCCCTGGTTAAAGCACGAATAAAAGCCAGAACCTGTCATTGGTTCTCACCGGATCTGAAGGCTGCCTTACTCAAAAGAGATTACCTCTGGAAAAAGGCTCGTAAATCTTGTGCCGACACAGACTGGTGTCTCTTCAGGGCATCTAGAAACATCTGTACTAAGTTGGTCAGAGAGGCCAAAGCCAACTTTTATCAAACTGAGCTACTCTCTGCGTCAAACTACCCTACCAAGTTCTGGTCCACCATAAAAGAGCTATCTGGCCACTCTCCAGGAAGTGCGCTTCCTTCCAAAATTACCACTGATAATATTATCATTAATGGTAAATTAGAGATACTGCAGGCTTTCAACAATCACTTTGCCACTGCTGGCCTGGCGTTTGATAACACACCTGTAAGTAGCCTTCTTCCTCAGACCAACACCCAGCCTTCAGAACTAAGTAGCAATAACATGGACTTCTCCTTTTCACCTACCACCATAAAAGAAATTGAAGATCTTCTTCTACAACTAGATACTAAAAAAGTGCTGGAGCTGACTCCTTTGACCCATATTTCTTGAAAATAGCATACCATATACTTGCTACACCTATAACACACCTATTCAATCTGTCTCTAGCACAAGACTCAATCCCCAAGGCATGGAAAACTGCTCACGTCATTCCCCTCTTTAAAGCAGGGGACCCCTGTGACCTAAATAACTATAGACCAATCTCCCTTCTTCCCATACTTTCAAAACTTCTGGAAAAAATTGTGGATACGCAGCTGAGATCTTTCTTAGACAATGCTAGACTACTCAACCCAATGCAGTCTGGCTTTACAGCTAAGCATAGTACAATTACGGCGCTGGCAAAAGTTGCTAATGACTGGCAACGGGACCTAGACAACAAAAAATTCATTTGTGCTGTGTTTCTGGACCTCAGTAAGGCTTTCGACACTGTCGACCACTGTCTGCTCCTCTCCACCTTAAAAACTACAGGCATTGGCTCAACCGCACTGGGATGGTTCCAAGACTACCTTTCTGATAGACAGCAACAAATTAAGGCTGATGGAGAGATTTCTCCACTTAAACTGATAAAAAGAGATGTCCCCCAGGGCTTCATAATGGGCCCATTACTGTTTGCCATTTATATCAACAGCTTGGACATAGGCAACAAAGATGCCAGTATTCACTTGTTTGCTGATGACACGGTGATCTACTTAAGCCGGAAATCTCCTGAAGCTGCCTGCGCTGAGTTACAAGCTGACTTTAATACTCTGCAGTACCAGCTGCTTAGCAAAAAGTTACTACTAAATGCAAAAAAGCCAAGGCCATTCTTTTCTCACCATCAGGCCCAGAGGCTTACTCTGCTGTCGCTAGTCCATTACCATCAATCTCTACCTTATCAGGAGGAAAATCTTGAATTTATGACTAAATTCAAATACCTTGGTATTTGGCTAGACAACAAACTCGCTTTTGTGGAACACACACAGAAGAACTGCTGAAAAAACTGAGGCAGAGACTTGGTCTTATTTTCAGAATTAAACGCCTCTTGACCACAGACGCAAAAAGACAGCTTGTCCAATCTACATTCCTTTCATTAATTGACTACGCTGACTTCATTTATGGCCATTGCCCTGCCTCATATCTTGCAAAACTGGATGTATTATATCATAGAGCACTGAGATTTATAACTGGCCTCCCGTACTCCACACATCACTGCTCTTTATACGCAGCCGTAGGGTGGCCTTCCCTTCAATACAGGCGTTAAAGAAATGCAGCCCTATGGACGCTCCGAGCCCTTACCAACAAACTCCCACAATACATTGTTGACTGTCTCCCCCTTAGTCCTATTAGGAACTATGCCTTAAGAAGTCAATTGCAGATTTCTTTGAATGTCCCAAGGGCCAACACTCACTTTGGAAGGGCCGCCATAAGCTATGCCCTGCCTACTCTCTGGAATAGGATACAAAAATTGTTGAGACTTAGCTCACCTGTCAGTCCTGCCTTCTTTAAGACCCTCTATGACAAAACGTTTGCTGAAATCTGTAATTGCTTCTATCGCTCCTAGCAGCTTGACTATTGTTCCTCTCTTCTTTAACACTAGTCTCAGCTGCTTATCCAAATCAGCCCTTGTCACTACTACTCCCCCCTCCTCTGCCCCACTTGCTCTTAGCACCCTCTGCATCCCTCTTATTCACCACCCCCCTTCTGCCGCATTTACCTAAGGCTTACACACTGTTATGCGCACCTCCATAGCTTAGGAATTTCATCCAGGCCTGTAACGTGTTTCTGCTGGACAGGAATATAAATAATCTTTCTTTTTTCTTCTATGGTTTGTATATGACATCCATACACATCCTGCTCCTGTGGGAACTGTGTATATATATATATATATATATATATATATTATGTTCAGGTTGTGTTATGTATATCTTTCTTGTACATGTGACTTGGAATGTAAATACTCTGCTCCTATCAGTATTGTAAACATGTTGTTCCTTTTGTATTATGTATATTTATATGTAATTGTACAATTTTCCCTGCCAACAGCAGGTCCACCTTGTAAATGAGCTTGCTCAATGGTGATCGCCTGGATAAATAAAGTTTTGATTGATTGACTGATTGATTGATTTGATCCAAGAGGATAGAGTTCTGAAGAGCCTTATGGGTAGACAAGGCACCAGGACACAACAGTGTACACCCAGGTGTCCTGAAGTAACTGGTAGAGGTGTTGGCAGGCCCTCTGATGGACCTGTTCAACACCTCCTTGGAGACGGGGAATGTACCCAGGGACTGGAGGATGGTTCACGTGGGGACCCAAGGACCAACCGGGCAACTACAGACTAATAAGCTTGACTTCTATAGTGGGGATGTTGACGGAGACCATTCTGAAGGATGAGAGACAGCATGAGTTTGTCATGGGAAGATCTTGCCAAACTAACCTGATCGACTTGTTCGATTGGGTCACTAGCGAGGTTGACGAAGGCCATGCTGTGGATGTCCTGTATCTGGACTTAAGGACTTTTGACTTGGTGCTGCACAGGAAGTTAATGAGCAAGCTGAGGGACATAGGGGTGGAGAAAAAAGTGGTGGGGTTGGTTGAGAGCTCTCTGCGGGGCAGACAACAGAGGGTAGTTGTAAAGGGGGAGACATCCAAGCCAAGGCCAGTAATGAGTGGAGTACCACAGGGTTCAGTGCTGGGCCCTGTTTTGTTCAATGTCTTTATTGGTGAATTGCAGAAGGGGTCAAGAGTAAGATCAGCCTGCTCGCAGATGACACTAAGATTTATGCAAAAGTGGACAATGAGGAAAGGAGGCAGGCACTCATGGAGGATCTAGCTAAACGTCAGCACTGGTCTAGGAAGTGGCAGTTGGGCTTTAATGTTAAGAAGTGCAAGGTCATGCACCTCAGAGTCAGAAATCCCAGAAACAGCTACTAGCTGGGGGGGGGGGTGCAGGTAACAGCTTCAGAGGAGGAAAGGGACATGGGGGTAATAGTTACAGGGGACATGAAGGTATCAACACAGTGTAGGAGGGCGGCAGCAAGGGCAAATAGGATGATGGGGTGCATTGCCAGAGGGATCACCTCTAGAAAGGGGAGGTCATCCTGCCATTGTATAGACCACTGGTGAGGCCACACGTAGAGTACTGTGTACAGTACTGGTGCCCATACCTCAAAAAGGATGGGAGATTACTGGAGGGGGAGCAGCGTAGGGCTACAAAAATGATCATGGGACTAGGGGAGTTGCCATATGAGGAAAGGTTGAAGGAGCTCAACATGTACTCACTGGAAGACAGAAGGGAAAGAGGGGACATGATAGAGACCCTTAAGTACTTGAAAGGCATAAACAAAGTCAGGGAGGGAGGAGTGTTCCACTTAAAGGGGGAAGGGTCACTAGGGGACACAGTCTGAAGTTGGAAGAGGGAAAGTTTAGGAGGGAGATGAGGAGGCACTACTTCACAGAGAGAGAGTGGTGGCGGATTGGAACACACTGCCAAAGAAGTTGGTCACTCAAAGGACAGTGGATAGCTTTAAGTGGGGGTTGAGATCGAGTCAAGGGTAGGGTTAGTACAGACAAGAACACAAAGGGGGAAGGACCGGGAAAGAGGAGGAAGGGAGGGGGTTTGAGTCGGGGTGGGGCAGCTGTAGTGATATGAAACTAAGAGCTGCACAATCGGGCAGACTTGATGGATCTGTGGGCCTTTTTCTGATGCCAATTTCATATGTTCATATGTTTGTAGGCTCCACAAAAGCACTATCTGAGCAATGCTACATGTAATTTTACCATTTGTGCAGAAATTTACTGGTTGCGACATCTAATTTTTTCAGTTTGTACAGAAATTTACCAGTCGCAGCATGTCATTTTACCATTTGTGTAGAAAGTTTGTGGTTGCAACATATAATTTTACCATTCATGTGGAAATTTACCAGTTTCATCATATTATTTTACAGTTTGTGTGATACTTTACCAGGTGTGACATATAATTTTCCCATTCATGCAGTGATTTGCAACAGTTTTCCTTATTTACCATTCAAGCAATACAATTTAGCAACTGCATTGTAAAATGCCATAATGAGCAAATATTGAGGTGCAATCAGCCCCCAAAATGTGTATCTTGGTAAAAGAGAGTTTTTTAGCTTAATTTTGGAATTAAATTTTAGCAACTAACCCCCAAAACCTGTCTTTACCATTATGATTACCTCGGTCATTACTCAGAAATGTACTGGTCACAATATGTAATTTTACCATTTGTTCAGACATTTACTGGTCATGACATGTAATTTTACCATTTGTGCAGAAATGTACCAGTCACGACATGTAATTTTACAGTTCATGCAGAAATTTACAGGTCACAACATGTAACTTTTACTGTTCGTGCAGAACTTTACCGACTGCAACATACAATTTTACCATTTGTGCAGAAATTTGCCAGTTGTGACATATCATTTTACAGTTCACATGATACATTACCAGTAGTGAACATATCGGCCCAGATATTCAAAAGGGTTGCGCCATGCGCAACTCCAAAAATGCACCATTCTGCGATATTCAGAAGGGGCCAGTTGCGCCACCAAAAACATGCTGAGCAACAGCGCAATGGAAATGAAGGCATGCGCGGCGAAGGCGGGTCCATACGCAAAGTGCAATGCGATAGCCGAACACTTGCGCAATGCGCAAGAGTGGCTCAGTCGAAGTTGCAAAGAGTAGCGGAATTGGAGCCAAAATAAAGAGCCCAAGGAAGCGCGCAAGAACCCCAGCAGGCCGCAAACTGGGAGAGAGACAGAGACAGAGAGAGAGAGAGAGACAGAAGCTGGAAGGGCAGACAGGGGCAGTAGGTCCAGGAGGACAGAGAGGCCAGCAGGGGTGCCGGTGCAGTGGAAGCAGCAGTGGGGCAGCGGGGTAACACAGGAACAGCAGCCGGGAGGGCAGAAAGCCAGGAGATGGACAGTGCCAGCTTCCACATGGAAGCTGTAATGAGGGGTGAGACACCATGCTGCAGGGGGACGTGGCCGCGGAGGGGCCCATCGGCGGTATGCCCCCGACAGGCGGTATCGTGCCCGCATCAGCTTCGAGCTGTACACAGATGTCGAGATCGTGGGCCGGTACCGCCTGAACAGGGCAATACTGAGACGGCTCTGTGAGCTGTGCAGTGATGTGATGCAGGCACCCTCACGACGGAGTCATGCTCTGTCTGTGGAGACCAAGGTGACAGCCTGCATGTGCCTGCTCGCCATGGGCACCTTCCAGAGGCTGACAGGGGACACCACAGGCATCACGCAGTCGGCCACGTCACACATCCTCACCCAAATTCCTCAGCACACTGCTGCCACATGCTGTGGAGTACATCCATTTCCCCAGCACCGCAGCAGAGCGTACAGCAAATGCAGGAGTTCCACAGGGTAGCACGTATGCCTGGCATGCTAGGGACCATAGACTGCACCCATGTGGCCATTCGCACACCACCTGGCCCCGACGGCCAGGCATATTGGAACCAAAAGGGGTTCTCCAGTGTCAACTGCCAGGTGGTGTGTGATGCCACTGGGCGCATTATCAATGTCTGTGCCACACACCCTGGTGGAGCACATGATGCCTTCATATGGCACCAGTCTGCACTGTGCCATCAATTCGAGAGTGGGGACATCCCCACAGGACATCTAGTGGGTGAGTACACATGTATGGAATGCAAACTCTGGGCAAGGGTGGGAATGACACAGGTGCCATGGTAGTGGCACACAAGGCGATGGGCAATATGGACCTGACATGCACTGCTCTCCACTATCTCCATACAGGTGACTGCGGATACCCTCCGTCCCTGGCTGCTCACCGTACCGGCTAGCCACGACCCCAGCGCCTTAATGCTTCAATGAGGCACATGCACGCAACCACATATCATAGAGCTGGTGTTTGGGATGCTCAAGGCACGCTCCGATGCCTCAGACACCTCCTGGCACCACAGTACAGCCCCCAAAAGGCCTGTGGATATTCCTGGCCTGTTGCATCCTGCACAACATGGCCAAAGACCATGGGATAGCCATACAGGTCGAAGAGAGGACAGCAATGGGACGCCAGTGGCGCCGGTGATGTTGGTGATGAGCAGCCCCTAGGACGGAGGGACCCCGACTGACCCAGCAGGCCCAGCTGCACCGGGACACCATTGCAGAAGAGCACTACGCCCAACACAGGTAAGTCAAGGGACATGTGCAGCCACACTGTCCATGCACAAACCACAGGCACACAGGGGAACACACTGCGCATGAAGGTCAGGGGAGTTGAAGGTTCCAGGCATACCAACACACCATCAGGGAGGGGTGAGCACTCATATGGACACACACACACACCAGGCAGCGTACATGGGCAGAAGCACAGCACTGCAGAAACGACATTGCCAACACACAGCACCACCGACCACCCCCACCACCTGTACCGTACAAGTGCGTGTGTCAGGACCTGGGCACCCTTGCACCTTGGTGTACAGTGCAATGCAGGCATCATCATGCACACGCACCTGTGGACAGCAGTTGGGAGAGTGTGCAGGTGGTCCGTGTGTCAGCATGGTGAGCAGAGCACCCAGCAGTGCACTGCCCACCATGACACACATTGCACACAGGGCAGCACCAGACAGGGCCCGCACTGGGAGACAGCTCAGTCAGGTAGCACTGTCCCACGGCCACCACGGATGCATGGGTGGCCTCGCTGTGGCCCAGCAGCCCTGGCAGGCTGAGCAGGGGCCACATGGGGTGGCGCTGTTGCACCACCAGGGGTCCCACTGCTCGAATGCGACCTTGCCCGCACAGGGGTCTGCATCATGCCAAACAAACGTGCACCAGGGGTGCTCGGGATGCCCACAGCAGAACCCGGCGTCGACAGGCCTGGTGTCGCACGATGCCGGGAATGGGGAGTGGAGAGCGCACTGTGTGGGGTGTGTGGTACAGGGGCACCTGACAGTGTGCCCAATGCATCCACGACAGAGACCACTGCCTGGGTCAGCCTGTCAATGGCAGCGGTCACATCCGTCCGCATAAGGACCAGCTCGGCTCGGTCCCGAGCACACTCCCTGCTATGCTGCTCCACGGACACAGACAGTGCCTCCACGGACCTTGCAACCCGCCCCTGCAGCTGTACCGATTCCTGCAGCAGGCGGGTGTGCGCATCCTATGGGTACTGTGCCCCAATGGCATTGTGACCCCCCGGGTGTGGACGGTCCTGGTGCACAGCACCCCTTGAGGGTGGGCACTGTTCGCCAGGACCAGGTATGGGCGGATCAAAGGGCAGTGGACATGTGCCACTGCTTGACACTGTACCCCCAGACCTGGTGTGCGACTGCTGTTGCCGCCCCTCCAACTGCTGAGCCCCCAGGTCCACCTGTTCCACCTCCGTGCTGGCAACAGTGCCAGACACCTGCACAGCCACCGGTGCTGCCTCACCGGTGCTGACAGGCACAGCCTGGAACTGTGCCAGCATGCTGGTACACAGGTGTGAACCAGGAAGGCCCAGGGGCACGTGCTGGCCTGCCATGTGTCCGTCATGGGACACACACCCATCACTGCCCATTGCAGGGCTGCTATCATCAATGGTGCAGGTACGTGCCACTGCCATAGGCACAGCATGCTGGCATACCTGCATGCCAGACTGCTGAGACACAGGCTGTGCACCCCCGCACCCGTATCACTGACACCAGAGTTTTTGGCCCAGCGTTCATGCTGCTGCAGTGCCTGCTGGCTGGTGGCGGAGGTGGATGGTCCCTCCTCCACGTCCAGCAGGTCTGCATCACTGTCTGGACCCACCACCACCACGTCTCCTGAAGACGAACAGGATCTGTAACAGAAAGAGAGTACATGTGAGTGCATGTGAACAACCGCCCCCCCCAACACCACCACCATGTCATACCGTGCAGTGATGGGCTTCCACCTGTCTGGAATCCTCCGCCTGGTACACCACTTGTGCTTTTCGGCTGCATAGCGCGACCAGTGTCTCCTCTGTTGGGGTCAGCTGCAACACCACTGGCGGGCCCCCACCAGTGCCAGCACGTGCCGCCCTGAAGGCTGCCACCATCTCCTTCAGCCTCCTCGCGGTCAGTCCCCATCTTCTTCTTGCATTCCTGCACGGGCGCTGGTGGCTTCCGTGCAGGTTGAAAGCCCGAGCTACCCCCTCCCATGCAGCTGCACGTTCCTGAGGGGTGCCCCTCTGTCCACTCAATAGTGGCTCATCCTCCAGGTAGGCCTGGAAGAGGGCCTCCGTCTCTGCAGCTGTGAAGTTCGGCCTCCTCCTACGCCCACCGTCCTCACCCTCACCTTGTCTCTGGTCAGTCATGGTGATCTGTATGGGTGGAAGTGGACACCTGTCACTGTGCAGTCTACAGCATTTCCCCATGAGCATAGGTGCCGGCCGGGGGGCAGAAGCCCCCCACGTTTCTTCTCCGTATGGCAGATACTAATAAAAAGTGCCCTTTGTCCCTTTCTAAGTGCCCTTTTGATTCTCAGCCCCCTCAGCCTTTATCATCCTCCGGCACCCTTGCCCATGAGCATTGTCCTGAGCATCACACAGCATGTAACTCACCTCTCACCTGCAGTAACCAAATCTGGCCAGCACAACCCACTGTCGCATTTTTATAGCGCAACACATGCAAATGAGGAGTGGCGCAACTTTAATGACATGCTAATCGCGCCACTGCGCCTTTGAATGGCTGATCGAATGATTTGCATATGTCGGCTGAATATCGCGAATTTGCGCTTTGCGCAATATGGAAGGTCCGGCTGAGCCAATGGCGCAGGTTTGTGCCTGCGTGCTACACTGCATTGCGCATGCCCAGACAGATTACGCATGCGTCTATCGCACTGCTGACCTGCTGAGCGCGATAGGCGATTCAGGCCATGGCCACCATTGTGCCAGTGGTGTTACAGCACTGGGCACTATATGGCGCTGTGGCACTACTGCGCAATGGTCCACTGTGGCACTGGTACGCAGCTTGGCAGTCGTGCAGGATGCCCATACGTCCGTTGGCGCTGTGCGTAGCCTTGTGTCATTGCCGTGACCTTGTGTATGCCCTCTGCCCCCTGGCGCAGTTCGCATGTCATGTGTACATCCCTATTGCACTGTCTGATGACAGCACCATGTGAAGTGACGGCGCTGTTCGAACAGCGCGATTGGAGCCTGTGGTGGTCTATTGCGCAACATCTCCACGTGGGGTTACAGTGCAGCGGAGCGCCATATTGCATGCTGTAAACTGGCTGAGATGGCTAGGAGGAGGGCAGTGAGTTGGAGCCCACTGGAGGTGGCCAACCTGGTGGCCCTGGTGGAGCCCACTGTGAGGACTCTGTGGTGAGGCCCCCTCACCATGCCTAGAGACACAGAGTGTGGCAGCAAGTGGCCACTGATGACCTGGTGGAGGTCACTGGATGGGGCCAGTCTGCTGAGCAGTGCGGCACCGGTACAGTGACCTCCGCAGTAGTGAGACCTTTGATGCGGCTGCGGTGGCGTGCCAGGTGGGCGTGGTGCCTAGGCCAGGTGAGTGTACCATCTATGCACCTATATTCTCTGTAGGGGTGTGTGTGTGCTTGCCTGTGCATAGGTGCCGGCTCAGACACGGTTGGCTGTGTCAGTGTGTGCAGCTGTGCGATGGATGGTTATGGCTGTGTGGGCAGGCACTCTCACTGGGGCAGGGGGCACTCTGCTTTTGAGTCTGACTGATGTTTGTCTCAACATATGTATCCCACAGGCCGGAATCTGAGGACGCAGGGCGAGGGTGAGGTGGGCAGTGCCTGGGCCCCGGTGCCGGTGGGTGTTGTGCCGCAGCAGCAGCAGCAGCAGCAGCAGCAGCAGCGGCAGACCCAGCTGCTTGAGGAGTGTGAGTATCATTACTTCATGGATGCTATTGCATGCTGGGGGGGGCAAGACCACCAGCCATGCACAACACAACCATGCAGGAAAGGGGAGGTCATAATTCCACTATACAAGACACTAGTGAGGCCCCACCTGGAGTACAGTGTACAGTTCTGGAGACCTACCTACGTATGGACATGGACTGGAGAGAAGGTTCAGAGGAGGGCAACAAAGATGGTGCATGGATTGCATCACAAGTCCTATGAAGACAGGTTGAAGGAACTGAACATGTACTCCCTGGAGGAGAGGAGGAGAGGGGATATGATGGGGACATACAAGTATCTTACAGGGGAACAGAGTGCAGGAAAACACTATTTTTAAGCGTAAAAGATGTTCCAGGACTAGAGGGCATGGGATGAAGTTGGAGGGGACGATTCAGAGGAAACATGAGACAGAATTTCTTCACAGAGCGGGTGGTGGACAAGTGGAACACCCCTGAGGAAGTGGTGGGGGCTGACGTGGTCACGGGATTTAAGAATGCAGGATAGACATAAAGGAATTCTGGAGGTCAGGGTAAGGTGCAACAGACTTATAGGAAAACAGAGTGAACTTACAAGCTCAAATGGGCAGGCTGGGTGGGCCATAGGCCCTTATCTGCCGACACTGTCTATGTATCCATGTATGTAGCAGCGACACAGGTGACATGCATCACTGTGCAGTATCACAGCACGTCTGTGACGTGTCACTGGTGGTCCAGGCATGCACTGGGCACATAGCTGTGTAACTGGCATCGCACCACGTTGCCACATCACTTGCCAGCCTAGTTTGTACTGTGATTGACATGGGCAGTGTGTGGGCGGTGGTGCGCATAGCTGGTGCCGCCTGTTTGTGATGGCCATGTGCATGTTCACTGTGGGTGGGTGCATGCATCAAGGTGTGGACATTGGGCTATGTGGCTTGCAGGTTGGGTGGTGTTCAGGGTTGTGGTCAGTCACAGCCATTGACTGTGTTCCCATTTTCCTGGCCTCATAGTTCTCAGGAGGATACAGCAGGGACATCTGAAGGCTGACAGAAGGGTCCCTAGAAAACCAGGCCATCCTGAGAGACATTCACAGGCATGGCCTGCAGAAAAGGCATCGCTGAGAACAGCGGCACCGAGCAGAGGAGGACCAGCCTGCTGGGCCTTAGACCAAATTACCCTTCCCACTTCACCCATCTCTACCACCCTGCCTTCCCTCTCCAAGTTGTTCATCCCTACCCCTTGCCCACCCCTACCTTGTACCCGTACCCCCCCTTGTAAATAATTATAGTTGATTGTTTTGCACTTTACACATTTTGATAATACATTTATATTTTGATATGAATACTGTGTTGGTCTCTGTTTTGCAGCTGGCTATGGTTGTTCAGTTGCAGTGGTGTACATGCCATCTGGGGTGATATGGTCCTGGGTGTGTGTGTGTGTGTGTGTGTGTGTGTGTGCATGGGGAGGTATCTCCAGCATGGCAGTGACTTTCTGTTGGTCTTGCCGTCTGCTGCCACCCACTGCTGGGTGCACAGGGTGTGTCTGGCTTGTAGACTTCTGTGTTGCATGGGGCTGACGAGTGCTGGGGGGACTGCATGATTTCCTGCAGTGCAAGTCACTGCACATGGGTGGTGTCTTGGGGTCACAGTGCAGGGTGTGCTGTGCGTATGGGAGGCTGATGTGCACTGTGGTTGTCAACCCCCTGTGTGTGGCACTCTCAGCCTGCCAGTGGTTGTGCTGGGGTGTCACGGCTCTGCTATGCTTTGTTGGCTTGTCCCCATGGGCAGGTAGATCATCTGTCCCACCCCAGTGATGCTGTTCTTGGGGTGTGCAGGTGGTGTGGGTTCTGCAGTGTGTTCCTGTGCCCATGTGTGCATGGCTCGGCGGTGGGCCCCAGCCTGCCTCCCTGGATGTGCAGTTCCATTGCTCTGGGGGGCTGTGCTTGCGCTATGGCAGCTCTGGCATGCTCAGCTGAGCTTCCCTGGTTGCTCCATAGCGCAACATTTTGGCTCAGCTTCTCCTTCCTGGTTGCGCGATGGCGCAGTATGTGCGATATTCAGACGTTGGTTGCTTGCGCAATTTGCTCTGCTCCATGTTTGAATATCGCACCTGTTGCGCATTTGCGCAACTGGTTTGTGCTTGCTCCTGCTGTTGCGCTACTTTTGAGCGCAGTTTGAATATCTGGGCCATCATTTTATATCACTGCTGCTATTTATCTCCTTCTGCAGCGTGACTGGCTTGGGGCATCCATCCACCGACCCTGCCCACCTGGAGAGCTGGGTGGCTCATACCGCACCCAGGAGGGTCTGGGACAGCCGTCATGCTATCCTGCTGCAGGAACCCTTCTTCCACTCCCAGCCAGGACAACCCCGGATCCTCCTCAACGGACTCCTTGCAAGTCCTCCGGGCAGTGCAGGGTGAGGCCATCAAGTTGCACGGTTGCGCCCAGCCCTTTTTTCCTCTGATTTTTCTGTCCCACAGGAATGCAGACATGCAATGACATCATACACAACATGCCGACAACTGCCGCACTCCCCCCCAGCTGCCAACACACTGGTAGTTCCTCCAGGTGTCCCTAGAGGTCACTGCCACGCGATAGTTGTTCCCCAATCCACCCCAGGACTAGTAACGTAGTCAATGGATGCTCGATCCTAGTCCTCCCCTGCCGGCCCCGATGACCCGGGCTCATTCTAGAACCTCGGTTGCCGGTGGGGCGAGAGGTGTGGCGTCCAGTGCCTCAACCCTCAGCACCACCGGGCCGGCTCTGTTGAACATATAATTTTACTGTTTGTGCAGTAATTTGCAACAGGTTTTCCTTATTTAACGTTTGAGCAATACTATTTAGCAATCGCATTGTTAAGTGGCATAATAAACAAACACCGAGTACAAAAAGACCCCAAAACCTGAATTTTGGTAAAGGACGGTTGTTAAGCTTGAGTCTGGTATTTAATTTCAAAAAATACCTCCCCAAACCTATCTTAATGCATTGGGATTGTCTTTGGTTGTTCTCAGATATTTACCATTTATTATATGTAATTTCTTCCTGTCGTGTAGTAATTTGTGGCATGTATTTTTAATTACCAATCGAGTGATACTATTAACTATTTACCAACTGCATTCAAAATGGTATAAGAAGCAAATACTGAAGTAAAATCAGACCCCAAAACCTGTATTTTGCCAAACTGCAGTTGTTCAGCTTGATTCTGATATTTCATTTGAAACAACTACCTACCCAAACTTATCTTTATACATCGGGATTACCTTTGGTGTTACCTGAATATTTACCATTCATGACATGTAATTTTTACCTGTTGTCCAGTAATTTGTGACATGGAGGCACAGAAGTGTAGGGCCCTCTGGGCCCTGTGCTTCTGCAGCCACATGGATGAGACACAATTGTACCACCTCAAAAAGAAAGACAATTCTTTAGAAAAGACTGCATTAATGCACCAGTTAGGGTTCAGATTAAAGCAGTAAAAGTAGGGAAATGTGATGTTAGGGTTACCAACACTGACTCCCTTACCCCATCCAAGCAGCAAAAGCAAAAAAAACATTATGGCAAATCACTGCTGGGGTCTTCCTTGGGGTTCTCAACCTTAATGCTCACCCTATTCTCTTACAAAACACAGAAACATAAACTTTGAACAAATATAGTCTTCCCTGCCTGAAGAACAAATAGCACATCTGACTTGTTGGCTGTGGCAATGGGGTAAGCATTAGGGTTAAGAACCCCAAGAAAGACCCCAGCAGTGATTTGTGGTAATGTTTTTTGCTTTCACTGTTCTTGGGGGGGTTGGGGAGTCAGTGCTGGAAACCCTAAAGTCATATTTCCCTACTTTTGCCACATTAATCTGAACCCTAACAGGTGCATTAATTAAGTTTTTTGCCAAGAATATATATACATATTATACTATATATATATATATATATATATATATATATATATATATATATATATGTATATATATGTATATATTTCAAGCTGTTGTTTTATGACTCCCCTTATAAACATGACATGTGGCATTTATAGTATATTGTCTGAAATGTCATTTCACACCAGAAATGTGAAAACATGTCTCATCCAAAATTACAAAATGACACTTGTCAGATTTATGAGGTGATGTGGAAAAATGGCTATGCTGTAAGTTTGGAGTCAAAATATTGAAAGTTAGTAGCCGGCCTGGTTGCACTGAGGGTTGAGGCACTGGACGCCACACCTCACGCTACGCTGGTGATCCACGTTTGGGAATGACCTTGGGTCATCAGGGTACTGGTGTGGGGGGAGGGCAGAGCAGGATCAAGCATGCTGATGGGCAGCTCTCATCTCCCAAGAATGGTGAGGGTGGGTTGGAGCCCCGCCCTGTAGTCCTGCTCCCACCGGGTAGATGTCCAGTGGGTAGCATAGGAGGAGACGGGGTGGCAAAATCAATTACAGGAGGTGGAAGGGGCTGAGCTTGCACTACTTGATGCATAGCGTGCCTCCACATGCTTGCACGCCATGAGCCAGTGCCTCGGGGGCAGGGGAGAAAAATCTAGCTATATGAAAAAATATATATTGAAAATTAGTGTAAGTTATGAGAGAATGTGCCAGTATATCAATGTTCACTCATAACCTAAGCATTTTACCACATTTTTAAACTAAATTTCCAGCATAGCCTTCTTATTTCCCCACCTCATGAATACGGTTGGTGAAAATGTTAAAATCCCCACCAAAACATCTTTCTGTGCCACTGAAACGTCATTCTGTGCCACAGGTGCAAAAACACGTTTTGACCAGGATTTGAAAAAATGACAACTGTCGCATTCATGAGTTGGTGTGAAAAAAACGGCATGTTGGAAATTTGGGATCAAAATGTTTAAAATTACCAAAGTTTTGAGGAAGCTTAGAAAAACGTCAATGTACTATATGCTCATAACATTGTCCTTTTTACATATTTTGACCCACATTTTCAACATAGCCTTCTTATGACCCCACCTCATGAACAAGGGTTTTGAAACTTTCCAAAACCTGCCCAAAAGGTGATTTTGCAAAGTGACCATGAAATCATCTTTCAGGCCAGATTTGCATAATTCCACTGCTATTTGTGATGAGGTGGGTTCCCGAAAAGGCCACACTGAAAATTTGGAGTCATACTATGTAAAAATGGAAAAGTTATTAATCAGAATTCAGAACTATTGAAATACATTGAACCGCACTTATTTGATTTTTTCATAGTACAGTTACCAGTTCCAACAGCAAGACATGTCTTTGATCCGAGAGTAGATCTAGACTGTGGGAATGTTCAGGTGATTGAGGGTGTGTGGGGGGAGTGGGGTGGGGGCACTGAGTGGGAGGTTGGTGGTGTGTGTGTGGGGGTGAGAACTGCAAGCGACCATTTGCTTTTTTTTTTTATAGGTTTAAAAAAAACATTGAGGGGACAGTTTTCTTTCTTTCAGGGGGCCAATCCACCACTGAGGATTGGGCCCCCCAGTTTCAGGCTAGGGTTCAGCAGCACCAGAGGTGAGCACCTTGCTGCCACCATGTATATATTGAGAAAAGGGGGCAGAAGACCTGGAGGGGGTCAAGAGAAGGGGTACTGGGGTGGGCATCCCAGTCTGCTTATATATATATATATATATATATAAACATTGAGAAGGGTAGGCGGGTGACCTGGAGGGGAGGGGGAGAAAGAAACGGTACCAGGGCTAAGCATCTTTGTCCTCTTAACAAATGACATATATAAAATATATATATGTATATATATATATATATATATATATATATATATATATATATATATATTATGCTAGTACGGTAGTGCTACCATAGTTAGGGTTGAGGAGCCATTTCTATGTTAAACCCCAAAATTTTGCACCTTAATAACTTTGCAACCGTATGACAGATTTGGCTGAAATTTGGAATACATGATCAATAATGATAGGCCTTAGCATCTGCCAAGCTTTGTACCAGTCAGATACAGGCTGTGGAGCAATTAAAGCGTGATTTGCAGCGATTATGCTTTTCTTTTCCTGGAATTCTACGGAAAATACACAGACAGGTCGCACGTGTTTATGCCACCATCCCGGAATCTTCAGGGAATGTGCGTCAGGTCTCCATGTGCCTTTTGAAGATTTGGTGAAAAATATAATGGTTCAAAGTTATTCAAGAAACAATTTCCATTATAAGTCAATGGGAAAAGTTAAGAAAAAGTTCGACAGTGTCGCAAATGCATTTTTACTTTCGCAAATGGGCCTGTTACTTTCGCAAATCAGCCATTTTGTTTTCAGTTGGTGATCAGAAAAATGTTTGGCATTTAAATTTGGGATCCTCTAGCAACCTAATTCTTTTTGTATTCACCTAGTCGGACCCTGAGTATGCTTGCCATGTCTTTATTTTGTGGTAAAACACCCCTGAAATATGTTTTTCAAATTTCTGGAAAAAGTACTTTCGCAAATTACTTTCGTGCTCACGAAAGTGTCGAACTTTTTTGCGAAAGCTTTCGCAAATTGCGACAGTAGTTTTCCATCTGTGGGAAAGTGACAGCGATTCTTTGGCACTGCGCTGCAAAAGAACCGTTGGGAGTTTTGGGCTGAAATTTGGAGGGAACAGAACTGACATCTCACAGATGTGCCTTTCAGTGTTGTATTGAAAAAATATTACACAGCGGCAAAGTTACAGCACTCCAAAGTTGACGTTTTTTCCCATAGGATAACATTACGGCGCCCGACTCATTACAGAAATCCTTTGGATTCTGCTGCAAAATAACGGTTTGGTCTTTTTCCTAAAATTTGGAGGGAAGACAGCCAACAACCCAGATGTAGCCTTTCAGTGGTTTGGTGAAAAAATATTACAGGGAGGCAAAGTTATGGCACTCTGAACTTCTCTTTTTTTCCCATAGGATAACATTATGGCGTTCGCCGCGCCTTTCAGGGCCCGTATCTCGGAAACGGTGCGAGATACAGACTTTTCGTCAGAAAATTTCTTAGCCCCCTAATGGAGGGGGCTAAGTACAAAATTAGCCAGGACAGTTGTAAATAATATGACTTTTACATTTTTTTTCTACGTCATACGGTTCCTGAGATATAACCTATTTAGTATTCTAAGTTTTCATTTTCTGCTCTGATACTCATTATTATGCCTACATTATTTGTACTCACTGTCTTTCTCTATGCAGGTTTTGGGGAAAACCAGCCTGTGCGCTTACATTACTGTTACTGTTGCCCTTTCTGCTTGTGGTTCCGTACCCATTTCACTTACCATTGATGTTTGCGCCACCGTGTGCGTTATCCTTGGCGTTTTCATTTTCGGTTGCGTTTCTGTTATTTTTTGCCATTTGTGTCTACAGTACTGTTTCTCTTTCTGTTTTAGTTTGCGTCACCATGCCCATTGAAATTTCCGTTTGCAGGCACCATGTTACTATGTGACAACACATCACGTGGCAGACCGTTCCCGTCTACGTCACCGTGTGCGTTACCCTTTCTGTTCTCATTCACGCTTGCATTACCATGTGCGCCACTGTTAGTGCTTCTGTTTGCTTTGCTGTTCCTGTTACTATGCCTCAAGACATCACGTGGCGGTGGGCCCCGCGCTCCCGCCGCTGCATTACATTCACTATTTCTCGTTATCATTCTCAAAAAGAAGGGAAATTAGAGGCAAAAAACTCCATTTAATGCATTAGTTAGGGTTGTTCCACAGCGACAAAATGAGGAAATTCGCTGTTAGGGTTGAAACCCCCTTGGACCCCCTCACCCCCAACGGCATTGGGGTGTGCATTGAGTATGTCGATCTAACTCTACCCCATTCTCCTATACTTCTGCTGCTTTACAATGTGATGGGGTGAGAGTTAGGCTGATGACACCAATGCACACTCTCACCGGTTGGGGTGGGCAAGGTCCAAGGGGTTTCAACCCTAACAGTTGAATTTCCTCACTTTTGTCGTTGTGGAACAACCGTGAATTAATGCATTAAATGGAGTTTTTGTTTCTATATATATATATATATATATATATATACACACACACACACACACACACATATAGTAATCGATCCCAGGGGTGGGCACCCAGTCCAATTAACAAATAAATTAGATAGATAGATAGATAGATAGATAGATAGATAGATAGATAGATAGATAGATAGACAGACAGACAGACAGACAGACAGACAGACAGATGGATGGAAGGATGGACTGATGGACAGACAGACAGATGAAACAAGAGAGAATGATCGAAGAATCACCGGCTCACTGCTGGCACTACAACTGGTAGCATGCTTCCATCTGTAGCTGCTGATGTCAGGAAAGTCCAGCTGTTCTCATACAGAGAATGTGTGTGAATGGATATTCTTGCTAAGCTGGGCACCTTGGATTTTGGGTTGCCCAGAAATCATATTTCTGGCAACATTTGCTAAAAAGAAACACCAGAATCTTGCTAAACAGGGTAATTTTTTCTTTTGAAATGTATTATTTTTATGTATTTTCAGTGTTTGTGAGCTTAAAAGAAAAAACAAGATGGCGGGCAGCATGATCAGTATTGTTTTCTACACGATGGGCATGTTTTCAGCATGACAGGCACTCTGTATCTCAAAAACCGAACAAGATGCTGTCATGAAACCGCTCACATTCTGAGACTCTGGCAGCCTAACCATGCATGCCAAATGTTGGGCTATTTCATCAAATGACGCTAAAGTTATTAAGGTGTAAAAACTGGGGTTTAACATTAAACGGCCTACTCAACCCTAACTATAGGGGTGCTACTGCACCTCTATAATATAACACAATGCCCTATTCGTCTACCCAACCCCACCCAATTTCCCTCACTTCCATCACGTATCTTTGCCTCACTGACCTTTCTATCTGTTTGAGTTATTTTCTAAACTTTAAAATGGTAAAAAGCATTTTTAATGAACTGTCAGAATAAGAAAATTAAATTGCCTATGTTTTGTTATATATAGCATATTACAGCTGATTTGGTGCAAATGATTTTTTGTAACATGTTGATATGGATATTTTTTGATAACACATACTCTGCACTCGTCTAAGCTGCTCTCCCTATGTTAGCCACAACATCTGAGTTGAAACGGTCATTGTGCCTTTAAGAAATTAAACTAATCATGGCTACTTAAGGGACTATGTCACCTCAAAGATCCTGTCTCTGGATGAAGATTCATGAGAGACTCGAAGCACTACGGCATTAGTGAGGGGCCTGGCATCAAGTTAACCGTCTGTTGAAACACAGCACTGAGCACGTTTTATTGTAATTTGCACAGCTACTGTGCTGCACCTTTGAGAATGGGTTGGATAATGTTTGTAATGTTGACTTAATTTGAACAGCTAAATCAACATCCAACATTTGACCCCAAATCTGGACTGTCAGTGACTCATTGCTAAACTCACTGTGTTTGTGAGCTCCACGACCTGTTTGTGGATCTTGTATGTAGCAGAGCTAACTGCCCTTAGAGTGAGCCCCCCTCCCACACATAATCTGGATGCATGGTCTGCTCTGCAGTGTACAGATCCCCACTACCATCCCCTCTACTGGGGATCACTACCTGCCTAGTTTCCCTTTCCCCTCTACCAGAGGCCCACTGCTGCACCTGCCTAACATCTCCAGTGACAGACAGTGCACAAGAGACAAACACCTCATGGATAAACAGCTTAGAATTTACTGTGCCAAAAAATATTGTCCATGAATGTTCCACAATCAGGCAATAAAATTTGGCACCAACCTCATCTCTATGGTAAAATACAATCAAGTAACCTAATTGGAGATTACCCTTACCTTATACTGAGAGGTAGAATAGTATTTACTACAAGTCCAATATAATCTAAAGTTCCCAGTGTCCCATGGCCAAACACATCCCAGCTGACCACAATTATGCCCACACACACACACACACACATATATGATCACCGGAAAACACTACACAGTTACTAATACCAGCATCTGGTGGGCAAATATGTTTTCATAACACACAGCAACTTGTTACACCAACAGCTGTCAATTTCTAATGGACTTTACTGCCAGTGCTTCCACTTTGGGGCACCGTCCTTGTATGTCCTTTGTCTCTGGACAGTAGGAAACCAAGCTCTGCAACTTGTGTTGCTCCCTCCTGACCCGGAGCCAGAGGTGCCCAGACTTGCTTGTTCCTTCTCGACTTTCATGATGACTTCCACCACTATTCCTAGCACAGTGAACAGGAATGGTGGTTCAAGGTGCAATAGTTCAGAAATTTGACCAACTTTTACATCCAAAAGGACTCTAATTGCTGGTAAGGCACTGGTCCAACCTCAAACTTACACCGAGAGAAACCTCGGCAAGTCCCTCCTGTTGAACAAGATTCCAGAGGGTTATATGTAGGCCAGCTTGCACTGCAAGTACCATGACATGACAGGCGCTCCCCCACTTGTGTCTTATGACAACCCAGACAGATCAGGATCAATGCACTAACTGGTAATGATGGCTTGAACTCTGGGACCAAACAGGAGAAGCATTATGTCAACCCCATGGACATCAGATGGGTATACTGGGTGAGGGGATCATTCAGCCATTTCTCTGTACCCTGATTCAGGTAATAACCTTCCACAAAATGTATTCCCTTAAAGTGCTGCTTGGGGATCTGAAATGTCTCCATGAAAAAAACGCTCATTCGGACTGAAATGGGATAATACCAGAGCATACTCACATACATCAATCACAGTTCCACTCATTGGATCCAGAGGCACCATCCCCCCAGCCCACAACTCTCATGACCCTGCCACATGTTTATCCCTTTTATCAGGGATAAGTTGCTATATGGGTGCCAGTCCTGCTCATGCCCACACTCTTCCTGCAAGCTATCTGCACTTGCATGTGACTTCTAACCACTTTTGTGTCACAGTGGACAGATTCACTGTCTTCCACCACCACAGTCATGTTGCAAACCTCACTGTCCTAGGCTGTAACATCTGCTTCCAAATCCTGGTTGGGACCCCCATTTTACAGCCCCCCCTTTTCACTCCTAGCCTTGCTGAGTGACTGCACCCAATGTGGGTGTTCATAGCCCAGGCCACTCCTGTCTAGAGACATCTTAAATGGAACAGTGCTCACCAGGAGCCACATGCAAACAATCACCAACATGGTTCACGTGCACCTCCTAAGGATCATCTGTGGGATGCCTGGATATTGTGGCAGTCACAGAAACATAGCACACAAAGAACCATGACTGGGATGTCAACATACCAGGGTGCACAATCTACAGGAGGGACAGGGAGGGTAGAAGAGGAGGAGGAGGAGGAGGAGCTCTCTACATAAGGGAAGAGATCAAAGCAACAGAACTAAAGGGTAAACAGGGAGGAGAGGCACTGTGGGTCACCCTGGAGACTGGAAATGGCACCACAATCCGCACAGGGGTTGTATACAGACCTCCATCTCAAGGGAGGAAATGGACAAGGAAATGATAGAAGACATCCTTAGGATGGCAGAGAAAGGGAGATATTGCTGATGGGGGACCTGAATATGCTAGATGTTAACTGGAGCACCTTTGCTGCAGCCACATCCAAGAGCAGGGCCACTCTCGATGCCCTACAGGGGGCATGTCTCAGACAGCTAGTTTTGGAACCCACTCGGGAGAGAGCAATCTTAGACCTGGTACTCTCAAATGGGGACAGAGAGAGGATCTCAGATCTAGAAGTGGGTAGCCATCTGGGAACAAGCGACCACCAAACAGTGTGGTTCATGATAAACTTAGCTGTAGAGTCAAGCCATACAAAAGTGAAGGTACTGGACTTCAGGAGGGCTGATTTTGTCAAAATGGGAGAGTACCTTAGAAAAGCAGTAGCAAACAGGCAAGAAGGTGGGATGCAGTAACAATGGAAAAGCAATCAATCAGTCTCAGTTTTTATAGCGCCTTTCAAAACCAAGGCGCTGTACAAATTATAAATACAATATAAAAACAGAGAATATAATAACTTTTTACATCAAAACCACCATCACAGAGGTGACAAGCCTTTGTGTGAAACAAATAAACAAATCAAAATGAAAGAAAAAAACACTATGGTTCTCAAAAGGAGTGGGGGGGAAGGTTAGGGAGAAGAAGATAGCATTCAAGAACTATAAGGAAACAGAAGGAGCAGGACAGAGAACTTAACCAGTTAAAGCAGAAGGAAGCGGGGAAGGCAGTCAGAATAGCAAAGGCCCAAACCAAGGAAAAGACAGCCAATTCGGTTAAGAAGGGGGATAAAACCTTTTACAGGTACTGTACATTAGGGAGCAAAGAAAGACTAAGGCAGGGATACTGAGGCTGAATAAAGAGGAAGGTGGCTGGACAGAGAGTGATAGTGAAAAAGCAGGGATACTGAACTAATACTTCTTCTCAGTATTCACAAAGGAAGAGCAGGGGGAGATACCTAATCCAGTCAATAGACACACTCTGGATAGGGGGGTTGATATTAGTCCTTTCACAGAAGAAAGGTTTCTGAACGAACTCCTAAAACTGAAGGTGGATAAAGCAATGGGGCCTAATGGGATTCATCCCAGAATTCTAAAAGAACTAAGGGAAGAACTAGCAACACCACTGACTATCCTTTTTAATAAATCATGGGAGGATGGTGTGGTGCCTGAGGACTGGAGGAGAGCAGATGTGATTCCCCTTCACAAAAGTCGCAGCAAGACAGAGGCAAGAATATACAGACCTGTCAGTTTGACCTCAGTGGTAGGGAAAATGATATAATCATTTCTGAAGGAAATAATTGTTGAGTACCTAGATGGCAGTGGGGCACAGGACCCAAGGCAGCATGGAGTCACAGCAGGAAGGTCTTGTCAGACAAATCTAATTGATTTCTTTGACTGGGTGACCAAAGTAGTAGATCAGGGAGGGGCTGTGGACATGGCCTACCTAGACTTTAGCAAGGCATTTGACACAGTCCCTCACAAAAGATTAATAAACAAATTAACCAGCCTGGGAGTGGGTCCCAGGATGGTATCCTGGGTAAAACACTGGCTGGACAACAGGAAATGGAGGGTAATAGTAAATGGAGTCCACAGTGAAGAAAGGGGGGTTACTAGTGGGGTACCACAGGGTTCAGTACTGGGGCTGGTCCTTTTCAATGTCTTTAAAAGTGACATTGCAGAGGGACTGGAAGGAAAAGCATGTCTCTTTGCAGATGACACAAAGATCTGCAACAGGGTTGATATGCAAGGTGGGGTGGAAAGGATGAAAAGGGACTTGGCAAGGTTGGAGGAATGGTCAAATGTATAGCAGCTTAGATTCAATGCAAAGAAGTGCAAAGTAATGCACCTGGGAAACAAAAACCCAGGGAAGAGTACACAATGGGGGGGGAGGGTGAAATACTGACAAAAACAAAAATGGAAAGGGACCTAAGGGTAGTCATATATGATGACCTAAAGGTGGGCCAGCAATGTGAGAAGACAGTAAGGAGGGCTGGAGGGATACTGGGATGCATAGGGAGAGGCATCCCGAGTAGAAAACAAGAAGTTGTTGTCCCTCTGTACAGGCTGTTGGCAATACCACATCTGGAGTATTGTGTACAGTTCTGGAGACCCCATCTCTGCAAATATATAGACAGAGTGGAGGCTGTCCAGAGGAGGGCAACCACAATGGTGCAGGGTCTGCACCAGAAGACCTATGAAGAAAGGCTAAAGGAGCTTAAGATGTATAGTCTCGAGGAAAGGAGGGGGGGGGGACATGATAAAAACTTGCAAGTACCTCAAGGGAATCAACAAAGTCCAAGAGGGTAGCATCTTTCAGAAAAAGAGATGTGCAAGAACAAGGGAGCACAATTTGAAGATGGGGGGATGGCTCAGAGGTAATGTGAGGAAGTATCTCTTCACAGAGAGGGTTGTAGATGCATGGAACAGTCTTCCTGAGGAGATTGTAGAGTCAAAAACAGTGGGGGAATTCAAGAATGCATGGGCCAGACATAAGGCAATTCTGGTGGGGGGTAGAAGGAAGTAGGCTGTTAGTTAACTAGGATCTGCAGCTTATCTGTTAGGTAGGGAAATGGGCAGACTAGGTGGGCCAAGCTGTCCTTATCTGCCATCAGATTCCATGTTAAATGGGCATGTAGTTACAAGCATATGAAATGCCAGCAGAAACCGGCCTCATGGTCTATCGAGTCTGCTCGATTGCACAGCTAGTCACTCAACTTGCAGCTGCCCCACACTCCCTCTGCTCCCCATAGTCTTCCCCCCCTCACTGTGTCCCAACCCCTCTTGAAACAGCCCACCATCCTACAGGAAACCACCTCCTCCTGTAGTGTTCCACTTGGCTACCACCCTCTCTGTGAAATAATGTCTTCTGATTTCCCTCCTGAATTCTCCCCCCTCCAGCCTCAGCTGGTGCCCTCTGGTATCCTTCCCCCTTCTGATCCAGAATATGTCTCCTGTATTAGCCTTGTTTATCCCCTTCAGATACTTAAAGGCCTCGATCGTGTCTCCCCTATCTCTCCTCTCCTCCAGGGAATACATGTTAAGCCTGTTCAGCCTTTCTTCATAGGATATCCCTTCCATACCCTGGAACATCTTAGTTGCTCTGTGCTACACCCCCTCCAACAGTCTGATCTCAGCATTCAGGAATGGGCGCCAGTACTACACGCAGTAGCCAAGTGTGGCCTGACCAGTGACCTGTACAAGGGAAGGATCACCTCACTACTTCTAGAGAAGATCCCCCTCACTATACAGCGCAGCATCTGATTGGCTTTCACTGCTGCATTTCTGCACTAAGCCAAGTTGTTCATATTCCCTGTTATAATCACCCCCAGGTCCTTTTCCTCCTCTGTGCTCCCCAACTGTACCCCTCCCAGCTGATAGCTCCTCCGCTGGTTCTTAGCTCCGAAGTGCAGCACCTTGCACTTCTTGACATTGAACCCAAACTGCCATGTTTCCTACCACTCCTGTAGTTTTGTCAGGTCTCCCTGCAGTCCCTTCCACCCCTTGATGTCATCCACCATAGCTTCCACCTTGGTATCATCTGCAAACAGACTGATCTTACTCTGGGTCCAAAGCGAGATATCACCTATGAATACTCCAAACAGCACTGGTCCCAGTACCGATCCCTGTGGCACCCCAATTGTTACCACTCTTGGCACTGTTTACCCCCCATCACCACCCTTTGCTGCCTGCTCTTGAGCCAGTTAGTGATCCAGTTGACCATCTTAGTACCCACCCCCACATATTTCAGCTTCCCCCCCAGCCTCCCATGTGGCACAGAGTTGAAGGTTTTGCTGAAGTCCAAGTACAGGACATCCACTGCATGTCCTCTATCCAGTTCCCTGGTCACCCAGTCATAATACTCAATCAGGTTTGTCTGGTAGGACCTGCCTGAGACAAACCCATGTTGTTGCCTGTCCTGGAGACCATTGTCATCTAAAAATGCCATCAATCTCTCTTTTAGGATTGACTCCATGAGCTTCCCCACAGTTGATGTGAGGCTCATCGGTCTGTAGTTACCTGGATCATCCTTTGGGCCACCTTTGTGAATGGGTACCACATGGGCCAATCCCCAGTCCTGCGGTACATATCCCATGTTCAGAGAGAAATTGAACAGGTCAGCCAGTGGTCCTGTCAGGCACCCAGCCAGTTCCTTGAGCCCCTAGGGTGAATAGCATCAGGACCCGTTGCCTTGTCCACCCGCAGTGCCCTCAGTCCTTCCAGCACCCTGCCCTCCATAATTTCCCCATCTGTAACCCCCTCCCCTGCCCACTCCACCCCTCCCATGAGGTATCTGTCCCCCCCCGACTGTGAATAAAGAGTAGAAGTACTCATTCAGTACCTCTGCCTGCTCCTCCCCCTTCTCTACCCACCCCCTTCCTTCCTAATTCTCACTATCTGGTCCCTGTTCTTCCTTCTCTCCTCAATGTATCTAAAGAATTCCTTCTCTCCATCCTTAATGCCCTGTGCCAGCCTTAGCTCTCTGAATGCCGTGGCAGCTCTGGCTAGTCTTGTAACCTCCATGGACTTCTTTGTATACTCCTCCCCATCTTCCCCCTCCCAGATCTCTTGAATCTCGGAAAAGCTCTCCTCTTGGCTCTCATCCCCTCCATTACCTCCTTGGTCAGCCAACTGGGCAGGTGGGGGCTATAGGATGACGCTCGTTTATCGTCCACCCAGTGACGAGAAGCTATTCCTTAAGGAAGTGGCGGACTTCGTCATCGACCTGGTATTTGAGTCGCCCAGGTTGATGGTGCTGGGTGACTTTAATGCTTGGATCGACGAAGAACTCTTGCAATTTGGACAGCACTTCCTCCAATTGATGTGTTCATTGGGCCTCTCACAGGTGGTTACCTCTGCCACTCATAAAAATGGCCATTCCCTGGATCTGGTCTTCCTCCTGGGATGAAGGCCTCCGATGTGGGGGTGGAACCTGTTGGATGGTCTGACCATCACACTGTGAGATTCAATTTCCGCACCCCTCTGTGCAGGCCAACCCCTATGGAGATGGTCAAGTACCGCCCTTTACGGGATGTAACTCCCGAAGGCCTAAGTGCGGTACTTGACCTATCAGAATTTCCTGGGATGAGCTTGAATCCTGAAGTTTTGGTTCCTAGCCTATAATAAGGCCATTACCACTGCTTTGATTCTTATTGTTCCCACCCGTAGTATTCTCTTCCTTGCCTCAGTCCCCTGGTTTGGACCGGGATCTGAGGGAGATGCGGTGACTAGGACGCAGGTTGTAGAGGTGCTGGCGGAAATCTGGCTTAGATGCAGACCATCTTAGACTCCTAGAGCATTAAAACTCTATCAGTCAGCAACTACTCATAAGAAGGCAGTATTCCTGTCTGGAGAAATTGCTGCTGCACAGAACCGACCAGCCCAGCTCTTTTGAACCGTAGATAGGCTGTGCAACCTAGCTTGTCTACAGGTTCATCGAGCCTTTTCACAAATGCAGTGTGAGGAGCTTGCTCGCTTCTTTGCAGATAAGGTGGTTGACATCAGGGCCGAGACCCGCACCGCACTCTTTGTGGGAGTTGCAGTGGACCAGCCTGTGGTTACAAGCCCCCCCGTTTGCCTGGAGTTCCTTGGAAAGGCCGGAAATCGAAGATGTTATGAGGATTGTCCAGGGTATGCGCACCACAAGCTGTAGTTTAGATCCGGGTCCCACTGCCCTGATTATGGGCTGTGGGGAGGTTATCATCCCGGTTCTAGCTAGGATAGTCTGGTGCTTCTTAGACTCTGGTGAATATCCCTGCTCCCTGAAGGAAGCGGTGGTGACACCAGTGTTGAAAAAGGCTTTTCTGGACCCAAACTCCCTAGCCAACTACAGACCTATCTCGAACCTCCCCTTTGTGGGGAAGGTAATTGAGAAAGTGGTGGCAGCCCAGTTAGACAACCATCTGTCTGTCCATAACATTTTACGACCCTCTTCAATCAGGTTTTCGAAGGAGGCATAGCACTGAGACTGTGCTGGTTCGGGTGCTCAATGATCTCCTGATGGCGAGAAACCAGAAAAAATGGTCCATTTTGGTCCTTCTGGATTTGTCAGCAGCATTTGACATCGTAGACCATGGGATGCTGCTTGAGCGCCTGAGATGCATCTGTGGGCTGTCGGGCTTGTTACACAGATGGTTTACCTCCTTCCTCACAGGTAGAACTCAAAGGGTGGTATCGGGGGTATTTTCCTCCGATCCTACTTCTCTGTCCTGTGGGGTGCCTCAGGGCTCTGTGCTGTCCCCCATGTTGTTTGCAGGGTACATGCTTCCCCTTGGAGACATTGTAAGACAATATGGGCTGGAGTTTCATTGCTATGCCGATGATACTCAGCTCTATATGTCTCTTGCACCTGACCAGAATAGAGCACTCTCAGTGTTACATAGAAACATAGATTTTGACGGCAGATAAAGACCGCTTGGCCCACCCAGTCTGCCCATTTCCCTACCTAATGGATAAGCTGCAGATCCTAGTTAACCAGCAGCCTACTTCTTCCTACCCCCACCCCCTAGAATTGCCTTATGACTGTCCCATGCATGCTTGAATTCCACCACTGTTTTTGACTCCACAACCTCCTCCAGAAGGCCGTTCCATGTATCCACAACCCTCTCTGTTAAAAATACTTTCTTAGTTACCTCTGAGCCTCTCCTATCTTCAAATTGTGCCCCTTGTTCTTGCACACCTCTTTTTGAAAGATGATACCCTCTTGACTTGTTGATTCCTTGAGGTACTTGAGCGTTTCTATCATGTCCCCCTCTCCTCCTTTCCTCAGGCTATACATATTTAGCTCCTTAAGTCTCTCTCTTCATATGTCTTCCGGTGCAGACCCTGCACCATTTTAGTTGCCCTCCTCTGGACAGCTTCCATCCTGTCTATGTCTTTAGGAGATTGGGTCTCCAGAACTGCACACAGTACTCCAGATGGGGTCTCACCAACTGTCTGTACAGAGGGATAATAACTTCTCTGTTTTCTACTGGTGATGCCTCCCTATGCATCCCAGTATCCCCCAGCCTCCTTGCTGCCTCTCACATTGCTTGCCCTCCTTAGGTCATCTGATATGACTACCCCAGGTCCCTTTCCATTTTGTTGTTGTTAGTATCTCACCCCCATTGTGTACTCTTCCCTGGGTTTTTGTTTCCAGTTGCATTACCTTGCACTTCTTAGCATTGAATCTAAGCTGCCATACATTTGACCATTCCTCTAACCTTGCCAAGTCCCTTCTCATCCTTTCCACCCCACCTTGTGCATCAACTCTGTTGCAGATCTTTGTGTCATCTGAAAAGAGACATGCTTTTCCTTCCAGTCCCTCTGCAATGTCACTTATAAAGACATTGAAGAGACAGTCCTAATACTAAACCCCCTGTACCCCATTAGTAACCCCTTCTTCAGAGTGACCCATTTACTATTACCTCTGTGTCCTATTCTCCAGCCAATTTTTACCCAGGCTGTCATCTTGGGACCCACTCCCAGGCTGGCTAACTTGTATATTAATCTTTTGTGTGGGACTGTGTCAAATGCCTTGCTAAAGTCTAGGTAGGCCATGTCCACAGCCCCTCCTGATCTACTACTTTGGTCACCCAGTCAAAGAAATCTATCAGATTTGTCTGGCATGACCTTCCCGCTGTGAATCCATGCTGCCTTGGGTCCTGTGCTCCTCTGGCCTCTAGATACTCAACAATTCTTTCCTTCAGAAGTGATTCCATCATTTTCCCTACCACTGAGGTTAAACTAACAGGTCTGTAGTTTCCTGCTTCTGCCTTGCTCCCACTTTTGTGAAGGGGAATCACATCTGCCCTCCTCCAGTCCTTGGGTACCATCCCATCCTCCCATGATTTGTTAAAGAAGGTAGTTAGTGGTGTCACTAGTTCTACTCTTAGTTCTTTTAGAATTCTGGGATGAATCCCATCAGGCCCCATTGCTTTGTCCACCTTCAGTTTTAAGAGTTCTTTCAGAACTCTTTCTTCTGTAAATGGGCTGGTATCAACTTCTGTATCCAGAGTGTTTCTGCTGTTTGTTTTAGGTACCTCCCCCTCTTCCTTTGTAAATACTGAGCAAAAATATTTGTTTAGTATCTCTGCCTTTTCACAGTCACCTCTGCCCACCCTCCCTCCCTTTATTAAGCCTCACTAACCTCCCTTGGTCTTCCTTCGCTCCCTGATGTACCTATAAAAGGTTTTATCCCCCTTCTTAACTGAGTTGGTTATCTTTTCCTCGGTTTGGGCCTTTGCTGTTCTGACTGTCTTCCCAGCATCCTTTTGCTTTAACTGATACAGTTCTCTGTCCTGCTCCTTCTGTGATTCCTTGTACTTCCTGAATGCTTTCTTTTTCTCTTGAACCTTCAGTGCCACTTCCTTTGAGAACCACAGTGGTTTCTTACATCGTTTTGTTTTGTTTATTTGCTTCACACAAAGGCTCGTTACCTCTGTGATGGCAGTTTTATTATTCCCATTGTTCTTCCACCCTCCTTCCTGCCCATTTGCTAGTGCATTCCTAGGCACTCACCCATTTTGGCAAAGTCAGCCCTCCTAAAGTCCAGTACTTTTGCCCTTGTATGGCTTGACTCTATTGCTGTGTTTATTAGAGCCATACTGTTCGATGGTCGCTAGTTCCCAGATGGCTACCCACTTTACATCTGGCATCCTCTTCATCTCCATTTGAGAGAACCAGGTCTAAGATTGCTCCCTCTCGAGTGGGCTCCAATACTAGTTGTCTAAGGCATGCCCCTGTAGGGCATCTAGAATAACCGCTCTTCGAAATGGCTGCTGCAACTGCACTCCAGTTAACATCTGGCATATTCAGATCACCCATCAGCAATATCTCCCTTTTCTGCCATTCTAAGTATTCTTTCTATCATTTCTTGTCCATTTCCTCCCTGAAGAGTCTGCATCTAACCCTGTCGAGTTGTCGTGCCATTGCTGGTCTCAAATTTACCACAGTGCTTCTTCTCCTCCCTGTTTTCCCCTTTTGTTCTGTTGCTTTGATTCCTTCCCTTATGTAAAGAGCTACTCCTCCTCCTCCTCTTTTACCCTCCCTGTCCCTCCTGTAGATAGTGTATCCTGGTATGTTTACGTCCCAGTCATGGTTTTGTGTGTACCATGTTTCTGTGACTGTCACACTATCCAGATGTTCCTCCTCCATCAAGGCCACTAATTCAGGAAGCTTGTTACTCAGACTACGAGCATTGGTACTCATTGCTCTCCATTTTTTGATGGCTTTACCTTCTTTGCAGCATCCCCCACTGACCTTTCTACCTCAGTCTTTTTCTCATTTAGTACCCTGTTTTGTAGGGAGAGGCTGGGATTTTCCTGCTGCTTATCAGTGCCTCCCCTTGACTAGTTTAAAAGCTTCCCAATGAAGCATTTAAACCGATTGCTCAAAAGACTTGTTCCCTTCCTGGACAGATGCAGACCATCCTGCCAGTATAGGCTGGTGTCCCTCCAGGTGGAACCCCAGTCCCCAATGAAGCCAAACCCCTGTACTCCACACATTTTTCCAACCATTCATTAAACTGCATGGTGCAAAGTATCCTGCTCACTCATGCCATTGACAGGTAGCACCTCAGAGAAGGATATTGTCGTGCTACTTGTCGTAGGCCCCTCCCCAATTCCACAAAGTCCTTCTGCACTGCTCTAATCTCATGATGAGCCAAGTCATTTGTCCCTAGGTGGACAATGACGTCCAGCTCAGGCTCCCGTGCAGCTGTTCTTGTGATCCCGAGGATGCGCTTCCTGTCTCTCCAAGCCATGGCACCAGGCAGGCACCTTACTTCAGTTTTTCCTGCACCCCCCAGTTCTATCCCCCTAATAATTGAGTCCCCCACCAGGAGCTGCTTCCTTTCCTTGTGGTGTCCTCTGCCTCCTTCCTGTGGGCCTCCCTTGTGACAGTTGTCCTCAGCCTCCTTAGCCTCCTCTCGTGGTGCATCCATAGGGGAGCTATGCTCCCCAGAATGGTGTATGGATTGTGGTGTGAACAACTGACTGTGTGTGTGCCTCTGTTCCACCATCCTCACCCTCCTGGCCCACTGTGGTCCAACTGCTGCTTTCTTTGCAACCTCTGAGGTAGTGGTGGTGGCTCTGGTGCTCCCTGGATGGGGGCGGTTCCCTTCCTACCGTCCATTGTGGCCTGGGAGAAGGTTCCCTTACTACTGTCCAGAGTGGCCTGAAGATGGGCAACTTCCTCCCTCAGGGCAGAGAGTTGTCTGCAAATAGGGCAGCATCTCAGCCTCCAGAAAGACTCCCGGAAGACTGCTGCCCCACAGCCATTACATAACTGTCTCAGCGAGATCCAGAGTTGGATGATGTCTAGCTGGTTGAAGTTGAATTCTGGGAAGACAGAGGTGATGGTTGTGGATCCTGGCCACCGGATTGAGGGGTTGGGAGCAAATCAAACCTCAGGTTTATTCTTGGGGGATGTTGAGCTCCCTGCCTCCGAACAGGTGCGTGACCTAGGGGTGATCCTTGACGATCGGCTGACATTGCGTGCGCAGGTGTCGGCGGTTGTTAAGGTATCCTTTTATCATCTGAGAAACATTGCTAGGATCAAGCACCTTGTTCCATCTGGTGACCTGCCCATGCTGATCCACGCCTTTGTGACCTCATGTTTGGACTACTGCAACTCCCTTTACTTTGGGCTCCCTGGGGCTGATATCCACCGCTTGCAGCTAGTGCAGAACTCAGCGGCCCGGTTGTTAATGGGGACTTCTCATTCCTCCCACATTAAACCGGTGCTGCGGGATCTGCACTGGCTGCCGGTTCAGTGGTGGATCACCTTTAAAGTCGGATTACTGACATATAAAGCCCTACATGGTCTGGGCCCTGACTACCTGAAAGATCTTCTGGTTCCTTACCTTCTGATGCAACCGCTCCGCTCAGCCAAAGAGGGGTTGCTAGAGATTCCGAGGGTAGTCTTAAAATCCTCCGGCGCCCGAGCTTTTATATTCGTGGCGCCGACCCTCTGGAATTCTCTACCCCGTTGGATTAGAGAGTGCATGACGGTGGAGGGATTTAAACGAGGTTTAAAATCCTTTTCATGGAAAAAGGCTTTTGGAGATGATGTGGACTGATGTGTATTTTAATCTTGATTTTAAATGTGTTTATGATGTTTCACTATGTTGTTATTTTATTGTAATGCACCTTGATTTTAGAAAGGCGCAATAGAAATAAAGATTATTACTATTTATAAATATCTGCTATTGTATGGATGATCGCATGGCTTGTTTTAACTAAGTGATGTTTTAATGTATTTTTATATGTTTTAAATTGATATTGTATATTGTGCTTGATGTAAAGCGCCTTGATATTTTTGAAAGGTGCTTTAAAAATAAAGTTATTATTATTATTCTCCTCTTACTCTGTGCCCTAGTACATGTTTCAGTAGCCTCTGCCAGCCCTGCTTTAATGATATACTATTTTTGACTGGCATCCATGGTTGGTAGGATTCCTTTCAGATGGCTTATCAGAATTTCTCCCATCCTTTTGAAGTCTGCCCCCCTAAAATAAATCGCTCTGGTACTCAAACCTCCCGTTTGCTTCCCCATACTGAGTGTGAACTACACTGAGTGGTGGTCACACCCAGCCAGAGGATTCTCAACATCCAGGTCCCTTACAGCTTCCCCGTTTGATAGTACAAGGTCCAGAGTCCTTCCCGACCTAGTTGGCTCAAGCACCAGCTGCACCAGGAAGCTATCCTGAAATGCTCCCAGTATAACCTGCTCCCTAGCACTTGTGGTGGTTGGTGTGCTCCAGTCCTCACCAGGTAGGTTAAAGTCCCCCACCACCACTGTTTTCCCTTTCCTGCAAACCCTCCTAATCTGTTCTGCCAACTCCCTGTCCAGCTTCTCACCATGGTTTGGTGCCCTATACACCACTGCTATCCTCAGTACCCTGCCCTTTGGATCCTAAAACTTCATCCACAGGACCTCTGTCTTGCCTTCCTGACCCCTTCCCTTATGCACCTTATTCCTTCCCTTGCATAGATTGCCATCTCTCACAATTCCTGTTTGCCCTGTCCTTCCTGAACAGACTGCATCCAGGGACCGTCATATCCCAGTACTGGTACTGGGTGGCCCAAGGTTCTGTTATGGCTGCAATGTCCACCTGCCTAAATGCCAAGATAGCCTGTAACTCGGCTGCTTTGTTTCCCAGGCTCCTCACGTTTAGTGACACTACCCTCCACCCTGCTCCTTTGCCTTCCCCACCCCGATTTACACCCCCTTTTGCTCCTACCATGATGCCCTCCCCTATAGCTTGGGGGGGTAGGCTTGTCTGACTCCCATCTCTGGAAACCCTGCCTACCAGCTGACCACTTGCCACCCCCTTTCCAAATTTAAAGCTACTCTTGTCACTATATACTCCTCTATCCCCTGCTTCAATACTCCCTTCCCCTCCCCTCCCCGCTCAAGTCTAGTCTGTCCCCTGCATACAGGTTGTTATTGTCCCAGGCTTTGCCCCATCCTCCTACTAACCCATACCCCTTGGTATGGCACCATTCCCACAGCCAGGTGTTGAACTCCCTTATCCTTCCCTTCCTCGCAGTACTTGAAGGGTACTGGGAGTACCTCCGAGAAGGCCACTGATGTCCCCACCTCCTCACACAGCTTTCCCAGTACCTTGAATCTCCCCTTTACTACCTCCACCATCTCCCCAACAGGTCATTCGTACTCACATGCACCACAACATGCAGTTTCTTCCATCACTTCCCTGTGCACTTGAGAACAGCCTGCCCTGCTCTTCCTGCCATCAACCTGGGAATAGACTCTATCCATATTAGATTGTCTTTCTGCTTTTCCACCCCATCTGATCCCTTTCAGTATGGAGTCCCCCAACACTAGCACACATCCCCATGCCCCGTTCCTCCCTGCCCCTCTTCCTCCCCTTGACCGTCTCTAACTTCTGCCCTTCCTTGCCCATTTATGTCTCTTCGCTTCTCCCCTATGACCTCCCCACTCTCCACCCTGACCTGTGTTCCCCCATCCCCTTGGTCCCCTGCTATCATCCAACATCCCCCCTTCCTCCCTAGCCCCTGCCTGCTTTAGCTATGCACCTCTTGCCTGACCTATCAGCACTGCCCCTCTCCCTTACCCCCCTGCTGTCAACACTTCCCTTATTGGTTTTGCCCTTCTCCTCCTGCCCCCTGCTAACCTCCTCCAAATGCCCATCCCCTGAGCACTCTATTCCCCTTTCCCCTGCCCCCTACTTCTGGTGCTCCCTCAATCCCCCACACCACCATTGTTGCCAGCACTGAAAACCTGCTGCCAGCCATTCCTGTATTACCCTCTGCTGTCTCCTTCCCCTTTCCCCTGATCTGCTTCTTCTGCTCAACCTATTTTCAGATGTGAACCTGCATCCCCTCCCTGTCCCTTCCCCCAACCTGGTGTTCTCCTGATGTGCCCTCCTATTACCCCTGGGAGAGGCCCTCCTGCCCCCTTTCACACCCCCTCCGCCCACACCCTCTCCAGCTCTCTACTAAGCCACTGTACTCTTTCCTCTACTTTCCTTAGCCTGTGGCAGATTGGACACCCTCCTAGTCTCCATAATAAGTTTATCGCAATAGCTGCCCCACACCCATTGCAGCCTACCATCCTACCCATGGTGCCCCCTACTGTTCCCTGCTTCCCCCTTGTCCACCCACTGCCCCCATTATAGCTGTTTCACCCCCTAGTGTATCTCTTCCTGTACCACTCCATTATCTCTCTTATGTTACTATAGCTCTTGTATACCGATGATGGCTAATGTTGCCCATAGGCCTCCTTAGTTGTTTAAACCTACAAGTGTACTTCACTCTTATGTACAGTGTACCCCTCTTCTGACTAGCAGGACTCCCCTGCAAGAATCCAGTCCCAGGTACTCACTGTCTTTCCTGATAAGCTGGGAACCTTAGTGACAGCACCTGGCCATGCTATCCACCAGTAGTAAGCCAAGATCAATGTGGCAGCCACCAATGGCCAAACCACAACCCCCAATATATCCAGGATATCCAGGGGATGGTGGGTTTAGAGCTATCCCCGGCTCTCATGTGAGTCAATCAGTCCAAGCCTCACCCCTTGAGCCCCTCAGCCCTTCTCTCCTGGCCACCTCTATCACATCTCTGCCTACTTGGTGCTGGTGCTACACTCCCCGTCCAGCAGCCCTCCAAGCTCCATTGCCCTCCCGCTGCTCTCTCCAGTACAACTCTCATTTCTCCCACTCACCCTGCCAGATGAAACAAATACCCTCACCTAGGCCAGTGAGACTAAAATTGCACCAGAACAAGCACCCCATTTTAGCCCGCCCTGTCAGATGAAACAAAACTCCCTTGCAACCTCCGGTGAACAGAGCAAAGCAGAAAAAAAATAATACAAATATCAATCACAACACTTCCATTTAATCCACCCTGCTGGATGAAACAAAATACCTGCCCAACATCCAGTGAGTACATAAAATCAAAAGAAAATAAAAAAAGTACAAATATCAGGCACTTCCCTTCAGCCCTCTGTGTCCTCCGCTTCAGTCCTCTCTGGTTGCCATCTCTGGTCCCTTTTCTTCTCGGCAGCACAGCAACAGCCCAGCAAATCCCCTACTGAGAATGCGCTCACGGTGCCTGCGGCCTAATACAATACCCCCACTCCCTCACTCCTGGCTCCTGACTGTCTGTTTGCTAAGCAACAGTGACAGCATACAACAGTTAGTTAGTTTAAACCTCAGTCCACTTGCTGTTCACCTTTGCATCCTAATATAGAAACCTTTGTGGACTGCTGCGCTATCGATCTTAGCCTGCTGTATCAGAATCATCCACATGGGCTGCCTAATAACTTGAATAGACAGGAAAGACAGGCACTGTTGGAGTTGAAAAATAACAGGCAGATTGTGATCAAGGCAGCTGATAAGGGTGGGAGTGTTGTTCTTCAAAAAATAGAGAACTATGTGAGAGAAGCTTATAGGCAGCTAGGGGATGAAAAATTCTACCAATTACTCACCTATGACCCCCACTATAAAGATCAAGCAGGAAACAGAAACATACTTATTTGAATTGTATGAAGAAGGGCTAATTACAACAGATGAGCTTTTTTCCCTGACTGTTGAACATCCTATTAAACCAGTTTTCTACACCCTGCCTAAAATCCACAAGGATCATGTTAACCCACCTGGACGCCTGATAGTCTCGGGCATTGGCTGGGTTACAGAACCCATGTCAAAATTTGTAGATAGCTTTCTGATACCAACTGTTCTCAAAATAAGAAGCTATTTAAGGGACACAAGCCAGGTGTTGGAAATTTTGGATAATATCCATTGTGAACAAGACAGGCTTCTAGTAACAATGGAGGTGGAATCCCTGTACACTAATATCCCCATGGGGGGCTACAGGCTATAGAACAACATATTTTGTTACACACTAGTTTGACACAACAGCAAATCAATATGCTGGTCAACTTAACAGAACTGGTACTGAAAAACAATATTTTTTTATTTGAAAATAAAATCTACAAACAAACGAAGGGTACCGCAATGGGGGCTACTTTAGCTCCCAGTTTGGCTAATATATATACCTGAGTGTATGGGATGACACGTTCATTTTTAACAGTTCCGTAAATAAGTTCTTTAACCAGATCGATCTGTATAAGCGTTATATAGACGTTCTACTTCTAATTTGGAAGGGAAACGAGAGAGAGAGAGAGACAGAGAGAGAGATAGAGAGAGGGAGCTGTATGAATTTGTACAATATATGAAGGGTACCAATCCACATTTAAATTTTAAAATTTGTGCTCACAAACAATCCATTTTTTGGACCTTATAATTTTTAAACAAGAAGGCAGATCCGCGAATACTGATCTCTATAAAAAAAAGAGACAGATACCTACACGCGAGTAGTTGTCACCCGAGGCATGTGATTTTGAACTTGCTGAAGGGGCACTATATACGCGTCAGAAGAAATTGTGGTAATTCAAATTTGTATAAAACCAGAGCACATGAGCTTACTTTGAATTTGATAGAAAGGGGCTATGATGAAACTCTGGTGACAGAAATTGCAGAAGGAGGTGCACCTTATAGATAGGAAAATGATGTTTCGCCACAAAACCAGAAAAACAAAAACTGATCCTTCCGTGCTGTTCATTACCACACACGGTGGTAGATCAAGGGAGGTCATGGATATTGTCAGAAAAAAATTTGAATGTATTACAGGGCATGCATGATGTGCTACCTTTCTTGTCCAACCCCCTACAGGTCACATACAGGAAAGGTAAAAACTTAAAGGATAGTTTGACAAGCAGCTATCCAGGAAGTAGTAAAGTCCTCTCTGTATGTAAAAGATTAGGCACAAAAAGGTGTGGGATTTGCAATGTGTGTCCAACAATATGTACCTGCACTGAATTTTTAAATCCACGGACTGGCAGGATGGTAAAAATACTTACGGACATAGATTGTAACACAGAAGCTGTGGTTTACTTGCTAACATGCTCCTGCGCACGATGTAGGGTGAACAAAACGTAAATTGAAGTTCCGAATAAAGGAACATCTGAATGCTACTAAGAAGGGTAACCTCGAGTATGCAGTGGCGGCACACATAATGACAGCACCATTAAATACCACCCACAGAGTTAGTGCCATTGGTTTAGAAACTGTGCCTGCTATCATTAGGGGTGGTGACTGCACTTAATAAGAAAGAACAAAAATAGATTTTCACTCTAGGAGCCATGAAAAAAAAACAGGGCTTGATTATAAATTCGAGGTGAAACCCTTTCTTAAATGAGGCACCCTAAACATGTTCTAAGAGTGTATTTTGCCGACTTATATACTTAAAAGGTATAAGTTTGCCTCAAAATCATGTTCTGTAAAACTATATTTTATTTTCTGCCGTTTATCTTTCTGCTTTTTCTTTAAAGACCATAAGGAGCACGTCTAAAAATCATCGCTCTCCTCCCTCCCCCATCCCCTGACAAGTAGCTATAAATATGGTACTACAGAAATAGCTGTTTGATATACTATTATTTATTTAGCTTCTAATAGATACTATTAAATAAATCAATCAGAT
This sequence comes from Neoceratodus forsteri, assembly GCA_016271365.2. Classification (NCBI taxonomy): domain Eukaryota; kingdom Metazoa; phylum Chordata; order Ceratodontiformes; family Ceratodontidae; genus Neoceratodus; species Neoceratodus forsteri. The sequence goes on from CM057451.1 coordinate 513,996,635, forward strand.
TCTTTAACAAGGATTTTTGTTTCCTTCACAGGACACTATTTTCCGGACTTATTGGATGGCTAAGGATCAAGTGTAATCAAATTTGGACTTTAGCTGTTTAAAGAGTTCATTTTCTCTTGAGACACTGATGTTAATGAAATACTGAGTGCTGGTGGAGGCTTCATTTGATTTGTAATGGCGTGGTTAAATGCTAACATGCATTGGTTATTTTTTGTTTAAATTAATTGTCTCTCACACTACGATTCATCCTCTGATGAAACCCCTGTGTTGGGGGGTGAAACATAAGCAGTGGTAGATTTTCTACGCTTCGTTCCTCTAAGACTTCTCATGTTGGTGATTGCGTATATTATGCTGCATTAAAAGAACTTAACTGCAAACAAGCTAGTTTATGGTCTCTCTGTTGAAGTGTGTGTGCAGCCCTAAAACTTTTTTGTAATTTGCAAGCTGACAGTGCAGCACCACAGTTCCTGGTGCTCACTCACTTTTGGATTCGTACTAAACGGTTAATTCATTTTCAGGCCCAAGAGCCCAAATGAGGGACATCTTCAATACATTTTTTGTTACATCAGTTAGTATTCAAAGCACAACTACCGCATCTCGAGCTCAGCATTGTTTGTTTTATAGCTTGGCTTCACTTCACCTAGGGTACTATCTTAGCAATCCCCCCAGGAATCCCTAACTGAACTCACTCAGTCATGGGCCATTTCAGTATTCTCAGAATAGACTTGGAACACAAAAACACAGCGCCCAATACAAACTGGTAACAGTACTACTGTAGGTAGGTACCTCCTCTTTGAGCCTTCATAGCTAGTGGGACTTGAAGCACTTATCGATGTCTATGCCACTCCTTAGGCCTCCATGACATTACGAACATACAAACATATGAAAACACCAGCCAAAGCAGGTCTTACAGTCTATTGAGTCTGCTCAATTGTGCAGTTAGCCCTCAACTTGCAGCTGCCCACCCTCCCACCCAACCTCTTAAAGCCACCCACCATTCTACAGGACACCACCCCTCAGGCAGAGCATTCCACCTGTCCACCACCCTTTCCAAGAAAAAATGCCTCCTGATTTCCCCTCTTGAATCTTCCCCCTTTAAACCTAAACTGATGCCCTCTTGTATCCCTCCCTCTTCTAAGCTGGAACATCCCTTCTGTAGTAACCTTATTTATTCCCTTGAGGTGTTTAAATATCTCAATCATATCCCCCAATCCCTTCTGTCCTCCCGGGAATAGATGTTCAGCTCTGCTAATCTCTCCTCATAGGACCTCCTCACAAATCCCAGGATCATCTTTGGCACCCTACACTGCACACCCTCCAACAACTTGATGTCCTTATTCAGGAATGGGTGCCAGTACTGCACACATTACTCCAGGTGAGGCCTGAACAGAGGCCTGTACAGGGGAAGAATCACTTCCCTATTCCTGGAGGAGATTCCTTTCACTGTACACCCTAGCATCCTATTGGCCTTTGCCGCCACCTTCCTGCACTGAACAGAGTTGTTCATGCTGCCCATAATGATCACCCCTAGATCCTTTTCTTCCTCATTACTTTCCAGCTGTACCCCTCCCAGTTGATAGCTCCTCCCCTGGTTCCTAGCACCAAAGTGCAGTACCTTGCACTTCTTGGCATTGAACCCAAGCTGCCATGTTACCGACCACTCCTGTAGTTTGTTCAGGTTCTCCTGCAGCCCCTTCCAGCCTTCGATGTCATCTACCACAGCTCCCATATTTGTATCATCTGTAAATAGACTGATCCTACTCCGTACCCCATGTGAGATATCAGCTATGAAAATCCTAAACAACACTGGTCCCAGCACTGATCCCTGTGGCACACCGCTCATTACTTCCCTTGATGATGAGAGCTCCATCACCACCACCACCCTCGGCTGCCTTCCATTCACCCAGTTGATGATCCAGTTTACCATCTTTGTTCCCACCCCTATGTATTCCAGCTTTCCCCACAGCCTCCCATGTGGCACGGAATCAAAGGCCTTGTTGAAGTCCAAATATAGGACATCTACTGTGTGGCCCCTGTCCAGTTGCCTGGTCACCCAGTCATAAAACTCAATTAGATTTGTCTAGCAGGATCTGCTGGAGACAAACCCATGTTGATGACCATCCTGGAGACCATTGTCCTCCAAGAAGGTCGCCAGCCACTCCTTTAGGATTGTCTCCATGATCTCCCCACAATTGATGTGAGGCTCACTGGCCTTTATTAGCCCAGCTCATCCAAAGCTATGCTGCCATGCTGCACCCTCTCACAGATCTCACTGAATGACGTTTGCTTAAGTACCCCCGATTGCCCAGCCACTAAGTGTTTAGGGATCCTTCCCACTTTCAGGAGAGCAAAACTCTTCTACCTGTATCCTGGAATTCTTGACCTTATGCAGAAACCTGGACCACCCTTGTACCTGTTCCTCTGAGCATCCTTTTACTGGCTTCATGATTGTCAAGCCTCCTGTGGTCTTTCTCTTGTGCCAGCTTCTCATTTCTTCTACCCTTCTTCTTGGACACCATGCTCAGGTCCAGAAGAGCTATCAGGCCATAGATAGCACCTTGAGGGTATGCACCAGAGATCACAGAACTCCCTCCAGGACCCTCTCACTGTCCCCCCTGGACAGAGCTATCTCCATTTCATTCTGTAATCTCAGTTTGACTTTTACACAGATGGGTTGGGGAATATGAGGGTTGGGTCCTATCCCTGGCCATGCCAGGTGCTGGTATACCACACCACCCCTTCAGTGACTCTAAATTGAGGACCACATGCTGTCCTCACTGAAGCATGGCTAACCCTCCAGTCCTTGGTTTTAGCCCATATAGCAACTGCCATGCCAAGGTCTGATGAAGCAAGACCCAGTCAGACAAATGGGCTGCCTTTTTGCCTGTTCTCTCCGAAGCAAAAATAAGCAGTGCTGTTTTTTTCTTACAAAAGTAGACTTCACTATGAAACCTGAATCCCTCTTTGTTTGTTCACACAGTCCAGTACAGAAAGAGACAGGTACAATGCAGGCTTACCCACACTGTGATGTGTTTAATGCAGGTGAAAAGCTGACAGCTCTGGACAGTGAAACCTTCTTGTTTATTTACAGGGTCAAATAAAGAAAGAGACAGGTGCAATACAGGCTTCCCCACACTGTGCTGTGTTTAGTGAGGGGAAGGACTGATAGCTCTGGACAGTTAAGTCCCTCTTGTTTCCTACAAAGGTCTAGGCACAGTGTGGGGCAAGTGCAGTACAATCTACCCCACACTGTAATGTGTTCGGTGCAGGTGGCAATTGACGGACTGACAGCACTGGATGCTGACACTCTCAGTTTATCCACAGGTCCAGGTACAGTATGGCACAGTTACAATGAGGCTTCTCAACACTGATATAGCATGTGCTGTACTTGTGACAGGTGAGAGACTGACAGCATGAATGACTAAAGCCCTGTGTTTATCCACAGAGCCAGGTACGGTGTGGGGCAGGTACAGTGCAAGCTTTCCCACGCTGTGATGTATTAGTGATAATGAAAGACCCCATTGCTTTGGGAGGTACCTAAAACAAACAGTAGAAACACTCTGGATACAGAAGTTGATACCAGCCCATTTACGGAAGAAAGGGTTCTGAAAGAACTCTTAAAACTGAAGGTGGACAAAGCAATGGGGCCTGATGGGATTCATCCCAGAATTCTAAAAGAACTAAGGGTAGAACTAGTGACACCACTGACTACCCTCTTTAACAAATCATGGGAGGATGGGGTGGTACCCGAGGACTGGAGAAGGGCAGATGTGATTCCCTTCACAAAAGTGGGAGCAAGGCAGAAGCAGAAAACTACAGACCTGTTAGTTTAACCTCAGTGGTAGGAAAATGATGGAATCACTTCTGAAGGAAAGAATTGTTGAGTATCTAGAGGCCAGAGGGCTCAGGACCCAAGGCAGCATGGATTCACAGTGGGAAGGTCATGCCAGACAAATCTGATAGATTTCTTTGACTGGGTGACCAAAGTAGTAGATCAGGGAGGGCTGTGGACATGGCCTACCTAGACTTTAGCAAGGCATTTGACACAGTCCCACACAAAAGAACAATACACAAGTTAGCCAGCCTGGGAGTGGGTCCCAAGATGACAGCTGGGTAAAGAATTGGCTGGAGAATAGGACACAGAGAGTAATAGTAAATGGAGTCCACTTTGAAGAAAGGGGGGTTACTAGTGGGCTACCACAGGGTTCAGTATTAGGACCGGTCCTTTTCAATGTCTTTATATGCGATATTGCAGAGGGACTGGAAGGAAAAGTATGTCTCAATGCAGATGACACAAAGATCTGCAACAGAGTTGATGCACAAGGTGGGGTGGAAAGGATGAGAACGGACTTGGCAAGGTTAGAGGAATGGTCAAATGTATGGCAGCTTAGATTCAATGCTAAGAAGTGCAAGGTAATGCACCTGGGAAACAAAAACCCAGGGGAAGAGTACACAATGGGGGGTGAGATACTAACAACAACAAAAATGGAAAGGGACCTGGGGGTAGTCATATCAGATGACCTAAAGGTGGGCAAGCAATGTGAGAGGGCAGCAAGGAGGGCTGGGGGGATACTGGGATGCATAGGGAGAGGCATCACCAGCAGAAAACAGAAGTTATTATCCCTCTGTACAGACAGTTGGTGAGACCCCATCTGGAGTACTGCGTGCAGTTCTGGAGACCCAGTCTCCGCAAGGATATAGACAGGATGGAGGCTGTCCAGAGGAGGGCAACTAAAATGGTGCAGGGCCTGCACCAGAAGACATATGAAGAGACTTAAGGAGCTGAATATGTATAGCCTCGAGGAAAGGAGAGAGAGGGGGGACATGATAGAAACTTTCAAGTACCTCAAGGGAATCAACAAAGTCCAAGAGGGTAGCATCTTTCAAAAAAAGAGGTGTGCAAGAACAAGGGGGACAATTTGAAGATAGAAGGGGCGGCTCAGAGGTAATTTAAGGAAGTATTTTTTCACAGAGAGGGTTGTGGATGCATGGAATGGCCTTCCGGAGGAGGTCATGGAGTCAAAAACAGTGGTGGAATTCAAGCATGCATGGGACAGTCATAAGGCAATTCTAGGGGTTGGGGGTAGGAAGAAGTAGGCTGCTGGTTAACTAGGATCTGCAGCTTATCCAATAGGTAGGGAAATGGGCAGACTGGGTGGGCCAAGCGGTCCTTATCTGCCGTCAAAATCTATGTTTCTTTGTTTCTATGACAGTTACAGTGTGGGTAGTACGGACTTACACACTCACTGTGATGTATTTAATGCTGGTGAAAGGTGGGAAGCTGATAACAAAGGGGACTAAAACCCTCTTATTATCAACAGGGACAATTACAATTTAGGCAGTGCAGACTTCACTTCCTTACACACTGTCACCTATTTAATGCTGGTGACAGATGAGGAACTGATAGCACTGAGGACTGAAGCCATATTTTTAACAACAGGAACAGCTACAGTTTGGACAGTGCAGACTTCCCCACACACTGTGATGTTTTTAATGGTGATGAAGAGTGAATAACTGATATCACTGGGGACTGAAGCCCCTTTTTTGTTAACAACAGAGACAGCTACAGTTTGGGCAGTGCAGACTTCCCCTCAAAGTGTGCTATCTTTAACGGTGGTGAAAGGTGAAGAAGTGATATCACTGGGGCCTGAAGCTTTCTTATTAACAACAGACAGCTACAGTTTGGGCGCTGCAGGCTTTACCTCCCCACACACTGTGATCTCTTTAATGGTGGTGAAAGGTGAAGAAGTGATATCACTGGGGACTGAAGCTTTCTTATTAACAACAGAGACATTTACAGTTTGGAGACTGCAGGCTTTGCCTCCCCACACACTGTGATCTCTTTAATGGTGGTGAAAGGTGAAGAAGTGATATCACTGGGGACTGAAGCTTTCTTATTAACAACAGAGACAGTTACAGTTTGGGCACTGCAGGCTTTACCTCCCCACACACTGTGGTCTCTTTAATGGTGGTGAAAGGTGAAGTGATAACACTGGGGACTGAAGCACTTTATTAACAACAGAGACAGTTACAGTTTGGGCACTGCAGGCTTTACCTCCCCACACACTGTGGTCTCTTTAATGGTAGTGAAAGGTGAAGAAGTGATATCACTGGGGACTGAAGCACTCTTATTAACAACAGAGACAGTTACAGTTTGGGCACTGCAGGCTTTACCTCCCCACACACTGTGATCTCTTTAATGGTGGTGAAAGGTGAAGAAGTGATATCACTGGGGACTGAAGCACTCTTATTAACAACAGACAGTTACAGTTTGGGCACTGCAGGCTTTACCTCCCCACACACTGTGATCCCTTTAATGGTGTGAAAGGTGAAGAAGTGATATCACTGGGGACTGAAGCACTTTATTAACAACAGAGACAATTACAGTTTGGGCACTGCAGGCTTTACCTCCCCACACACTGTGATCTCTTTAATGGTGGTGAAAGGTGAAGATGTGATATCACTGGGGACTGAAGCTTCCTTATTAACAACAGAGACAGTTACAGTTTGGGCACTGCAGGCTTTACCTCCCCACACACTGTAATCTCTTTAATGGTGGTGAAAGTTGAAGAAGTGTTATCACTGGGGACTGAAGCTTTCTTATTAACAACAGACAGTTGCAGTTTGGGCACTGCAGGCTTTGCCTCCAAACACACTGTGATCTCTTTAATGGTGGTGAAAGAAGAAGTGATATCATTTGGGACTGAAGCACTTTATTAACAACAGAGACAGTTACAGTTTGGGCACTGCAGGCTTTACCTCCCCACACACTGTGATCTCTTTAATGGTAGTGAAAGGTGAAGTGATATCACTGGCGACTGAAGCACTCTTATTAACAACAGAGACAGTTACAGTTTGGGCACTGCAGGCTTTACCTCCCCACACACTGTGATCTCTTTAATGGTAGTGAAAGGTGAAGAAGTGTTATCACTGGGGACTGAAGCATTCTTATTAACAACAGAGACAGTTGCAGTTTGGGCACTGCAAGCTTTACCTCCCCACACACTGTGATCTCTTTAATGGTGGTGAAAGGTGAAGAAGTGTTATCACTGGGGACTGAAGCTTTCTTATTAACAACAGACAGTTGCAGTTTGGGCACTGCAGGCTTTGCCTCCAAACACACTGTGATCTCTTTAATGGTGGTGAAAGAAGAAGTGATATCATTTGGGACTGAAGCACTTTATTAACAACAGAGACAGTTACAGTTTGGGCACTGCAGGCTTTACCTCCCCACACACTGTGATCTCTTTAATGGTAGTGAAAGGTGAAGTGATATCACTGGCGACTGAAGCACTCTTATTAACAACAGAGACAGTTAGTTTGGGCACTGCAGGCTTTACTTCCCCACACACTGTGATCTCTTTAATGGTAGTGAAAGGTGAAGAAGTGTTATCACTGGGGACTGAAGCATTCTTATTAACAACAGACAGTTGCAGTTTGGGTAGTGCAGGCTTTACCTCCCCACACACTGTGATCTCTTTAATGGTGGTGAAAGGTGAAGTGATATCACTGGGGACTGAAGCACTCTTATTAACAACAGAGACAGTTACAGTTTGGGCACTGCAGGCTTTACCTCCCCTCACACTGTGATGTATTTAATGCTAGTGATGGTGAGGAACTGATTGTACTGGGGACTGAAGTCCTCTTGTTATCAACTGGGACAAGTACAGTTAGGGTTACAACCTATTAAGAAGCCTAAAGTGGAACATTGTTTCCCGAATCATGATTTTTTGTGGAACAATATGTAACTTAGAATAATGCAGCAGAGTTTTGTTTGTTATCATTTTAAGGTATTTTATTTAAGGTATTATAGTGTTCTGTGACATTTTAAAAGTTAGAAAATATTTTTTCTTCTAGAAGGTCAGGAAATGTAGTATTTTTCGTGTTTATTTTTGCAGGACATAGCTGCCCATCGGAACTGCCCTGCAAAAATCTGGAAAGGTGGTAACCCTAGGTACAGTGTGGGTCAGAGACAGTGAAGCCTTTTAATACTGGTGAAATGTAAGGGACTGAGAGCACTAACTAATGAAGCCCCCTTTTTATCCACAGGGACAGGTATTGTGTCTATATAAGTATAAAGAGCATCCCAAAACTGTGATGTATTTAGTCCTGGTGAAAGGTGAGGGACTGAAAGCATTGATAGTGGTGAGTGAAGTGCTCTGTTCATAGTGCCAGGTACAATGCAGGATTCCTGACACACTGTGAGGTATTTAATGCCAGTGAACTGCAAGGGACTGGTACCACTGGAATTAAAGCCCTCTGTTTATACACATGAACTGCTACAATGTTGTAAGTGGTGGTAAACACATGCACACACTTTTTATTTATTTATTAGAATGTTGGATAAATGCCTTTCAGCCAGTGGTTCTTTTACAAAGGTTCCACATCAGTATACAAATAATAGAAGTACAATTTGTGTGAGATTAGAAGGCAAGCAGTTGGAATACAAATTTCAGTACAGAGTACACATGGGTCCGGATATTCAAAGGGGTTGCGCCGGCGCAACCCTGCATTGCACCCCGGCAGGATATTGAGAAGGCTGCCTGGTGCAGCGCAAATCCTGATGCGCCAGGGCACAATGTAATAGTATGTGGCGCAGGTGCAAAGGGCGTGCCCATGCATATGCGGCACATCCCGATATTCAGCCTGGGATGAGCGGCACATAGGAGGGCTCAGAGTTGAGCCTGTGAGGAGTGGGAACAAATCCCATCCACCCACAGGTGGGTTGCTGCACTGCAGGGTGCAACACAGCAGTCGCCAGCCGTGGGTGGCCACCCGCCCACTCAGAACACCATCCTCAAGCACACACATCACCCTGGTAGTCTAGTGGTACCCCCTCTCGACTCTCCAATTCCTGATATATATATCAGAAGACTGTCCCTGGTGGTCTAGTGGCCCCCCCCCACCCGTCGCTGTGATTATTTATTTATTTATTTATTTAGCTTTTGTTGACCGGGTAAGTGCACTAGACAATTTCTGACTATTTTCAGGCACGACCCGGGGGAGGGGGGATACAGATGAATGCCAACTGACCTTGAACCAGCTTAAGCTGTTGGTGGTATTTTTAGTGAATGAGGGAAATTTGGCCAGGACACCAGGGAAATTCCCCTACTCTTTTCGAGAAATGCCATGGGATCTTTAACATCCACCTGAACTACCACCAATCCAGGCAGATGGGACCTCGGTTTAATGTCTCTTCCGAAAGACGGCACCTCAACAGTGCAGCACCCCTCTCATGCTGCACTGCAGTGTCAGTACTGGGATATTAACCCAAGTGCCAGATGTGGGAACTGAACCCACAGCCCTCTGATCTCCCAGCCTCAGAGGCGAGTGTGCTACCTACTGAGCCACTGACACTGACAAAACTGACGATAGTGGTACATCACCGTGAAATATCCTGGTGATCAGTGCCACCCCACCTCCACCCACTCAGAACCCCTTGCCCACCTGCCCCTCTCAGCAGCAGGCAGCAACACCGCCTGCATACCACTGACCACCGCCGACTGACAGGTACGTATGTAAGCCCACTGGTCCCCATGTGGACCAATGGGCACTGAAGGCTACTTGTACTAGACAGTCCCAATATGTGAATGAAGTCATTCACATATTGGGACTGATCTAGTACAGTATGGGCTATAAGCCCACTGGTCCACTGGGGACCAATGGCTTACAGCCCATACTGTACCTGTCAGTCGCGGGTGGCCAGGTGGTATGGGTGGGCTGCTGCCACCCGCCACTGATGGGGAGTGGGTGGCAAGGGGTCTCTGTGGGTGGAGGGTGGTGCCAATGGATCACCAGGGATATTTATGGTGATGTACCCCGATCGCAGTGATGGGCAGGGGGGAGACCACTAGACCACCAGGGATGGTCTTCTTATACATATTTCGGGAAACTGGGGAGTCAGGAGGAAGGGGGGACCACTTGATTACCAGGGATGGACATCGTTTACATTTATTGGGGAATCGGGAGGGAGGAGGGACCACTGGACTACCAGGGATATTCTGTTCTACACATACCACGATCGCGGTGAAGGGCAGGGGGGGCTCCCACTAGACCACCAGGGCCGGTCGGTTTTACACATCTCGGGGCATCGGTTGGGGGGACCACCAGATCACCAGGGATGGTCTCTTAATATATTCCTCGGGGATTCAGGGACTGGGGAGGGGGCCACAAGACTGCCAGGGATTGTTGGTCCTACATTTACCCGATCACAGCTACAGGTGGGAGATGCCCTGGGATCCCCACTGCACACGACATGCTGTGCAGGGTGCCAGGCGCAAGTTGCAGGGCTGCCCTGCGCATGGCATGCGAATGGGGCCATAATGACATTCAAATGGCCCCATTTGTGCCTTGCATATATTAGTTATGGCCTCATTTGCATGCCCCCTGCTGAATATCACGGGTGATGCACCTAGTGCAACTGCACTTGTGCTGGTGCACCTCATGCTTCCTATCAGTGATTTGCGCCGGCATAGTGCCACTGCGCCGTGCGCAGCATGTGTGCTGCCCATGCCATATTCAATGGTGCTGTGTCATGGCGCATCCCTGTTGAATAGCGCCTGGTCCTGGTCCTGGCCCCCGGCGCATCACAGTTGCACTACGCCCAGGCTTCCGCCACTGCCCGGTGCAGTCTGAATATCCTGGCCATGGTCTAAAAGCTACAGGTAATATAAATAAAAGAACACCACAACCAAACATACATTTAAGAATGATGAGTCACGACAAACAATATTTACATGAATTAAGGCTGCTAGAAGGGTATTGTCAAAGGGAAAGGTGGAGTTGAAAAACTGAGTTGCTGCCAGTTGTGCCAGGTAGCGTAGGAAAGTGGAAGAGAGAGTGGGTGTAGAGGGATGACTGGGAGGGAGGTAGAAGGAGAGGTGGGTGGGAGGCAAGGATCGGGGAACTTGTGCAACAGTGGGTGGGGTGAGCAGATTAGAAAAGGGAGAAAGGAAGGGAGTTGAAGAAGGGTAAGAGAGGAAGGTGGTGGACCAAGGCTAGGGAGAGAAGAAGGGGTATAGATGGGGGGTGGTGGCAGGCAGAGGTGGGGATAGTAGAGAGGTGCGAATAACAGGAGCAACTGCCAGGGAGGTTAGGAGAAACAGTCACAGGTGGCTCTGGACACAAGCATTTGATGTAGCTTGTGTCTGAATGAGCAGAGGGTGCCTAAGTTGGTGAGTTTGCTGCCCAGGAAGTTAAACATCTTAAGGGCTCTACTTGCAAAAGACCGCTGGCCTTAGGCAATGCAACAGCATGGAACAGATAAAGAATAGTTTTCAGAGCTTCTTGTGTAATGGGAGCAGTTGGCTGGGCTTAAGACAGACTGAACCCCAGGGGGCATGAGTCCCATCAATTACTTTTTTGCTAGAAGGCAGGTTTGGAAAGTAATCCTTCCTTGAAGTTGCAGCCAGTTTGACTGTTTGTAGAGGTCGCAGGTATGCGTTTGGTGGGCAGCACCAGTAAGGAGTCTGCAGGCCTTATTCAGCACTGTAATGATTAGCCGTAGTGCTGTAGCTGTGGCGGCTCCATAGATAACAAGCCCATAATCAATGATGGAGACAACAGAGCTGTGTATTGCTAGCTTAAGGGCTTCAGGTGTCAGGCAGTGTCTATGTTTATAGAGAAGGCCTATATGGATATTTATGGATTTTGCAACTGAATCGATATGGCTGGAGAAGGACAGAGTAGGGTCCAGGGTTACACCAAGGTATTTAAAAGTCTGCATCTGGTCCAGGGTCACACTCGAGCTGTTTTTGATAGCCAACTGTTGGTGTTTATGTTTGTTATGTGTGCCATGGAACAGCATAGTCTTTGTTTTCTTGTAATTTAGCACTAGTTTCTGTGAGACAAACCAGGTCTCAACTTGTGTGAAACTTTCCTGCAGTTGTTTCTCCATGAGGGAGGGGTCAGAATTCTTAGAGAAAATCACTTCATCATCAGCATACAGAATAATGTTTTCATCACAGACAGAAGGGAGAGTGTTCAGGAAGATGCTGAAAAGAAGGGGTCCTAATATTGACCTTTGGGGAACATCAGCCCGGACAGATAGTTTGGAGGAGAGGGAGTCACCAATCTTAACATGTTGTGACCAATTGGAGAGATAACTGCTGATCCATTGTAGAGCATCATGGGAGAGCACTAAGTTGCCAAGTTGTTCCAGCAGTAATGGATGGTTGACTGTATTGAAGGCCTTCGAGAGGTCTATAAGGTTGCACCGGCAAGTTGTCCTTGGTCTAGTGTTAGTTGAATGTGGCCAGTAAATTCAAAGAAGGGCAGAGGTGGTGCTATGTCCTTTGCGAAAGCCGTGCTGCTGTGGGCATTGCAAGTTGTATTTCTCCAAGTACTCCACCAATTGGTCTGTGACAATTTTTTCAAGAGCTCTGGATATAGGTGATAGGATGGAGATGGGCCTGTAGTTACAGTGTAATGCCCTATCCCCAGACTCGTGGTGGACTTCCACTTGAATGGGAACTGGGAGAGCATGAGGAACTGGTTAATAATCTTGGTAAGAGGGTTCAGGATATCGTCAAGAGTGAGGGCGATGAGCTTCAAGTCAAGTGTGTCCCCACTTGATCTGGATTTTCCGAGCACCCTGAGGAGGTATTTTTTTGCATCCCTTTCAGTAACTGCCTTGAAATAGAAATGTGGATGATTTGTATCTTGAGTCTGTTGATATGGGGAGGCCGTGGTTTGGTTGGTGTCAAAGAAGATAGAGGGAAGCACATGGCTGAACTCAGTGAATGCCAGATTGAAAGTATTGGCAATTGTGGTGGGGTCCAGGGTGTTGCTGCTGTCAACTTTTAACATATTAGGAGTTGCTTTAAACTTTTTCTCTTTAACTTCAGAGAGGTTTTGCCAGAATTTCCTTCCAGCCGACCATGAGTTTGCTAGGGTGCTACTGTAGTAGCTGGCTTTCTCAGTGCAGATAGCTCTGGTACAGGCATTCCCAGAGGCCCTGTATGCCTGAAAGTCTGCCTGGTTGCCAGAGGCTGTAGCACTGTCCCATAGAAGGTCCTGAGCTTTTAGTTGGCCTAGGAGTTTGCCTGAGATCCAAGGGTTGTTAAGGCCTTTAATTTTGCATTTTTTAAAGGAGGCATGGATCTCACATGCTGCATTGAACTTTGAGATAAAGTATCGAAGTGCAACATCAAAATCCAGAGTGGTGTCAATCGGGGACCAGTCTTGTTGTCGCAAGAGTGCCTTAAGTGGTGCAAGGTGTCCCCTAATTAGCATCCGACTGTTCATAGTTTTTGTGGGGGTTTATTGAATTTATTTGAACATATGCACTGGGCTGGGGAATGGTCACTAATGGCATCAGGGAGAACTGTAGTGTGGCTAATATGGTCAGGGTGATTTGAGAGTACTCAGTCCAGTAAGGTACTGGTCCTCATTCTATAGTTGATCCTAGTGGGTGAGATAACTAGCTGTGTACAATTTGCAGTTGCCAATACATCCATATAGTTGCTTGCACTGGGGGAAGCCAGTTGACATTAATGTCCCCAAGCAATATAACTTCTGAGTTAAGCTTTAGACTACCAATGCAGATAAGGAATGGATTCAGGCTTGTTGTCAGTTTGGGTTGAATATATACAGAGGCTATCATCACAGAGCTTTGTTATGGGCCCCAAGAATGACTTTAATAGCAAGTACCTGACACTCATCTTTATTAATGGGTAGGATCAGGGCATGCCCTGTCAGAGAATCTTTAAGATAAAGGGAATAGCCACCCCCCTTTTTTGAACAGTCGATCCTGCCAAAAGATAGTATACCCAGGTATTGCTACAGCAGTGTCAGGGATAATTGGAGACAACCAAGTTTCAACTACAGATAGTACATCTGGGCTGTGCTGTCCAGGCAATGAGGGCATCTCATTTTTTGGTAAGGCTGCAGATGTTGATGCTAGCTAGCGAGAGGGTCTCTGTTGTGTGTTGCTCCTTGGGGGTAGCTAGGGGTGGTCCAAGGTTGGGCTGAATGTTGCCCGATATTAGCAGGAGTAGCAGTATTAGTATTTTTAGGAGTTTCTTAAGATATCTGCAGTGACTACTACGTGAACTTTTTCACTTATACTTATTGTTAGTTGTTGTCTGTAGTGACCTGACTCCCGATAGATGAACAGGAAGAAATAGTTTGATGGTAGGGTCGACCATGGGCACAGTAGCATGTTCGTGTATCCTAGTATTTGGGAGAAGAGATGAGTGTTGTTGCAGCTAAGACTACTAGTAACCATTCCACTTTCGTGCAACAGGCTATCAACCAGGTGATCAGAGGCCGGTTGCAGTGGCATTTAAATATATTGGTAGTGTGTGGGGTGCCAATAGGGTCAGAAGGAGCAGGTGCAGCAGGAACAGGTTAGGTTGCTTTCTTGATGTAGTTATATTAGACCATGCAGATAGTTCTGTTCAGGGATATGTAATATAATAATATTGTCCAAGGTACCAGGAGTCAAATGATGAAAAATAATCAAATCCACAGGAAATGGTGAACTACCGGGACCAGTAAACTGTTGTTACTGTAGCTCAAAGACGCAGAATGTGTTAAATTCCTGAATATGATGAACATTGGCCTGGGTATATGCAGGATGTAAAAATCCTTTGTTAGTGTCTTCCCTTTGTTCTCCAAAATGGTTGTGAATAGATTTCAAAGACAAGCACAGATCCTTTAGGAACAGGTCAGACGAAAATGTGGATTCAGTGCAGGACTCCACAACTCAGAGCTTGTAAAACTTATTTGCTGGACTTTTGCTTGTGATGGCTTCCAAAAAAGTTGATTTATGATGAGAATGCCAATACTTGGTGGTGATGTTTTGTAGTTTCTTAGTCCAGGAAACTTTTATAGATGTCATGTCCAAGAACAGCCCAGTTCCTCTAAGCAGAAATGCATGAAAATCCACAAAACTAAACTACTGACAGACAAACACAAACAGCCAGCCACACAGGCCAAGGAGGTGGAGTCAATTTGTTGATTTGTTTAGTGCTAGTGAAAGGCAAGGGACTGACATCCCTGGTGAGACTGACAGCTCTAGTAACTAAAATCCTCAGTTTATCCACCAAGACAGGTACAGTGAAGGCTTCCTCTTAGAAACATAGGCATTAATGGCAGATAAAGGCCAATCCAGTCTGCCTTTTTTTTCTTTACCTACCACAAAAGCTGACGATCCTACTTAATCTCTGGCTTTACCTCCTCTTTTGAATTGTTAGGGCTCCCCATGTCTATCCCATGCACTTTTGAATTCCCCCACTACTTTTGCTGGGAGGCTGTTCCATGCCTCCACTACCCTTTCCATGAAGAAATGCTTTCTCCCATTGCCCCTAAGTCTGCCCCTTTCCAGTCTCATGGCATGCCCCCTTGTTCTAGAACATCTCCTTTTCTGGAAGATGCTACCCTCCTGAACCTTATTTATTCCCTTTAGATATTTGAAGGTCTCTATCATATCTCCCCTCTCCTCCAGAATATACATATTTGAGCACCTCCAGTCTCTCCTCATATGACCTTTGGTGTAGGCCCTGTACCATTTTTTTGTTGCCCTTCTTTGAACTGTCTCTACCGTATCTATGTACTTTTGGAGATGTGGCCTCCAGAACTGGTCACAGTACTCTAAATGAGGTCTCACCAAAGATTTGCATATTATGATTTATTTTGATATATTTAGTCAGCAAAAGGCAGTATAGTGTAGTAGTTTAAGGCTGCGAGCTGCAAATCTGGAGACCTGGGTTTGAATCCTATAGCCCCCACTTGCATACTGTGTGACCCTGAGCAAGTCACTTAACTTCCCTGTGCTCCAAGGGTGCACCTACAAACAAGCTTTCAGCTTAGTGTGTCTCTCCTGGTTAAACAATTGAAAAAAGGTGAGGGTCTCCTCTGTTTATCCAGTGGCAGCCCAGAGGGCAGTGGAGTGCACACTGCAGTCTTGAGTGTCATGTTAGTGTTATTACAGTCCAGGCTGACATACCACTGCTTTTTTTTCGAAATAACAATTTTTATTGATTTTCTTTACAAAATACAACAAAAAGAGAGAAAGAGAAACATTTTGGTGACAGCTCTTGATCATCTAGGTCCACTTACAATTGTACAAAGTAAAGACTTACATACAACAATATCCACTGATAGTGCAACCTCATTCTAAACAAAATTCATAAAACAATAGAGACCCTTAAATGTGTTATTAGTTGGAAGTGAAAAAAATAAATGAAACAGAGCACAAGAAATAGAAACTAACTGAGAAAGAAAAAAGAAAGAAGATAAAGAAAAGGAGAAAAGGACAGGACAGAAGAAATACAGGTTCTATGCCCACATTCCAATTACACCAAGTTAGAGAGATTGATTTCATGGGATCAACATCACTGAAAAGGTGGTCATAATATTCTATTCAGGTAAATGTTTCCACCTTCATTCCAGAAAAGAAATGGATAAGACCCATCAAAGGACTTCATGACACCCTCGCCAGGACCTCCAAAATACTTATTTGCTCTTTGGGCCTGAAAATGAAAAAATGGTAGCCAACGGGCCTTAAAATTTTCCTTACTTAACCTTACTCTGGCTGTAAGTTCCTCCATTTCCAGGATGACCAGACAGTTTGTATACCATGCCTCCGTTGAAGGGGCAGCCTGGGTTAACCAGCTCTGTGTAATTGCTTTAAGAGCTGCAGCAACTAAAATATTAAACAAATAATGTTGGGCCTGATGCTTGAACATCTGAGGGAATTCCCCCAACACCAAAAGTACAGGGTCATTAGGAAGATCCACTTCAAAGATTGATCCCATTAGGACCAAGATTTGAGCCCAATAGGCCTGGATCTTGGGGCATGACCAAAACACATGCATATGAGTACCCCTCTCCCCCCAATCCCACCAGCAAAGATCCAAAAAATATGGACCATAATATTTCATGATTACCGGTGTGCGAATGTATTGAGCAACCACTTTCCACCGAAACTCACGCCAGCTATTAGAAGCAGTTGTGGAATGAATAGCTTCCCATATCTTGGCCCAGGTGGATTCTTAGAGTGCCCTCCCGAATTCCAGGCTCCAAGCCTGCTTAACATTTTCCAGAAGGTTTGATTCAAGGACTGAAAACTGTCTGACAAACCTGGAAACCAGGGCGCGAGGCTGTAAGTGCCCAGCTTCGGCCACCGTGAATTCCACTAAGGGATTATTGCTATCCGCAATAGTTCCCTGTCTCAGACGTTTCTTATCTTGCAGAAAATGTCCAAACTGCAAATATCTAAACAAATCATTAGGAGGGAGTTTGTACTCCCAAGATAATTGTTGGAAAGACTTAATGTTGGCATCTATGAACATCTGACCCACTCTTACCAATCCTCTCCTATCCCATCTCCTGAAGCCCTAATCCCAGGCAAGGGGCATAAAATCTAGGCATACTTTGATCAGTGAATTGGGACCCAACTTTAACCGAAAGGAGAGTTTCTTACTGATTTCTAACCAAGAAGAAATAATCACCTTGGACCACGGGTTATTCACTAGTAATTTCTGGATTCTCCCTCAATCCATGAACACCAAGTCCCCAATGTCCCCCCGGAGGACTCCAGCCTCTCTATTTCCACCCACAATGGCGGCTCTTCCATAGTCATGACAGACATCAGGGGATGGACCTGCATGGCCCAATAGTATTTTTTAAGATCAAGCAAGCACAATCCTCCCTTTTCCTTATCCCGAAGTAGGGAGTTCCACTTCAATCTGGGGGGGTCTGCCAGCCCAAATAAATCTCTGCAAAGCAGACTTAAGTGATTTCCAGAAACCCACAGGGGGTTTGGGAGGTAGGGACCGAAATAGAAATAGAAAATGTGGAAGCACATTCTTCTTTATACAATCCGATCTCCCAAACAGGGAGAGAGGCAGTTCCCCCCACCTCCTCAAATCCTCTTGTACAACCTGAAGAAGTCTCCCATGATTAATGGCGTATAGTTTTTGTAAGTCTCTGGGGATCCAGATCCCAAGATACTTAATACGTTCTTTTGCCCATTTATAATTACCTACTGAAGGGAGTATCCCAGTCGGGGTCCACCCTATGGCCAAAAGCTCAGTTTTAGTATCATTAATTTTGAAACCAAACACACTGCCAAAATCCTGTAGTAGGGAGTTAATGAATGGCACCTGGCTTATTGGGTCAGTAATATACAGAAGGGTATCATCTACTTACAGGGACACCCTAACCTCGACCGCCTGTACTGATATGCCTTTGTAACCAGCTGATTGTCTTATAAGAGCCGTCAGAGGCTCCATACATAAGGCAAAAGCAGGGGTGACAGCGGACATCCCTGCCTGGTTCCCCTACCTATCCTAATCCTCTGTGATGTGACCCCATTTACCCATACAGTTGCCCAAGGATCCCTGTACAAACTCGCTATCCAATTCCTAAATTTATCCCTAAATCCAAATTTTCTCAGGGTGTGATCCAAAAAGACCAAATCCAGGCAATCTAACACCTTCTCGGCATCTAAGGCCATCACCGCCCTAAGTGTACTGGGCAGTAATGCCCCTGAGGCAAAGAAGAAGTTAAGTAGGAGCCTGATATTGTCTTGGTTGTGCCGTCCAGGTATAAAACCCATCTGGTTTCTAAGAACCAGCTCAGGAATATATTCCTGAAGTCGTGAACTTAGAATTATTGCAACGATCTTCACATCCTGGTTGATTAAGGATATGGGGCAGTAGCTCCCACACTCCGTGGGGTCTTTGCCTGGTTTTGGTAAGAGGGTACTGACCACCTCACCCCAAGAAGCCAGGCCCCCCTCCCCTCCATGGGCCACATTGCAAACTTTGGTTAACAGAGGGGTCAGCTCTGTAGCAAAGTGCTGGTAAAACTTGGCCACAAATCCATCCGGACCCGGGGCCTTCCCTCTACTAAGGTTTTTAATAAACCTTTTAACCTCCAGTTTGGTAAGGGGGACCTCCAATCTTTGACTCTGTGTGATCTCAAGCCCCAGCAAGGCAACCCTTTGTAAGAAGCTCTCCACTTCCACAGCATGATCCTTGCCCTTCCCCTGGGTGTATAAATCAGTATAATACTTGCAGAAAATGTCCGCTATTTGCAAGGAATCCAAGGAAACTGATTGAGTCCCTGACCCCTTAATCAAAGTGATATATCTATCCGCTTTTTGCTTTCTCAGTCTAAGTGCCAAAAGATGACTTGCCCTCCCCCCACTTCATAATATCTTTGTCTGGTATACCTCAGGGAGTTTTCATTTTTCCTCATCATCTCAGCATTATATAAATCCCTGGCTTCTCTCAATTTAACCAAAGTCGACGGATCCCTATTTTGTTTATGCACAGCCTCCAAGCATGCAATATCTGCCAACAACCTTTCCAACTTAGCTTGATTACATTTATATTTATAAGAGGTGTAGCTAATGATCTGGCCCCGGAGAACTGCCTTCAACCCATCCCAAATAAATCGAATGTGGGTGTCTTCTTCCCTGTTTTCTAGTACATACTGCTTAATGGAGTCCTTTATTTGGTCAACAAATAGCTTGTCATTAAGCAACCCTGGATCAAATCTCCATGACCCCTTAGCTTTCACCCCCTCCCAAATTGCCCTGGCACTGATCATTGCATGATCAGAAAAAGTGACCGGGTGTATGGTTTTATCTGTCAAGTTTGGGGCATCCACCAGCTGAGTGTAAAATCTATCCAACCTGGAGTATGACCCCGCAGAGTCAGAAAAGAAGGTAAAGTCTGTTGTATCTGGATGCCGTTGTCTCCAAGGGTCTACACATCTGCCCTCTGATATTAGAGTTCTAAGGAGTCTGGAGCATGCAACACCCCAACCCCCTTTCCTGTTGAGCTCTTATCTAAAGGAGCATTTTCAACACATTTCCAGTCACCAACCATGACTATCCTGCCCAATGGAAGAGAATCTATTATGGAAAAAAGTGTCAAAGAAATAACCCAGATGAGGGGGTAGGGGCATAAACAGATGCTAGGTGGAGGATGTGTCCCATATAGTTCCCCAAAATTATCACAAAATGACTGGACCCTGCCACTTGTATCTTATGGACCTTAAATGGTAGTCCTTTGCGTATTAATATAGCCACTCCTGCTCTGGAGGCATCCGGGTGCGAGTCTGAGTACAACTTCCCACCCACGTTCTCCGCAATTTGGAATGCTCCACCTGAGACAGTTTGGTCTCTTGGAGACAGGCCACATCGCACATTAGTCGGCTTAACTCCTAGAGTACCCTTGCTCGTTTAACCACCCCATTAATCCCCTTGACATTAATGGAAATTATCTTAAGTGAAGCCATAGCAGAGGGCAACATGAGAACCAACACCTATATTTTCCATAATCCCCAGTTTTGCAACCCCTAACCAATGCTTTAAATAGGCACAAGCATTCACCTGTGAAAAAAGAGAGTATTAGAGTAAAAAAACAAGAAATTAAAAAATCATAACAAGCAGTCGAAAAAATATCTAGAGAAGTTATGCTATAAGCTGGATTAATGTCACCCATCATGACCCTAACAGGGGCTCTAATAAAAAAGAAAAAGGAAAGACAAGGTACTAGTTACTTCACTAGGTACCTGGAAGCTCAACCAGAGCTTTAGAACTGAGGCAGAGGGTGGAGAAGCCTCAGAAGACTAGGAACACAAGCCCTAGGTTGGTAGGAGAAAAGCGCCTGAATGCGCTAGGGGATGGGCCCCTGGTAACCAGGAGACCAGACCGTCTCCTAACTGTTGCAGCCAGTATAGAAGGTGGTTGGAGTAATGCACCCCAGGCAAGGAACAGAATATATACTGCACCCACTGTGCAGTAAGGGCCTATTTCAGTTGCCAGTTATTCATAACCCCACAACTTAGGGGCACCTGAATACATTAAATTAACCACACTCATTGGAAAAAAGTTTATCACCACTCCCTGGGCCCAGGCATCTATAAGATTCATAGTGCTCCAGATTGTGCTCCCAGGAAGGTGTCTGTAAGGGGCTGAAACACCAAGTCATCATGCACAAGGAAGGTTCAGGGGCTCCATTGAACCATTCTCCTCCCCCCTCCCCGTTTCATTTAAACAAGACAAAACTGTTTCAACAGTGTAAAAAAAAAAGAACTCACCTTATCAACTTATAGTATCACTGCATTGGACTTTAAGGGAGCCAGCTTGACTCTAGGTAAAATAGCTATTAGTACAACTATACCAAAAGGTAACAGGGCATATGAAACTAATTCATCCAGCATTTAAAGTCATTAATAAGTTCCAAACAGAGGAGAGAAATAACACTTATCTCTAGTACAGCTGCATACGCCATTCGGGAGAGGCAGGCTATCCCATGGGGGAAGAACAGCATCATCATCGTACCACCAGGAAAGTTTCCCTTAAAACCATACCACTGGAAACTGAAGATGCAATTAAAAAGGGCCATCCTCTCAGACTGCTAACAGGATTAATCAGTCCGACCAACAAGGTAATCCAAACTACTGATTATTTCTGGTGAAATTAAACTATACATTTTTCCAAAGGATTTCTGCTGCTAGAGGGAAGCCCACGACAACAATGCCAATCAGTGCTGGGTCCCCCTACGCGAAGCGAGCAGGAGTGAGAAACAAACATGAGCTAACCATTTAAGTTCTCAGGTTTTCTTTACTTGTAGCCATCTAGACATGTCGGCGTGCAATGGGAGGAGGGCATAATTTCTCCTTCTTCCTGCTTGCCTCTAAGAGCCAGGGGCGATCGACCACAGGAGATCCTCGATTTCCTTCTCGGCTTGCTCTTCCTTTGTATCCAGCGTGGGAATTCCCTGAGCTTCTAGATATGGGGTAGCCATTAAGTAGGATTCAAAGATTTTTATTCCCTCCTTATTCTGAACCCACAGCTTAGCCGGTTATCTGAGGTACACCCTGAGCCCCTTATCTCTCAATGCCTTCACCACTACCAGAACTTTTTTGCGGTTGACCAACATCAAGAGAGGAAAATCCTACTTGACATATATCTTCTGGCCATCAAGGTTGAGATCTTGCTTGGCCCACGCCAGTCTGAGAATTTTTTCCTTTGAGGGATAACACAGGAATTTTACAATGACAGACCTAGGGGGGTGCACCCTGTTTAGGCATAGGACAACAGCTCTGTGTACATGCTCGATCTCAGTTTTAAAATCCTCCCCCAGATCTAACTCTGCTTTTGGCCAAGTATCCACAAAGTCTTCCATGGAAGGGGGTCCACCCCCTCCGAAGTGCCAAAAATGCAAATGTTATTGTGGCAGGCTCTCGCCTCCGCATCCTCTGCCTGCATGGTCAGCTCTTTTTCTCTTCTGTGGAGATACGCCAGAGATCTCCTGAAGGCCATGTGTTCTGACTGGAGGCCCTCCACATGCATGTCCACAGAGGCTGTATGCACTTCCAACTTTTTAAAATCCTTTTGGATGCCTGAGCCCTCAGATTCTTTGCCCGAAGCTGTGAATATGGAGGAGTAGGATGAGGTATGGCTGGGAGGCCTTGGAACGCTCCGTTCCTGAATTTGACTGCCTGCTTCCATAGGAGGTTCCTTTTTTTGTGCGCCCCATGGTGACTATACACATAAGAGCCTTGTCTAATACAAAATGAGCCCATAGAACCATGCCATGGCAATCGATTAAACCACGATTTGTGCCCGAGGTGCAGGAGAGCTGTTTTAAGCCACCATCTATCGCGTGACATCACCGGAAGTATTACCACTGCTTTTATTCACCACACTGAAAATGCATTCCATAGACTTTGTGTTGCATTCCTTTACCACTGCATTATCTTTCTTATATTTAGATGCACACTGAAATATCACCGCAAATAATTCACAAGTTTTCTTGTACACTTCTTTACCACTGCATTTCCTTCATTAATTTTAGATGTGCTGCACTCTACACTTACAATTTTTATTGTATACTTCTTTACCACTACACTGTCTTAGAAATCACACACTTCCCTTAACATGTGCTGCCATCCTGCCCCATCCCCTTTTAGTGATATTAATCATGGCTCTTATGGTCTAGTGCCCCCCCCCAGCCCAGATGTGCCCATAAATGAAAATATTAATGAAATCATTCCTGGGTGGTGTAGCGGAACACCTCCCTATCCCTAATGTGCCCATATATCATAATATTAAAAATCTCATTCCCTGGTGGTCTATTGAACACTGGACCCCCAGTGTGTCAGGTAATGCCAGCCACCCCACTCCCCCATCCCGAAACAGAGTCGGCGACTAGCACAGACCTCCTCACACCATCACAGCCGGCCGCTGACTGAGCTGTCAAGGAGCATATACTGTATACAGTATGCACCCCTTGACTGACAGTTTGCTCAAGCTGTCAATCAACGAATGTGTACTATGTACAGTATGCGCTCCCTGATAGTTCAGCTGGTGGCCAGATGTGGTGGTGTGAGGAGGGCTATGCCAGTCATCAGTTCTGTTTCAGGATGGGGGAGCGGGGTGGTAGGACACTGCCTGCCAGGGTGGGGGTCCACTAGACCATCAGGGAAAATTATATTTAATTTATATGGGCTGATCGGCGATAGGAAGGGTGATCCACTAGACCACCAGAGACATGATTACAGTAATAAGAAGGGTATCAGAGCTGGGGGAGACTGCTAGTCACCAGGGATGAGATTTTTTTTATTAAGACAGGAACTGGGGTGGGGGGACTGCAAGCCACCAGGGATGTTGTTCTTATGCACTAACAAAGGGATCGGGGCTGGGGGGGACTGCTAGTCACCAGGGACGAGATTTTTTTATTAAGATGGTTATCGGGTGGGGAGACTGCAAGCCACCAGGGACATGATTTTTTTTTTTTTTTTTTACTAAGATAGGGATCGGTGCTGGGGGGGGCCACTAGCCACCAGAGATTGCTGTCCATGGTTCTATTGCCACACAGCTACCCACGGCTTGTGGCACACCTTCCAGGTGTGCTGTCTGTTTGGCGTAGGGCCAAAGTTGCCATACAAGCCACGGGACTTTGCCACTGGGACCCTACTAAATAGTGAATTGGGCACAGGGTCACTGGGGCACCTGCAACTGGTGCAAGCTGCCTTTGTAGAAGCTTGCGCTGACCTTTGTGAATCAGGCCTGCAACACCTTGTTTACAGTGAGGTCTACATTTTTACCTTACTGTTGGAGTTGAGGCCTGAAACATTGAGATGGACTTGTGGATCAATAAGTGAGTACTGACTTTGATGGGATTCCAACTTACGTCTCCCCCAGTCTAGTGTTCATTCGTGCAACAACTTAAAATATACAAAACTAAAAAGGCCTACTAGAAAATGCTGCTAAAAGTCAATCCAACCCTACCACCAACTGCTCCATCCCCTTTATTAACAAAAACTTGAAGCAGCAGTGCAATGAAATGTGTTTTTCCAAAAAAGCCAATTTCAGTGACAAAGAAGAAAAATATTAGCATACCTGTCAAATGTATTAGTCTAGGTACCTGCTATGCTGTGCACTTTGAAACTTTTTTAATTTTTTTCATTCCTCACCCTTTGCTAGGTCTACTATGCTATTTCTATGCAAAATGCAACCTCCATCTTATTTTCTTGACAAAAAAAATCAATTAAAACTTCTACAAAATACTCAAATTTTGGTGGAATTTGAAAATTGTACCACCAAAGTAAACTGAAAGATGGCTGAAATATTTTATTGTGAAAGAAAAGGCAGGTCAAATTTTTTTGTCAGTTTCATTGCACTGCAGCTTTAACACCCAACCACCGATCTTTCACTGCATATCTGGTTGAGCCTGCTTCCCTGCTGATGTCAGGACGTCTCTGCATCAATGTTTTTCCTAGCAGGGTCCAGCATGGCCCGACTCATGCCCCTTAAGGGAGTTCTTACTTTTCTCTAGGTAAATATATATGTAACCCCCGCCAGTCCCCTGGGGTTACTAGAATCCTATCAGTGTCAGTGCTAGGTAGGGAAGACAGCTGGTGAATAACTGGTTAAATGTTTTTTCTCCTGCTCCCTCTCTGTTTACTTGGTCTCAGCTGAGTTGAGAGAGGTGATGTCGTTTAGAACTCTCGCAGCAGCATATGCCACGGCAGCTGACTGTGAGTAGGGAGTTTTAGAATCTTCAGTTAGTTCTGAGTCAGGGTCTGTGAGTGGAGTTCAGTGTGAGCAGTTGGAAGAGTGAGGAGCTGCAGTGAGGGCTCTGTGAGGAGATCTTGTTTTCTCACCCTAGTGCTGAAAAACATCTGCCTGCCAAGAGAAGTGGTGGAAACTGTTGTCTAGCAGGAGTTCCTGATTTTTTCATCCCCAGTGAGATGAGAAGGACTGCTAGAATGGATCCAAGGGGCAATCCCCTGATTTGATCTAGGACTTTAAAGCTGTCTGTTTTGTTTACCAACTGTGCATAATCTGACTTTGTGCTTCCCAGGAGGAAAGTAGCTGTTCTTTCTTTGGCTGTACTCTGATAAAGGAAATTTTACACCAGTTCTGTTCTAATTTGAGACTGTTCTCATGATTTAAAGTTGGCTAACAATCGTGGCATCCCCAGAGAGACTTGGCACATTGTTCAGGGCTTTAGTTTTACACTCAGAAGTAGTGTTTTTCTTATGCAGGATGTGAAAGACATTCTAGGATGCATATTGCTAACTGTTTTTACTAGAAGTTTGAGGTGTAACTCTGAAAGAAAGGCTGGGTATGAACGTGGAAGCAAAAAGGTGGGCAGCCCCCTCATCTGGAGTGACCAGTTCAGCATTACATGTTCCGTAAGTTGCCTGGTTATTCAGGTCATGGTGGCCAATGCCTGAAGAGAAAGTTTACCTCCTGGTGTGAGATGTTATAATTTTGAGCACCAATGCATTCCATCGTGGCCAGTTGCCACATTGCCAAAATGTTAAATCCTATGCCATATGGGAACTGTGTGCTAAGTTGTGGCCAGTGCCACTGGAAGAAAATGTGTGTTTCAGCCGAGGCCATTGCCGCTGAAGAGAATTCAAGGTCCAATGACATATGGGATATTTAGAGTTTCTGTCCAATACCGATTTCTGTTGTTCTGCCATTGCCTTGTGCCACGGCGGGTAAACCTTGGGGCTCCATCTTTGTTTTAGTGTACCATCTTTGGAATAAAGTTACACTCTAGAACCTCAACCTGGTTTGGACATTCATGTTACTGCTTCCTGTGTGGAATTACTGGGCATCTCTACCAGAATTACAGACCTAGCATAGACCTAAGCAAAAGTTCTCTCCTCAGGACCTAGGTTTTAATGGTCATGTGTGTAGTTTTTCTTTTGTACACCCCCACCCCTTTCTGACCTCTAGAAATAGAGAGCCTGGTATACATTCCCAAAGCTAGGGATGGTACCAAAATGTGTCCAAAGTAGTTTGGGTTGCCAGTCGAGGGTACCAAGGGTTAGCTTGCCGTGCAAAGTAGCAGGGGGTGGGTGGGTATATATATATATATATATACATAGATAGATAGATATCTATATATCTATATCTATATCTATATCTATATCTATATCTATATCTATATCTATATAGATATATATATATATCTATATATATATAGATATATATATATACCCACACACAGTACATGTGGGGATTCACAACAGGATACAACAGTTTTAGCTGAATAAAAAATAAAACCATTTTTTTTTTTCATTTGCTAAAAAGGTAGATGCGGTACTAGGCTACGTGCTGTTGTGTTGCTAGGAGTTGAGAGGGAACACAAACAGCTTGGCAATTGATCTGTCATGAGTGTAGAGGAAAAACACATGTAGTATAATTTGTTAAAATAAATTATTTTGTCTGTTCTGTTTTGTTGGTGGTTGTGGTGGGAGTTCACATTTATTTTGTTTTTTATTTTATATATTTTTTTGTTGTTGCACAGTTTTGTAGGTGCTAGTGGAGGGAGTCCATGTTTATTTTTTTATTTTATATGTCTTTGTTCCATAGTTTTATTGGTGGTAGTGGACTTGATGTCCCAGTTTTCCTGGCAGCTGGGGAGCTAGTGCATGTGCGCGAGGTTGACGACAACGGACGTCACCATCAGAGACAGGGTGGGAATGGGAGACTACTGCTTCATGCCATGACTGCCATTATGTACTGCTATGAATTGAGTCCCTCATCCCCTGTGATTTCTCTCTTCACTGGGGCATCCTCGATTGTGAGTACTGGGCAGGCTGGCGGCTGGAAAGTCATTGCCGCAATGCCGGATTTATGGGATCTCCAATTTCAAGTTTCCTGGCCTGCTGCTGCTGCTAGTGGAAGTTGGAAGGAGTCAGAAGAGTGACAGAGGTAGCCAGGCAGGCAAAACAGCTTCTTATCCGGGCAGGAGGAGCACCCCAGGGAGCGAGCAACTGGTGAGCAAACAAGTAAGTGCTCTGCTCACTCAGTGGACTAAGGCGCATTTCGGGGGGGGGGTAATTTGGCCTGTCCTGTCCGCATTCCAGACATGTCTCCTCTGACTGAATTGGAAGGCAGCAGCTTGGGGGGGGTGATTGGGAGGGAGAGTGCACTGGGTAGTTGGAGACTGAATGAGATGTCACAGCATTTCAAGCAAGATAAATGTCCCTTAGTCCTCCTTATCCAAAAGGTCTTACAAGTCAAGTCCACTTTTATTTTCAGGACGTTAAAAAAATCTACATAAAACCTAAGCAACATATCAATAAATAAAATGTCACATTTTGTGGCACATAAGAGCTGATGTACTAGATCTATGTATTGCATGTTTAACAGAGACCTCACTTCCCCAAGTGACTGGAGTTATGACCGGCAGCTTGTCAGATACTGAGTGCTAGAAACATTTACCGCAGTACATCAGACTCTTTTCTAGGGTGGGTGGGGCACCGTTACTTACACAACAGGAGTTGAAATTGGCACCGTCCCACGAGCCAAATGCTGGTGGATTTTGTATTGGATTAGTAAGATTTTCCTTTAACAAGCCCTGCAGGGTTGCACTGGAGAAGATAACCAATCCACTAAGTCCACTAGCTGGGCCAGTGAAAAAGTCTGTGGGACAAGTGGATTTTCCCAGTCACTAGCCTTGTTGGCTAGTGGCTGCAAAACTTAATTTCGACCCCTGCACAAAATAAAGGAATTATTAGGGCATGTTGTACAATGCTGATTTTTTGGCAGGCTGTGTTAGTGCATTGCTGCTGCAGCCCTCTGCAATCTTAGGACGATGGGGAGGAGGCCTGGCTGGCTGTTGGCTTGTGGGCCAATGGGGGGGCAGGGCAAGGCGCGGGAGAGGCTGTGCCTTATTTTTGAATTCTAATGTTGGCAACCCTATAAGTGGAAAGAGTCCACATTTATTTTTTATATTTTTTTGGTCCACAGTTTCATTGTGTTATGTTGTACCTATGACACTCCATACATTACCTCATGGGTTCCCAACCCGCCTGACAGGTTAGTGATGCACATGTGACCCAGATCAAATTTCGCAGCATACCTTGGTCCCAGGAATCCCCTTTGTCCAGTTCAACCTTTGCATCTGATGAGGTTACAGCACTACAGGAAACCCTTGTGCAGCTAATTAGGATAAGGTAGGCCAAATCCCTCAGAAATCAGAAATCGGCAAATAATTGGTGGACTAATTGATCATGTGGCGATAGTTTCTGATAATTTAGGAATTATGAGAGAGAAAGTCAATTAATTCTGCTCTGAAGCTAATTACCTGGCTGATCTGAAGCTAAGTATCTGGTTGTGCTTGCTGTCTTACTTAGCTGTACACATTCTTTTAATTCTACAGTTGCTTCTCTCTTTCTGCATGGTTGCTACAAAATTGGCTCAGTAGAAAAGCATAAAATCTGTAAATAGTTTTTATTTGTTGAAAGCATATAATCTGTGAATAGGTTTTTAGCTTGTTGTTTGCATTGCTTTAATTGGAGCTGGGAGCTCACTCTAATTTAGTCTAGACTCTGTCCAAATGTGTTTTTGTTTGTTAGACACACTAAAGTTACAGGATAATTGTTTCTAGTGCTGGCTAGCGCTATGGTGCATCGGAGACACGCAGCGAATATGCGCTGCTTCAGTTTAAATGTTCGTGTGCTAATTGTTTCTAATGCTGGAGAGATGCAGCGAATACTAGCTGTTTCTGGTGAATTGTTCACGCGATCAGCATGCCCCATTACTGCCAGTGCCCCCCCCCAAGCGGAGTCCACAGGGCAGAAAAAGAAACAAAACAATTCAGCCTGTTAATTAATTAACAGAGGGCATCAGCAGAGGGCTTGGAGCACTTTTTGCAGCGAATTGTGGACTCGTCATCTCATTTGGTCCTGGCGCCTGGCAGTGTGGTTCCCCATCACAAGCAGGACCACATAGCACAGGACTGAACCTCTCCTCGCCATCCCCTACTAGCAGGTGGCATAAGGGAGCATACCGCCATGATTTCTGCCTAGATGCTGTGGCTGCAGTCGGTCACATAGAGTTTATTCTTTTGGTCACAGCCTCAAAAAAACACCCGACCGGACTCCATTTTGCCCTCTTCCATGTGGCAGCGGCCTGTGGGGGGATGAGCATCTATCCCTGCGGCATTAGCTAATCAGGTGGCCCCTATTAAGCAGCTGACACCAGCATCAAAGTTTAAAAAGGCTCTTAAGATGCGAGGGACTTTCTGGGTGATAAATTCAGAAGTTTAAGAGAAAGTCAGAAAACTGACTTCAATTTCACCAGGACCATTCAGCCTTACTACTGGATTCTATGGGGACTCAGCTACCATTTTGTATGGCTGTTTCTCCAGCAGGCTGATCCGCCATTTTGTGGAGGGGTGCACACCACGATGTTGGCAAACTACTACTACTGCCTCAGTTTCTTGATTACCCCTCCCCTGTCTACAGCTGGTTTCAACATTGGGAGCTGTTTTTAGATGGTTTATAATGTTTTTTTAACAACCTACATCTCACCGCTGGGTCACGGAGCTTGTCCCCCCCCCGCAGGCTCAGTCATGCTGACTGCCTCAGGGGATCTAGACCTCCATTTGAGGGACTTGCCACCGGCTTATCACGGGATATTGGGCTGAACCGTATGAATTCCTTTTTTTTTTTTTTACATACAATCATACCCCACCAGGTACAAGGCTAATACTGTTCCCCTTTTTTTCTTCTACTAGATGGTAAAGACAAAGAAGTGCATATCCTGCAGCACAGCCTTGATGCCCCATAACCCAGGCCATCAATGCCCAGCATGCCTCCATGAGGACGAACAAGAAGGGGGAAGTCAGCCCCCCTCACAGATCTGGACAGCCAAGGGCCCGGCCCTTCAGGGTGGATGAACCCTGGGGCTCTTCTGAACCAGATGCAGCAAGCAATGGTGGCCATGATGGAGAGCCAGCAGAATTTCATGCTAAAGGTGATGGAGAAATTGGAGTCGCTGACAAAATCAAGGTCGCCTGTGTCGCCACCCCCATCACCGACTCCAGGGTCAAACCCCCCCACAACTGGAACCCCAGGAGGAACCCTCCTCCACCCTACCAGGCAACAAGGATACAGGGGAAGCTCCGGATGATGCAGAGGATGTAGATCTGGGAGATGAAGGCATGGACACCACCCCGAGTTTCCTTCTTTAACTTCAAAACTTTGCTCATTTGACCTCATTCCAGGCCTAATGAGGGCCATAAAGACCACAATGGGGTTCGACGTTGAAATTCTCAAACCAGAATCCAAGCTGGATCCCATGATTCAGCAGAGTCAGAAGGTTAAGGACAGCTTCCCTAGCTGTCCTGTCATCAATGACATTTTTTCAAAAGAGTGGGAAGCGACCGAGCCAGGCTGGTTGTCAGAGAAAAGAAATTTGGATAGGATGTATCCAATACAAGAAGAAAAGGCCAAATTGTGGTGCACTGCACCAAGCATAGACCCTCAAATTGCAGCCCTGAGTAAAAAGACAGTGCTGCCATGTGGCACCATTTCCCTCAAGGACCCCACTGACAAAAAGGTTGAGAAAATGCTCAAGAAACTTTTCAAACTCTCAGGCATGACAACTAAGGCCACAGTAATGGCGGTCTGCGCTGCCAGGGTGCAGATACGATGGTTGGAGGAGCTCATGAAAAAATTCGACCCCAAGTCCAGGGAAGCTGAACTCCTGGAATGTATTCTGGACACAGCAAAGTATCTAGGTGACATGGCCGTGGACTCTAAAGCTGGAATCTAGGGCTTCTGCCCTGACAAACAGAGCCAGACGGGCTTTATGACTGAAACTCTGGGAAGTGGATAATGAGTCAAAGACACTTTTACAGAGCCTGGCCCTGAAAGGGGACAATGTCTTCAGGGAAGAGCTTAAGGAATTCCTCAAGCAAAAAGAAGACAGAAAAGACCTAGCCAAAAACAAACAGAGAACCACCTACTTGCCATCTGCTTACCATAGGTTTCGGGGGAATGGCAGATTCCAACACACCAGGAAACAGAGTTACTCAAATAATTCCTTTCAAGGGAGAGGTCAGAACAACAACTTCCGGGGCCC
This sequence comes from Neoceratodus forsteri, assembly GCA_016271365.2. Taxonomy (NCBI): domain Eukaryota; kingdom Metazoa; phylum Chordata; order Ceratodontiformes; family Ceratodontidae; genus Neoceratodus; species Neoceratodus forsteri. The sequence continues at coordinate 514,027,998 of CM057451.1, forward strand.
ATCACAGAGCGGCTACTCCACCTAGAGAGGAAGGAGTTCATGATTCACTGGCAGAGGAAGGAAGGGAAGACAGAAACAGTTCTGACTACCCCAACCAGACCACCTCACCGCCAAACCCTCTATTGCCCTACCCTCCTGTGGGACAACGGGTAATGCTTTTCCATCAACGTTGGCAACAAACAACCTCTGATAAGTGGGTTCTGGAGATCGTGTCCCAGAGTTATGCTATTGAGTTTTCAAAGAAGGCCTGCAGGGACAGATTGATTCTGTCCCCCATCTCAAAAAGAAGGGAAATGGCTCACCAGGTACAGGAGATTCTCCAGGACCTGCTACACAACAATGCAATACAACCAGTGCCGGTCACCGAGCACGGCACGGGGGTATACTCCATTTTTTTCCTGGTTCCGAAGAAAAACAGAGACCTCCGACCTATACTTGACTTAAAATTCCTAAACAGGTTTGTCTCCACTCCTCAATTCAAGATGGAGACCTTCAGGTCAACAGTGAGGAGCATATGGGTAGTAGACTACCTCACGTCAGTGGATCTGAAGGATGCTTACACTCATATCCCAATCAGGGAAAGCCACCAGCATTTCCTCCAGTTCCACATACTGGGCCAGCATTTCCAGTATCAGACACTGCCCTTCAGACTCACGTCGACACCAAGGGTGTTCACCAAAGTGTCCATCATCCTAGCAGCCTGGCTAAGGGAGTGGGGAGTGGATATTATCCTGTATCTGGACGACTGGTTGATATCGTCATGCAACAGCACCCGGTCACAGAGAGAGATACAGAACTGGTTCTGTCTATGCTCTCACAGCATGGCTGGGTGGTCAATCTGGACAAGAGTTCCCTGCACCCATCCCAGTGCACAGAGCATCTTGGAGCAGAAATTGACACAGCCGAAGGATCGGCAAGACCATCAAAGAAATGTATAGAATCAGTGATCACAATGGTTCCACTGCAGTCCTCACCCAAACCAACAATGGGCCTAGCGGTGCAGGCCCTTGGCTGCATGGCATCTAGCCTCAACTTGGTACCTTGGGTAAGATGGAACACGCACTCCTTGCAAAGCTGCATGCTATAACAGGGCTCCCCATTGGAGGATGACCTCAACAAGGTTCTTTTTCTGCCTGATACTGTCAGAAGCTCCTTGAATTGGTGGATGCACCACCCACACCTATCAAGGGGCTGCCCTTTGGATCTATCATATGAGGTGACAGTGGAGACCGATGCCAGTCTCACAGGTCGGGGAGCATGCATGGACAACTCCACGGCCCAGGGCCGGTGGTCACTGGCAGAGGCACGATTGTCCATCAACATCCTGGAGATGAGGGCAGTCTTCCACACCCTGAGGGCATTCAGGAATGACATCACTGGTCGGACAGTATTAGTGAAGTCCGACAACAGAGTCATGTTGGTGTACATAGCAGGTGGAACGTGCAGCCGAGCCATGCTCAAGGAAGCAGCCAAGGTGCTGAACTGGGCCCAGACATACCTCACATTCACACCATCCACCTGGCCAGCAAGCTCAACATCAGGGCAGACTGGCTCAGCAGACAACAGGTACACCCAGGAGAGTAGCAGCTGCACCCAGACCTATTCACCATGATACAGTGAGGTGGGGCCAGATTCCCATAGATCTGATGGCTTCCAGGGCAAATACACAGGTCAGGGAATATTTCTCCAGGTACAAGGAGAAACAGATCATCGGAGTAGATGCTCTGTCCCAAGTGTGGGATCAGGATTGCTCCTACGTATTCCCTCCGATCCCCCTAATACCCCAGGTGCTGGCAAAGATCAGTCTATCCCAGATACAAATCATACTCATAGCACCATACTGGCCACAGAAGGCCGGGTTCACCTCAGTGGTAGCCATGTCAATGGACAGATGGACCATTCCATTTAGGAGGGACATGCTGATCCAGGGGCCAGTGATCCACCCAGCCACTCACACCCTAAAGCTGTCGGCCTGGCTCCTGAGAGGCAGAGACTGCTGACCACCACGTACCATGATTCTGTCATAGCAACCATTCTACAATCCAGAAAGCTGTCTACCACAACTACTTATAGCAGACAGTGGAACGTCTTCGCAAATTGGTGCAAGTCGGCACAGCTCGACCCCATGCAGGTAGACATGCCTGTTATTCTGTTGTACCTACAACAGGGCCTAGATAAGGGACTCTCCACTTCTTCACTCAGAGTACACTTGTCGGCAGTAGGAGCGGCCAGGGGAAACTTCAAGCCTTCACAGCCCGGCACCCACCCAGATGCCATCAGATTCCTTAGGGCTGAGAAAAACATTCACCCTCAAGTCCGCACGCCAGTAGCCCCCTGGGATCTAATCTTGGTTCTAGACTCCCTAGGGGACAGCCCATTTGAACCCATGCATCAAGTGCTGATTTATTAGTTGGGCCTCAAGACATGCTTTTTCGTGGCAGTGTGCTCAGCTCACAAAATTAGTGAGTTGGGGCCCTATCCTGTAAAGAACCTTACACCATTTTCACTGCCCAAGGGGTGTTCATGAGACCAGTACCAGCATTTCACCCCAAGGTCATGTCCGCATTCCACAGGGACAGTCGGTGGAACTACCCACATTTTTTGCACAAACTCAACAGGGGGAGCTGAGATACCATCACCCCCAGATGTGGGCAGTATGGTTTCAAAATACATCACACGAACACAGCCAATCCACAGATTGGAAAGACTATTCATAATAGCCCAATGCCACAAACAAGGACGGGCAGCATCCAAGACCACTCTTGACTAAAGAGGACAATACATGAGGAGTACAAAGCAAAAGGCCTTACATCCCCAGCAGGGAGGAAGGCCGCCTCTACAAGGGTAGTGGCTACTTCTTGGGCAGAAAGAGGTAACATTTCCATGGAGGATCTCTGCAGAGCGGCAACATGGCCCACTGTCCATATGTTTGTGAAACATTACAGACTGGACACTTTGTATAAACAAAGAACGGACTTTGCCAGAAAAATTTTGTCCATGGCAGCCCAAAAACCAGCTGCCTTCTGATCGCCCTGTCCCGCCCTGAAAGGATGGTATAACTGCTTATTAAAGTAACCCATGATGTAATGTCTGGAGTGTCATGGATACAACATAACACATTGGGTGTTTACTCACCTGGTAAAGGTGATTGTGTTAGTTGTATCCATGATACTCCACGGACCCCCGTTCTGGGTGATCACGGCAGGTATAACTTACACTGGATGGTCCAGTGTGTTTAAGGACTCTGAAACAAGAAATGTTGAAGTATTAAGGACACTGAAACAAATAAGTTATGAATTAGCCGGTTCTTATGTCGGTCACACTAGGTGACCGAAGCTAGAATTGTATCAATAGGAAATAAACTGAGGATATGGTGAAATTCCAAGCTATGTTTTGTGACATTCTATATGGTTAACTGTGGGGGTTAGAGGATAAGGGTTTTCTTGACCAGAAACATTGTTTCCTTTCAGCTATTTTTTTTTTTATTTAGTTTTTGTTGACTGGGTAAGTGCACTAGACAAATCCAATTGGCATGACCCGGGGGAGGGGGATACAGATGAATGCCAACTGACCTTGAACCAGATTAAGCTCTTGGTGGTATTTCTAGTGAATGAGGGAAATTTGGCCAGGACACCAGGGAAATTCCCCTACTCTGCTTCCTGTAAGCAGAGGGGTCTCATTTTCATGTGGGACCAAGATGCCTGCCGCTGGACATGCTGTGGAGGACATGGAGGTGTTGGAGGCAGTGGAGCTGGTCTCTTCCCCTGTCTCTGTTCTGAGAGAGACCCCATCTTCTATGCCTATTGTGCTGCAATCTACTGAATATGGTTCTTCTGTGCCTTTGGATACTTCCCCTGCTGCTGTTGTGGATACTTGTGTGCAGTGTTTGCCTGTGGATCCTTCATTTATTCCTCAAACTATGCTTACAACATCTTCTAGCCCTGCTACTATGGATATACGTGAGTCTTCTCCTCCTGTTTCTATGGATGTTATGTTACTTAAAATCGAAGAACAGCATTATTTCACTGCTAGACAGCATTTGTTAGCCCTTAAGCCTCAGTCTGGTTTTGTACCTGCTGCTACTGACTCACCGTCTGGGAAAGATTGTTTTACTGTCTCTTCACCGATTCTGACACTTCCGCATTCTTTGCCTGTTGCTACGGACCCTCCTCACTCCCTACCACCTGTACTGACTGCACCTCTTGCTCAGCTTTCTCCAGAAATTTCTTCTGTACAGGTGCCTGCTTCTGCTCACCCTGATGCCTTGCACACGACGGACTGGTCTGCTGAGTCGGCCCTGGAAGCGGCTGGGTGGGAGAAGGATCCTACCGTTGGGACTTGGCGTTCTGGTTCTTCCCTGATCTGTACTAGGCCACCTGACACTGACAAACTGCTGGCCTCTCCTGTTTTGAAAGACTCTGCTGCTACTCTTGATCTTTCTTTGCCAACTGAACTGCTTCTGACTCAGAAGCCGACTTTGCAATTTGGTCCTGCTTCCTCGATGCCTCAAGAACAACGGACTCTTCGGGACCCTGTGTCTCATCCAGTTCCTGCTATTTCTACTGCTTCGTCCCCTAAAACTTATGCTGCATGCTTTCAACCCCCTGTACATCAAGCTAAAAGATACAACGCTGTTCGGCTGCATTATTTGGGGGGCTTACCTGACTTTCCTGACCGATTTTTTGTAGGTCGCACTCTTTTGAAGGATTCTACGCAATTTGCTGCTTTTGAGGTTCATGCCTTAATTCATGTTTCTTCAGAGTCTCATTTTGATATTAGTTTTAAAACTATCACTGGTTTAGAAAAGTTTTGGAGAAAATATCCGGAGCTTAAAACTTCTCCTTTATGGTCACCGTTTAATGCCATTCCCTTAACTAAACCTACTCAGAAAACTGTTACTATATTGTTTCATAACAAAGGTGTCAGTCTTAATGATATTACTGTCTGGTTAAAGCAAAGATGTACTGTCCTTTCTGACCCAGAGGCTATCTTTGATTCTGAGAATATCTGGACAGGTGGGTGGAGAGCGAGGGTTATGATTCAGACTGGAGGTTGGAATACAGCATCTCCAACAGCTTTATGCTTGGGAAAGACAGGGATTTTTTTTTACCGCCAGCCTAAAGCTTGCTACAGATGTGTCTCTCAGAATCATATCAGTAGTGTCTGTGACAAGATTAAATGCTCTGTTTGTGGTAACATTGGCCATGCAGGTTCCCAATGTGGATGAACCTCTTTACGTCCTTTGTGACGTAATTGGGGCACACTTTCCAGACTTGTACTTGGGCAGCTCACAACTCCCTGACTCTTGCTGATGGGGAAGAACAATGTTTGATTATTACTGTCGCACAACGTTCTCATTTATCTGACACTCTTTCTAGACCTCAACGTGTACCCCTCCCTTACCCTGTTGTACCTGCTGTTGACCCCTCTTCAACTTTACACGAATGGTCTGCTCCTGTTTTGAAACCACAGACCTTTAGTACAGCTCCCCCTTCCTCTGATCTTGCTATTTCTACCTTGGAAGAGGTCCCTATTCCTGTCTTGCCTAGTATTTCTGGGTCTTCCATGGACCCCTCCCCCGAACCTTTTGTTCGAGTTACACGAGGATCTAAGAAGGGGACTTCTCCCTCTTCTAAGGCCCTGAAATCCTCTACTGTGACTCATATGAATAAATTTGAGGTTTTACGCCACCCTCAGGACAACACGGACTCTGATACGTCCTCTGTTCTTTCCTCCTACCCTGATGTGACTACGGACACTGAAGTACCCATTGATAATATTGGTTCTCAAAAAAGGAAAGCTAAGGCAAAACTGAAACATAGGGAATGTACCCCAGGAAAGGTAGGCTAAGGTGACTTTTGTGTTTTGGTTTTCACTTTCCTGTTTCATGTCTTCTGCTTTCTCAGTGCATACTGTTAATGTTAACAGTATAAAGAAGCATGCTAAGAGAGATGCAGTTTTTTCCTTTTTATCTGGCTTGACAGCTGGTCTCATCTTTTTGCAAGGTGTACGTTTCCATGCTCTTCCAGAAATTTCCAGGGCCACTCATGCCTGGACCTCTGGGCTCTCTTTTTGGTCCTTTGGACAGGATTCTTGTTCTGGTTTGGGCATTTTATTTAGTATACCTGATGTTACTGTTGTTAAACTGTTGGATGTCTACCCGGGTCAGCTTCTGTTGTTGGATATTTTGATTTCTTCTGTCCCTTTCCGGATTATTAATATTTATGCCCCTCAATTGAAATCCCACAGAATTGAACTACTGAAACTGATTTAACCCTATTTATACACATCTATGCATGTGATTTTTGGGGGTGATTTCAATTGTGGGTTATCCACTAAAGATAAGTCTTCTACTTCAAAGACTACTAAGTTGTTTTGTGACACAAATTTTCTGAAACAATTGCTCCATTCCACAGGTTTACAGGATGCATATTTATCTTTTACGGGTCGGCATACTCCTACTTTTCACAAAGACCCCCTTGCAACCCGTGTTGATTTTTTTAAATTTCTTCCCACCTCCAACTTTCTGATGCTGTAATTCAAGTTGCAGAATTTTCGGATCATGATTTATTATCTATTTCTTTAGGCCCTTCCTTGACATCTCGTTTTGGCCCTGGCATTTGGAAACTGAATGCTTCCCTGTTATCTGATTCACGTTTGTTAAGTCACTTAACTGAGTATATTCATAATCGAAAGATTGTATTTTTTTTATATGATGCCCCCTGGGATTGGTGGCGGGATAAGAAATCTGGACTCTGAACTTTATTTAAAAATTTTAGTAAACATCATCATGATTCATTGTATTTCCTTTATCACACTAACAGACGACTTCAAAAATTACTTACTTTATCTCATGAAACTGGCCATGATTTTTCCACCCAAATAAGTACTCTTAAGGAGCACGTGATGGATTATCACCTTCTGAAGGCTACTTCTGTTCAGCATCAACAGTGTTTTGGGACCTCTGGTACCCGTGACGTAGTATGTCCATATGCTTCTATTAGGCAAACAGTAGAGAGTAAAACCTTTACTACGCTGTTTGATGACAGTTTCACCGAGCTCACTGATATTTTGGATATCAGGCACCGCGTTACCTGTTATACACAAAAACTGTTTGGTCCCATGCTCCCCCATCTGCATCCATAATGGACTACTTTTCCTTTTTACAACTTCCTGATGTAGCTTCTTCTGTTGTAGATATGTTAGATACTGAGATACAAGCACATGAAATTGAAGCAGTAATCAAGTCTTTCGTCCAAGAGTGACACGGCCTGGATGGTCTCTCCAGTGAGCTGTATAAATTGTTTTCTGCTGACCTGAGTTCTGAATTGGCTACAGTTTATAATTCTATTCTACAGTGCGAATATCTTCCTTTGGCCTTTAACATGGGTTGTTTATTTTACTTACATAAAAAAGGGGATAGAAGATTGCTCTCCAACTGGAGACCTTTATGCCTATTAAATACTGATTTTAAAATATTGACCAAAATTTTGGCCCTCAGACTTTCTAAACTGGCCATATATGTGATTTCTACTGCACAATCTTGCAGTGTCCCTGGGAGATGTATTCAGGACCATCTAATTTTACTTAGAGAAATGATTGAACGTGAAAATTCTGATGTTTTACATGGTTTCATATTCTCACTGGACCAACGGCAGGCTTTTGATTCTGTACGTCATGATTTTTTATGGTCTACTCTTCGATAATATAAGGTACCTGATTATACCCTGACTAGACTCCAGTTGCTATATCGGTCTGCAACTGTTGTCCCACTGGTCAATGGATGGAAGGGCCCTATGCTTCCTCTACACAGAGGTGTTAGACAGGGCTGTCCCCTTAGTCCACTTTTAAATGTTTTTTTTTTGGATCCCTTTCTTCGTTCTATTAATTCGTCCCCAACAATTATGCCACTTCCCTCAGCCCCATATTCCGTGTTGGCCTATGCAGATGATATGAGTCTCATGGTGGCTAATGTTGCCTCCGTGCGTTCTGCGTTATGGCATTGTTCCAAGTTTGGGGCTGTTTCTGGCATGGCCCTTAATCTTGATAAATGTGTAGGCCGTAGATTAGGTTCCCCTTTTGTAGATGAGTCTTCTGTTGACATTGGACTTTGTGATGACCCTATTAGGATTTTGGGCAATTTTATACGGTACTGGTCCTTTAGATGTCCTTAACTGGACTCCCAAATTAGATTATGCTCAGACTATGGTTGCATGTTGGAATTCATGGCAGATGAGTAAGAAAAAAAGGATTTACATGATTAAAACCTTTCTGCTTCCCCTTTTTCTCTTTCTGGCTTAGAAACATAGAAACATAGAATTTGACGGCAAATAAGGACCACTTGGCCCACCCAGTCTGCCCATTTTCCTACCTAACAGATAAGCTGCATATCCTAGTTAACCTTCCTCCTACACCCCACTAGGACTGCCTTATGCCTGTCCCATGCATTCTTGAAGTCCCCCCACTGTTCTTGACTCCACGACCTCCTCAGGGAGGCTGTTCCATGCATCCACAACCCTCTCTGTGAAAAAATACTTCCTCACATTACCTCTGAGCCATCCCCCCTCTGTCTTCAGATTGTGCCCCCTTGTTCTTACACATCTCTTTTTCTGGAAGATGCTACCCTCTTGGACTTTGTTACTTCCCTTGAGGTACTTGAAAGTTTCTATCATGTCCCCTCTCTCCTCCCTTCTTTCCTCAAGGGTATACATATTAAGCTCCTTTAGTCTTTCTTCGTATGTCTTCTGGTTTAGACCCTGCACCATTTTGGTTGCCCTCCTCTGGACAGCCTCCACTCTGTCTATGTCTTTGTGGAGATGGGGTCTCCAGAACTGCACACAGTACTCCAGATGGGGTCTCACCAACTGTCTGTACAGAGGGATAACAACTTCTTGTTTTCTACTATTGATGCCTCTTCCTATGCATCCCAGTATCCCCCCAGCCTTCATTACTACCTTCTCACATTGCTTGCCCACCTTTAGGTCATCTGATATAATTACCCCCAGGTCCCTTTCCATTTTTACTGTTGTCAGTATCTCACCCCCATTGTGTACGCTTCCCCGGGTTTTGTTTCCCATGTGCATTACCTTGCCGTCTTTGCACTTGAATCTGAGCTGCCATACATTTGACCATTCCTCCAACCTTGACAAGTCCTTCTCATCCTTTCCACTCCATCTGTGTATCAACCCTGTTGCAGATCTTTGTGTCATCTGCAAAGAGACATACTTTTCCTTTCAGTTCCTCTGCAATGTTACTTATAAAGACATTAAAAAGGACCAGTCCCAGTACTGAACCCTGCGGTACCCCACTAGTAACCCTCCTTTCTTCACTGTGTACTACATTTACTACTACCCTTTGCGTCCTGTTGTCTAGCCAATTTTTTATCCAGGCTACCACCCTGGGACCCACTCCAAGGCTGGCTATCTTGTGTATTAATCTTTTGTGTGGGACTTACCAAATGCCTTGCTAAAATCTAGGTAGGCCATGTCCACAGCCCCTCCCTGGTCTACTACTTTGGTCACCCAGTCAAAGAAATCTATTAGATTCGTCTGACACGACCTTCCCATCGTGAATCCATGCTGCCTTGGGTCCTATGCCCCACTGGCCTCTAGGTACTCAACAATTCTTTCCTTTAGAAGTGATTCCATCATTTTCCCTACCACTGATGTCAAACTAACTGGTCTGTAGTTTCCTGCCTCTGTCCTGCTCCCACTTTTGTGAAGAGGAATCACATCTGCCCTCCTCAGTCCTCAGGTACCACCCCATCATCCCATGATTTGTTAAAGAGAGTAGTCAGCGGTGTCCCTAGTTCTACCCTTAGTTCTTTTAGAATTCTTGGGTGAATCCCATCAGGCCCCATTGCTTTGTCCACCTTCAATTTTATTAGTTCTTTCAGAACCTTCCTTCTGTAAATGGACTGGTATCGACCCCGCCTTTCAGAGTGTTTCTCTTGTTTGGTTTAGGTAACTCTCCTCCTCTTCTTTGTGAATACTGAGCAGAAATATTCGTTCAGTATCCCTGCTTTTCACTGTCACCCTCTACCCACATTCCTTCCCCTTTATTAAGCTTCAGTATCCCTCCTTTGGTCTTTCTTTGCTCCCTTATGTACCTATAAAAGGTCTTATCCCCCTTCTTAACAGAATTGGCTATCCTTTCCTCGGTTTGGGCCTTTGCTATTCTGACTGCCTTCCCAGCCTCCTTCTGCTTTAACTGATAAAGTTCTCTGTCCTGCTCCTTCTGTGTTTCCTTAAATTTCCTGAATGCTGTCCTTTTCTTCTTAACCTTCCCTGCCACCTCTTTTGAGAACCATAGTATTTTTTTCCTTCGTTGTGTTTTATTGATTTGCTTTACACAAAGGCTTGTTGCCTCTGTGATGGCTGTTTTGATCACTCCCCATTGTTCCTCCGCCCCTCCTTCTTGCCTGTTTGCTAGTGCTTTTCTGAGGCACTCTCTCATTTTCCCAAAGTCAGCCATCCTAAAGTCCAGTACTCTTGCTTTTGTATGGCTTGATTGTATGGTTGTGTTTATCGTGAACCACACTGTTTGGTGGTCGCTTGTTCCCAAGTGGCTACCCACTTCTAAATCTGAGATTCTTTCTCCATCCCCATTTGAGAGTACCAGGTCTAAGATTGCTCTCTCCAGAGTGGGTTCCAATACTAGCTGTCTGAGGCATGCCCCCTGTAAGGCATCAAGAATGACCCTGCTCTTGGATGTGCCTGCAGCAAAGGTGCTCCAGTTAACATCTGGCATATTCAGGTCCCCCATCAACAATATCTCCCCTTCTTCTACCATTCTAAGAAAGCCTTCTATCATTTCCTTGTCCATTCCCTCCCCCTGAGATGGGGGTCTGTATACAACCCCCATGCGGATTATGGTACCATTTCCTGTCTCCAGGGTGACCCAAAGTGCCTCATCTGCTCCCTGTTTACTCTTTAGCTCTGTTGCTTTGATCCCTTCCTTTACATACAGAGCTACTCCTCCTCCTCCTCTTTTACCCTCCCTGTCCCTCCTGTAGATTGTGTATCCTGGTATGTTGACATCCTAGTCATGGTTCTCTGTGTACCATGTTTCTGTGTCTGCCACAATATACAGGCAACCCTCTTCCATCAAGGCCACTAGTTCAGGGAGCTTGTTGCACAGACTATGGGCATTGGTACTCATCACCCTCCACTTTTTGATAGCCTTACCTCTTTTATCCCCATTTCTGTCCTTACTGCTTTTGCCTTTTTTTACATTTAAATCTGTTCTGCTCCCTAATAACTTACCTTGGTGTTTACCTCACTAATCACCATGTTTTGTGGGGAGGCTGGGATTTCCCTGCTCCTTTTCAGTGCCTCCCCCCTTGGCTAGTTTAAATGCTTGCCAATGAAGCATTTAAACCTCTCACCTAGGATCCTGGTTTCCCCCTGGACAGATGCAGACCATCGCACCAGTATAGGTCTGCATCCCTCGAGGTGGCTCCCCAGTCCCCAATGAAGCCAAAACCCTGAGCTCCACACCAGTTTTTCAACCACTCATTGAATTCCCTGGTGAGAAGTGCCCTAGCATCTCCCTTGCCATAGACAGGCAGCACCTCCGAGAAGGTTACCGTATGCGCTACTTGTCTAAGGCCCCTTCCCAACTCTGCAAAGTCCTCTTGCACTGCTCTGATCCCATTCCTAGCCAAGTCATTTGTCCCTAGGTGGATAATGACATCCAGCTCCCTCCCTCATGCAACTCCTCCCACGATCCTGAGGACTCGCTTCCTGTCCCTCCAAGCCATGGTGCCAGGAAGGCACCTTACCTCCCTCTCCCCTTCCTCCCCCATTTCTACCCCTCTAATGATTGAGTCCCCCACCAGGAGTTGTTTCCTTCCCCTGTGGTGTCCCATGCCACCCTCCTGTGGGTCTCCTTTGTGAAGGTTCCCAGCATCCTCCTTGGTCTCCACTGCAGGTGCCTACATAGAGGAACTACTATCCACCAGAAGAGCGAATGAATTGTGGAGAGGTACAGCTGGAGGGATACAACTCTGTTCCACCACCCTCTCCCTCCTTGAGCCCACCCTGGTCCAGCCTCTCCTCTTTCTTGGCAACCTCTGCGGTAGTGGCATTGGCCCTGGTGGTCCCTGGGTGGGGGAGGAGGTTTCACGAATCCTAGCCAGGTCAGCCTGGAGATGGGTAACCTCCTCTCAGACCAGAGAGGTGCCTGCAAACAGGGCAGCATCACAGCCTCCAGAATGTCTCCTGGAACACTGCCGCCCCACAGCCATTGCACTGCACCACTCCTATCATGTCTTATTTTGTGTCTCTCTACTGTTTCTCTGGATGCTTACTCTCTCCTCTCCTTACAACTCTGACCCTTCCTGTTCTGGGACAGCAACTTCCTATCTTCTTCAGTAGCCTCTTCCCTTGCTCAATATCAGACCACCAGCAGCTAGGGGAGGTGAGTGAGCTACTTTTTTCCTTTAGGGTTGACAAAACCAATGTTTCTCTATGATCCTTTCCTTCCTACTGCCAAACAGGAAGTTCCTGTTGATAGTCAAATCCAGTGGCTATAAAAGTAGAACTGGCTTGGGGTGGGATGGAGGGCAATTAGTAAGAAAAAAGGCTAGCAACAGGAAGTTGTAATTTGACTCACCTGCTTCTGTAGTGTCTAAACCACACCCCCAGGTAAGCTCTCTTTCCTCCTACTGGTTTAGCAAAGTCAGCTGATACAGTACCCTTCCCAGCTAAGAACACACACTGACTTTCTTTCTTTCTTTTTTTAAACCCTAAATAAGACCCCTTCTACTTCTAATAAAGTTATCTGTCTACTTAATCTTAACAGACACTGACTCCTGCTGAGTTATAAGTTTTAAATTAATAAGAAAATGTAGCTTCTTTTTAGTTAGCTGCTTTCTGCTCTACAAGCAAGGCTAGCAACAGCTAGCTTATATCTTCCCCCCCTCCCCGGCAATTTGAAACCAGATTGTTTAGTCTCTTTTTTCAAGCCCTATGGGGTAGCTGCCTGAACCCCATTAAACGTTAGATCACCTATCTCCCTATTCGGGATGGAGGCCTAGCTATGGTCCAACCTGTTTTTTTTTGTACTAGTTTTTTCTTGTTTCATAATATTAAACCCCTGCTGGTTAACCAAGATCGAGGTTGGGAACCTTGGTTTCTTGAATTCTGTGGTCCTTGGTTTCATAAATGGGAACTTAACAAATTGGTGGTTTTAACACATTCCCCCCAGATTGCTGCTTATGTTAGGGATAGTTTTTTTTCATTTGAAACACTGGCAGATTACTAGCCATATGCTAATAACTGTCTCCAGAAAATCATTGTATAAGTATTTAGTGGACCGTGTATGTTTGGAGATTGTTGTTTTTCCCAAATGTCCTACGCAACATCTCCCTGCTTTGCTCACTTTACTTCGTAATTCTAGGGTTCCCCAAAAGATGTGGGACTTGCATTGGCTTAGCTGCCATGAACGTATCAACGTCAAATGTAACCATAAACACAAATCACTACAGGACAGATTTTGTTCCAGACCTGAATGTCAGCAACAAGAAGAAACTATTTCACACCTTTTTTTCATGTACATTTATTGTTTCTTTTTGGACTCTATTAGCTGCCAGATGGCGTGAACCCTTGTTTGCTCTCATTACTTATGACAATTTGATGTATGTTTTTTTTCCCCCTCACTTGGTCTCATTGGAATATTACTACGTTAAATTTGATTTTTGTAATAATCAAATGGCATGTGTGGAATGCTCGTTGTCTGTTTAATTTACAGAATCAGGTTGTGCCTCTTTTTACCATTATTCGGAGGATTGAACATGATTTGAAGGCCATATATTTTTCAGAGGCCATCTGACTCTTTGTTGGAATTATGGACACTATTACCTTGGATAACTGATTCTGATTTTCCTGTTACTTAATTATTTTGTGCTTTATATTTTTCTCTGTATCATTTTGGTTTTTCTTTTCTGTTCAGTTGATGTTCAATAAAAACTTCCCCTACTCTTTTCGATAAGTGCCATGGGATCTTTAACATCCACCTGAACTACCACCAATCCAGGCAGATGGGACCTCGGTTTAATGTCTCATCCGAAAGACGGCACCTCAGAAGTGCAGCACCCCTCTTATGCTACACTACAGTGTCAGTACTGGTATATTAACCCAAGTGCCAGATGTGAGAACTGAACCCACAGCCCTCTGCTCTTCTGACCTCAGAGGCGAGTGTGCTACCTACTGAGCCACTGACACCTATGGAAGAATCAAACTGGAGAAAGGGGATTCCTGGGACCAAGGTATGCTGCAAAATTTTATCTGGGTCACATGTGCATCACTAGCCTCTCAGGTGGGTTGAAAACTCATGAGGTAATGTCTGGAGTGTCATGGATACAACCAACACAATCACCTTTACCAGGTGAGTAAACACCCATTGGTGGTAGTGGATGGAGTCTGCGTTTATTTTATTTTTTATATATTTTTTTCATTGTCCCACAGTTCATTGTTAGTGGAAGGTCCAAGTACTGGGGGGAGTGGTGGCCTTAGTAGAGGGGTACGGGCTGTGAGTTGCAAAATGGCAGTAGCAGAGCTGGATGGGATATCTAAAGGAAACGGAAGAGAAAGGATCCAGCATTTTTATTTCAGATGGAAATTTCCGGTATTCTCCACTATCTACCCAGAGCATGTGCTGTGATGGTTTGGAAGGGGAACATGCTGGGTGTCACTCGAGCACTCGAACCCCGGTTTAAAGCTGAAGATTTAATGTGAGAGAAAAGATCTGAGGGCACGATGCCATGTCTGTATACAGCAGCATGTGAAAGACACACTGAATGAGGACTGACAATCTGACAACAGGTACATGGGACACAACACCTCCTCCTAAGTAAAAGAGGCTCAAGGGAATCTCCTTGTTGGTCAGGACGGAGTCTAACGGTTATAAGGGGCCTGCTGGCACTTAGAACTGTTACCCTTTTTTTTTGTGTAGGCTGAGGGTTGTTATAGCTGCTGGTTACAAAAATAGAATTACAACCAAAGGCAGTTACATTAGAAGAGTACATGCTCCTTCTGAGGTACAGTATTTATTTTGCAAGCAGTGGTGGCTTTCCTTTAGTTCCAGAACTGGCATTGCTGCTGGACTACGGCTCTGTGATGGTTTTTGTGGTCATGGAAAAAAATGAGACATCCAGTGTTCCTGTGTAACCCCCTTGCAAATGGGTGGTTCCTAGAAATGCCAGTCTGGGTTTACCTTAGTCCGGTTTGTTCTGTCCTTCTCTCGCTGTCTCTCGGGCTTCTCCTGACTTGGCCTCTAATTTTTCTGGCTTTCTAGGTCCTGTTTGCCCTCATGTGTGCCCCAGCTTGCAGTCAAATGAAAATCCAGCCCCTCGGGGCTTAAACTGCTGACCGCGAGCTCCCGCTGCAAAAGTGCTGCCTCCAGAGCCGTGGGAGTTGCGTTGGCATGCAAAGTGCCTTTGTTTGTTTTTCGGTCACCTCGGGGACTGTGCCGTGGGTCCTGGGATCCCTTCCACCTATTTGGGACCCGGTGACCACGGACAGCCTGCTGGAGGACCGCTCAGATGGGAATTAAAGGAGTTCTGACCGGGGCTCATTTGAGTATACCTGTGCAGGGCCCCGGTCATCTGAATAATGCATAACAGTGTATTTGGCTGCCTCCAGGGTAGCTATGTTCAGCTCCAGCCGAAAAGTAAAGAATTAAAATGTTTTACATAATGGAACTGTTGCTGCTTGTTGGGAGTATACTGTGTATGTAGGAAAAAGTGTTTAAAGTTAAAATGAGTACTGTTTCCCTGGCAATTCCAGTATCTGGGACTCTGTGTGTCAGCCTGTCATCTGCTGCAAGAGGAGCTTGCATAAGTGCAGTAGTGACAGGAAAAGTAAAAGAGCCATGTTTTCCATCTGTGCAGCGACTGCAAGTACAGCCTTTAAGCTATAGAACTGTGGGGCATTTGAGGCAAATAATTACTTCTTTCTTGCTGCACCAGGACATTATTCAGAACTGTATCTAATCTGCTGTAAGGGACAGTGGATTAAGCAGCCATTGCCAGCAGTACAGCCAATTGGAATTGCAGCAATAGAAAGCCAGGACTTGTGGGACATTCACTGCATCTCATGGGTAAGTACCCAAGTGCTTATGGGAGCTTACAGGGACATTATTTTTGGCACAAATTCCACAACCCAGTTGTGCCTCGAGTGTTCTGATTGACAGGTCCTTCAGCAACTTGGAGACATGTCACCTCATCCCTGCTAACAATCAGGAGTCGAGCTAGCAGCTCTATAAAGAGACAATGTTGCCAGTTTGTCTGGAGATTCAGAGAGAGAGAGAGCAGCAGAGCAGACTCCAGCCTGCTGGGAGCCCCCCCATGGGGAGGGGCTCAGGCTCCAGCCATGCCTTCAAGCCTGGGCCACTTAATTCCAGCCCTTTCAGTCTTCAGAGGGCATTTGTTATTTTCTTCAGTTAACAGTTAACTAGTTACAGTAATTGTGTTTTCTGCAACAGCTAGTCTGGAGGTTGCCAGTACTGTCCTCCAGAGGTTAGCCTTCCCTGCCACGTTGGGGAAAGATGTGGACTGAAGAATCAGATGTCCAGCAGTGGTGAGAGCACTGACCAGACCAGATGACATCATGCAGTAGTGAGAGCTCTGACCAAGTACCTCAGTGGTGAGAGAGCTGAAGAGGTCTTCAGGATGCCTTTGATTGCGGATGAGACCCGTGGAGGACCTGAGAGAGTACCCTTGTACCCCCCCCGGTGCAAGGGAGAAGCTAAGCAAGTAACCTTGGGGGCTCCATGCCCCATTAAGAAATGTGTGCTGTTAAGTGTGAAGTATTGAAGTCATCAATCTGAGCTACTAACCTCATAAGAGACTGCCTAGTTCAGGTAATGGATGCATCTTGTCTGCGGCCCAAATGACTAAGTTGCAGGTGCAGCAAGATGCTGGGCTTAGTGAATCATATAAATGTGTAGCTATGGGTTAGAATCCTGCCATCGTGGAGCTGTCTGCCAAGACGTGCTTGCCACTTCATGAGACAGGATGCCCTAGAGCATATTAATGTCTAAGATGCCTTAATGAGAATGTACCTGTGTCTGCACAGAATTTCATCTAAGAGCGCTTGGTATAAGTGTTAAATGGCTAGACGTACTGGATAGGACTCCGCTTGTGGATAATGTTCTTGGTATATAGAATGTACTGGATGTGATTGCCTGTGACTAAAGTATGGGATGCTTGATAAAAGTGTCATTGCCAACTTACTCTGGATGGATGCCTTTTGGTAGTGTATATAAAGTACTGGATGTGACTGTGCTTGAACTGCATTTAGAATGCTTGACAGAAGCATCACTCTCATTAAGTAAGGGGCACAATTTGAAGATGGGGGGGCGGCTCAGAGGTAATTTAAGGAAGTATTTTTTCACAGAGAGGGTTGTGGATGCATGGAACGGCCTTCCGGAGGAGGTTGTGGAGTCAAAAACAGTGGTGGAATTCAAGCATGCATGGGACAGTCATAAGGCCATTCTAGTGGGTGGGGGTAGGAAGAAGTAGGCTGCTGGTTAACTAGGCTCTGCAGCTTATCCAGTATGTAGGGAAATGGGCAGACTGGGTGGGCCAAGCGGTCCTTATCTGCCATCAAATTCTATGTTTCTATGTTTCTATTGCATCGGATGGGACTTTCAAATATTGTGCTGAATGTTCTGGATGTAAGATCCACATAGTTTGTGCTGGAATGTTCAGAAGTCTGAGAGTGCAGGGCAATCCCTGCTTTGTCTGCTAAAGTGCAGGGCAGTCCCTGCTGTGGTTGTAAACAGTAATTTGCTGCTTTACAAAAATCTGTTTCCAAGTTGCCCCCACCCTCAAATCAATAGCCGGCCACCTTGACCATCTGCAACATCATCAGGTCTGCAACATCTTGGACTGTGGTATCTGTTTAACCAGTATGGTATGAGATTGTGGGGTTTCTGCTGTATCTGGGACTGGTACCAGTATGGTTATTATTAATAATTATGTTTAACATCTGATTTATCAGCAGCTAGATAGCCAGGGCTCTGGATGTCTTAAGTTGAACGGTAAAAATGTGATTTATGTCTGCCTTGTAATATGTAGCCACCCAGCTGGAGGGTTCACCAGCAAAATCCAAAATGATCTCTGTACATGTGTAAATACGGTAAGATATCCTCTACTCCTCCTGTTTCTCTTTCCTAGCTCCTTTATTCCCCCTGAAATAAATATCTTGTTGTTGTTGTTTGAAATCCTGTTTGAGCATATTATTAGAGACAACCTTTAATTCAGAATGTGGAAATGTGGGGAGCTGTGTATTGGGGCATGTCTGGGGAAGGTAACTGGTCATCGTGGGTGGTGTAGCAGCTCAGGGGGCTACACCCAGCACCATCTCACCCACATAAAGCACCCTGAGTGGAGGCACTGCGCAAAGGTTTTAAAAAATGTTATTAGCTAGTGAACCCAAACCCCTTAGCCTATGTCCAGGGTAGTAGGCAGGGGTGTAACACTGGGGGGTGGCGCTGCCCAGGGGTTACACCTGTATAATAATGCCTTAATGTTTATTATTACTTATTTCATTGTCAATGTGCAGGATAGTTAAGGGAACAAAATTATGTTCTGACTAACCCTGATTATGTTAGTTTGTGTTGATGTTAGAGTGAGCAGCCATTTAAAAAAAAAGGAAATAAACAGGCAGAATCTATTTTTATACTATTGCAATATAGAAATTATTTTTTTTTAGACTGTAATAATACTAACTGCATGACTGAGCTGTGTTTCATATGTTAATTGCAGAAGTTTCTTTCAAATGTACTCTATCCTGGCATAGTACAGGCATACTGTAAGCTGTGTTTTATTTCATGTGGAGTTTGCTTTTACAGTACTGTGAAATCATAGCTGTGGAAAGACTTGAAAGTATTTGTTCACTCTCCTTCAGTATAAGATTGCAAGAAAAGTGGTGTGTAGTTCTGTGAAACTGAATTTGTCATGTATGCTGTGTGGCAGTGGAGACAGCAAAAATAGTCTTTCTGTAACTAGTATGTTAATTTGAAGTAAACACTGTGTATGTGAATTGCATTTTACAACATATTTCCTTTTTTAGGTTCACTTCTGTTGAATCAGACAAATCCAGACATGGCATACCAAAAGCGACAGGTAGGTTACCATTTGTTTGCCTTAAATTGACATAAAGAGTTGTCTGTGCTTTGTTGTTATGAGAACTGCCTTGACTATCTGGACTGTAAGGCCTTCAACATTGTGCACTTCAGGCAAGTGATTAAGAAAGTGAGAAGCCTGGGGGATCCAAAGTGGTGAACTGAATTAGAAACTGGGGAATGAGACAGCTTTTCGACTCTGCGGTAGCGCTACGGCCCACGGTACAGGGGACCTGAGTGCGGGAATGAGCTCATGTCATTGGTGGCTCCCTGGGGGAGGAGGATGATCAAGCAATTTAGGAGATGCCCCCCCTCTAGGGAGGGAGGACAGCTACCTCTGCTGTAGTACTGCCAACTGAGTGTACAACTGGCAGTGCAGTCGGGAGCGGCTCACGGGTGGGAAGACATTGGCTGGTGCTGTGCCATGCACATTTGTACATGTGCTTGTGCACCCTTGCCACCCATGTCCTAGGGGATAGAAGAACATGGAAAAATATCCTAGCCATCAGAATGATGCCAGCTACCCACAGGCCCTGCACCTGGCTACCCAGGCAGCTCCTCCACATATTGGAGCGGTCTATGGCAGAGTAAGTCTGGGGTGGATGCCAGGGTGATGGAGCTGTGGTGGCTGCGCAAAAGGGGGCTGACCAGAGATGCAGGTGGAAAAATAAAACTGGTTAACATAGATGTCAGAGGGTGATGGTTAGTAGTGCTCATTGCAATGATGGGACAGTAACCAACACGGCTCAATACTAGGACCGGTCCCCTTCAGTGTCTTCATAAGTGACATTGCAGAAGAACTGGCAGAGAAGGTAATGTCTTTTTGCAGACAATACCAGCATTTGTAGGGTGAACACTAAGGAGGGAGTGAAGAGAGTGCACATGGATCTTGGAGAAACTCGAGGAGTGGTCAAGATCATGGCGGTTGGGGTTCAATGCCAGACAGTGCAAAATCATTCACCTAGGGCATAGGAATCCATGTGCTGCTTTATAGGGTTGGGGGAGTGGTACTGATGGACACTAAGCAGGAAAGGGACCTTGGGGTTACTGTATGATCTTACAGTTGCAGGGCTGTGTGACAAAGCAGTGGGTAGGGCTAGCAGGATGCGTGGGGTGCACAGGAAGGTGTATCCTCAGTAGGAGGAGGGAGGTGGTGGTGGTGTTGAAAGTGTATCACTCATTAGTGAGACCCCACTTAGAGTACTGTGTCCAGTTCTGGAGACTGCACCTTAGAAAAGCCATAGGGTGGAGGCAGTCCAAAGGGCAACTAAAATTGTACATGGGCTGGGCCAAAAGCCACGTGAGGATAGACTGTGGGATCTCAATATGTACACCCTAGAAGAGAGGAGCTCAAGAGGGGACATCATGGAGACCCACAAGTACCTGATAAGGGTGAACAGTGCGCAAGAACGAGGTGCAAGGGGGGCCTCTTTAAAAACAAGAAAGAGCACCAGGACCAGGGGGCATGATATGAAGCTAAGAGGGATGTGAGGAAGTACTACTTCACTGAAAGAGTAGTAAACACTTGGAACTGACTGACAGCAGTAGTGGTGGAGGTGAAAAATGGTGGGTTAGGTGTATTAAAGCATGTGTGGCATAGACTTAGCGGAATATCAGTCAATAAGCAGGGAAGGGGGAGGGTCACCAGAGACCATTTAGGGTTTGCAGAACAGGACAAAGCAGGGAACATCTGGGCAGACTAGGCAGGCCAAACAGTTATTTTCTGCCAACAGATTCTGTGTTTCTATGGATTAGTAACCCTATGTTTTTACAGCTGCCATTGTTTTCTTTTTTTTCTTGTCATGTTGATTGTGCGCATGTGCAAGAAACATGTTGCATCAGCTTTCTGCACAAGCAGGTTGTGGAGGTGTAGCACTGTTGTGCCCAATGCCCCCACAGCCTGCAAAGGCTTGTCCCCCATCCCCCAATGCCTTGGCACGCTGCTGCTGACACTAGTTCAGCCAGCGTGCCACAACCTTCTAAAAAAGTAGCCGCTGCAATCAGGGGCAGCCTTGTCATTGCAGCGCCAGCCATCCGCTGCAATGAGGGAGCGACCCGTCATTACAGGGGGGGATGTGAAACCCCTGATATTGTTTGTGAACATGGCGGCAGTTGCTGCCGTGTTCACAAACAATATAACCCCCTCCCCCCCACCATGTTTACTTGCCGACGGGGAAGCCCACTTCCCGTCGGCATTCTGTAACCCCCCTTCCAGTGTTGTTCCTGATGATGGGGTGCCCAATCCTCGCCGGCATAATGATACCCCTTCCGTTTCTATAGCCGAGGTGCCCAATCCTCTCTGCTCCTGCAGCCCTCCCTGTCCTTGTTTGCTGATGGGGTGCCCAATCCTGTCGGCTAATGCACCCACCCACCACACAGGTGGCACACTGGGAGCCCACCCCAATGTGCCAAAACACCTGTTAAACAAGAAAGCGGTCCCCGATGTCTTTTTTTTTTTTTTTCAACCTGTAAAGAAGGAAACAGTCCTCGGAGCTCTCCCAGGCCCCTCCCACAACCGCACCACCCACTGCACTCACACCTTGCCTCCCCACACCCCCCACCCCATACTTATTTCCAGAGTCCGGACAACGATCTTCGTGGACTGGGAACACGCCTGCACTCTTCAAAGCCGATCGCGAACTGAGGGAATGCCGTAAGCTGTATAATGTAATAAATAGGTTTTTTTTCAACTTAGTGCATATCTCGGCATTTTGAGACTTTTTCACCACATTTCAACATGGGTTTTTGGGACCCCTCCTCATGAATTCTTGAACTGTCATGGCGTTAATCGCCCCAAAGGTGGTTTCGTGGTCACTGTGCGGAATCACCCTTCGGGGCTGAGTAATGAAATGACAGTGCCAGTGTTCATGAGGTGGGCTCACAAAAAGCCTATGTTGCAAATTTGGTGGGAAAAATCCAAAAATGACTGTTTTACGAGCGTGCGTTGCGCAGTTGCTATGTACGCTCGTAACTTCGCAAATTTACAATGTTTTCACACCAGATTTTCAACATTGCCATTTTCTCACACCTCCTTGTGAGCAGTACAGCTGTCATTGTTCACATCCTGGCTGAAATGTGTTTTTGCAGTTCCGGCGCAGAATAGCGCGGTCGATGTGGGATATCAGTGCTCATTACAGATTAAGAAAATAACAGTGACACTGTTCATGAGTAGAGGTCCTAAAATGCCTATGTTGAAAATTTGGTAACGATACTCCATAAAATGACTGTGTTATGAGCGTGCGTTGCACAGTTGGCACGCACGCTCGTAACTTCGCGAATTTATAATATTTTCACTCCAGATTTTCAACATTGCCATTTCTCCAGACCTACTTATGAACAGTGCAGCTGTCATTTTTCCCATCCTGGCCAAAATGTGTTTTCACACGTCTGGCGCAGAATAGAGTGGTCGCTGTGGGAAATCACTGTCCGGGACAGATCAAGAAAATGACAATGATACTGTTCATGAGCAGAGGTCCTAAAATGCCTATGTTGAAAATTTGGTGATGATAGCCCATCAATTGACTGTGTTACAAGTGTGCATTGCGTACTTTCTACGCACTCTTGTAACTTCGCAACTTTGTAATATTGTCACACCAGATTTTCAACAGTGCCATTTTTTCACACCTCCTTATAAGCAGTACAGCTGTCATTTTTCACATCCTGACTGAAATGTGTTTTCACAGTTCCAGCGCAGAATAACGTGGTCACTGTGGGAAGTGAGTGTTCGGGACAGATTAAGAAAATGACAGTGGCACTGTTCATGAGCAGAGGTCCTAAAATCCCTATGTTGAAAATTTGGTGACGAAACTCCATAACATGACTGTGTTACAAGCATGTGTTTAACTGTTTCCACGCACCCTTGTAACTTCGCAAATGTGTAATACTGTCACACCACATTTTCAACAGTGGCATTTTTTCACAACTCCTTATGAACACTACAGCTGTCATTTTTCACATCCTGGCTAAAATATGTTTTTGCACTCCTGCCAGACAATAGCACGATCACTCTGGGAAATCAGTGTTTGGGACAGATTAAGATCGACCGAGTAAGAGGGGAGAGAGACCGAGCTCAATTGAGCTCTGTCGGGACTGCTGCAGATTTGTTTGTGGGCAGACAAAGGCCCCAACAGAAGAGCCCACTACAAAAGGGCAGCCTGCAGCACTGGGAGAAACAGAATGAGAGAGTGAGTGAGGGAGGGGGAGTGAGCGAACTCACTGAAGCACTGTCAGGACTGCTGCGGATTTCTTTGTGGGCAGAAAAAGGGGTCAATACAGGTAGGGGCCCAGTATAGAAGGCAAGCCTGCAGCGCTGGGAGAAACAGTATGAGCTAGTGAGACAAGGGGACTTAGTGAGCTCAACAGAGTTCTATCAGGACTGCTGGGAATTCTTTATGGGCAGAAAAAGGCGCCAATGCAGGCAGGAGCCCCGTACAAAAGGGCAGCTTGCAGCGCCAGGACAAACAGAATGAGCAATGAGAGAAGGAGACGGAGTGACCTCAACGGAGCTCTGTCAGGACAGCTGCGGATTTCTTTGTGGACAGACAAAGGTGCCAACGCAGCCAGGATCCCCATACAAAAGTGCAGTCTGCGGCGCCAAGAGAAACAGAATGAGCGAGTGACAGAAGGTACTGGAGGAGCTCAACGGAGCTCTAGTGTGACTGCTGCAGATTTCTTTGTGGGCAGAAAATGCGGCAACGCAGGCAGGAGCCCAGTACAAAAGGCCAGCTTGGAGCACCGGCAGAAACGGAATGCAAGAGTGACAGAGGGGGAGTGAGCAAGCTCAGTGGAGCTGTGTCGAGACTGCTTCAGATTTATTTCTGGCCAGAAAAAGCCACCAATGCAGGCAGGAGCCCAGTACAAAAGGGCAGCCTGCAGCGCCAGGAGACACAGAACGAGCGAGTGAGGGAGGGGGAGTCAGTGAGCTCAACGGGGCTCTGTTGGGACTGCTGCAGATTTGTTTGTGGGCAGAAAAAGGCAGCAATGCATGCAGGGGCCCAGTACAAAAGAGCAGCCTGCAGTGGCAGGAAAATCAGAATGAGTAAGTGAGTGAGCTCAACAGAGCTGTATGGTAACTGCTGCAAATTTCTTTATGGGCATAAGAAGGCAGCAAAGCAGGCAGGAGCCCAGTAGAGAAGGGCAGCCTGTAACGCTGGCAAAACAGAATGAGCGAGTGAGACAGGGGGAGTGAGCGACCTCAATGGAGTTCTGTCAGGACAGCTGTGGATTTCTTTGTGGGTACAAAAAGCCACCAACACAGGCAGGAACCCAGTACAAAAGGGCAGCCTGCAGCATCAGGAGAAACAGATTGAGCGAGTGAGAGAGGGGGAGTGAGCCACCACAATGGAGCTCTGTCGGGACAGCTTCGGATTTCTTCCTCAGCAAAACAAGGTGCCAACGCAGGCAGCAGCCCAGTACAAAAGAGCAGCCTGCAGCACCGGGACAAACAGACTGAGCCACTGACAGGGCCACTGAGTGAGCTCAACAGACCAATGCAATCAACATTCAGCATTGACAAATGCTTTTTTTTTTTTAAAACTGATCTGCTTTTTTATTTCCCTACAGATTAGTTACTGACGGTTGAGAAGAGAGCCCGAGTACTGGGTGGAGTGGTTGCAGTTGTTGCAAGGGCAGAGAAACCTGCAGTGGGGGGGGGGATCCAGTCCTTTGTGTAGTTTGCAAGTAGGCAGTTTTTCAAATAAATGTTTCTGTGTGTCCATTTTGTTTACTGGACAGTTCTGTGTGCTGGCAGAAGCCTCTGGTGCCAGTTGTAGCAAGGTCAGGAAACTGGAGCAGAAGTGTGAGAGGTTGTCACCAGTGCGGTTTTGAGCATGCAGTTTAAGAAAAAAAATATCTGACAGTTTTCTATGTGTTGGGGTGGGGGGTCTGGTGGCAGTTGTAGCGAGGCATCACTAGTTCCATTTTTTAAGAAGCAGTTTAAAAAAATTTCGGTGTGTCTGTTTTGTATATCAAGAGGTGCAGAGAGGACAGAAAGCAGCAGCATGCAGAGGAGTGTGACAGCTGGAGTGCAGTTTGGAGCAGCCTGTTGAACAAAGTTTTGGTAAAAAGGCAAACAAACAAACTCCCAAGACTCCCCAATCTACCGACCTGCAACACACATCATGGTGCCTTACCTAACTGAAACACCGCCAGTGAATAATTAATTTTTTCTCACTAGTTTTGAAGTGGAAGGGATCGTAATTTTGTTCTCCCTGGATCCCTTACACTTCCCGGTTAGATGGCACCACCCAGCTCAGCCCCTATGCTCAGTCACTTAATAACTTGGCCTTCAGCCTCATGCTTTGATGGCGGCGGTGTATGAGTTGCCTTGAGGGTTGTGTCATCTGATGTGCCACCTAATGTGCCGTTTTGCTGCGCCGTTTGATACTGTTTTTCGTCTTCTGTCCCCTCTGTGTTTTCTCCGTGTGCTTCACCTGTATTTGTTTTATTTTATTGGTTTATTTATTAGTCTAGCTCGGTTTGTGTTTCTTCGGTCTGCTTGTTCATCCTTTCTGAAGTACTGTGTTCTGGCAAAGAGAACTGGAGAAGTTTTTCTTTCTGAATCTGCTCAGTTTACTACTGTGTCTACCCTGTAATGAGAGGGTAGATGGGACAAGCGCTGAGTGAGAGTAAGAGCCATCTGCGAGAGTAAGTTTGGGGTTTTCCTGGACAGTATTCAATGGATACTGAAGTTGTGCTCTGCTCTTAACGTGGGCTGTGGAAAGAACATCGCCAGTGGGACCAGGGAAGAAGCTCCCCCTCACGAAGTATTGTGGTCTGGCAAGTGTGGATTGTGGTGGAATTTCTTGAAGTTGTTAAAAGAGCATGCTTATTGCACATTTTTTTTGCAGCGGAGTAATTGGATTTGGGACCAAGATAGGTGGAAGGGTGGGGAGGCTCCTTTTCTGGGTTGGGGTTATTCTCGCTAGTCACCTCCTTTGACCAGGCAGGAGGGATGCGACAATTTCCTGGGGAACTGGGAGGTCGGTCTGGCTTCTCCTAGGCCTCCTGCAAGCTGGGTTTGGCAGCTTAGCCCTTGGGAGATCATAGCTGGGGATCTTTGGGGGTTGACTGATGAGGCCTGCGGGTGTTTTTACCTGGAGGGGGGCCCCCCCACCCAAAATTACTACCGTATCTGCTGTAATGGGTTCTTCAGATTATTAGCAAGCAGTTAGTAATGTGGTGTACTTAGACTGGATGTTACTGTTTTGGCTCATTTTTTAGACATGGATTTTCAACCTGGAATCTGGGACCCAGAGGCCTTACATCAGTGTCCAGGGGAGGTGGGAGCTTCCCTGGCCTAAATGTGGAGTATCTGGGTTTGTTTTTCCTGATATATTAGACGTAACGATAGTGTACTTTTTAAGTTCTGCTATTGCCATCCTGTTTTGGGACTTAGAAGTTCCAATATCTCTGTCCAGTGGAGGTGGGAGCTCCCCTGGCCTATTTGTAAAGTACTGGGCCTGACTTTCTTTCCTTTGACTCATTGGATCTACTAATCGTGTATTTTGTAAGTCCCGCAGTTGTCAGCCAGTTTTGGTGAGAGAAGACTTTGGAGCGAGACTTAAAAGTTTTACTATTATTGTCCAGGGAGGTGGGAGCCTCCTGTTCATTCAGGAAACACTCCTTTTAATTTTTCTTTTTCATTTGGGTTCATTTATAGTTTATTTTTAAATTCTGTTATTACCATTCAGCTCTGGTGAGAGAAGAACTGAGTGGGAAGTTATTGGTTGCATTGTCCAGGGGAGGTGGGAGCTTCTCTGGACTATACATATTTTTCTGATTTGATTGATTCTACTGATGACTGTTGTCTTTTATTGAGGAATAATTATTTATAATTTTTTGTGTTTTATCCTGGGGGATCATTTTTATTTCTTAGCACATGGATTGAGCTGTGAAAACAGACAGATGTTGGTCTCCACGGTTGTGCACTATTCCGCCTCCGCCCTTCCTGCCCTCCACCCTTTTTTCACTCCCCCTCTTGAACCTGTAGTTTACCAGCTGTAGGTGCAGGTATTGTGTGCAGAGATGGAAGGGGTAGGGACTTGAACAGTGGAGAGGAATGAGGGGGTCATATATCGGGTGGTGAAATCCAGGAAGATCCTGGGTAAATGGAACTCAGAACATGGTCCTCACATGCCTGACTTCCATACCCAAGGGCACCACTGATTATGGTGGGCTGGTGGCCCGGGCGGCTCGGGAGGTTCGTCCAACTCGGGCGGTGCTATGCAATGCCAGGTCTATTAAAAACAAGACTGTAATTATTGCAGATCTTGTGGAGACAGTGGACCTGGCATGCATCACTGAGACCTGGCTGGATGAGAACTCTGGCCCCATTCTGGGGGCCCTTACACCAGCTGGGTACTCGGTGATCCACCACCTGAGATTGGACCGTGGGGGGGTGGGGGTTGCTGTCTGTTTCAAGAGAGAACTTAACCTCACAGGTGTACTAGTTGAGGAGACTAAGTCATTCAAGTGTGTCGTAGTAGCAGGTGTAGGTTGTCGGATTGTTCTCATCTACCGTCCACCCGGTGATGAGAAACAATTCCTTCAGGAAGTGGCTGACTTCGTCGTTGACATGGCATTTGAGTCGCCCAGACTGATGGTTCTGGGCGACTTCAATGCCTGGGTCGATGACGAGCTCTCACAGTTTGGGCAGCACTTCCTCCAGTTGATGACTTCACTGGGCCTAACACAGGTAGTTACCACTGCTACTCATAAACACAGACACTCCCTTGACTTGGTCTTTCTCCTAGGGATTGAGACCTCCAACTTGGATGTGGAGCCAGTTGGGTGGTCCAATCATTACACCGTGGGGTTTAGTTTTAATGCCCCCCTTAGTAGGTCTACCCCGTTGGAGATGGCCAAGTACCGTCCTTTACAAGATGTTGATTCTCATAGCCTACTGATGGTGCTCGACCTCTCGTCCCTTCCGTTAGCAAGCAGTGACCCAGAGACCCTCGTGATGGCTTATAATTCAGCCATCTCGATGGCTCAGGATTCCATTGCTCCCATCTAAGTTTGTCCTCTCTCCCTTCGCCCTCGATCTCCTTGGTTTGATGGGACTCTGAGGGAGATGCAGAGATTAAGACGAAGGTTAGAGCGTCTTTGGCACAGGTCTGCTCTAGATGCCAACCACCTTAGATTGATAGAGCATTGTCAAGCCTATCAGTCTGCAATTTCCCGTAAGAAGGCAGAGTTCCTGTCCAGGGAGATTGCAGCCACTCAGAATTGACCATCTCAGCTTTTTCGCACTGTCAACAGACTGTGCAACCGAGCCTGTCTGCAGGTGCAAAAAGCTTTTTCACAATTAGAGTGCGATGAGCTTGCTCCATTCTTTGCTAATAAGGTGGCTGACATCAGAGCAGTACTTGCGCCGGCACGCTCTAAGGGTGCTGCTCTGGATCAGTCTGAGGTCACTACACCTCAGTGTTCTTGGAGTGTCTTCAGCCAGCTGGAGTTCACGGACATCATGTGGATTATCCAGGCTGTGCGCCCTACATACTGTAGTTTGGATCCCGGACCAACATCCCTAATTTTGGGTTGTATTGATGACATCGGTCCTGTCCTTGCATGGCTAGTCTGGTGCTCCTTGGAATCTGGAGAGTTTCCTAGCTCTCTGAAGGAAGCGGTGGTGACACCCCTCTTGAAGAAAGCTACCTTGGACCCAGACTGCCACGCTAACTACAGACCTATCTCGAACCTTCCCTTTGTGAGGAAGGCGATCGAGAAAGTAGTAGTAGCAGCACAGCTGGAGGACCATTTGACCATCCATGATGTCTATGAACCGCTCCATTCCGGTTTCCGTAAGAGACATAGTACCGAGACAGTGCTGGTTCGGGTGTTCAATGATCTCCTGATGGCGAGAGACCAGAAGAGTTGTTCTATCTTAGTCCTTCTGTATCTCTCATCAGCATTTGACACCATGGACAATGGGGTACTGCTAGGGCACCTGAGGTACATCTGTGGACTGTCAGGGACGGTCCTCAGGTGGTTTTCATCATTCCTCATGGGGAGAATGCAGAGAGTGGTGTCAGGAATCTTTTCATCAGACCCCCTCTCTCTGTCATATGGAGTACCTCAGGGCTCGGTGCTGTCCCCCATGTTGTTCGTGGTGTACATGCTTCCCATCTGAGACATTGTAAGAAGGTATGGGCTGAGGTTTCACTGCTATGCTGATGATACCTAGTTCTACCTGTCTTTCACACCTGACCAGGATGAAGCTGTCTCGGTTTTCAACAACTGTCTGAAGGAAATCCAGGAGTGGATGAGTGCCAGTTGGCTGAAGTTGAACTCAGGAAAGACTGAGGTGTTGGTAGTGGATCCGGGCCACCAGATAGGGGGGTCGGTGGCTGGTTTACCTTTGGGAATTTATCTCAATGGTAACCCAGTCCTGGCCTCTGAATGGGTGTGTAATCTGGGGGTAATTTTTGATGAGGGGCTGACCTTGCATTCGCAGATGTCGGCTGTTGTCAAATCTTCCTTTTACCATCTTAGCAATATTGCCAGAAGTAAGCTCCTGGTTCCGTCTGGGGATCTACCTACCCTGATACGTGTCTTTGTGTCCTCATGCTTGGATTATTGCAACTCCCTTTACCTAGGGCTACCTGGGGTTGAAATCCACCGCTTGCAACTAGTGCAGAACGCAGCAGCCTGGCTATTGACGGGTTCCCCTCGATCCAATCATATTTTGCCTGTTCTGCGCGAACTGCACTGGCTGCCTATTCAGTGGTAGATCACCATTAAAGTCAGTTTACTGACTTTTAAAGCCCTACATGGACTGGGTCCTGACTACCTGAAAGAGCTCTTGGTCTTTTACTGCCCTGGATGATCTCTCTGCACGGCCAATGAGGGGTTGTTAGAGATTATGAGGGTGTATCTGAAAACATCTGGGGCTACAGCTTTTGAGTATGATGTCTTTACCCTCTGGAATTCTTTACCCTGCTGGTTTCATGAGTGCACAACTGTGGAGGGATTTAAACAATCTTTAAAAACGTATCTGTGGCTACAGGCATTCGAAAATTAAATTAGGTAATTTTATTAATAGATGTTTGATCTTTTTAATTATTATTGTAATTTTCTATGTTTGTTTTTTTAAAGTATGTGTATGTATGCATTGTAAGGCGCCTTGGTTCTTGATAACATGCCTAATAAATAAATTTTTATTATTATTACTATTATTATATATTTATAACGTGAACCCAGGGAGAGAGCGGGGACACACACCATTGAAATCAATGGGGCCAATTTTACGTACGTTTTTATGAACAAATATGACCAGATGGAGAAGTCATGATACGGCTGCATCACAAGGTCTTTGTTAGTGCACCAGGGTCCATGATTTATCTCTACCTGGCCATATTTGTCCATAAAAACGTATGTAAAATTGGCCCCATGATTTCAATGGGGCATGTCCCCGGCCTCGGCCTGGGTTCACGTCACTGAGTGACAAGAGCAGGGCAGCACCATGGAACCAGGAAATGGAAGGGATCCAGGAAGGAACAAAATTACGATCCCTTCCACTTCAAAGCTAGTGAAAAAAATGTAATCAGCTATACATCGCCATTGTTTCAGTGAGGTAAGGCACCACAATATGTGGTGCAATTTACATATGCACTAAACAGAAAAAAATTATCACTGTATGGTAGTGGGAAGAATGGGTAGAAGTACTAACTAATTTGCAGGTGGCGTGGCTGAGGGATGGGCAACCTGAACTGTAGAAGAAACAAAACTAAAAGCAAGATACTGGTAAATAGTGCCAGCAGCTAGGGGTGGGGATGTGTGACACAGTCCACTATGTAATTAATGGAGGAGGATGTAGTAACTATGTGTATAAATGTAAGATTCTGCACAAATACACATACTGTGGTTACTCAGATATAGAGATTTATCGCACACTCCATTATGTCCACCCCCATTGCATAAATATGGGATATGCGGGGGTTGACTGTGTGATAACTCATTTATCTGCTACAGTTGCCAGTGACCTCAAGTAACTTCAAGAGTGGCGAAGCCACGAGTGATGGTTACGAGAGGTCACTGGCAACTGTATCACACAGTCAACCCCCGCATATTCCATTTATGCAACAGGCTTTTTGCGGGGTTTATATCCATTTTCATAAAAACTGAGATATTCGCCATTACTGCAGATTGCGCGGACTTTGTGCGACTTAGTACGGACTTTGCACGATTCGCGCAATTTGCGCAATGTAATAGGACTTTGCACGACTTTGCACACAGTTACTGTGTAGATAAATAAATTTATTACCATAGTAACATAGATAAATGGTTTTATTCTACAGTTTTTATCCTGACGCCTGTTGCATAAATGTATTTATATTTATAGCCCATCAGGGCTCTTTCTATTTATCACTGTGTGTTTTTAATCATGGGCTCTCCTGGACCTTATACTGTTCTTTTTCCTCCTCCCCACCCCATCCTTTAGTTAGCCCGTGGTGCTCTGACATTAGCCGCTGTGCAGCTCTATTGTATGCAGTGCTTGCAGCTTCCATGCTCCCCTCAGAGATCCCACTGATTTCTTTCTGCCTGTCTCCTACAGCGACTTTTAAGCCCATTTCAGGCATTGGCCTTCAGCTGCAGTGTGGCTTTTCCTTTGTGGCCCCTATCCTGTGCATTTGCTCTCCCAGTCCCTTCCTACTAGGCCCCTCAGGGCTCTTACACTCTTGCCACCTACTGCTGGCTGCCCACCCTCCAGACATTCTTAACCAGCCCCTCGGGGGCTCTTCACATAGCCACTTTGTGACTGATCGGTAGAGGGAGGTATATTTGCCCTAGCCTCCTCTGCCTCCCAAAAATCTCCATCTTTCCCACCCACATAGAGCAGGCTAAAGCCTGAACTCCATGCGGAGTAGGAATTAAAAGTGCCTGCCATCACTGTCACTCTCGCGCAGTGGGGCTAAACTGATGGCTATCTGATGGCTGCATAGCAACAGCCGCAACATTTCGGGATGGTGGTTTTCTGACCTGCCTGCTACAGAGTCAGGCCCAGGGACCCCCCCCCCCACACACACACACTTTAGCTGCCAGAGGAAACAGAAAAACAACAACAAAAAAACACCATTTGCCACCGGCCATGAGGGAATTGGACTAATACACCACCAGGGCTATACCTTTAAAAAAAACTCACCTCCTTGGACAACTCGAGACCCCTGAATCACCAGTGTCCCCTTTTTAAATAATGCTGGGACCACTAGCCCAAGAGCACCCCTAATAGTCCATTAGGGCTACTACTTAAATCTGCTGGCCATCTGGGGCACTAAAGGGTGTTTTGCTGAGCCCCCAATATCCCTTTATTATTTTCTTAACTGTCTGTTTTTTACTTCCTATCTGCATTTTCCTTACTTTGACCTTAAGTGTGTATTTTCCTCTAAAACTCCCTTTTCTTTACTCCTGTGCTGTACTGTACAGTACCCCCTTTTGGTCTTTTGTTTGTTATTTAGTATACTTTTTGGTCGTGGCTGCACATGCTCCCAGACCTCACTGCTCCTCTGCACCCGCTCTCTGTCTCTCACTACTATATGTTTCCCATACTAATCTATTATTTCTCTTTATTTCTACAGGTCTGGCCAGACTGTATATCAATCGGATAAGTATCTTTGTTTCATTCTAGGCCCCCCTAATCTCTCCTCTAGGACCTCCAACTCTTTGTGTCTCCTCAACCTTCTCTGTTCTCCCCTTTCAGGTCCTACCAGAATTGTTCAAACCCAGGACACCCCAACTCTGGATTCCCTGGCTGATTGGGCAGGTAAGTCCTATTTAATTACCTAACTGCCCTGTAGGATAAGTGACATATAACAAGGTACCCACACCATTGTAATGTGTCGCAACTTGATTTATGTATTTTGTTGGCCTGGGAAGGAGAGCTATTTTCAGCCTTGTGCCCACCTGGTGTTGTTGGAGGCCTCTACTTAACAGATGTAATCTTTATGAGATTTGATAAAAGGCTCAAAGGTGGTAAGGCAGGCACAAATAGAGAATATTGAACCCCACTCAATGCAGAACAAGCTGTTAACCTCACAAGGTGTGAGGTTACCAGTGCATTCTGCAAGGAGACAAGTTCATTGTGTATTATATGAGCAGGCTGTTTCTAAAACATACAGGTGACTGGCAAACCCCCTTGTGAGTGCTGGTTTCAAAATGGCACCCAATACTTTATTACTATGTGCTGTTCTGAAATCTGTGCTCTTGAGGGGGTCTGCCTGTCACGTGTCCTAATCCAGGCCCAGCATCTGGTTTGCTGGCATGTGAGTGTGATCAGGGCAGCTGTTCAGAAAAATAATTTTTGTTCTAATTGGTGAATTATTTCACTGAATGTTCCTAAAGGTGGATTTTACTGGTTTTAGAAACTACAGAAATTGGCTTTATATTGATATTCAGGATAGCCCAATCGCTGCCTCCCTCCCTCACCCACAGTATATGGCCACCTTCTCCATCAGTTAGTGAGCTGCGCAATATAGCATGAAGTGGCCAGAGTGGTGAGTATCATTGATAAGGCTAGGAAGGTTGATTTCTGCATATCTTCATGAATGACGTGCACTGCTCTGCCTCTTCCCTCCCGGTCATGCACACTGTCACACTCTGTCATTCAACTTGTCGACTGGCAGAGCCGCTGGCCAACTGTGCTGCGGGTTAGGGAGGGGAGAAGACTGGCCTATTCTGGATATCTTGCTACATGTGGTCCCCAAATCATGGCTTGGAGGTGGGGGGGGGGCCTTACATCTAATTAATGATGATGGGGCATCTTTTAAAAATGTTAAGAGCAGGCAGTTTTTTTTAATCCATGTGCAAGAACAGCTAAGGGGAGAGGGAGTAAATCACAGGAGTGTCGAGAGTGTGGCCTAGGGACTAGCCTTTGTCACCTGGAAAAGGCAGGGCCTTTTTTTAAATTAATTCCCGAGTAAGAGTACCTTGACTAGTGGGAAATATTTGAGATGCTATTTGAAATTCTATGGTATTTGTAATTATTATTCAGGATGTACACACCCATGGCCGCTGGTGTTTTGTTATCTACACGATTTACCTTTACCCTAATTTACAAACATTTTCACATTATGTTTTGTTGACCGGGCTGGCTCACTGAGACTAGCGCCTCATTTTCAAGAGTGACCTGGAGTTAGACAGTTCATAAACAAGCACAATTATATAGACAGTATTATGTGCTAGCAGAGATGATACATGGCTAGGTATTCATTATAAACAATAGTCAGAGTATTGTTACACAAAAAATGGCGAAACAATTTAAAGCATGCTGATCTCCATGGTTACCACATGACTTCCAGCATCAAAACTTTAAAGAAGCTGCACCTCACCATCACTGTGACATTGCTGTCAGGAGTGCTACTGAGCATCAAACCACACTGTACACTGAACTGCGTTGAGGTGTTGATTCAGTACACTAATTACCACAATTTGTATACACTGAAAAAAACAATGCAACTCTCTTTCAGGCAGAGTTGCTGGCCCAGGAACAACACTGCTCATTGCAGTGCAGTTCCAGTGTGATTACAGTGCTAATTAACATAATTCACACACTGTACCAACACTGCATGCACACCGATATAGCCCTACAGGTGCACTGATTAAACATCCATGGAGAACACACTGAAATGAAGTGCGCAGGAAGTGTACACTGCTGCAGTAACACTGAAATAGTACTATGTAGTGACTTTTCAGACACTTCCCTTCCCTCTGGGCAGTTAGGGCTTTCCCCACACACTTGGATATCAGTGTTGGTAAAAACTCAGAAACTTACAGAACTGGAGATTGCAGCCATGTGTTTCATCGAGGACAGGTACAGTGTGGAGGCAGGGACAGTGCATTCTTCCCTACAAACTGTCAGTGTTAGCCAAATAGCATTTTGCTGGGCCTTTCTATGTTTAGTTGCAAAGAAATGTGTTCAAGTGGCAAAACTGCTGCTACAGTTCCACAGGCTGCAGATCAAAATTCAGTGAAATAATTGAGGTTTGGCAAATGGTTTTGTCATTTGACTGAAGAGTCCTGATGAAAGGGAGTCACTGAAACCAAGGTGGGAGAGAGAGAGAGAGAGAGAGACCCCCGGATGATGGAGCAACAGGGAGGGACAACAAGGGGAGAAAACTCCTCTAGGGCAGGGTTGCAG
The DNA here is from genome assembly GCA_016271365.2 of Neoceratodus forsteri. Lineage (NCBI taxonomy): Eukaryota > Metazoa > Chordata > Ceratodontiformes > Ceratodontidae > Neoceratodus > Neoceratodus forsteri. Next base: position 514,063,264 of record CM057451.1, read on the forward strand.
AAGAGCAGGGATGGGATCAAGACAGAAGAAAAGGGGGGTAAAACTCAGGTTAGCAAAGGTAGAGGACTGAAGAAGACAAGGAATGGAATAGGTAAAAAGGGAAGAGGAGAGCCAAAGGGAGATTCAGTGAAAAACACAGGCAGGAATGGGAAGGGGAAGCAGGGCAGTATAGACAGGGGGAAGATAGGTGTGGAGAACCACGTGCACCAATGCAAAAAGTCTTGCCATCATAGCGGAGACTGACCTGGATTTAGTAGCCATAATGAAGTCATGGTGCACTGAGCACCATGACTGGAACATAGCCATACTGGGCTTCTCTCTGTTCAGGAAAGACAGGGCAGGGAGGAGGGGAGGGTCATGGAGATATAGGGGTGCCATAAGGAAAATGTGGGGTTGGAGATGCTGTGCCTGTGAGTCACCCTGGAAGCAGGCTCTGGGGCTGCTATCTGTACCAGTGTAGTGTACAGACCTCTAGCACAGGAAGAGGTATTGGATAAGGCACTTGGGGAAGCCATCCCCAGAATGGCAATTAAGGAGGAAGTGATGCTAGTTGGTGACTTCAATCTGCTCGACGTGGAATGGCACTTTCCAGCTGCAGCTTTGGCAAGGAGTAGGACCATTCTTGACTCCTGCAAGGGCTTTTCTCAGACGGCTAGTCAAATCCACTAGGGATGGGGTAATGCTGGAACTAGCCCTTACAAATAGGGCCAGCACTGCAGATATCACAGTGGGTAGGCCCCAAGGTACCAGTGACCACCGTACTGTGTGGCTTAACATAAAGATAGGAACAGAGGCTCATCACACTATAGCAAGGGTCCTGGACTTCAGGAAGGCAGATTTTAAAGAAATGGGGGATTACCTCAGAAATGGCCTCAAAGGGTGGGATTGCCAGGGAGAGGTAGAGGCACAGTAGGGAAAATAAGGGCAGACATAATTAAAGCAAACAATCTCTGTGAAAAGGAAGTGAGTAAAAGCAGAAGGAAGAGACCATTGTGGTTCTCTAAGGAAGTGGCGAAGGTAATAAATGAAAAAAGCATGGCTTTCAGGTGGTGTAAAGAAATACAGGGGGAGGAGGACAGGGAGGTATACTTAGAAAAGCAGAGGGAAGCAGGTAAGGCAGTAAGAGGAGTAGAGGCACAAACAGAGGAAAGGATCACCAAAGGGGTCGCTTAGGGGGATAAGCTTTTTAACATACATACTGTAAATGAGAAGAGGAGAGCAAAGCAAGGAGAGGATTAGAAAAGTGGAGGGGGGAGATTGTGCAGAAAAAAAGCTGACATCCTAAACAGGTACTTCGGTCTTCACAGACGGGTGGGGGATGGATCACCAGGGAGTGGCAGGAAAAGGTGAGGTATTGTAGGGAGGTGAACACAAGTCCATTTTCAGAGCAAAGGGTCTGGAAGAGACTCTCAGTTCTGAAGGTGGACAAAGCTATGGGACTGGATGGGATATACCCAAGAGTGCTGAAAGAACTCTGGGAGATGCTAGCTGCACCACTGACTGCCTTGCTCAACAGCTCACTAGAAACAGGCATGGTTCCAGAGGACTGGAGAAAAGCTGATGTGGCCCCCTCTACACTAGAGCCACAGCAGCAATACAGCTAGCAACAATAGGCCAGTTAGTCTTACTTCAGTGGTGGGGAAATTAATGGAAACCCTGCTAAAGGAAAGACTGGTAGAGTATCTTGAATCCAATGGGCTGCAAGACCACAAAGGCAGCATAGAGTCACAGGGTGGGAAGAGGAAAGCTCATGGCAAATGAATTTGATAGATTTCTTTGACTGGATGAACAGGGAAATAGATCAGGGGAGGGCAGTGGATGTGGCATCTCTGGACATTAGCAAGGCCTTTGACACTGTGCCACACAGGAAGCTAACAAAGAAACTGAGGAACCTGGAGGTGGGATCCTAAGTGGTGAATTGGGTTAGAAGCTGGTTAATGGATAGAAGACAGAAGATGATGGTAGATAGCACTCACTCTAATGATGGGAGAATGACAGGTGCAATGCCCCAGGACTCCATGCTGAGACAGTCCACTTCAAAGTCTTCATGAGTGACATTGCAGAAGAACTAAAAGGAAAGGTATGTCTTTTTGCAAATGATACCAAAATCTGCAATCGTGTGAACACCAAGGAGTGGTGGAGAGAATGCAAAGGGATCTTGGAAAAACCTGTGAAGTGGTCAAGAGCATGGCAGTTGTGGTTAATAGCGCATAAGAACCCAGAAACTGAGTGTAGGATAGGGGAGATACTGACAGTCACTAAACAGGAAATGGACCTTGGGGTTATCATATCTGATGTGATCATCTCAAAGTGACAGGGCAGTGTAACAAAGCAGTGGGTAGGGCTACTAGGATGCTGTTGTGCATAAGACGGGGTATCTCCACCAGGAGGAAGGAACTGGTGTTGCCACTGTATCTAGTGAGACCACACCTGGAACACTGTGCCCAGTTTTGGAGGCTTCACCACAGAAAGAACATAGGCAGGGTGGAGGCACTCCAGAGGAGGGCAACTAAAATGGTGCAGGGGTTGCAAAAGAAGCCCTACAAGGAGAGACTTGATGAACCTCAACAAGTACATCCTTGAAGAGAGGATGAGAGAGGTGACATGATAGATGCCTACTGTCACAAACCCACTCAGCAGGTCAGGCCCTCTGCTCCCACACTGCCAACCTCCGAGCACAGTCTTGTGAACAGGTAACAGAAACAGGGTAATCCTCCTGTCTGTCTTGTGGGTTTGAATCAACCTTTGGTCTCAGTTCTGGAGGGATTCAAACTGTGAACCTCTTGTTAGCGTACCCAATGTACAGGTTCAGATAATTCTGCTCTTCAGGGGGGGCAGATATCTTTCGCCTCAGGGCAACTAACCAGGCGTACAAAATGAACCCTTAAAAACTCTAATAAAGACCTCAGATTACTCTTACCTGTTCCCAATTTGGTATTACCATATAAGCTCATGCACAGTGTTGTCACACTCTTAACCATCCACGCATCACAAGCAAAAACAGAAGGACTTGGAAGACAAAATAGTCTATTAAAAAAATGAGAAGTTTTCTTAAAAATAGATAAAAATGTAAAGTGTACATACAGAACCATATATCACAAAACATACAAATCTCTTAAACAAAACAGGTTTAAAAGTGCAGACAAAATCTCCTACCACAGTACTCTTAGAATTGTCTGTTCTATAGAGGATAATGTATGGTCCTCTATCGGTAACCGGTATGTTAACCGTCGAGGGGTTGCCAGGGCGACCGTGTAAACCTCGAGAGCGAAGCTCGAGAGGTTTACGTTGCCATGGCAACCTTGAGACAGTTAACAGTAACCGGTTGCCGATAGAAGGACCATACATTGTTTTTTATAGTGTATGGTCCCAAGAAAAAGGGAAAACGGCTCCTTACTTTTCGAAACGGAGTCACCGCTGTAGTCATTCAGTCCTTCCCTTACCGCTGCGCGCATCCATCAGTTCCCGAGTGTAAAAAAACACGCGCACATGTGCAGACTGATCCCCATTGTTAACCTATCGATGTGACGTAGCATCAATAGGTTAACAACATTACCACATCACATCAATGGTATAACAACCTTAAGAATTGATGATTTCCTAAGGTTAACAGCGTTCTACCATACATTATAAGGTATTCTTATCTCACAGTGCTGTAGATGTTTCATTTTCAGAGTCCAACCATTTGTGTCAAACTGGAAAACAGAATACTGTTTAAAAACTGGTTTTGCCAACCTCTTTGCATGAGGTCACCTAGCTCCTCCCTGTCAGAATATAAAAAAATATATCTATGCAAAACAGGATGTCTTTCTCAGAAGGTAAATTAAAATTATGTGACCTCAGCAAAACTCTTTTTTTCATGACTTTCTTTGATCTTATGAGCAGCTTCCCCTTTCCAGGACATCAAAGCATCTTTTATGACTTTGCACTAAAACATCATAACCTGCTCTTCTTCCTCTAACGTTACGAAAGTGTATGATCTATCCTGGCAGTTGGCAAGCTGCAATTAGTCACCTAACAAGGAGATCCTAAATTTTAAGTCTCTTCTAGCCTGTAATTATCTCTTGGCCTTCCAGGTAACACCGTGTATCTAAAATCTGGGAGGGGGTGTCATTCCACAGGCTGTCAGTATCTCTCGTGAGCGACATTCAATAACACAATTCTATATTACAAAATTCATAAATTAATCAGCAACAGCTGTCTGACTGTCACAATTAAGTACCGCACAGATTCAAACAGGGTGCAGGGAGGGAGTCTCTTTCAAATGAGACAAAGGCACAAGGACCAGGGGCATTCAATGAAGTGGAGTAGGGGAGAGATTGAAAGAGAGATGTGAGGAAATATGTTCTCACTGAAAGAGTGATAAATGCATGGAACCGACTGCCAGTAGAAGTTGTGAGGTTGAAAATGGGGGGGCTTCAAGCATGCGTGGGATAAACATAGGGATATATTACAAAATAGATAGGGAGAAGGAAGGGACGTCGGACACCAGTTTGGGTCTGTGGAGACAGATTTGGCAGGGAACATGTGAGCAAACTGGATGCGCCAAGTGCTCCTCTTCTGCTGACAAATTCTGTGTTTCTGTGTTTAAAATGCTACAGATTTTTAGATCTCCAGTGGAAATGTTCAACCACACAGTAGTTAGTGTTGGAACAAGGCAAGCAGCTGACAGCACAGGACTCTGAGGAACCCCTTTTACCCACAAAGCCAGGCAGTGTGGAGACATTCAGTATAGTGCCGGCTTCCTCACACTGTGATGTATTTAGTGGTGGTGAAAGATAAAAAACTGCCAGCACTGGAGGCAGAAAGCCTCTGTTCATGCAGTGGTGAAGAGAATAAAAATAGCAAAATAAACATGTTTATTTGCAGTCATGACGTGCCTGGAGAGTAAATAAATCATTTATTTACACTCCAGGCGCGTCATCAGCATTTATGTCCCCTGCAGCCACATCATCAAGAACACTGAATGCAGCACGAGGCTAACATATAGCTTGTGCATAGTCAGACCTAGTTTGGAATGTCCATTTTCCTATGCATAAGCTTTCCTTTTATTTCACACACATAGTTATGCCCCAATTAGCATTCGAATCCTGACATGCTTAAATCATAGAAAAATACCTTATTTAAACTTAAAAACAGCTCTGCTTCTTGTCATCGTAAAAACTACAATTGCTGCAAGGTTGTGCTGATTCCTTGTCATTCAAATGACGTTTTTATTTTTTATTTTTGTCCATTTTTTATGTGTTTGTTCATTGCATAAATGAAATATGGCATGGGCAGTGTGAAAAGAAACATTTTTTTTTACTACATGGTTTGACCTCTATAGACCTCACTTGTGGCTTTACCACTCATGAGATTAATAGAGGTCAAAACCTGAAGTAAAAAATACGTTATTTTCATACTGCCCATGCCATATCCCCAAAAGGTCTCCTACAGTGTGATGTGGGTACAGTGTACTGTAAGTTTCCCCACACTGTAATGTATTTAGTCCTGGTGAAAGGTAAGGGTCTGACAGCATTAGAGACTGAAGCCCTCTGTCCACAGGGTCAGAAGGTACAGTGGGAGGTGGGTACAGTGCAGACCTCTAAATTCACAGCATGACAGCAGCCCATGGAAAGGTTTGCATAGGACAGGTTCATAGATTTCCCCATTGCCATACCACAGACCTGTCAATAAAATTCCAGTTTAAGTACAAAACGGTTTTGCTTCAGGATCAGATCCAGGAAGCACATTATGAATTCAGCTAGAATAGACACATGATTATGAAATTTCTGTAAAAAATAGACTGCTGCATGGAGACTTACATGATGCTGTGTGCTGCTGTTCAGTAAAGCTACATGGATGAAAATATAAGCTGAATTTTCAGTGTTACTGATGTTACGTTCGGTAGTGCAGGATTACTCTGAGTTCTGAATCCTTCTTTCACCTTGGAGGGCATTCTTCTCAGGATTTGCTCTGCTCAGGGGTCAAACCTTGGTGGCTGTCTGCTCCTGATCAGTGTAAGCAAGAACCACAGTGCTTCTGACTTGTTCATGGAAATCCTGTGTTTTATCACTGCTATCATGCTTTGTTTTCCAAAATGTAACCCCCCCAGCCAAAATGAGGGCATACCTTAGCCCATATAGCTCCCGTTCCTGCTTCTCCTTTGACGCCTCCAGGAAGTGCCTGTTTAATTTCTTCCTGGTCGCCTGTATTGGCCCAAGTCCCTGGTAGCCCAAGAACAGCCCCATGTATAAAATTTCACCCTGCGGGGTCCCAGTCTCCAGCCATGATCTCCAACTTGAAGCATGCCCTCAGGCAGTGGGGATTGCACAGGGATGAGTGGTGCCTTTGAAGTTTGATCGCTCAAACTTGTGGTTGAATCAGAGAGTATTCCATTGGTCCTGGGATCCCCATGTGCTGAGTGGGACCCGGTGACCATGGACAGGCCCCTGAGTGGCCGCGCTCTTAAAGAATTAAAGAGATCCATGAGATGTGTTTGACTGGGGCTCATGAACAAGCCCCAGAACCCTTATCTATGAATAGTATGCGGGTCTGTTTTGCCCTCAGGGCAGCAGTGTTTCGGCAATCACTGAACAAGATAAAGAGAAAAGAAAATGTTATAAAGTAAATATTGTAACAGCAGTGTGTGAAAGGGGAACAAGCTTAGAAGGGAAGAAATGTTTAAATGAACAAAAGCCACCCCTGGCCATACCAGTTCTATTTGGGACTCAGATAAGACAGCTAGCCTGCTGCAAATCTGGCAAGTATAATATTGGCAGCAGCGACGGACTTATGGACCGAGCAGTTTAGCTAATCTGTGTAGCGACAGCAAGTATACTACCAGGGCTAATGAACTGTGGGGCATTGGGGCAAATATTTAATTATTTCCGGCTGCACCAGGACACTGCTTGAGACTGTACCTATTGGAGACATTGCATTAAGCAGCCATTGCAAAAGCAGCTGCAGCCAATTGGAAAGCCAGGATAACAAAGCCAGCACTGCTAAAGGGGAGGTTCTGATAATGGGAGACTTCAACATGCCAGATACACATTGATCAATACCAGCAGGAACATCTGCCAGAACTAGACACATAGTGGATTCCCTGCAGGGGAAGGGCTTCAAACAACTGGTACAAGAACCCACAAGAGACAGGGCTATCCTAGATCTAGCACTAACTAGCAGAAACATAGAAACAAAGGACTGCAAGGCCCATCCAGTCTGCCCATTTCTTTTTCTACCTTATGACTGTGCCATCAGCCTTTGCTCTGTCAATGGCCTATCTATTTATACTCATCTGTGTGATGTAGACAGCCAGCTCTGAGTGCTCGAGTGCTGTATTATTTTTTTTTTATTGCATATAAAATATGTGATGGGAAGGTCAGTTTGAGGAAAACTTCTGTTTTACTGGAACTGACACATCAACCCCCACCAGGGATAAGTTCAAAGGACAGGAGGTATTTTTAAACTGCAGAGAACTGGGATGCAATTACCTTATCAATTTGCTTTCATCCCAGGAAATAAGATTAGCCATTCATAATGCCCTCAGGGAGCTCCTTTGACTTGCATAGTTGCCAGGAAGGACTTGTGGGGAGGGGTGTCGAAGAGAGGCCAGAATGGACATTGAAGAGGTTGGATGTCTGAGCCAGGGAGGACCCAGACAAATCTGGAAGGTCCAATATACATTTCCGGATGAAGCCTTGAATTACATCAGAGAGACCTGAGGTGTAGATTCCAAGGTCCAGATGGGATTAAAGAGGCAAATGCACTTTTGCTTTGAATACAGTGACTTAGATCAAATGAACTTTTGAGACGTATGTGTAGTAGAGCAAAAAACAGTTCTGACAAGTTAACCTGTGAAGAAGAAAGTCAGTGAGATCTCCTATTATGTTTTTTTTAATATTTTATTTGGACATCCTTTATGGTAAAATATAGATTTTGATACACCAAAGCAGAGTTAGTGACCTCATGAGAAGGCCGGCTCAGAAGTGTGTTTAATTGCTGAGAGAACCTGACAGAGACACACAAGACAATTTTCTGACTGAGAGAAGAGAAACCCTCAAAGCACTGAAATAAAGTAAGCATTAGACAAGATTAGTCTGAAGTTGTAAATTGTAAGAACTGTACTTTTTTACCTGTTTGTTTTAAGGCTGTATGTGCTGGGATATATATTTGTTCTGTTTTGATATTTTTAAAGTAAAGATATTTTTCTTACAAACGAAACTACTGGAGTGCCTTGACATTTCTTTTTATTTTAAGTGGAGCTTTTAAAAAGGTTATAGTAACACTGTGTATGGGCTTATTGTATACCAAACTGGGAAATGGATAGAGTTCTCTAAAAGTCTTGCATAGAGTTCTAACGGTTCATTTGAAAGACCTGGTTGGGTGCCCGTAGGCAAAGATATCTGGCCCCCCCGAAGACAGAATTATCTGAGCCTGATAATTGGGTATGCTAACAAGAGGTTATCAGTTTGAATCCTTCCAGAGCTTGAGACTAAGGTGACTTGAGCCCACAAAACAGACAAGAGGGTTACCTTTTCTGCTACACTGTACACAAATTATACGCTCAGAGGTTGTCACTTTGGGAGTAGAGGGCTGACAGGCTGAGCGAGTTTCTGACAATCTGTATTGCTCTCTTATGCCTATTCCATGCCTGTTTGAAGCCCTGCACTGTATTCATATCCACCACTTTCTGAGGTAGGCCGTTCCATGCATCCACCACCCTTTCTGTGAAAAATAATTCCTCACATTACCCCTTAATCGGCCTCCCTCTAATCTCATGCTGTGTCCTCTTGTCCTGCTATTTTTCTTGTATTGAAACATGTTAGACTGTTTCACCTTGTTAATGCCCTTAAGGTGTTTGAATGTTTAGACCATATCACCTCTCTCTCTCTCTCCTTTGCTCTAGGGTATACATACTGAGCTTCGTTAATCTGTCCTCATATGTTTTCTGATGCAGTCCCTGCACCATTTTGGTTGCCCTTCTCTGGACTACCTCAACTTGGTTAATGTCCTTGTGAAGGTGTGGCCTCAGGTACTGCGTACAGTACTCCAGATGGGGCCTAACCAGTGTCTTGTAAAGAGGGATTATTACCTCCTTCTTACGACTTGTGATACCCCTACTAATACACCCCAACATCCCCACAGCCTTACCTACTGCTTTAGTGGACTGCTTAAATGATTTCGGGTCATCTGTGATGATGACGCTCAAGTCTCTTTCTTCCCTTGTGACTGCCAGCAACTCCCTTCCAGCCTATAGGTGGCTTCAGGGTTTCTCTTTCCTATGTGCATGATCTTGCACTTCTTTGCATTAAACCTCAGTTGACTACTCTTCTGACCATTTTGCCGGTTTATCCAGATCACTGGATCCAGATCAAACATACAAGGACAGATTAATGAAGCTCAATATGTATACCCTAGAGCAAAGGAGGGAGAAAGGTGATACGATCAAAACATTCAAACACCTTAAGGGCATTAACAAGGTGAAAGAGTCTAACATATTTCAATATAAGTAAAATAGCAGGACAAGAGGACACAGCATGAGATTAGAGGGAGGCCGATTAAGGGGTAATGTGAGGAAGTTATTTTTCACAGAAAGGGTGGTGGATGCATGGAACGACCTACCTCAGGAAGTGGTGGATATGAATACAGATTAAGGGGTAAAGTGAGGAAGTTCTTTTCACACAAAGAGTGGTGGATGAATGGAACGGCCTACCTCTGGAAGTGGTGGATATGAATACAGTGCAGGGCTTCAAACAGGCTTGGGATAGGCATAAGGGAGCAATACAGATGAGGATGAATAGTTAGGCCTTTGATAGAGCAAAAGCCGATGGCACATTCATAAGGTAGAAAAATAAATGGGCAGAATGGATGGGCCTTGCAGTCTTTATCTGCCATCACCTTCTATGTTTCTATGTTGTGGGACATTAACCAAAGCTCATGGGTAAATGCCAAGTGTTCATGGGAACTTACAGGGACTTAATACTAGCTGCCAAAACAGCAGACCAACAGAGCATTGAGTGAGGTTCATGCATAATTCATTTTTCTGATTGACAGGCCCAATTGGAGATCATTCACCCAAATGCCTAAACAAATCAGGAGTCTCATGAGAGCCTTATAAGAGTCTACATTTTCCTGCATTGTGCTAGGTTTTAGAGAAGGAGATTGAGGGAGATCCTAGTGGGAGCCCCCAAAGGGGTGGGGACTCAGGCCCCAGCAGAGTAAATGGACCTGGTGATCCAGCTTAAGTCTGTCCACCAAGGAGAGAAAATCTCTTCTGCTGAAAGGAGAGATCAGCAGATGCCTGCAGCAGAAGTTCCTAGCCTGGGAGCTGCCAGCAGAATGTCCTCTAGGGTTAGTTTCAGCCTTTCCACATTTGGGAAAAACGTGGGCCAGTGACCTGATCATAAACCAGCTGTAAGAGAGCTGAATCTGCCTCAACAATAAGAATGTTGATGAATCCTGAGACCACAAAAGAGAAAATTCAACTCTGCTAAGTAATCTGAGTGAGTAAAACAGTGTCTGAAAGTGCAACTATATCTGAGCTATAATGGGCCACCCAGCCCAAGCTAAGATTGTGACTGCGAACTTAAAATTATCTTCAAGGGGCAGCATAGCCCAATGTAACTGGATTGTGACTATGTGTGTTTCTGAACCCTGCATCTGACCAATGCCTGCAAAGGGTGGACATCTATTAGTAACTGAAAAAAGAATTTAAAGTAAAATCATATAAATGTGTCTGAACTGAGTTATGCCACAGGACTGAGTTCCCTGAATACATGGAATGTTCCAGACAGTGCCTGGTGGGCCAGCAATGTGTAATGTGGAATCTGCAAGTGCCAACAATGAGCCACAGGGGACTGCATGTTGTGTTTGAGCTTAGGAATGCTATAAAACCTCAGCATTGCCAAGTGCTGCAAGTGTAAGTTAAAGCAAGGCATCACAGTATTTTTGAGCCCAAGGATCTAAAGTAAATAAAGATATAGCCTAGCATCAAAGTTTCCATCAAAACAGTCTAATGCATCTGTTCTGCTAACAAGTAGAAGTCTGCCAAGTGGTAGTGAGCCAAGCCTCAAGCCCAGTCTAGTGTCGTAGTGACCAATGGGCTTCAAACTCCAGCTTCAGTTACCAAGGAAGATAAAATTTTACTGTTTGTTAAGTGTGTTCAATATACAGTCTCAAACAAAATAAATGGTTTGTGGCCAGCAGTTTTGAATGCACAGTCTCAAATAAAACACAGTTTTCCCTTGTTGCCTTATTTTAGGCTGTTATCAGCAGTACATTCCACTCACTGTTTTTGGCCCAGCTGTCTAGACTGATCCCTTACCTCAGGACTCTCTGCTCCAGAACTGGTCTGTTTTTCAGCAGCAGATTTCAAGTTTTCCCAAAGGCTCTCTCCAATACTTAATCATTCTCCTTGGCTTTCTGCTCTGGTTCCTGTCTCACATTCCACCCTCCATCTTGCAGGGTTCTGTGCATATAAGTCTCTGCTCCCTGCAGCAGTTTCCAACTTCTAACTAACTCCTTGCTGGATTCTCTCTGCCTTTCAGCAATCCCTCTAATTAGCAACCCCTGGGGAGGCACCCTCCTTGCCTGTTCATGTTGCATTCCCTGCATTTCCTAAGCCTCAAACAAGAGGTTAACCTCTTGTTTCCCAGTGTAGTGTTTACACTGTCCCACTTAGTGATAGGGAAAATGATGGAATCACTTCTGAAGGAAAGAATTGTTGAGTACCTAGAGGCTAGAGTGGCACAGGACCCAAGGCATCATGGATTCACAGAGGGAAGTCCATGTCAGACAAATCTAATAGATTTCTTTGATCGGGTGACCAAAGTAGTAGATCAGGGAGGGGCTGTTGACATGGCCTACCTAGACTTTAGCAAGGCATATGACACCGTTCCACACAAAAGATTAATATACAAGTTAGCCAGCCTGGGAGTGGGTCCCAAGATGGTAGCCTGGGTAAAGAGTTAGCTGGAGAACAGGACACAGAGGGTAATAGTAAACAGAGTCCACTTGGAAGAAAGGGGGGTTACTAGTGGGGTACCACAGGGTTCAGTACTAGGACCGGTCCTCTTCAATGTCTTTATAAGTGACATTGCAAAGGGACTAGAAAGAAAAGTATGTCTCTTTGCAGATGACACAAAGATCTGCAACAGAGCTGATACACAAGGTGAGGTGGCAAGGATGAGAAGGGACTTGGCAAGGTAGAAGAATGGTCAAATGTATGGCAGCTTAGATTCAATGCTAAGAAGTGCAAAGTAATGCACCTAGGCAACAAAAACCCAGGGGAAGAGTACACAATGGGGGGTGAGATACTAACAACAACAAAAATGGAAAGGGACCTGGGGTAGTTCTATCAGATGACCTAAAGATGGGTAAGCAATGTGAGAGGGCAGTAAGGAGGGCTGGGGGGATACTGGGATGCATAGGGAGAGGCATCACCAGTAGAAAACAGGAAGTTGTTATCTCTCTTTACAGACAGCTGGTGAGACCCAATCTGGAGTACTGTGTGCAATTCTGAAGACCCAATCTCCACAAAGACATAGACAGGATGGATGCAGTCCAGAGAAGGGCAACTAAAATGGTGCAGAGTCTGCACCAGAAGACATATGAAGAGAGACTTAAGGAGCTTAATATGTATACCCTCAAGGAAAGGAGGGAGAGGGGGGACATGATAGAAACTTTCCAGTACCTCAAGGGAATCAACAAAGTCCAAGAGGGTAGCATCTTTCAGAAAAAGAGATGTGCAAGAACAAGGGGACACAATTTGAAGATGGGGGGGCTGTTCAGGGGCAATATGAGGAAGTATTTTTTCACAGAGAGGGTAGTTGACATATGGAACAACCTCCCTGAGGAGGTTGTGGGGTCTAAAACTGTGAGAGAATTCAAGAATGCATGGGACAGTCATAAGGCAATTCTAGGGGGTGGGGGTAGGAAGAAGTAGGCTGTTGGTTAACTAGGATCTGCAGCTTATCTATTAGGTAGGGAAATGGGCAGACTGGGTGGGTCAAGCGGTCCTTATCTGCTGTCAAATTCTATGTTTCTATGTTACCTAAGAGACTGCAGACAGTGTGGGAGCAATAACCTGGCCTCTCGTTGCACACACCGTGTAGGAGTGTGGGTGCTCATCCCTAAAATGCTTGGGAGTGCACCATGGTTATAAAGTTCTGGCTGACTGGAAAAGAGGACTATGTCTACTATGGCCAAATGGGACACATGGAAAAGAAAATGTGAATAAACTATAATTGTTCTGATGTTAAATGTACTAAATACAATCAAGCCAGCCTAAGTGGTATGGGGAGACAGCTTGGTTGCGTGCCACCAAGGCACTGCCATATGCACTTCCCTCGAGGGGTATAGCCTAGATGTGGAGTTGAAGTGTACTGGCCCTGCTCCCTCTGTTTCATCCAACAAAGCATTCTAGCCTTAAAGAGATTCTGTCTTTAAAGTTTGAAATGTAGGTTTTCATCTCAAAAACTGTAAGACTTTTGCAGTTATTTGCAGGTTCTTGGCTGTTAGCCTTTGTCCTGTGTCTTGATCTTTGTAGTCAGAGTTCCAGACTGCTAGAGCACTAAATCCTGATTTGTCTAAACCAATAAGGACATTTACTGCAAGTAATGCAGGGCAACCCCTGCACCACTGATCCCAACTTGTACGTAGTTCAAGAGTAAGATTTTTGCTACCTACAGTTAATTTGTTTTGATCCCATTAAGGGCCCCAACCATACTGGCCTACATCCAGCTACACTGTCCATCAGGCATGCACCATGCCTGAGAGCTTTACAGTTACTGGGTACCCAGGTTGAGTGGGATTGTGAGTTAGAAAATGGGACAATCACTATCAGCTCTCTGATTGGCTGAGCACTATAACAGGGGGGTACATTAAGTTACAATAGACGCCCGGGAAATAAAAAACACCGGCCCCAGTGACCATTCACCCACACACCTTGTACTTGTTCCCAGCTTGTTTCCCTATTGGACAAAACAACCAGATTTCTTTTTAAATCCCATTTTATTGTGTCGCTTAGTGAGATACGAGCCTCGAATACACCACTCGCTCCCGAAATTAAACTGCCTACACAGCTCCATGAAATACTTGTACATGTCCCACTGATAAACCTCTCGGCACCACCAATAATAGTCAAACCAACCACCATACTTTGAAAAAAAGAAAAATAATTTCTCGATACGCTACATTTATCGCATACTTCCGGGTGTGACATCACTGGAACGCGCAAACCGCTGTGAAGTAACCAATCGAGAAATGTATTTACTTTATTTAATTTCATATCATGCAGTTGTGCTCCTCATCTGACACCTGAATCATATATCGGGACATCTACAAGTATGTCGTGGAGCTGTGCAGGCAGTTTCATTTCGGGAGCGAGTGCTGTATTCGGGGCTCCTATCTCTCACACTACTGGTCTACCTCTCCTCTAACACCCTGTGCAGGTACAGTCCGGCAGTATTTTGTTCACACTAGAACAGGAAAATTTCAGTCTTGTCATCTGGAGAGTGCTGTTTGGGGTTAAGAGAATCTGTGTGTGTGTGTGTGTGTGTGTGTGTGTGTGTGTGTGTGTTTGGGGGGCAACAAATCCAGAAACATGCAACAGCATAAAGACAGGGACAACTTTATGACACTAACATTCCAACATAATAATTAATACATTTGTCAACTATTTTTTTATAACTTTTTGAATCCAACATAAAATTGAGACAGCTCCCATTTTCTAAGCGCAATAATGCCCTCCAGGGTGGGCGGTATGGGCAATACCACCCACCCTGTTGGGCATTATTGCTTGCTTCTTGCACAGTATGAGATATTGGTACCAGTGTGGGTATTGCTAAAAAATGATCTGAAAGGTAAGCAAACAAAATACCAGTGGCCAATAAGAGAACGTTAACACTACATTAAAAAACCAAAAAAACAAAAAAAAAGCCCTACAGGTCAAATATTGCACTGAATCACTAGATCATGATGTATCTTTATCTAGTACCAATTTCCCACTATTAATTCAAGGAATTCCTTCATCCCAGATTTGTGAGGTAACCGAGCATCACTTGAGACCACCAGATAACATTGATCTGATTAATATCCAATCAGAATGCAACTCCAATGTCATTGCAAATGATACTGAAATTATGAATACAGATTCCAATGATTAGAAAGGGATTAAAAAAGAAATATACATACTAGGAGACTCAATAGTTAAAAATATGGATAGATTAATATGTCACCCTGATAAAGAGAATCGAACAGTAGCCTCCTTTAGTGGGGCTAAAATCTCAGATGTGACCCGTATGCTTGAACCTGTATTACAGAACTCTGAATCCCCCTGATTTGTTATAGTGTATGCTGGGACAAATAATCTAAGATCTAATCCTATAAATAAGATCAAACATGAATATGTATGCCTAGTTAACAAATGATCAGAAATGGACTGTAAAATCGCTATCTCTAAAATTTTACGAGTCCCAAGAGCACCAGATTATATTAATGCTAAGATCAAACATGTAAATGAGTGGCTAAGGAAAATGGAATGTCAGACAACAAATTACATGTATAACAAATTGGGAAGATTTTGAACACCATAATTAACTTTTCTGCTGGGATTGGCTACATACAAGTAACCGAGGAAGTACCCTCCTTGGACAAAAAATGTTAACAGAAATAAACTCATTTTTAAACTAAGATCTGGGGGTTGAAATCACCAGCAGCAACGTCAATAGAACGGGATCCTTCTAACAACTGTTACTATCAGGATCATAAAAATATAAATGTGAAAACTTCTAAAACAGATCTATCTATATTATTGGTTAATGCTCGTAGTTTAATTAACAAGATGGGAGAACTGTGTACAACTCTTATTGACCATTCGATAGATATATGTGGTGATAACAAAACGTGGCACACCAGCTAAGCCTGGGGTATGGATATTCCTGGTTGCACCTGTATAAAGAAGCACAGGCACAACAACAGGGGTGGTGGTGTGGCCCTTTATTGTGCAATTCATGTATATGCTAATTAGATATTTTGTATGAATCATAAGAACAGTGACAATGAACTTATCTGGGCCATATTAAGTACCAAATATCATCCACTAACTATTGGTTTAGGATACAGATCTCCTAACCTAGACGAAGAACAACAATTTTTTTTTTTCCAATTGTTTAACCAGGAGTAGCACACTAAGCTAAAAGCTTGTTTACAGGTGCAACCTGGGAGCACAGGGAAGTTAAGTGACTTGCTCAGCGTCACACAGTATGAAAGTGGGGGCTGTGGGATTCAAACCCAGGTCTCCAGATTTGCAGCTCAGAGTCTTAGACCACTGCGCTATACTGCCTCTAATAACTTCCTGTCAGAACTTGAAGATATGGAGATAAATGGTCACTATGGAATAAACTGGGACACTATGGAAGGTAAAAAATCATCTTGATAATACATTTATTGGTGTAATAGCTGAAAACAATTTAATTCAGAATGCAATATTAGCTACAAGAGGTTTGAACATACTAGATTTAATTTTTACAAACTTCAAAGATAATATTGATCCCCCTAAACTTCTCCCACTACTAGGAGACAGTGACTACGATATGATCCTGACTAATTTAAAAATCACACCCAATATTGTCCATGTGGGAAAATCAAAAATTGAAGATTATTACAGAGCCAATTTCGATGAAATAAAGAAATTCCTGCAAAGCTGGAATTGGCTAAAGGAATTGATGGGTCTTGGCCTGGATCAAACTTGGGCCATTCTTAAATCTAACATTAATCATTGCATACAACTCTGGATTCCAGACTGTACGAAATATCTAAACAACAAAAGAACTTCTCCTTGGTGGAATAAAGCTATAAATAAGTGTGTTAATAAAAAAAAGACTATGTTACAAATATAAGCACAACCAAGCTGAAGAAAGGTACAAGAAAATGGCTCAAAAAAGTAAACTTCTAATTCATAATGCAAAAAAAACATGGAGATGAAACTTGCAACACAAGTTTCAGGCAATTAAAAGCTATTTTTCAATTATATTTGCAGTTTAAAAGGGAAGAAAACTGAAGTTGGACCACTTCTTGTGACTGATGAGGTTATAGTTAAAGAGACAGAGATTGCACAAAAACTTAATGACTACTTTCTTAGTGTATACCAGACCAAAGACATAATTCAGCATGTTGAGATTAAATAAATTGTGCACCGGGACCAGACTGTATAGCACCAGTCTTCTTAAAGAATGTGGCATCTGAATTATCAGGTCCTCTGGCACTGTTATTTAATGAATCCTTATCAGAAAGCAAAATTCCAGATGACTGTAAGATGGCTGTCATAACCTCAATATGTAAGGGTGGAAATAAAAACAATGCCCAGAATTACAGACCAATCAGTCTGACTTATGTCCTAGGAAAATTACTTGAAAAACTGATTCACAAATTCATAACTGAACACCTAGAGCTCAATGGATATTTAGATAGTACTCAAAATGGTTTTATCAAAGGCAGACCTTGCCTAACCAACTGCAATCTTTCGAATCTGTCAGTGCAACTCTGGATATGGGCTTATCAGTAGACATAATTTATTTAGATTATGCAAAAGCCTTTGATACCATGTCTCATAAAGTATTGATTGATCATTTAATTAAGCTTCAAATACACCCCTGCATTATAAACTGGATAATATCGTGGTTGGAAAACAGGACTCAGTGTGTTTCAATAAGAGGTTTCCAATCCTCCAGCAGTGCAGTTACAAGTGGAGATCCACTGGGCTCTGTCCTGGGTCTAACAATATTTCATATCATTATAGAATCTATGTTGTCTCCAGACTATGGATGGATTACTAAATATGCTGACGACTGTAAACTGGGACAAATTATAAACAATATGCAATCAGCCAATCAGCTACAGTCAGCATTGAATTATTTGGTATCCTGAACAAATAGGAATGGGATGTAGTTTAGCATACCCAAATGCAAGGTTATACATTTAGGGAAAAGTAACCATCAGCACCAACACAACATCAATAATCAAGTTTTAAGTAAACCCAAATGTGAAAAGGACCTTGGTATACTAGTTTCATACACACTTGAATTTAAAGAACATGTTAAATGCATAGTCAACAAGAGTAACAAATTAATGGGATGCATACTGAGGAATAAAAAAAGCAGGGAACCCAAAGTCCTGTTACCATTATATTCAAGCCTTATTAGACCCAATTTGGAATATTGTGCCCGCTTTTGGGCCCCTCAAAATATAGGAAGTCAAAAACAAATTGAAGGAATACAAAGAAAATGTACCAAAAAGTTAAGGAATTACAGTGATTTGGAATACTCAGAGAAATTACAAAAACTAGGTCTGTATTCAACAAACTATAGGAAAGCAATACATAACATACTAACATACTAAAATGGCAGCAGAATAGGCCTAACGGTCTTTCGTGTCTGCTCGTTTGGTCAGCCCCCACCCTGGGAGCTGACCTTGCTGCCCCCCTCTCCCTCTCTGGCTTCTCCCTTCCCAGTCCCGGATATTCTCGCTGCACTGGTTTTTGCTTCCAGAACCCTTCCCTTGTACCTGTCCCCCTTAAACCCCTCCACCATTTCTGCCTCCACTAGCCCCTGGGCAGCGCATTCCATGACTCCACCACCCTCTCAGTAAAGTAGCACCTCCTCCTTTCTCCCTGAATCTCCCCTCCAGCTTCCACCCATGCCCTCTAGTTTCCTCCTTCCTTCAGAGCACCCTGACTGCTCCTCCCTATTTACCCCTTCATGTACCTGAAGACCTCTATCATGTCCCCCTGGTCCCTTTCTCTTCCAATGTGTACATATTTAGCTCTTTGAGCCTCCCCCCATAGGTCCTGTCCCCCAAGCCCCAAATCATTTTGGTTGCCCTCCTCTGGACCCTCTCCAGGAGTTCAATGTCCCTCTTTAAATGTGGCCTCCAAAACTGCATGTAGTACTCAAGGTGCAGCCTCACCAAGCAGTTATACAGTGGGAGTATCACTTCCCTCCTTCTGGAGGTGAGTCCCCTAGCTATACAGCCAAGCATCCTATTGGCCTTTGCCACTGCCCTCCTACAAGTCTCCGAGTTGTTCATCTTGACATCCACCACCTCCCCCAGGTCCCTCTCAACCATTGAGACTTGTAGCATTTCCCTCCCCCCCGGGTGTACACTTGGCCTGGGTTTCTGGCTCCCAGGTGCAGTACCTTGCATTTCCCTGCACTGAACCTCAACTTCCACTTTCTAGACCACCTTTCCAGAGCCTCCAGGTCCCCCTGTAGGGCCACTCTCCCCTCCTCCCCTTCCACCACAACCCCCAGTTTTGAGTCATCTGCAAAGAGACTCATTTCACTCCTGATACCCTTCCTTATGTCAGAGACGTAGGCGTTGAACAGGAGGGGCCCAAGGACCGATCCCTGATGGACTCCACTAATGACCCTCCTTGGGGATGAGACTATCCCACCAACCACAACCCTCTGGGTCCAGTTCTGGAGCCAAATTCCTATCCATCTGATCATCTGGTTCCCCACCCCCATTTCTCCCAGATTATCCAACAGGCCCCTGTGAGGAACAGAGTCAAACATCTTGCTGAAGTCAAGTAAGAGGACGTCCACTGGTCTATCCAGGTCCAAGGCACTCATCACCCAGTCATAGAACCCACAAGGTTTGTCTGACATGATTTCCCCAGGACGAATCCATGCTGTCTATCATCCAGGCACCCCAACTTTTCCAGGTCCCCCCCAGTCTCTCCTTGACAAGCCCTCCATCACCTTGCCCACCACCGATGTCAGACTGACGGGCCTGTAGTTCCGTGCCACCTCCCTTGATCCCTTCTTGTGGATAGGCACTATATGTGCTACCTTCCAGTCTTGGGGCACCCACCCTGTCCTCAGAGAGATGCTGAAGAGCTCCGCCAGGGGTTTCGCCAGGACATCCGCCAGTTCCTTCACTCTGGGATGTAATTTATCTGGCCCTGGTGCTTTCTCCATCTTAAGGGACCTGAGGGCTTCCCTCACTCTCTCTGCCATGATTTCCACCTCCACTACCTCGTCCCCCCTGCTTTGCCTTCCCCACCTGCCAGAGATGATACCCCAGACCACTTCGCGGTAGGGTCCCCCCCTCAGTTTCTCTCCTCCATGTATGATGCAGCCTCCCATTTTCCTGGGTGAAACTGAGGTGGAAGTACTCATTTAGTACCTCAGCCTGCTCCCCAGATCTTGTGCCCATCCCTCCTTGTTTTAATCCTGCTAATCTGCCCCTTCACCCTTTGTTTTCCCCAATGTATCTAAGAGACCACTTGTTCCTCTCCTAATTTCCTGGCCAGGTTCTGCTCCTTCCTTGCCTTAGCCGCCCTCACCTCCCTAGTGGCCCTTCTGGCCCATCAGCTCGTATTCCCTCGGTCCCTTTCCTCCTTGAGCACTTGGTGCCTATGGCTGCCTTCTTTCCTCACCACCTCCTGAACCTCCTGGTCCACCAGCAGGGTTTTGAGCCCTACCGCATTTTCGTCTTACTCTTGCGTGGTACTGGTAGCATCCTGCACCCCCCTCCTGATGATTTCCCACCTACTGTCAGCGGTCCACGTCTGGTCCAATCCCATCCAAGTGCTCCTTAAGGATCCTTCCCATTTCCTTGAACTCTGCCCCCTGAAGTCAGTTACCTCCATCTTTGTGCAGCCTTCTACCCCTCCTAGGTTCAGGCAGAACCAGACTGTGGCATGGTCGCTCCCCGCCAACAGGTCCCTTACCTTCAGGTCCCCAATCTGGTCACTGTCTGCCAGGACCACATCCAGTATCTGCTCCTCCCTGGTCGGTTCCCCCACCTGCTGAGTTAGGAACGTGTCCTGAAAGACATCCAACAACCTCTGTTCCCTGGCCACCGAGGATGTCATAGTCTCCCAGTCTGTTCCAGGCATGTTTAAGTCCCCCAATGCCACCACCCTTCCCCTTCCCAATCTGCAGTGTCTCCCAACATCTGCCACCAGACTGTCCTCCAGCTCCTCCGCCAGCGCAGGAGGTCTATACACCACTCCTATTTTTACTCTCTTGCCCACCCTTGTTATCAAGGTGACCCAAATCACCTCCACGTTCCCTCCACCTCCTCCACTCCTCCTATGGCAATGCAGTTTTTGACTATTATTGCTACCCCTCCTCCCCTTCCCTCCCCCCTGTCCTTCCTGAATATGGTGTAACCCTCCAAGTTCAGGTCCCAGTCGTGCCCTGCGGTGACCCAGGTCTCAGTGACCGCTGCCACATCCACCTTTCCCTCAGTTAGCATCGCCTGGAGCACAGGCATTTTATTGCTCAAGCTCCTGGCATTTAGCAGGACTATCTTCCACCTTTTCCTTCCATTTCCCTGATCCATGTCCGGTAGAGTTCTGTCTTTCCCTGGTCCACACCTTACCAGTCGGCCTTTTCCTGCATTCCTCCATCTCCCCAGGGGGTGGAGACAGAGTCCCTCCTTTATCAGACCCCCCTCAACAGCTTTTTCTCCCATCCTTCCCCCTATCACAAGTTTAAACCCCACCTTTCACCAATGAACCCCTCTATTTTCAACTTAAGGATTTCCTTCCCTTCTGAATTGAGATGGAGCCTATCTCTAGCATACAGCCCCTTATCCTCCCAGGTCTTCCCCCAATCCCCCATCAACCCATACCCTCTGGCCCCATACCACTCTCTGAGCTACTGGTTTATCACTCTAATCTTCTTCTTGTGTTCCCCACTAGCCCTTGGCACCAGCAGGATTTCCGAGAAGGAAATTGCACATCCTATATCATGACAGACCCTGGCAAGCTCCCTGAACCTTGCCTGTATCTCTAGCTCACTATTTCCCTCAATGTCATTGGTACCCAGGTGGACCATTATGTCCGGGGAACCTCCACAATCCTTTGCCAGCTGATATACCTCATGCTTGGCCCTGTGCACCATTAGTCCAGGGAAGCATTTTGTTCTAACAGGGCAGGCTTCTCCCTCTCTATCCCATTTGATCCCCCTGATCATGGAATCACCCAACAGGAGTACTCTGGCTGCCCCTTTTTCTCCATTTCCCTCCCTTCCATGTCCCTCATCCTTTCTACTGGCCCCTCCCCCCCAGCCGGTTCCTTGCTCCTCCCCCTATCTGGGTGCCACCTGTCATCCCCTCCTGATTTACCTGGTCACCCCTCCCCTCAATCCTATGCCTCTCGTCCTCCTGGTATTCTTCTGTACCTCGCTACCCCCACACATTGCTGTTGGACTGGTCCTCCCCCCCATCTGCTAAACTAGCCTGGCTCATTCTCCCTTCCTTCCCATCTCTGTTCAGCCCCTCCTTACTTGTCGTGCTCCCCTGGCCTAAACCCTCAGCTCCCTTTACTGTATCCTTCTTGTACTTCTGGTCCTTCTCTTTGCCCTTTCCTCCCAACTGGTCCTTTTCCTTGCTCTTTCCTCCCTCTACCCCCTCATTCTCCGGCTCTGATCCCCTGCTCCCCCTGTTTTCTGGCATTCTAAGTCCCCCCCCCGTTCCTCTTGCTATCCAGCCCCGCCTCCTGCCCCTACTCCCTTTCCATCTCTAACCCCCCTGTCATGACTACATCACCCCTCATCCTCAAGCAGAAGAAGAGAATGAACGTGTTACTGAGCTTAAGGTCCAATCCACCTCCCCCCATTGCTTCCTTCTGTCCAGCCCCAGCCATCTGCCTACTTCCCTGAGAATGTCCTCCCTTTGGCCCCCATCTGTGAGGGTTCCCAGTTACCTGTCTGCTTCCTTCGTAGTATCCTCCTTTTGGGCCCCATCTGCCAGGGTCCCTATGTGACCCCAGAGTACTCTCCTGCACTCCTTTCCCTATGCTGCCACCCCTAGTGCTTGGTGCAACCCCGGGGGAGAGCCCCTACCCTATTCTCGAACCATACCTCCCCCCTTCCCCCAGCTGTCTCCTAATCCCCTCAATCTCCTCCCTAAGCTGTGCCAGCTGGTAGCACACTGGGCAACCACCGAACTTCCAAGCCCAGTCCAGTATCATGGCTGCCCCACAACCTGTGCACCCCACCACCCTCCCAAAGATGCCAGCCCTAATGACATGTGGTCCCATCCCCCTCCAAGTAGGTTTCCTTGGGTGAGCCACCAGGTTCCCCACTAATCCAAGACTTTTAAACTTGCAACACTTGAGTGGCTGATCTTTTCCCCACCTGACTATTAGCCTTAAGAGTTTGCTCACAGGGAAAGTTTGCAACTTCCTAAACTCCTCCCTCCCAGCCTTTAAGCTCAACCCTCTGTGGCTCTTCTGTATTTAAGAAAGTTCTTAAAGAGTTAGGCCCATTTTAAAACACAACTTACAAACAATAATACAACTTACAGAAACTTATGACAAAGTTAGCTTTCCAGAACCTCACCTCATTTTCAAACTTCAACTGCTACCTCTGCCACAGCAAGAAAACTTAAAATGCCTCAGTGAGAATGGTGAACTATTTGAAACAATTGGTCTAATCAAACAAAACAACGCCATTAACACAAGATCTCATAAGTATAAACTAAAAGCAGACATAAATAAGACTGGAAAACAAAACTCTTGGTTCACACAGAGAGTAACCAATTCATGGAATAGTCTACCACCAGAAATAGTAATGAATGATACTATGCTAACATTTAACAAGCATTTGTCAATGCTGAATGTTTGCTTGCTGGCATTGGCATTGGTAGCGTAGGAGTTAGAGAGCTGCATAATAGGAATGGCAGGGAAGTATTGAACTGAAGCCAACCCCGCCACCACCCTGCAGAGACTGACAGGCATTGGGATGTGCCTTTGGGTCGTCAGGCATAATGGCCACGCCATTTCACCACACCCTATCCTGCAGATACCGACAAGTGTCACGGTGTGCCTTGGGGTCTTTGGCCCTTATGCTCACCCCATTCCATCAAGAAATATGGTGACATGGGTGCTGTATAGGAGAATGGGGTGAACTTTGGGGCCAAAGAGTCCAAGGCACACCTCAATGCCTCTCACTGGCTGCAGGGTGTGGAATGGTATGAGCATTACAGGCGAGAATCCCAAGTCACACCCTTGATGCCTGTCAATCTCTACAGGGTGGGGCATTATGGTCGGAAACCCTAATGTCTCAGGCGTTCATTGGTATTTTCACTCCAAATTTTCAACATGGGTTTTTGACCCCTCTTTGAGACAGTGGCAATATCAGTTTGTTAGCCAAAAGCTGATTTTGCACAGTGACTACGCCATTTGGCATCACAGGTGCGAAAACACATTTCGAACAGGATGTGAAAAATGACAGCTGTACTGTTCATGGGGAGGTGGAAAAAATGGCAATGTTGAAAATCTACAGTGAAAATATATAAAAAAAAAAAACTGGTGAAGTCACGAGCGTGTGTAGAAACTGCGCAACACGCACCCATAATACAATTAGTTTGGGGATTTTTTTCAGCAGATTGTCAACACAGGCATTTTGGAATCTCCGCTCATGAACAGTGTCACTGTGATTTTCTTAATCTGTCCCGAACAGTGATTTCCCACAGCGACCACGCATTTCTCAGTTGGTAGTGTGAAAACACATTTCAGCCATGGTGTGAAAAATGACAGCTGTACTGTTCATAAGGAAGTGTGGAAAAATGCCAGTGGTGAAAATCTGGACTGAAAATATTAGAAATCCATGAACTTACAAGGGTGCATGGAAACTGTGCAATGGTCGCTCATAACACAGTCATTTTATGGACTTTTTTCACCAAATTTTTAACATAGCCATTGTAACACCTCTGCTCATGAACAGTGTCACTGTGATTTTCTTAATCTGTCCTGAACATTGATTTCGCACACTGACTGCGCCATTGTCTGCACCATGCGTGAAACACATTTTGGGCAGATGTGAAAATGACAGCTGTACTGCTCATAAGGAGGTGTGGTAAAATGGCAATGTTGAAAATCTGGAGGAAAATATTGAAAATTCGTGAACTTACAAGCGTGCGTAGGAACAGCGCGAACGCATAGTTTCGGAAAAATATTTTGGAAATGTCATCAGATTTTCAACATAGGGTTTTGGGGCCTATCTCATGAACTGTGACACTGTCATTTCATAAATCAGTCCCAAAAGGTGGTTCCATGCAGTGACCACAAAATCACCTTTCGGGCCGATTAACAAAATGACAGTGACAGAATTCATGAGGTGGGGTCCCAAAACCCCATGTTTGAAAATTTGGTGAAATAATTCCCAAATGCCTGAGATATGCACTCAAAGTTGAAAACCCTATTTATTACATTATACAGCTTACCGGCATTCCTCAGTTCGCATTCGGCTTTGAAGGGTGCAGAGCGTGTTCCCAGTCCACGAAGATCGTCGCGCTGGACTCGGAGAGTAGGTAGGGTGTGAGTGTGGGAGAGGCAGGGTGCGCAGAGGGTGGGTGTGGGAGGGTGCGGGGGGTCAGGACAGTCAGCGGGGAAGGTTTTCTCTTTCAGGTTTCTTTTTTTTTCCTTTAGACGATGCAGAACTTTTGCCATGCTGGGGTGGGCACCCAGCGTGGCAGCTGGAAGGCTGTCTGGGGCAGGGGGGCAGTGGAGCTGACAGGGGATTGGGCACCCCTGTTAGCCATATGGATTGTTGCCATGCTGGGGTGGGCTCCCAGCATGGCACCCGCTTGTCTGTTGGGGGGGGACAGTGGAGCTGACAGGGGATTGGGCACCCCCCGTTGGCCATACAGTGTGTGTGTGTGGGGGGCGCATTAGCACGCAATATGCGTACGTGCATGCGTGTGTGTGGGGGGAGGGCGCAGCTATTTTCTTTCAAGTTGGTGGCAACGTTCGAAACTAGTGTCACCGGCTGTGTCCCCCATTATTGGTGGACATCACACATGCCCCAAAATGCTGTGCTGCTATTGGCCACAACAGTGCTGCACCTCCAGAACCTGCTTCGGCACCAAGCTGCCGCAATATGTTTCTTGCGCTGAGTGCAAGCAAACATAAAAATAAATGGATAAGCATCTGGATAATCAGAAATATTACTTCCACCTGTAAATTGGTGGCAAGTTCCAAATAGGTTCGCCTCTTGAAGTCGTATTTCCTGCCTATGATTATGCAGCTAGTTAGATAACCAGGGCTCTGGTTTATCTCCAAGGTTGGTGGGGAAAAATACTATACCGAAATATGATTTAAACTGCACTGATTTACCCAGCTAGAGGGTTTCACCAGCATTTGCAAATCTTAATCAATTGTAAATATTGTGAACGCATAGCCTCTATTCCATTCCCCTTCTCCTAACTCCTATGCCCCCTAAATAAATAGTGTTGTTATGGCTTTTTGCAAATCATTGTGTTGTGAGCATTTTATTAGAGAGAGTCTTTAAATACACAAATGTCTGAAATGTGGGGAAATGCTAATGGGTCATGTGTTGAGGTGGCTAAAGGTAACAGTGGGTGGTATAACATCCCCAGGGGTTGTATCAGGTAACAGTTTGCTCACTTTAAAGTTAAACTCGGGGTGGAGGCACTACGCATATAGAACTTAATGGGAAAGCACCAGTTCTAAGTAATTCCAGAGAACCCAGGCCCTCAACCTTGTTTAGGCCAGGCAAGGCAGGGGTGTAACTCTAGTAGTGCCACCTAAGGGTTACAAAAATGTTTATCCCTGGAGGGGTATGAAACACACCTCTCAACTTCCTGCATTGCAAATCAGGGAGAAGGCTTATAAAATCATCAGGGACATGTGCCCCAAATCAGGGACACATCTTAAGAAATGGTAACATTAGCTCAACAATTATGCCATAATGTTTGACTTAGTGTAAAAGAAGTAGACTGCAACACTTAAGTCTGGCATTATTTTGTGCTTTGAATTCCTATTCTTCTGTCACAGAAATCTCAAATTTAGGAGGGACAGTGGAAATTTTTCAGGCAGAATCAGGGACATCCCTGAAAATCAGGGACAGTTGAGAAGTATGATATGAAAAGACTGCTATATAACAACTAGCCCTGTCATTTATACATTTTATGGCCCAAAGAATTAGACCCCCTCCTTGGGTCCTCCTGTTCTCATAATGTCTGGCATGACTCTGTAAGGGGAGCTTCCTGTTTGTCTCCCCAGTTCAATAAATGCTAAATGCTATTGTTATCAGCAGCACTGTAGTGATACTACCAAATTAGCAGTTGTGGTGGCTCTTAACCAAAGCTTGTTTAAAGTGCGCTGTAGTTTAAACAATACCTAAACCAAAAACCTATGAAAAAGGAAAAACGGACCTAAAGTAGTGATGTACAGTAGCATCACAAACTCTTGGAGTCATGTTTGAAGAAGTGTGCATAGTACCCGACTACTTCTTCATGAACGCTTAAGGAAGGTGATTTTTCTTCCCTATGGGCCCCATGCATAAATGCGTAGATTGCCTACGAGCTGTGTATTCATGGCACTAGGCAATCCCAAGGCAGTATGCCACATAGTGGGAATTCAGCAGATCCCCGGTGGCATGCATGGAAGGGATGCACCCCCCTTATGCAGATGATTCCCCCAGCCAACCGTGCAGCTATGAGCCACAGGCAGTCCGGAGCCTGTTCATGGGTGTGCCAACACTCCATGCCATTCTCAAGAGTGCTGAGCAAGGGGGGGTGCACTATATGGCAGCAGGGACCCCAACATACATTATGCCCCCCCCTAACTGAGTACCTCCGCAGGTTGCGGAACAACAGGGTGCCCTCTTCTCATGCTGCCCCAGCCCTCTGACCTGACAGGGTGAGTTATGATCAACCATTTGGGCATTCACCCATAAACATTAGTATTTGTTGTCCCACACCATTCCAGAATCCCCTGCTTGCACAAAATAGGGGATCCATTATGGGATGCAGGACAGACATCTGATTGGATGCCTGCCTGTGTCCCTCGATCAGCCCGCATGATCATGCATGC
This sequence comes from Neoceratodus forsteri, assembly GCA_016271365.2. NCBI lineage: Eukaryota > Metazoa > Chordata > Ceratodontiformes > Ceratodontidae > Neoceratodus > Neoceratodus forsteri. Next base: position 514,091,096 of record CM057451.1, read on the forward strand.
CGAGGGGGCAGGGCCATGGACAGGTGACTTCCGGGTGCATATGGTTGTGCATACCATGCACCTTGCACATGTCCATGGGCATGTAACCACACATGCCAGGCATGAGCAAATTGCACGTACCCGGTGAACATTTGTGTACAGACCCCATTGAGACTCTCCTGATGTATGAAATGTTAAGTAAATACATAAATGTTCATCTTACTCTACCTCCTTGATAACCAATAAATTAATAAACAAAACTCTGTCTTGGACACTTCTTGCCTCTGGAAAGGTGGCTGGCACCTTCTCATGCATGGCTACCCCCTGTTGACCCAAGAGGATGAAGCAGTGTGGGAAGTGGTCCATGGCCCCAGGCGTTGTCTGGCACTGAACAAAGCTGACTCACCTAGGCCTGTTGCAAGTGTCATGCTCCCAGGGCTGGTTTCAGCAGGGGCCTGAGGAGGAGGAGCTAGGGGCCTCTCCCCTGGTGTTCTATAAAAGGCAATGGGCTCAAAGGTGGAACCACAGTCCACACTCACATAAGGAATGGAGGGGAGGGTCCTGGAGAGCAATGGGAAATGGGCTTGGGCAAATGATGCTGCCTCCCTGCTTGTCATCCATTTATAATGCACAGGCCAGACAGCCTTAGATTGGCAACATTCCAGCTCTTGGAGAAGTCCTGACCAAGTAGTTGGACCACATCCAGGGTCAGGGATGCTACAAAAAAGAGACAGTTCTGAAGACCTAGGGATTTTTTGGGTCACTACCACAGTGGTGGTGGTGGCAAGCTTGTGGATGGGCTGCTGAAGGTGGACCCCAGCCCACTGTGGAACGGATAATAAAATACAGTAGTAAGTAAAAAGGAAAAATGCTTTCAGTTTTGATCTCTTGTGCTATTGTTAGCAGTTTATTCCACACCAATGCTACTTTGCAAAATCTGCTGATTGCAGACACAGTACATTACTAGTACTTACCCTCAATGCTGCAACTAGTTCCATAAACAGCCACCTCCACTGTGACGTTTAGGTCAATATAACGTCTGACTCCCAAGTCATACGTAATGTTCGCCCAGGCGTATTCTATTCCTGTTACATTTTTCCAGGTCAGGTTGCCTGAAGAGATATGATTGTTTAGTGTCTTCGTAATGTTAGAAACCTCGTTATTTTTTGCCACAATTAAGATCTTGTTCTGGAAGGTGCCATTGAGATGAAGATACCGGTAACTAAACCTTTTGGCAATAGGCCGGGGCTCAGGGTTCCATAAAAAAGCATTTGTATCAGCCTGTGAACAGAGGAACACAGCAGTTGTGTTCAGAAACACAACTGATCTGTTTGGATTAGGATACAGAATGGTGGACACAAGGAGTTCTATCCCTTGATCTTCGCTTAGTTGTCCGTCTATGCTGGTTTCCTTCAGAATGTTCAAGTCAACTGTGTTTTTAAAATCCTCCATCCTTTCAGCCCAGGTGGCAAGCTGAACCCCCCAATATGTCCGATTCGACACAGGGATAAGCTGCTGAAAGACACACTTGCCACTTACACTGGGATAACAGCCAGAAAAGACAGCCAGGGGACCACTAGACCAAACATGTGAACCAGCCAAATCTGCCCAACTTTGAATCCAGACATTTGCATAGGGTGAGAGGGAAAAATTCAGAGATGTTCCTGCTGCTGCTTGATAAATGGTGCCATTGAACCAGACTGGAGCCGTTAGGAACACTGAAACCTGGTGAGACTGGTTGGAGTTAATAATGAAAATCTTGGTACATGTTTTAGTGCAGTTATATTCAGTTCCTAGATCTTCAACAGGATAAAGGAGTGCAGTGTTAGCAATGTCAGCAGTGGCATTGGTGTCATTAGTGAATAACTGTTGAACGAGGGCCCATGCAGAGACAAATTGGTCCGACTGAATTCTAACTGTTCTAGTAGAAAACTGACCTTTTTGGATGAAATCTGTAATATTAGGAATAACAACAGACTTGTTGACTCCATCTGGAAGTTGGATTCTGTTTGTATAATTAGTTTCAGGAATGGAGATGGTGACATTGGCAGGACACTGAATGGAAGCAATTGTTACCTGCAGGTTATAAGGCTGTTGACCAAGAGTTCCACTGTCAAAAAAGGCTGTGATAAATTCAGTTCCCATTCTGTACAGCAAAGGAATATCTAGAATAAGGAAGGAAAGAAACTGTTAATAAAAGCTGTAGAAAATTCAGTCCACCCAGTTAATCTGTCAGACCAGGACACGTTAGCAATTGTATTGTGCCCAGTTCTATATACAATAGGCTCTTTTGTACCAGCTGCAGCATTTCAGCTACACTGAACTCCTTCAAAGAACCCGCACTGTACAGAAAGAACCCCACAGCTCAGGTAGGCCCTCTGATGAAGACTCTTTGCGGTTGAAGCGCTGGGGCATTTGGGCTTCCTTTGTTGTGACTGGCCTGCAGGGTTGTGTTATTTTGTCATTAGACATTCAGAGTAAGCCTTACTTGCACTAAAATGCCTTTAATGCAGCTCAGTTGAGCACCATGGTGCCTTCTGTAGAGCACAGTTTCTTTTAAGGAGTTCACTGACCTAAGCTGCAGCTGGCCACCCTTGAAACTGCTCACATTTCTCTGCAGCGTGAATGCATTCTCTGGAACTGGCAGAGCATTCCAGATACACCCCTGACTGGTTACCCAGTAAAGGACTCTGTACCCAACACTCTCCAACAGTTATTAGCAACAGGAGAGAGAACTGGCAGAGGTACAGCTGCTGTAATGTTTGCTGCTAATTGAGACAACAGTGTTTCATGAAATAAAAGAACAGGTCATTGGGTGTGCCTGATGGCCCCTGCGGGCTATTTGTATGAAGCTGTAAGATTTATCAGTATTTAGGAATGTACAATTTGAAGCTAATTGATGTGGCATTAGAGTGCAGACTTGTGATCTAGGTTTGAATCCCACCTCCACTGATTCACTGTGTGACCTAAAGCAAGTTCCATGAGCTCGCTGTGCTTCAGTCCTACCTGTGAAATTGAGTTGAGGCAGGATCTCTGTCTATATATATATATATATACACTCACCGCCAGTTCAAGACTCAGCTGAAAGACTGCTGCTTTAAGGACTAGACCCCCCTTATAGGTTCCAGGGGTTGGGCCACATAGGTTCTCTTATTTACTAAAACTGTACCACCATGAGCCTTACTTTGCTTTGTTACTCGCTGTCTCTCAACTACTGTCACCATGTATTGCCAAATGTAACAACTATAACCTGTCACTGTGTATTACCTGCTTTTGTTATGTTCTTGTTATTTTGATGTTTCTACTCTGTGCCACCTTATGTGGCCTGGGTCATGCCTAAAAACGGTCCCTGGGATCGGTGCACCTACCCAGTTAACAAAGTCATAAATAAAAATAAAATAAATAAAAATATACATCATTGGGGTGCGGACACACCCCTATAGTTAGGGTTGAGTAGCCTGTTCAATGTTAAACCCTAATTTTGCACATTAATAGCTTTGGCACCATTTGACTAACTCAGCTGACATTTTGCATGTGTTGTCTAGTAAGCAAGGTCTTGATCTGTAGGAAGTTGTGTGATAGTAGCTTGTGTGGTTTCTGAGATCTGCAGATGTTATTTTCTGAAAATGACTAATTTTTTTCCTATACCTAACATGTTTGTTTTTTTCTCTCATCTGTAGTCTACATGGAATGGAATTTTTTCCCCAAACTTGCAATGTATGTGTGGGATGTCCTAAGACAATGCCTTTGAAAGGTCTGGTGAAAAAATATTAAACGATTCTAGAGTTATAAGGCTTTAATGTTTTGGTTTTTCTCTTCTGAGCATGCACAGTAGGGTTTCTGAGTTGATGTTCTGGCATGAAATGAAAAGTTTAATGTCGCAGGGCACTTTTTTTTGTTTCTCTCCACTTGCTTCTCACTGCACAAAGCATTTTTTTGTGTCATGAGACCGCCATCTTGTCTCCCCCCAGTAAAAAACATGCAAAATACATTAAAAAGGTTTCTTTTTAAAAAACAAACTCTTGAATCTAGCTAAATGGGATCTGTTTCGCTACATTCAGGAGTTTTTTTTTTTTTTTAATGCCAGAAATACATTTTCTGGACAGCCCAAAACCCAGGCTACCCAGCTAGGTGAGAGGAGCCATTCACCCACATTCTCTGAAGGAGTACAGCGGGGCTTTCTTGACTTCTGCATCCTCAGCTGGAATTTGTGCTGCGGGATGCAGTGAGAGTAGCGAGCCACTGCTCCTGTTCTGTCTGCAGCAGGCTCCATTTAATCTTATAGGGTATGTTTCCCCCACCTTCTGATTCCCATTCTGAATAATATTTCCCTGGCATCTAGTGGCACCTCCCCACCCTCCGCTCCCCATTCCTAATAAAGCTTCTCCGGTGTCTAGTGTCACCCCCACCCTCTGATCGCCATCCCCTAATAGTTTTCTGTTTTCCTAGTGTCTAGTGGCAACCCCCACCCACCGATCATCATCCCCATTATAATTTTGTTTCCCTGGTGTCTAGTGGCACCCACCATCCTCCAGTTACCATTCCTGTAATGTTTTTGCCATTTACCTGGTGTTTAGTGCCACCCTCCACCCTCCAATCATCATTCCCATAACAATTTTGTCTTTCCCTGGTGTCTAGTAGCACCCCCACCTTCCAATCACCATTCCAGTATTATTATGTTCTTCTGCTGGTGTCTAGTGGCACCTCTCTGCCTCCGATCACTGTCCCCATAAAAATGTTGTCTTTCTCTGGTGTCTAGTGGCATCCTCCACCCTTCAATCGCAGTCTCCATCTGAAAAAAAGAAAATGATCCCTCAATTTTTTTTAAACCTGCAAATAAGAAAATAGTCCCTCACTGATCTGAACACCCACCCCCATCTCCCACTCAGCACTCACCACCCCACATCCCCCAGTATGCCCCAACACACCCTCACTCACCTGAACAGGTCACAGGGTGAAGATTCACTCTCCAGTCAAAGACATGTTTTGCTGCTGGAACCGTCGACTGCAATATAAGAAACTAAGGTAAGTGTGGTCTATATATCAATGGGGTTTTCGACTTTGATGCATAACATAGCCATTTTTGCATATTTTGACAAAAAATTTTCAACATGGCCTTTTGGGGACCCCACCTCATAAACAATGGCAGTGGAATTCCGCAAGTACAGCCTGAAAGACCATTTCATGGTCACTTGGCAAAATCACCTTTCGGGTGGGATTTAAAAATTTTCACCACCCTTGTTCATGAGATGGGGACATAAGAAGGCTATGTTGAAAATGTTGTGTCAAAACATGTAAAAAATTACAAAGTTACATGCATGCATTGTTATTTTACTACGCTCACTCGTAACTTTGGTAATTTTAAATATTTTCACCCCAAATTTTCAACATAGCAATTTTTTACATCACCTCATGAATGTGACAGCTATAATTTGTCAAATCGTGGCCAAACTGTGTTTGTCACCTGTGGCATGGAATAATGCTGCAGTGGCTCGGAATGATGTTTCAGTAGGGATTTGAAAATTCTCAGCACAGCATTCATGAGATGGGATAATAAGAAAGCTATGCTGACAATTTGGTTGCTGTTTTCACTGAAATGCAAGGACAGGGTCCTCTGGACCCTGCACTTCCATGGAAACACACGTATGAATCTATGGAGGGATGGGAGCACAAAACCCAGAGGGCCCTGCACTCCCAAAGGGAAATGATACGATTATAGTGTCTCAAAAAGTAAGGAAATTCTTTAAAAAAAAAAAAATGTGCTGATGCGCCAGTTAGGCTAACTTAATGCCCCACAAGTAGGGAAATGTGGCGTTAGGGTTTCACACCTTAACACCCCCAACCCCTCAAGCAGTAAAAGTTAAAAAACATTAGGGTTTTGGGTCTCCAGAGTCTTGACAAGTCAGTGGTGGGGTTTTCCTTGGGGGTTGTCATCCCTAATGCTCACCCTTCCCCCTGTGGGACATGTATAAAGAAAGGAGATCATGTGTGATGTTTGCTCATGGAATGAGGTGGGCATAAAGGTTGACATCCCCCATTAAAGACCCCATCACTGATTCGCGAAGACTCCGAAGACCGAAAATCCAAGTACTTTTTTTCCTTTTGCTGCTTGGGAGGTGTGTTAGGGTCTGAAATCCTAATGCCACATCTCCCTACTTTTGTGTCATTGTTAAGTTACCCTAACAGGTGCAGTAATGCAATTTTTTGTGAAGAATATGTGTATGTGTATGTATATGTATGTATGTGTATACATATATACTGTATATATATATATATATATATATATATATATATATATATATATATATATATATATATATATATATATATACACACACACAAACACACACACACACACAAAATGAGATGTTGCCTTTCAGCTGTAGTAGTAGTAAAAAGCTTTATTTTTATATATGACAAGGCAGGAATACATGCCTTTACTTATAAAGAACATAGAAGAGATAATGTCCATCCTTGCCCTTTTGTAACTACTTACTCTTACAGAGCTGATAGTTTGAGGGACATAATAACTAGTAATTGGTCAATCCTATTACTTGAGCCTAAACTTAACACTATAGTTAAGGAGGGACCCCAGGTAGGTTTTAGAAGATGCAAAACATTGCAAGACATGGTAGTGTCTAACATTTTGCCAAGCCCAGCAGAACCCACTAGAGCCCACATGTCTCTTAGCCCACACCCCTTGGCCCACATAGATGTGGCAGCTGCACATATTGCAGTTATGAATCACCAGGTCTCACATTCCCCCATCCAAGAAATGTTGGGCTATGCCTGTAATTAAGTGGGGGAAGAGCTCCTCCCCCACAACCTACTTAAATCATCAGGCGGCATACCACCCTGCTTAGAGCGAGTCGCACTTGCTGACGGCATGTTGTGGTGCTCGGCTGCTCTTTCCTGTCACTGCTCCCCTTCTCTGCCTGCCATCTCGCTTGCCTCCCTTTGCTGCTTGCTCATTTGTTGCAGCCCCCCCCCACACTCCTTCCCTGCCTTCTGTGTGTTTTCTTTTCTTTTTGGGGGACTTTGCTCTGCTCCTTACCTGCCTACTACACCGTGTTTGGTTTCCTTGAGTGTATTGCTTGCGCTCCTCCTGCACTGCTCTTCCAGCTTCCTTCCAGCAGCCATGCTCTGCATCCTCCGAGTTACACGCAATTCAGTTTTCAGAGCTCTCCTACCTCCTGGGCTACTGCCGCGTGCCCTACTCCATTGCAGCCGAATGCCACCTCCTCTGACTTGGACTTCCCTTCCTGCTACCACGTTGGACACCGAGTTGCCTTCTCTTCTGCTCGCCTGCATTAGGAGCTATCAGCCTTCTTTTCCAGATGCCATTCCTCCCGCCAGTGCCTTTGCTAACGGCGATACCTGCTGCATCTTCCAGCCTATGTATGTCCCCCGGTTACCTCATTCCTGTTTATTACATGCTCATCTGATACATGGGGAATATACTTGGGGCACCTTTAGCTCCTTTTCGTAATTCTTGCTGGACCTTGGGAGTCGCATCATATGCAGGTCTGGGCGGTCATTGCTTTCTACGTAATCCGAAGTTTGGGCAGCACTTTCTTCCTGCATGATGTCGGCGTGATGCAGAGCCTCAAGGACCTATTGCATTCCTTGCACTACCTCTTTAACACTTACACATACTAATTTGGCTGATGTCTGCTTCTTGGCACATCATTTTCCTCCTAGCTTCTGGCTGACATCATTAAATCATTCCATACTAACTTCCTGTATTGGATAATTCTCCCACATCCACCTATGCTAGGGATCTGTATGGCAAGAATGACGACTTCATCATGGCCTGTGACACTTTGGGACTGCTATGCAGGTACAGAGATATATTTTCACGAGCCTTTCATGCCCTGACCTGTAAGCCATGGTACCTTGAATATTGCAGCTATTACTACCATATGGCCTTGCTGGCTGGCGTCTGTATCAGGTTATATTTTAATGGCACTATGTAGGCTCATTCTACGGCTTCCTACTCGGCATCCTGCTTACTGCCACCTGTCTTTCATATTGTTCCCATCTGCCCTTGCACCATGCTTGCAATTTAGCTTATCCTGCTTGCCATCTCCTCATATTGCCTGCTCAGTCAGAACTCTCTACATGCCTGAGGCTTCCTGACATTTGCAGCATTGCTGTCCTAGGTTTATATGGCTTGATCTTATTCAGCCATCCACTGCGGATCCTTCCTAGCCATCACCTGAGCTTCTCCATCACACTCGGATGTATACCAGGATGTCTCACCTTCCACCATACTACTAGAGTTCTGGATGTTGCTACTGTCACCTTGCTTCCAACTCTCCATTCGTCTAGGATCTCCATTACGTCTCCTCTTTGGTCTAGCCCGTTTGTTCCCACGGATGCTGCCTACAGAGCTGCTTTTCTTCAGGCCTAATATGCTCCCTTAGCTCTGCCTTCCATTGGATCATTTCTCGAGTACATCAGAGGCTTGCTTCAATTCCTGGATGCTTCTCATCATGATGCTTCAATTTCCCTGGAGTTACTAATACCGTCTCCGCCAGGACTCCCTGCTGACCTTTATTCCGTATTATCTTCCTTGATTGAACTACTGCCTCAAACATTGAATAACTGCTGTTGTAGGATGCTTATTGCCTCTCGTCCAGTTGCCAACTCTTCTGCCATGGTCTCTTCACTGCAATCCCTTGCATCCTTGATCTGCAGGATCCGTCAGTCCACAGCACCATTTCCCATCTCATAAGACTGCCTTAAAACTACTGTACTACTCGGCACTACACTAACTCAGGATATGTCTCTGTTATGATACCAATTACAACTTTGTTCCTTCCTTGGGGGTCTACCTACTTCTAATCCACACCTGCCTCACCCAGCTTGTGCCTGGAGATTTGCATTTTCCACTGTACGCCTACCTGCGGCCGTGTCAGCCAGCCAGGTGCTCCTTTACTGTGGACTCACACCTGGATGCTTAGACATCCTTCATCTATTTTTGGGATGCGTTTGCCCTGCCGTTTTGGCCATATGGAATTATTACTGCTACACTCTTCCAGGATACTTAGTTGAGCTTCTCTGAAGACCTTCGCTTCTCTGATTTATGCTCTACGGCTTCTTGGACCCTGTGACTATGTTACTTCATTTAACCAGTTTCTTCAGTTCTCACCATTTAGGATTTCTTTTCTTTCCCACGAAGGACTTGTTGGACTATTCTTCACCAAGATCTTCTAGCTGGGATATCATTCTGGTTTGAATCATATATGTCAACATTATTATGCAATCATCCAGATCTGCATGGAGCTCCAATTCCCTTGCTAGTACCATTCTCATAGCCTTACCCCTCCAGCTGATGACTCAGCTGTGCATATTACCTAGGACCTAGCCACCACATTCCATTCCTACCAGCAGACCTCCGTAGGTCTGGCTGCATTTTCATGTTACCTGGAGCTAGCCACCTCACTACTTACCTCACCAGCTGATGGATTTGCTATGCGTCCCGCTGAGGGACTAGCTGCCACATTCTCTTCCTACTTGCAGGCCTTCATAGGTCTGGCTGCGCTTCCTGTTACCTGGGGCTAGCCACCTCTCTCTTACCTCACCAGCTGATGGATAAGCCGTGCATCTCACTGAGGGCCTAGCTGCCACGTCCTACTACTACCAGCAGACCTTCGTAGGTCTGGCTGTGCTTCCTGTTACCTGGAGTTAGCCGCCTCTCTCTTACCTCACCAGCTGTCGGATAAGCTGCACATCTCGCAGAGGAACTAACTGCCACGTCCTATTCCTTCCAGTAGACCTCCATAGGTCAGGTTGCATTTCATGTTATTGGAGCTAGCCCCCTACCTACTTACCTATCCAGCTGATGGATAAGCTGTACATCTCGCCGAGGGATTAGCTGCCACGTTCTCTTACTTATCAACTGACTGACTTGGTGCATTTACTTGCTATTTCCATTACAGCCTGCCCAGATTCTAGCTCAGCTCTTTGACTGTCGCCTTCTACATCATCACCTACGCATGTACTCTGCTCCTTCCAGAGATGGATGCTGAACCTTTGCTTCCCGGATCTCCTCTCCGAAGTCTTCCTTCCCTGCTGGAGTGCTTCATCGCTTGCAACTCGTCATTTCAACTTGTATCGCCCTTGGATTCCACTCTACTTCCTTCTGGCCTGCTCATGGATTATCGGAATTGGAGGTTACTACTTGGATGCTTGCTTTATTCACCTGACATGTCACGATTCCCTTTGTCTTCAGTTCTCAGTTTCTCTGGATTGAGTTCTACTATTGGGGGGGTTTGGATTAGCCGATTAAAATATTTAGGATTACTCTCATTTAGTATGCCCAGAAGGATGGGCAGGTCAGTAGCCATGGGTCCTCAGAGGTTTCCCCACGGGGGGGGTTCATCTCCTGCATGCTACTGGTCACACTCTCCGGAGTTGGAGGAGGTGGTCTTCTGCTACTCATATTCTTGGGGGTGTCTTCCTGCTCAACTCCATCAGTCAGATACAGAACAATCGTCGATATCATAATTTTTGGGGGTGTCTCATAATTCTGGACTAAGCTTCTTCCCTACAGGTGGGATACAGAGAAAGGCCAAAACCATCATTTCACAAGTGACTCATCAGTTCAAGCATCTAAGCACCTTGCATATATTATCCAGTTCACATGTACTATAATCACTGACTTGCTCATGTCTATGCTAAAGTACCTAAGCACGAATAATTTCATATTACTAGTAGCCTGCAAGCCTTATCCTACTTACTGGTCTGGCCTCTGTATCCAAGCACAACCTACAGCATCCAGCTACAGTATGCAACATAAGCACTGAGCTCTGAACCACAGTTAACAGGGAATATGGTGAAAATAAAGCACTTTATTATCTGTGACACAAAAGGAGTTATTTATTTGTTAAACTGTAGTTTTGGCTCTTTCTAGATGGGATGCACAACACATAGCTTTAAAACCGGAACAGGAGAACACATCCGAGCACTAGCTAGAGGACACAAAACTGATGCCATAGTTAAGCATGTGAAAAACAACCGGGCAGGAACCCACAATATTAAGTTTGTGGAAATAGAAGTTGTCACAGCAGGACCGGTGGGGGACCTTGAGAAATAAATAGGGAGAAGAAAGAGCTTTTGGATCTATGATTTGGAGGCCAGAAGGAAAGGAAAGGAATGAATGAAAGTATTGATTTGGCAGCCTTTCTAAATAAATTTAGATGCTGATTAACAAGAACGAATATAAACAAGTGAACACAGTGAATGGTTTGCTTTGAGTGTTATGTTTATAACAGTGTTCCTGAATTTGATGAAGAAAAAAAGTGTAGTGCCTGGGCTGCAGCACACTGCCATTTGGGACCCATGAGAAATTAAGTCCATAAAGAAGCATTTAGAGATATGAACAATTTAATGGAATTTTTATATTTATCTACGTTTCCCAGTTATGACAAGTTGTGCACACCCCATGAAATATGAAATGTGCAATATACAGGACATGTAATATGTGAGCTAGTAAAAGGTTTTTTACCATGCATCCAGTGAGAGTAACTGATGTTTTTTTAATTTACTTCAATCTGTCTGTGATTGGATGACATATCACATGTCTGATTTGAATCACTGTATGTAATGGGCACTATGTTCTTGCAAATTAGATAAACTCTGATGATGCCTGGCAGACGCCAGGAGAAACATTAGTCCAGAGCGGTTCTGCCACTAGCTTTATGCTCACTGTACGTGGGTGCACTATGCACTTTAAATAAAACAAGCATTTGTCAATGCCGAATGTTGTCTACTGGCATTGGCATTGGTAGTGCAGGAGTTAGAGATGCATAATAGGAATGGCAGTGAAGTATTGAACTGATGCCAAATTCACCCCCACACTGCAGAGACGCATTTTCAATGTAGGCATTTTGGGACCTCCCCTCATGAACAGTGGCACTGTGATTTTGTTAATCTGTCCCAAGCGTTCATTTCCCACAGAGACCACGCCATTGTACGCCACAGGTGCAAAAAAAAAATTGGGGGCAGGATGTGAAAAATGACAGCTGTACTGTTCATAAGGAGGTGTGAAAAAAATTGCCAGTGTTGAAAATCTGGCATAAAAATATTGCAAATTTGCGAAGTTACAAGGGTGCGTGGAAACTGCGCAACACATGCTAGTAACACAGTCATTTTATGGACTTTCATCACCACATTTTCAACATAGGCATTTTAGGACCTCTGCTCATGAACAATGTCACTGTCATTTTCTTAATCTGTCCCTAAAACTGATTTCCCACAGTGACTATGCTATTCTGCGCCGGAAGTGCGAAAACACATTTCAGCCAGGATATGTAAAGTGACAGCGGTACTGTTCATAAGGAGATGTGGAAAAATGCCAGTGTTGAAAATCTGGAGTGAAAATATTACAAATTCATGAAGTTACGAGCGTGCGTGGAAACTGCACAACACATGCTCATAAAACAGTTATTTTTTTTTTTCACTAAATTTGCAACATAGGCTTTTGAGAGCCCACCTCATGAACAGTGGCACTGTTGTTTCGTTAATCAGTCCCAAAAGGTGATTCCACACAGTGACCATGAAATCACCTTTTGGGATGGAATAACACCATGACAGTGACTGAATTCATGAGAAGGGGTCTCAATAACCCCATGTTGAAAATTTGGAGCCAGAATTCCCCAAAATGCCTGAGATATGAACCAAAGTTGAAAAAACCCTATTTATGCCATTATACAGCTTACTGACATTTCTTCAGTTTAGTCGGCTTTGAAGAGCGCAGATGTGTTCCCGGTCCACCAAAGATTGTCGCGCCATGGTCCTGAGTTAAGTATGGGGTGATGGGGTGTGGGAAGGCAGTGTGCGCAGAGGGTGGGCGCGGGTTGGGAAGGGGCCACCGTACTCAACGAGGGACCGTTTTCTGTTTTACAGGTTTTAAAAAAAAAGAAAAACATTGTGGGAAGGTTTTTTTTGTTTTTTTACAGGGGCATTTGGCACACTGGGGAGAGCTCCCAGCATGCCACCTGAGTGTTTTGGAGGGGGGTCTGTTGCCGACGGGGGATTGGGCACCCCTGATGGCACATACCGAGTGGGGAGGGCAAGAGTCGAGGAGGATTGGGCACCCCCCTTGGCACACAACAAATGTGGGGGGGGACATTATGCCGATGTGGAGTGGGCTCCCCCCTTGGCAGATTGAACTGGGAATGGGGGGCTGAATCCAATGGGGATTGGGCCCCCTGTCAGCAAAAAAAGACTGTTGGGGGGCACATGATGCCAAGGGGGATTGGCACCCCCTCAGCACACAGTTCAAATGGGAGGGAGGACATTATGCTGACAGGGAGTGGGCTCCCCCGTCAGCACATGAACTGGGTCGGTGCATGCCGACAGAGGGATTGGGCACCCCTGAAGTCAACATTGTGGCAGGCAGCGGCAGTCACTGCCGCCATGTTTACTGGAATGCTTCACCAGTAAGGGCACATCGGGAGGCATGTAATTGTGCTACTGCATGACAAGCTTGCCTGTCATTGCAGCGGCACTTTTCTTAGATGTGGTGGCCACTTTACATATTGCTGGTGTCCACGCCTGCATGCTGGCTTACTGGGGAATGAGGGACGCACCTATTGTTGTGTGCCCTGCATTCGCCCACAGTGACCGTACCTTCAAATCTGCTACTACTGCAATATGTTGGCTGGTGCGCAAGCACGAGCCAACATAAAAAGGACTTCAGCAAGACTCTGTGGTCCTGGTGCTTTTTGTGTCTTTGATGCCTATCTAATTGTTTTACATGATAAAAATAAAGATCCATAAAGACCTTATTTTCAAAGTTGTCCTACTCACAAATGTTGCTAAGTGATATATTCATAAACAAAGAAGAATATTTACAATAAAGAGTAAATACACAAAACTACAATTAAAAATAACAAACATAATGGCAAAGCTGAAAGCCTGAAGTTCAGGGGGCAGCCTGTGACAATCCCCATGCCTCGCACTGAGCCCTTTCTAAATTGGCACACCTCAAGCATCCTCTGGATGCCCAGTTCTTTGCTTACTGCGATGTGGCTGTTAGCTCAGTTCCTGCTTGCCCTCCTCATACCTGGTTTGCTACATGGCTGTGACTTACATCATCCCTTCTGTTCTGCTCACCTCCTGACAGCCCTCTTGGGTCTATGGCTGTTGCTGCCAGTTCTCTGTGTCCTGAGTTTCCAGACTGCTTCTGCTTCTCTGCCCCCCAGTGCTGCGGTGCTTGGTGACTTGATTTCAATTCATCTCGGTGGCTTCCTCCTGCCCCTTAGGGTTCTGGGCAGTCCTCCAGTCATCTGCCACTCTGTTGCTGTGCTGCTACTCTGGTTGCCTTGGGGGGACTATTCTGTTTTTTGTTGCCACCCTGCATCCCTTTTTCTGAGGTTGCTTAGGGCCTTTTGCCCCGCTTGCTGGTGGGGGGGGTCTGCCTTTTTGTCTTGGACCAGCAGAGGAGGGCATGATTCCTGTTGCCTAGCAGTTGCTACTCCTGTGCCTTCTGCCCCCTAACATTCCTGCTGGCTTCCTGAAGGTTGCTTCATGGGCTTCCAACCTTCTGCCCCTCCTGTTCTTGCTCCTGGTGGGGGCTGTTAAGCTTCTTCCCCTGCCTGTTGTTTCTTGCTGGGCCAGCAAGCTCCCCTACTCAGTTGGGAGTATTTGCTGGAGCCGGATCCTTCCCCCTACTTGCTCCACCTCACTGTCTCTGCCTCTCTGCCTGCTGCCCTGCATTGCCTGCTGTACTGTCTGCCTCAGGATCCCCACATTCATGCCTGTGGCCATGCCCTACCTCTTGGGGCCTCTCTGTTGCCTTGTCAACCCAGAAGTTTGTGCTGCCTTACCTCTCAGAGGTCCAATATGCTTTCTTGACTTAGTGCTGCTTCTTTATCCCCATGACCAGGTTTGCTCCAGGTGCTATGTGGACCTATTCTCCATAACTACCACCAGCATACCGGGAGGCTGTTCATTTCTCTCTGCAGGGCTCACTTTTATCATTACTTATTACCATTCATACTCTGCTTACTACTTTCATACAACTGCCTCACAAACAGATAATGGGAACACACCTCAAAAGCATATGGGCACGCTCCTTCATGCCACCATGCATAAACCCATGCTCAGCCCTGCAAAGGCCTAGTACACTTTCACCTCTCTGATGTCATACTGCAACACTCAGTACCCTTTGCCCTCTATGACTTCGTACTGCAACAATCAATGCCCTTCCACACTCAATGACTTCTTACTGCACAAACTGTTAAAAAAATATATAATATAGATGAACCCCCTTTAATATCCTGATACACTATACTCTAATAATAAGATCAGCGTCAGATATAATAACAAGGGAGATAGAAGCATCAAATTCATAACAAACAGAGGAGTTAAACAGGGATGTGTACTATCACTCATTCTTTTTAATTTATTTCTAAATCAAATTTTGGTGACATTGTTCAACACAGAGCACCGTATGCTGAAGGTGGGTTCCAGGTGTTCCCACTACCTGGCTTATGCAGATAATGTTGTCATACTCTCTGTAAGCTTCTTATGCATTAAAAGAAGCTTTGCTAAATTGTTTGTTTGTTGAATTTTGTTGACCCATTAAGCCCACTGGGCCTATAAGTTCCTTTTGCAGGGGCGACGGGGATACAGATGGTAAGCAACTGGAACTGAACCAGATTAAGCTGTTGGTGGTATTTTTAATGAATGAGGGAAATTTGGCCAGGACACCAGCGAAATTCCCCTACTCAACAGAGGGGATTACTCTGTCCAAGATGGCGGAAGCTCCTTTGTCTGCTAAGGAGGTGGCTGGAGAGGCAGGAGACTTGGTCTCGGCTCCTGTCTCTGACTGTATGGAGACCATGTCAGCAAACATTAAGGTTGTGCAGGACTGTTTTAGTCGACAATACCTTCAAGGCTGACCTACTGCTATGACTGCATCTCTTCAAGACCTTACTAGGAAGGACTGCTCTGACACCCTTGCTGTTTCTCTGGAGGACAATATTTTAATGACTCTTGGACGCGATAACATGGAGGAATGCAACATTAGAGGCGCTTGGCACAGGCAGAGCGCCGTTTAGCGTAACCAAACTGGAATTGCAACAGGAGTTAACGAGAGTACGAGGTGACACGAAAGGAGGTGGCAGCTCCTCTGCTCTCTCCAATGGAACCACGGGAATGCCCGAGACGCCTTCTGCACTGACGACTATGCCGGCATGTTTGGTGCTGTTGACTACTACAAATGCAGCTCAGTCAATCCCACAGTTGCCGCTTGAACATTACCCAGGTGAACTTAACACAGTCTCCGACTTGACCCCTGCTGTACAACCTCCCTCCCTCACAATTACCTTCTCAGACTGCAAACCCCCCAGCAGTGCCTACCTGGTCAGTGGAAATGGCGTTGCGTGGTGCTGGGTGGATTCAGGAACCCGAGATTGGAAAGTGGGTCTCTGGTCCATCCCCAATACGGTCCCCCCATCCCGAGGACTTCCTGGAAGAACAACAGAAGTTGCAAGATACACAGGGCTCTCCTGACCCCTTGAGCTTACCAGCGGAAATTTTGAACTTCACCCAGAACCCTGTTTTGGATATTTTACAGAAGTGTCATTCAGGAGCCGTTACTTTCACGAAAAGTATGGACACTACAGTTTCAGACTCTGGTAAGCCACCTTCTAAACAGGTGGGACTGACACGTTCTTTTTCTTCACTTTTTAAACATCCAGTTTCAGCTGCAAAATGGCATAACGCCGTATGGCTAATTTATAGAGGAGGACTGCCTGACCCTCCAGACCGTGTGTACGTGGCCAGGTCTCTGCTGAAAGACTCTTTGAAATTTTTTGCCCATGAGATATACGTTCTGATTCATGTATCAGGCGAATCCACATTTGATGTGAGTTTTCAGACGTCTCGTGAACTAGATCGATTCTAGTCTAGATACCACGCCTTGAGAAACACTGTTTTATGGACCTCTTTTCAGGCCGTCCCCCTCTCAAAACCTACCTTCAAGACCATTACGGTTATGTTTCGGAACGAGGGTGTGGATGTGTCTGACGTTGTCTATTGGTTGAAGCAGCATTGTACGGTACAGGGTCAGCCTGAAGCTATCTTGGACACAGAAAATATTTGGACAGGGGGTTGGAAGTTTAGGGTTATGTTACATACCAATGAATCTGGTCCAGTGCACTTACCTAATTCCTTTTTCTTAGGTCGTGATAGGGGGGTCCTGTTTAACCCGGGTCAGCCTAAGGCCTGTTACAGGTGTGGAGACCCCTCGCACCTTAGTAATGTATGTGATAAAATGAAATGTAATAACTGTGGTGAGATGGGACATGTGGGGATTCATTGCCAGAATGTCAGCAGATGCAACCTTTGTGAAGAGCTGGGTCATACGTTTCAAACTTGTCAGTGGTCTGCTCACGCTCAGGCGAATCATGATGGAGGGGTTGATCAATGATTTGTGATTGCTTGGGCACAAAGATTAAAACCGTGCCTCCGGCCGCGCCTGGTCTGCAGCAGCGGTGCACCCTGCTCTGAAGACCCTCGTGCCTGTGTCACCTAAGGTTATCACTCCTCAGACAGCTGCTAATGTTGAACCCCTTTTGGTAAAGGAACCCCCCAAACTGACGCAAGTTCAGTCTGCTGAGTCAGACTTAGACCACGTCCCAGGTCCCAGTACTATGCCACCTCCCAGTGAACCTACTACTGTCATGTGCCGAAGGTCAATGAGGACTGGTCCTCGACCCTCGCTGCCTCCTATGATGCCATTGTTACCCCAACCCATTGTCCTGTCAAATACCTTCAAGGTGCTTCAGCCAACTTCAGACGACGCTGAAGGCGAGTCTGACTCTTCCTCTGTCACGTCCTCTCTCCCTGATGGCACTACTGATTCAGAACTCCAGCTGGGTACCAGTCTTTCATAAAGCGTAAAGCTAAAGTTAGGCTCAAAGGAAAAATGTAGCTGGGAAGAAAGTCATGATGTTCTTAGTAACTTATATTTAGAACATGGCACAATTTGTTTGCCACACTATTAATGTTAATAGCATGAAACGATAGAGAAACGAAGGTTGGTGTTTTCCTTTTGAGACTTTGCCATTGGGTATGATTTTATTGCAGGACACGAGACTCCACACAACACAGGAGATTCGGCAAGCAAAACAAGACTGGCTTTTAGGCCCTTCGTTTTGGTCTATAGGCCAGGACCCCTGTTCGGGTCTTGGCATATTGCTAAATATTCCAGACTTCCGTCTACTGAAATTGTTTGACTTAGCTCCCGGTAGAGCCCTAGTTTTAGATTTTGTTATTGGAAATTGCCCGTACCGGGTAATAAACATCTATGCCCCCCAAATTAAGACGGCCCGCATAGCTCTACTTTCTTTAATTCGCATTTATTTGCATACTTCCTTCCAAATTTTATTTTCCGGCGACTTTAACTGTGGCCTAAGTCTTCAAGATAAAAGTTCATTTGCCACCACCAAGAAACTCTTTTGTGACTCACATGAATTAGGTAAACTAATTCACACTGCACACTTGACTGACGCTTATAATTCTTTCACGAATCGACATACCCCCACATTTCAAAAAGGAAAATTGGCAACCCGTATTGATTTTGTTTTTTTATCTCGTACGTTACCGATTGGTTCAGCTCAGGTACAGGCGGTGGCTTTCTCTGATCACAAGTTACTTTCGGTTGGTATAGGTTCAGTTGCCCCTTTTTGCAAAGGGCCGGGATTTTGGAAATTTAGCACTTCTCTGTTACAAGACAAGATGTTTCTACGGTTTCTCCTATCTTTTATTTTTGCTCGTAAATCTGTGTTTATTTGTTATGAAGACCCGATATATTGGTGGTCAGATACAAAACATGCTTTAATTATTTATCTGAAAAGTTACAGTCGACAAAAAAGTAGGAGAGACTATTTGGAATATTTACAGAAAAGAGCACACTTACAGTCGCTGCTATCTATAGCACATACGACGGGACAAGATTTTTCTCACCAAATACAATCAATACAGAAAGATATGTTGTGTTTCCAGTCCAGGCAATCACAACAATTGTACCATCAACACAAATTCAATGTGTCTGGGACACGGGAAGTAGTTTGTCCTTTTGAATCGAATTCACGACTGGTTACCCAGAAAACAATGCTGCGCCTTGCCAATTCTGCGGGGACCTTATGTTCTACACAATCTGATATCCAGCAGATTGTAACAGAATACACGACTGCTTTATTCTCCCCCCTCCCAGCTGCAATGGATGACCCTGCAACCCTGTACAAGGATCTCGGTGTTCCAATCCCTTGGAAGCAGAGTGTGGATGCGGCTTGTAATGCCATAACAGAGCTGGAGTTGACTTCGGCAATTTCCTCGTTACCCTTACGAAAAACTCCTGGTCCAGACAGTCTCCCGGCTGCTTTGTATAAAGTGCTAGGTGACCACTTAGCCTCTGAACTGACCTCTGTGTTTAATTCCCTGCTAAGTAGTGAGTCTATTCCTTTAGACTTTACGAAAGGTGCCTTAATTTACATCTACAAACAGAAAGGCGACGTCCACTCTCTTGAGAATTGGCGCGCCCTCTCTGCATGTTAAATACCGACTTTAAGATATTAATGAAAATTATTGCAAAACGTTTGACAGGAATTGCAGAAATGGTTTTGCATCCAGCCCAGTCCTGCTCAATTCCTAAAAGGCGAATCTCGGATCATCTGATTCTCCTTCGGGAATTGTTTTCCCATGGATTTGTGGGCTCAGCCTCTTGTATTATAGTTTCAGTGGATCAGAAGGCGGCATTTGATTCGGTTAACCATGACTTTTTGTGGAAAGCGCTACATTTTTTGCATGTACCGGACATTATGATCCAATGGTTGCATAAGTTTTACAGGATGGCCACGGTTGTTCCTGTTGTAAATGGTTGGGTAGGACCTATGATTCCTGTAAAAAAGAGGAGTTCGTCAAGGTTGTCCTGTGAGTCCTTTATTATATGTCCTGTTTTTAGATGTATTACTCCGATGACTGAATGTTCACCCTCAGATCCATGCCATTTCATGTTCTGCTATGCTCGCTAAGCAGATGACATATGCTTCCTAGCGGCTGATGAAGCCTCGGTGATGGCCTCTCTACAAGAATGCTCCTTGTTTGGACATTTTTTGGGAGCATGTCTGAACTTCAGTAAGAGTAAGAGTATGGGTATAAGGTTGAGATCCATCGCAGCCCCGATAAGCTGTATTGGCCCACTGCGTCTGGTGGAGGGCCCCATTCGTATATTGGGAGTTTATTTCGGAACTCGGGACTCAGATTTTTTTAATTGGGATGCTAAACTACAACAGGGTCGAGTAAAAGTTGCTTCTTGGAATAGAGGACAAATTGGGAAAAAAAAAGGGCATATTTAATTAAGACATATTTGATACCACTGTTTCTTTATTTAAGTTATGTATTTCCTATACCGAAACAAATGGAAACTGCAATTTTCAGCCTGTTCTTTCAGGCGTTATGGGAGCAGGCTGAATCCGATCAAAAGGAATATTACTTATCTACCCATTATGGAGGGTAGTGTGTGTATGATTAACCCCTTGTTGTTTTTTTCTAGCATTTTTTTCACAGCAAATTTGCGTCCTCTTCTGATTAACTCTCAGAGAGGCTGGGAAGCATGGTTTTATAATTCCTGTGGAGTTTGGTTCCACCAGTGGGAACATAACTCTTTACGTGTGTTGCGAAACAATGAAGACATGCCGTTATACGTGAAACATATGTTCCTATGCTTAAAGCAATGGAAAGTATCGCCTCAGATGCTTATTGCTCATTCTCATAAGACTCTATATAAGTTACTTCTTTCTTCTGTCTGTGTGACGCAGTCCCCTTTCGATAAATGTCCAGTCCAACATCGTTCTTCCCTTTTATCCTTGTTGTGCTGTAAAAGAATACCTGCACACATGTGGGACTTTCATTGGCTATCTTGCCATGAAAGGATAAATGTTAAAGCTAATCACAAACACAAACAGTTTCAAGAAAGATTATGTTTCTAAGCCGTTATGCAATGCTGCACTGGAGCGATATCTCATCTATTTTTGAATGTACATTTATTCAGCAGTGGTGGGGTTTTTTGGCACAAAAGTGGGCTACTCCGATATTTAGGTCTGTATCCTTTCAGACGGTCATGTATGGTGTGTTTTCCCCTCAATGGTCCTCTTGGCATACAGACACTTTAAACCTTATTTTAGTTGTGATTAAGTGGAATATTTGGATGGCGAGATGTCAGTTTACTCTACAGCAAAAAGACTGTACATATTTAGAAATTGAACAGAAAATTGTGAAGGACTTAAGAACCATCTATGAACATGAACAGGCATTGCATACAGAGTCTACGCTGCTCGCCTTATGGACTGCACTCCCTTGGATAACTGATTCTGATTCAGCCATGACTTGATGGATAATTCTTACTTTTCCTATTGTATTATTTTCCTTTTAGGTTTGCATCTTGTTATGTAAAGTATTACATTTGTTGGTTATTTTTTTTTCTGTTTTGGAGTATGTTACACGATTTCTTGTTTCAATAAACCTTTCCCCTACTCTTTTCGATAAGTGCCATGTGATCTTTAACATCCACCTGAACTACCACCAATCCAGGCAGATGGGACCTCGGTTTAACGTTTCATCCGAAAGACAATACCTCAGAAGTGCAGAACCCCTTCTCATGCTGCACTGCAGTGTCAGTATTGGGATATTAACCCAAGTGCCAGATGTGGGAACTGAACCCACAGCCCTCTGATCTCCCTGCCTCAGAGGCGAGTATGCTACCTACTGAACCACTGACACTAAGAATGTGCAAATATGGATCTTGAAATAAATTATGACAAAACCAAGATAATGATTTGTGGAAACAGTAATTTTAATAACAAAGGGAAGTATAAAAATAAAATATAACAATCTGAAATTAGATATTGTAAACAACTTTTGCTATATGGGGATAATCTTTACAAATAAACTAGGTTGGGGAAAACACAGAAAGGAGGTGAAGCAGAAGGTGAGGAAATGTTTACCTGCTGTAGCCAGTTTTGCCCACACATTTGGTGGTAGCTTAGTCACAGGTTTTATTAAAGTGGTCAATGCAAAAATTAAAAAGCCAGGTCCTTTATGGGGCAGAAATATGGGGGCTAGAAAACAACAACCCTTTCGAGTCAACACAACACATTTTACAAAAAATTATAAGGCCCCTGCCCAAGGGGCCTCGTCCACATTAGTAAGAATGGAATTGGGTCAATTAACCATACAATGTAATACAGAGAAAAGGTTAACCAAATATTGGCTGAAAGTCTGCACAATGTAGGAAACAAGACTCCCCCGTGCTTGCATAGTGAAGACCATTAATTACATCGGCCAACAGACAATTTTGCCAAGTCTTAAGGTTATTGAAAACATTGTAAAACCCTGTGGTTCATTATACTGTTTGACTGAAATATTTGTTAAGCCTATAGATGAAATCCATGTCTTACTGAAGGATAGAATAAGTGCAGTACATATACAGAAAGAAATGGGTTTGTGCAAGCAATGCAAATCAGCAATTGGCTGGCAAAAAGAACAAAAGACAATTTTGCTGTAAAAACTACCTAAACCTTGCAAAAGATCCAAATAGAAGGAAGATTCTAACAAAATTTCAGTTTGAATATTATGAAAGTCAACATACTAAAGCTTTTTACAAACATAAAATGACAGATAAAATATGTAAATGCGAGAAAGGGTAAGACAACATATACCACTTGCTGATTTTGTGTCCATTGTATAATGAAGCTAGAAAATTATTTCTGGGGGAACTTTCAGCCTCATTAGATTTGGAACCAAAACATAAAACTACATAGCTTCTCAAATCAAATAAGGTATCGATATAGATATATATATATATATATATTAGAAAGAATCATTTCTATGTGTAAAGTTATTGATACAAAGAGACCACATATCAATCAAGACACTGAGGGAAAGCAAATGTATCTGACAGAAACTTATCTTCCTCAATGCTATATTAAATGGAAAAGTTACAAAATTATGAAGGTTAATGAACAGAAGGGGAGTTTATAGAAACGTTTAATCTGTGCTCATCCGAGGAATTATAAAAGGGATATGATCGTATTACGCAAGTGATAACACACAACGAGGTGTGGGTTACGTGCTGATAAGAGCACGCCCAGGGGCATATAACACTTATGGACCTCTGGGCGCAGTTCATCAGCATGTAACCCACACCTCGGAGTGTGTTATTGTGCTTATAAAATGGGCTGATAAGTAACTAGTTCATAATAAAAAATTAAAAATAAAAAAATTAGTAAAAAGATGTAAAGTAAGGTTTAAGAGTGAGCCAGTAAAAAAAATAGTCCCTCACTGGTCCAGATACAGAAAGAAAGGTACTGGTCAAATTGTTTGTTTTTGTCTCCTGACAATGTATTTGTAACTGAGAGACAGTGATTTTTATTTTGTTGTCTCGTCATACTGTATTGCTAACTGACACACTGTGATTTTAATTAAATCTGTGGTTCATAAGTAGTAGAGCGGGGATTTCTTTGATAGCGAGCATGCTGTGCGCCACTGTGTCATTTCAGTGACAATGAGCGTGTTCGTTGTTGGGGACTTTTATTTATTTTCTGGTTTGTTTTTAAAACTTAAGTATAGATTTAAATTGTTTCTTGTTGATTGCAGTCCAGTGAGTTTTCCAGGAGCGAGTAAGTTCATGGGCGAGTGTGTCATATAGGAGCCGCCGTACTGCCGGGTTTTCACTTCCTGGTTTAGCAGTCACTGTACTGCTTGGTTTTCACTTCCTGGTTGTTGTGAGGGAGAGTGAAAGATAGTAAAATGAAGAAAAAGTATATGTAGGGAAAAAAATGTTGTCCTGTCATCGATGTTGGGTGAACACCAGAATGGAGAGTGCGGTTGTGGTGCTGCTGATGTTGGGTTTACTGTTAGCAGTCAGTGATTTAAAATGCTGGGAGGAATCGACACATCAATCTGCACTGCCAAGAACAAACAGAAAGAAAAAAAAACATGAACAGGTACTAAGTTTGTGAATTTATTTGGGTGGAGAAAATGGGGGAGTCTGTTGTTTTACTTGCAAGTTTGAGACACTGGTAGTGCTCTCTCGGTGCAGCGGTCATCACTTACTGTGAGCTCTGCCAGCCAGTGTTTTGGCTTATGCTTGGCAGAGGTCACTGATTTGTTGTTGTGGTGGGGCATGTTGGTGGGCAGTAGTCCCAGTTGGCAAGATACATGCTGATAAGGACACGGCAGAGACTGCCTTCTAGCCAGTCGGGATTCTGGATTTGTTTAGCCCATTTTATAAACGATTGTATGTAACATGATCCTAGATGAAAGATACAAACTGATTTATGAGTCTTGACTTTATATGTCATATTTTTTAATAGCAATATTGTAGTGACAGAATCTGTTGATCAATAAAGTTTGACACTGCACTTGAACTGCTGCACAAACTTGCCCCCCCCCCAAGGGATCGGTTTCCTGTATCTATGAGCCGTGCCAGAAGGGGGTTGGGCTGCCTGACCTGAAGCAGCTGTTTCAAGTCTTCTGCTTTTCCTTGGGTGTTTGAACCCCAACATTCCTTGGCATAACTACAGCTATGCTTCCAGAAGGTAAGCCTTCAGCTCCTCTGCGGTGAAGACCTTCTGTCAGTAAAAGACCTCAGTCAAGCCTTTGGCTGCTCTGTGGTGAAACATAGAAACATAGACTTTGACGGCTGATAAGGACCGCTTGGCCCACCTAGTCTTCCCATTTCCCTACCTAGAGGATAAGCTGCAGATCCTATTTAACCAACAGCCTATTTCTTCCTACCCCCTCAAAATTGCCTTTTGTCTGCCCCATGCATTCTTGAATTCTCCCACAGTTTTAGACCCCACAACCTCCTCAGGAAGGCTGTTTCATGCATCCACCACCCTCTCTGTGAAAAAATACTTCCTCACATTTCCCCTGAGCCATCCCCCCTCTATCTTCAAATTGTGTCCCCTTGTTCTTCTACATCTCTTTTTCTGAAAGATGCTACCCTCTTGGACTTTGTTGATTCCACTGAGGTACTTAAATGTTTCTATCATGTCCCCTCTCCTCCTTTCCTCAAGGGTATACATATTCAGCTCCTTTAGTCTCTCCTTGTATGGATTCTCTTGCAGACCCTGCACCATTTTAGTTGCCCTCCTCTGAACTGCCTCCATCCTGTCTATGTCCTTGTGGAGATGGGGTCTCCAGAACTGGACGCAGTACTCCAGATGGGGTCTTACCAACTGTCTGTACAGGGGGATAACAACTTTCTATTTTCTGCTGGTGATGCCTCTCCCTATACATCCCAGTATCCCCCCAGCCCTCCCTACTGCCTTCTCACATTGCTTGCCAACCTTAAGGTCATCTGATATGATTACACCCAGGTCCCTTTCCATTTTTGTTGTTGTTACTACCTCCCTCTTGTCAGAAGGAGACCTCGAGTATAGCATGCCCAACTGGAACCTGAGTTTTTTAGTCATTTCATCTGATGCCTGGAGGGATACTGAGCTGAATCCTTGGATCCTCTAAGGTTTCCTACACAAGGGTTTTTTCCCTCACCTTCATATCGACAGTCATAAACTTAGCTGCCTAATTTGGAGTTAGTTTTTTTTCTGCCAGACTAGCTTGAATTTGAATGGTGTTACTTCATCCATTCTTTACTGGTTGTCGTGTTTGTAGCCTTCCATCTTCCATAGCAGAAGTTGATGTTCTGGCAGTTCTACTACATACCTTCAGTTTAACTTTTTGTCTTCTTTCCTAAGGTAAAATACAGTAAGCCAGCCATATGCAAGTTGTGCTTTTCTTCAGGTGATATTTAGTTTAGTTTTATCATAGGCCCTAAAGTCCTGGCCCAGCGTTTCAGACCCATGGGCTTCTTCAGGGAGGAGAAAAGGGCCTCCTACGTCTAACATTCTGCATTTCATTAATAACATGTTACATTCCCAAAACTCCTCTCTGACAGTGCTACAATCACTTTTCATATATGATCACCACTATCCCACAGACACATGGCTCACTGTGTCTCCCTCATTGCCAAGTTCTGGTCTGGGACTGTTCCACCCCTACCTCTCATCCTGTCTCTCACAAACTAACCCCTCAGTGTATTCCCTTCGACACAGGGACCCACATGCCTTTTCTCTTCCGCATCCCCATTCCACTGCAGGCCAGTCTGCTTTTTCCTACTGTCTCCCCTACTCTGGAACAAACTACCCTCTGATCTTCCCCTATACCCCTCTGTCTCCTCTTTTAAAAGACTACTCAGTGTCGGCCCGGTGGCACTGAGGGTTGAGGCACTGGACGCCACACCTCGCACTGCGCTAGTGACCTGGGTTCAGGAGTGAGCTCAGGTGCCAGGGATCAGCAGGGAGGGTTGAGGTTCGAGTGCCCTTGTGGTGCTGTCCTCCCCGGGAGAGTGGGGTGGGATGGCTCAGCATGCCGGTGGCCCCTGATGGAAACCGGGGGGGGCACTGCAGCAAGCCGGGCAGCATGTAACTAGCATGACCGATGCAGGCAGGGTTGCCATGTGCCAGTGTGTCAGGGTGTGTGCCACGTGAGGGGGAGGAGCTTAAGTCCTAGAAAAACCCTCCACTAGCTGGATAGGTGATGGCTCCACAGTGCCTGCTGCCACATGTCCATAACTGGACCTCCGCCTCTGCCCCTTGAACTCCCCACGGACCTAGGGGCTGGAGGTCCTGTGGGGAGAGCTAACGACTTTGAGGAGATTGGGAGTCTCAGTGGGTGGTAGAGTGGCAGGCTAGCTGGCAGCCTGGGAGAGTTCCAGTCTGGTGGGGTGCTATAAATAGATTTAAAAAAAGAAGACTACTCAGACTTTTCCCCTCTTCTCAGTGTTCACACTCCTCCTCTCTTCAACCAGCTTGAGCCCATCATCCAGGATGCTACTGCAGCCACTACCCAAGTTATTTCTTGGCTTATTCAAATTGTGCTGCTGACTTTTCCAAGTGTTGCACTGGGTTTGCAAACATTGCTCCTGGTGTGTTAATAGGTTCCTAGCTACTTATTTTTATTTATTGTTCCTGCCCAAATATGATTCTGTGTAACTTGCATTTGTCCATGTATCTTAAATGTTTTGTATACTGTGTATATTTTTTATATTGACTGTATAACTGTACTTGTCCATTGATTGCATAACTGTACCTCCATGCTTCCCTACCCTGGGTCGCACCAGGAAATGAGCTCTGGCTCAATGTGCCTTTCCCGGTCACCACATTTTAAATAAATAAAAAAAAAAAAGTCAATAGTTCATTTCCATTCTGCTACTGTTTGTTCAGAAGATCATGGATAATCACTAAAAAGTAATTTCTTCAAAGTGCAGACTCATCACAAGAGTTAGAGCATCCCGGCAGCGTAGCATTTTCTACAGTGCTAAATCCCACACTACCAGGAGGCTCGTCTCTTGTAGTGAGTCTGAACTCTAAAGAGATCAAATCACTTTCTAATGATTTTTCACAGTCCTCTGAACAGGCGTTAGTAGAATGGAAACAAACAATTGATCACATATGAAATGTGATCCTAGCACTGTCAGAGAGGAATCTGGAGAATATAACACATATATTTATGAACCACAGAGTGCTAGAAGTAGGAGGCGCCAAACACTGGACCAGGATGTTGGGGCCTATGCAAATACTAAAATAAATGTTACTTGATGAGAGTTACAACTTGTGTTGCTGACTTACTGTATTTTGCTGGTCATTGCTTCATCAGCCCCTGTACTGAAAAAATCAAGATATAGAAGCAGAAGGGTACCCCATTGATCACACTGGTAATGCATTCTTCCTCAAGCTAAATTTGGCCAACGGATCACCATCCTGTGGCACCTCCAGGGGTGAAACCCTTCTTAAAAGTGCCTGCAGCACCTCAAAAAGGGTGCCAATTTGCCTTAAACAGACAGTGCAAAAGGCCACCAAAGCCACAAGCTAATCATGCGAGAAATCCTTAGTTTGCAGAAGCACAACACTTCAAGCTACCATCTGCACTTGTTACTCATCGTTGCCCACTAAACCAGTGAATGGCAAGGCTGAAAGCCTGGGGTTAGGTGGGGCAGTGGGCAACAGTTGTCAAGCCCTCCACTAAGTGCATCAAAAGCACACATGCCCCAAGTATCCTCCAGGTGACAGTTTCTTTGCTCCCACCATCCTCACCCTCTTTTCTGGTGACTCACCTCTCTCTTTTTGGGCTTCTTCCCTAAGGTACTGTTAGCCAAAGGACCATCGTCCTGTGGTACCTCTAAAAGTGAAATCTTCCTCAAAAGGGATCCTGTGCCTCCAGTACTCCAAAAAGGGTGGTATCTATCTTGAACAGACAGTATGAATGGCCAAAGAAACCACAAGTGACTCATGCTTGAAATCTTTACATTGCACATGCACAGCACTCCAAGCCACCAACTACACTAGTTACTCCTTACATAGTTGCTCACTGAATCAGTGAACATATTTCAGGAATCTGCACAAATTCATGTTTCAGTCATCACATTTTAAAGTGCTTGTTGAAATGAAGTCTATGTGGTAGCATTTCTTGTTTGTGGGATTAAAATCTTCCATACTGTTTAGATGCATTATATTGAATCATCCTTTGATCGTATTTGCTATTAACTCTAAACACCTGCAAGCCCCACAAATAAACATCCCTCATAAACAAGGTCACTCATTTATGGTATTTGAAGTAATGAAATCACATTTTCAGACTTTGCCATTCTGGTACTGCACTGGTATGTGCTAGGGCCTCCTCTCTGAGCCCATGACTAGATAAAACTCCGCAAGAGACCGGGCTTTTGAAGTTGCGGCACTAATTCTGTGGAACACTCTCCCAATAGGCCCTGAGGAACCCCCCCACCCCCTCAGCTGAGGCCTTTAAAAAGGGAACTAAAACATTATCTATTTCTGCAAGCTAAAAACATAAAGCACTGTAACACAAGAGTACTGGGGCAAGGGTTACCCAAAAAGGGCACTGGCAACAAAGCCAAGTTTTCAAGGAAAACTTGATTCTGTTGCCAGTGCCGCTTTTTGGGTAACCCCTGCTCAGTGCTTTTGTGCTGAGGTTCTTTTCTCTTTTAACTTGCTTTCTTATTGTGGGTCCATCATTCCCCAAACCGACAAGACCACATTAGGGCTGGCTCATTTTCCCAGGGGTGAGATACAGACAAGGCACATGGATGAATCTTGTGTAGGACAAAACATGTGTCTGTGCCTTCTGTTCTCACTCTCTGCAGATTGTATGAGAGGCCCTGTGGCACCATACATTCCTGCTTAAAGCAGAACCAGCTTAGATTTTCATGATGATTTGTGTATATATTTTTATTTATTTATATATTGGAATCTCGGATAACACCTTTAAGCTAAAATCTCATTTACAAATGTTCCTCGTTGTAAGGCAATAGACAAGGTACGTAGACATTACAAAACAGATAGGGGTACATACAGCAGGCAAGTACAATATGGTACATACAGATACACATTCAAGCAAGTACAGTTAAAATACATCAGGTAGGAGAGGTCAACTTTATTGCAACAGTACTAAGGGCATACCTAAGGTGGACAAGCAGTTTATAGTGGTAGCTGAGCTATAAAGCGTGCAGGTAGTCAGAAGTTGTGGTGACCAAAGGAGGGGGAGGACAGAATAGATGACAGCAGGGAAGGGTGGGGGCAGAGACAAAGGGGGTGACAGAATAAGGGAGTTGAGTAGTCAGAGAGGTGGGATTGGATAGGAATCTACCCAGGGTTATGTAAGTAGGTGATAGGGCAAGGCTGGGTAATGTGGGGAGAGGGAGGGATAATGGAAAGGGTTTAAAGTAGGGGTGAGGTGAGGGGAAACGGGAGAGGAATTGGGGATTAATATTTGTGAGGAGAAAGCAGGAAGGCGGGGGGATAAAGAGGAGACGTGGGGATAAGTGCTCAGTGGGGTCACACCAGGCAGGGGAGGAAGTGGGGGGGATGGGTGCTATGCAGGACAGATAAGCTATTGATAACTGTAGGATTATGCACAGTTGACACAGTCGCAGTTACTAAGAGTGGCCAGGTACTGCAGCAGCTTGGCCTTAAATGGACATAGTTTTGTTTCATCAATCAGCTCAGAGTTAAGGGAATTTAGCCAGCAGAGGTCCCTGTATTCGAAGGACCATTGCCCTAGTGAGGTCTGGCGGAATGGGACAATGAAGGCAGCTATACTCGACCCCCTAGGTAGTCTGGAGGAAGTGGAGTTTCTTAGCAGTTGCCTCACTCCAGGAGGAGCAAGACCTAGGGTGGATTTTTTAGCTAATAGACAGACTTGGTACTGAATTCTGCTATTCAAGTTTAACCAACCAGTGCTTGAATATAGTTCACAAATGTGAGTTGAACAGTCCACACCCAGGACTAGTCTGCAGGCTTTGTTTAAGACAATCTTGATTCACTTAAGTGCTGCATCGGTACCGGTTCCGTAGACTAGCAGTCTATAATCTATGATAGAGAGCATGGAGCTGTTAACTGCAAGCTTGATGGCACTTTCAGTGAGGCACTCCCTATGCTGGTAGAGCTGACCTAGTCTGGCACTAGGCTAGCTGCCTTGGCAACATGGTCTATGTGTGCTGGCTGTAGGAGAGAGAGCTGTCAGGGTAGACACCAAGGTACTTAAAAGTGGTGACCATTTCGCGTGTATCAGACTTGTTATTGTAGATATTGAGGTAATGTGACTTATGACAGTTTTGATGGGAGGCAAACAACATTGTTTTAGTCATAGTGTAGTTGAGCAAGAGCTTAGACTGAAGGAACCATTTTTCCACAGCAGTAAAGTCGTCTTGCATGACTTTTTCCAGCTCTTCCGGAGTAGAGTGACATGTGTAGAGAACAGCATCATCTGCAAATAGAAGAATCTTATTCTGGCAGACTTTGGGGAGTTCATTTAGAAACAGGCTGAACAGCAGGGGGGCCCAAAATGGAACCTTGGGGCACCCCTGTGTTGGCATGCCGATGGTCAGACAGAACGTCAAGAATCTTGACCTGCTGTGTGTCCTGTTAGATAACTCTGGAACCAGTCTAGACAGACAGAGGATATACCAATGTTAGAGAGTTGTGTGAGAAGCAAGTTGTGGTTGACTGTGTTGAAGGCCTTGGTGAGGTCGATGAAAGTGGCCCCCACCAAGAGCCCTCAGTCAAGTGCTTCATGGATATGACCAGTAAACTCAACCAATGCCGTTGAAGTACTATGTGCCTTCTGAAAGCCATGCTGTTCCTGGCATTGAAGGTTGTACTTATCAAGGTACGTACCTAACTGATTGTATGCTATCCTCGCTAGTGCCTTGGGGCGGGGCAGAATTGAGATTGGCCTGTAGTTGGCCAGGCAGGTTCTGTCCCTGCTTTTAAAGACTGGGTGACCACTGCAGCTTTTCAGCATTGAGGGGAAAATGCCAGTGGTTAGTGAGAGATTTAGGATCCAGGTTAGAAGGGAGAGTAACACATCCAGGGTGAGAACCACAATCTTTAGGCCAAGCGAGTCCCCACTGGATCTAGTGTTCCCGAGAACTTTTTCCAAGTATTTTTTTGCCTCAGTTGTAGAGATTACCTTCAGGTAGAAGGGAGGTGCTGTGTGTGTTGGAGGGATGTTGGTACAACTAATGGTGGGGCTAGGCACAAGTCGGAGATAGTCTGGAAGAAGGACCCTACTAAGGTCTGTGAAGGACTTGTTGAAGCCATCTGTGATAGTTTTGGGATCCTCTGTAATCGCACCCTCAAAGTTTATTTGTGATGGTGGTGATTTACTTGCTCTGCCTGTTAGGGTTTTTATATTGTCCCAGAATCTGCGGCTGTCGAGCCAAGAGTTGTCCAGTATATCCCATGATGCTTTGCATTATGGGGGGTACGTGTGATCTGTTTATGCAGGCATTTGGGATACGAGTCAATAGTCCCTGGATGATCTGTACTATATCCAGTCACCCCGCTGCATGGTTTTACATACTTTTATGTAACTAATATTTATTTAGGTAAATACATACTGCTGTGCTTTATGTATTGGATGTGTTGTACAGCACGCTGGGCCACCTGGGAAGGGCACCCTATCAAATAAACTTACTACCACTACTACTAGTAGTCTAATTTCGAGATTTTACTGGGATTCTACTGTGCAGTGTTTAGTATGGATATAAATATCCATTATAAAAGAAGGCTCAGTATATATCAAATTAAACAAATCAAAATGAAAATAGTACAGAACAGAACTGATAGAAAAATACAAGTTCTGCGGATTCCCTAATCTAGTACAAAAATGCCAAATTCTGTGAAATGCTTTGATTTTTCTAGTGTTGAGAAAGTCCAAATTTCAGATTTTATCAGGTTTTCCAGTAAAACTCAAAAATCGTTGGTCTTGCTCATAAAGTAGTTGTGGTTAGTTATCTCAATTACACTTTTTTAAAAACTTTCTTTGATTAAGCTTTTCACTGTTCTTCAAGACACATACATGGTATTAGGTCAAAAGTAAAAGACCAAGAAACTTTTATGCATACAGGATTCCACATACCATATAGAAACATAGAAACATAGAAACATAGAATTTGACGGCAGATAAGGACCGCTTGGCCCACCTAGTCTGCCCACTTTCTTACCCAACAGATAAGCTGCAGATCCTAGTTAACCAACAGCTTACTTCCTCCTACCCCCCACTAGGACTGCCTTATGCCTGTCCCATGCATTCTTGAATTCTCCCACTGTTCTTGACTCCACGACCTCCTCAGGGAGGCTGTTCCATGCATCCACAACCCTCTCTGTGAAAAAATACTTCCTCACATTACCTCTGAGCCGTCCCCTCTATCTTCAAATTATGCCCCCTTGTTCTTGCACATCTCTTTTTCTGAAAGATGCTACCCTCTTGGACTTTGTTGATTCCTTGAGGTACTTGAAAGTTTCTATCATGTCCCCCTCTCCCTTCTTTCCTCAAGGGTATACATATTAAGCTCCTTTAGTCTTTCTTCAGTATGTCTTCTGGTGCAGACCCTGCACAGAAACATAGACTTTGTGACAGATAAGGACCGCTAGGCCCATCTAGTCTGCCCATTTCCCTACCTACAGGATAGGCCGCAGATCCTAGTTAACCAACAGCCTTTATCTTCCTGCCCCCCACAAGAATTGCCTTATGTCTGTCCCATGCATTCTTGAATTCTCCCACAGTTTTAGACCCCACAACTTCCTCAGGAAGGCTGTTCCATGCATCCACTACCCTCTCTGTGAAATAATACTTTCTCACATTGCCCCTGAACCGCCCTCCTTCTATCTTTAAATTGTGTCCCCTTGTTCTTGCAAGTCTCTTTTTCTGAAAGATGCTACCCTCTTGGACTTTGTTGATTCCCTTGAGGTACTTGAAAGTTTCTATCATGTCCCCCCTCTCCCTTCTTTCCTCAAGGGTAACATATTAAGCTCCTTTAGTCTCTCCTCATCGGCTTCTCTTGCAGACCCTGCACCATTCTAGTTGCCCTCCTCTGGACTGCCTCTATCCTGTCTATGTCCTTGCGGAGATGGGGTCTCCAGAACTGGACACAGTATTCCAGATGGGGTCTCACCAACTGTCTGTACAGAGGATAACAACTTCCTGTTTTCTGCTGCTGATGCCTCTCCCTACATCCCAGTATACCCCGGCCCTCCTACTGCCTTCTCACATTGCTTGCTAACCTTAAGGTCATCTGATATGATTACCCCAAGGTCCCTTTCCTGTTTTGTTGTTGTTACTACCTCCCACCCATTGTGTATTCTTCCCTGGGTTCTTGTTTCCCAGGTGCATTATTTTACACTTTTTGCATTGAATCCTAGCTGCCATACGTCTGACCATTCCTCCAACCTTGCAAGTCCCTTTTCATCCTTTCCACGCCTCCTTGTGTATCAACCCTGTTGCAGATCTTTGTGTCATCTGCAAAAGGCATACTTTTCCTTCCAGTCCCTCTGCAATGTCACTGATGAAGACATTAAAAGGACTGGACCCAATACTGAACCCTCAGGTACCCCACTAGTAACCCTTTCTTCAGAGTGGACTCCATTTACAATTACCTTCTGTGTTCTGTTGTCCACCAATGTTTTACCAGGCTACCACCCTGGGACCCACTCCCAGGCTGGTTAATTTGACTATCAATCTTTTGTGTGGGACTGTGTCAAATGCCTTGCTAAAGTCTAGGTAGGCCATGTCCACAGCCCCTCCCTGGTCTACTACTTTGGTCACCCAGTCAAGAAATCTATTAGATTCGTCTGACATGACCTTCCGCTGTGAACCCATGCTGCCTTGGATCCTGTGCTCCACTGACCTCTAGGTACTCAACTATTCTTTCCTTCAGAAGTGACTCCATCACTTTCCCTACCACAGAGGTCAGACTGACAGGTCTGTAGTTTCCTGCCTCTGTCTTGGTCCCACTTTTGTGAAGGGGAATCACATCCGCCTTTCTCCAGTCCTCAGGTACCTCACCATCCTCCCATGATTTATTAAAAAGAGTAGCCAGTGGTTTCACTAGTTCCTTCCTTAATTCTTTTAGAATTCTGGGGTGAATTCCATCAGGACCCATTGCTTTGTCCACCTTCAGTTTTAGGAGTTCCTGCAGAACCCTTTCTTCTGTGAAAGGACTGGGATCGACCCCCTATCAAGAGTGCTTCTGTTGGATTGGATGGCACTTCCTCCTCCTCTTTGTGAATACTGAGCAGAAATATTGTTCAGTATTCCTGCTTTTCACTGTCCCCTCTGCCCACCCACCGTTCATTCTATTCAGCCTCACTATCCCTCCCTTTGTCTTTCTCGCTAGCTGATGTACCTATAAAGGTTTTATCCCCCTTCTTAACTGAGTTGGCTATCTTTTCCATTTTGGTTGCCCTCCTCTGGACAGCCTCCACTCTGTCTATGTCTTTGCGGAGATGGGATCTCCAGAACTGCACATAGTACTCCAGATGGGGTCTCACCAACTGTCTGTACAGAGGATAACAACTTCTGTTTTCTACTATTGATGCCTCTTCCTCGCATCCCAGTATCCCCCAACCTCCTTACTGCCTTCTCACATTGCTTGCCCACCTTTAGGTCATCTGATATAATTACCCCAGGTCCCTTTCTATTTTTACTGTTGTCAGTATCTCACCCCCCATTGTGTACACTTCCCCTGAGTTTTTGTTTCCCATGTGCATTACCTTGCACTTCTTTGCATTGAATCTGAGCTGCCATATATTTAACCATTCTTCCAACCTTGCCAAATCCCTTCTCATCCTTTCCACTCCATCTTGTGTATCAACCCTGTTGCAGATCTGTGTGTCATCTGCAAAGAGACATACTTTTCCTTCCAGTTCCTCTGCAATGTCACTTATAAAGACATTAAAAAGGACCGGTCCCAGTACTAAACCCTGCGGTACCCGCTAGTAACCCTTTCTTCACTGTGTACTCCATTTACTACTACCCTTGCGTCCTGTTGTCTAGCCAATTTTTATTTAATTAATTAAGCAATTAAAGAAAAAGTAAAGGCAGCAGATGAAATACATTTAAAAGTTACCTGTTTTTTTCACACGAAAAACAAATTTCATGACTTGTGAGGAGAGATCTCAGAGGCATCTTGACTAGCAGGTGGAGAATGAAATCTGAGCATTACAGAATGCAGCAGTTGGTAAGGGCAGCAGTCAGAATGGTGGCACGAGCCAATGTGTTCCATCATTTGCATATGTCCCACTCTCCAGGCAGTTCAACACTAGAGGCTGACTGCAAGAGTTAAGCATATATGAAGAATTCCTGGGGTTAGAATAAAGAAATTAAACACTGCTGACTGATTGAAACACAGTTGTCCTACAAACTTTGATTCAGCGTACGACAGTGGAGCATTCCCAGTTTTAGTTGTGCAGCTAGCTGCTGAAGTAGGCACATCAATATTTTGAGGTTCAGCTCATTTTCTTGCTGGAGCAAAAATCCTAAAAACCTGAGCACTCGCAAATAAGACTAGTAGGTAGATAAACCTTAATGCTGAAAAGACTTTAATAATAATAATAAAAGTGCGCACCGTGCCAGATACAAATATACAAGCAAAAAGCTGGATAACATTTTCCTGCCTGTACAGACCAAAAGCCGTGGTAAAAGCGGAGCTTCCAGCTGTTCCCCCTTGTAGTATATACTGTACATGAATATAGTAATAATAATAAGCTTTATTTTTATGGCGCCTTTCAAAAACCAAGGCGCCTTACAAAGTTTAAAAACAACATCAGAAAAATACAGGTTACTCACCTGTAACAGGAGTTCTAGGAATGGTATATATGAAGTAAAATATATACAAAAGAAACCGTGAGAGCAAATGAAATTCTCCCAACCTCCTACTAGCTTTCACCGACTGTAAGTACAGAACAAGTAACATAAATGACATACGTAGAGAGTCATTTACAAATAGAGGCTTGGATAGTGGTTGGGAGATACCCCATTTTAAATTTTGCTCATGATGGGATTCATATATGAAACAAACTCTAGCCAGAGCTGATACGGCTGTGGCGAGCTTGAAGAAGCTCCAAGTAATGAGTGCCATGAGTGCCGTTGAATGCCATCCCACATATACCATGCAAGGAAACCTTCAGCACTGACAAATTATTTTTTTTTTTTTGTTATTTTTGCATGGCTTCCAGCAGTCTAGCTGAGATGAAGACATAATCTCTGATTGTACACTGTAGTCACTAAACATTTTAATATAATTCATCTTGCTCTATGTTGTGTACTAGAATGTAATCCAGTCTATAGTTTTAATTTCTGACATGACCACACTTACCCCTTGTACAAACTTGTCATAATAGAAAAATAACTTAATCACTGTTTTAACTAATAGCATCTTCAGCAATAACAGTAGCAAGTCCAAATCTCAGATCTGAAGTAAGAAAATGTAATGATATGAACATATGAATATACAAAAATGCCAGCAGATACAGACCAATTGGTCTATCACATCTGCTCAGTCATGCAGCAAACAGGTTAGACTCCTGCTGCTGCCCCCCACCCCTTGCTTCCTTCTCTTCCCCCCTCAACTTCCCACTGACTAGTATCTTGCCCTTGACCCTGTCCCACCCCCTTTTGAAGCTCTCCACTGTTTTAAGAGGTACCACTTCCTCAAGAAGTGTGTTTCACCTCCCTATCACCCTCTCCGTGAAGTAATGTCTCCTCATCTCTCTCCTGAAACTGCCCACCAACAACTTCAGGCTGTGCCTCCTAGTAATTCTTTCTCCCTTTAATTGAAACATGTCCTCTGTACTAACCCTGTTGATGCCCTTTAAATACTTGAAGGTTTCGATCATATCACCCCTCTCCCTTCTCTCCTCCAATGAGTACATGTTGAGGTCCCTCAACCTATCCTTGTAAGGTGATCTGAAATGTATCTTAGAAAACATGACAGTGAAATGTGGTACATCAGATTTATGGCACAATAGAAAACAGTATTCTGCAGTCTTGTGTTTACAAAGTTGTTACCTGGCTTGAGATAAATGAATCACCTGCTTCAAATCCCACCAGAGCCACTTACATTTGGTGACCCAGGAGCACTTGTGTTAGCTCAGGGCTAATTTCTTCATGTTCATGGCTACTGTTGCAGAATAGAATCCGTGCACACATATTTGTTTTTTAAATCTGGGTTGAATACATTTTGCTGTAGAATGTATGTCCATTTCTCTGTTGCAGCAAGGTTACACTGGTTCCAATGAGATACATTATTTAAATTGACAGTAAATGCACGCAGATATGTCAGAACAGAATTTAAAGGATACTTAAACTGTATTTTTGTGCCTGAAATTCCAGTTAAAATGGATCCCAGAGTGAAGCAGAATAGACAGTGTCCAATTACAGAATGTGCCTCCTTAGCATGGAATCAGTTTACTCTTTTGCAATAAGCAAATGGACACACATTAATAGCATTGTTTTAATACTGATATTTGGAGCTACTTGGCATAGCAGAGCATTCATGTGTCAAACTGGGCTCAAACACTTATAAATGGATACTCATTTTGGACCAGTAATGGAAAACAAACAAAAAAAATCAAATCATTATACCCTCTGTAAGACTGGTTTTGTAGTTGTAATTTATTTTTGAGCTATATAACCTAGACATGGGGGAGAGTCGACAGCAGTAGATAGTAGAAATTCATACGTGATGACCCCCAGCTTCAAGGCTGGGATTCTGGGGGGGGGGTTGGGTCTTCTTCTTACATTGCTCTGTCTCCTGCATAACACATACTCCTAATTAGCCATGTGCTACTGGGTTAGTATTCAGTCAAAGTAAGGAGATAATGGGTTGACCCCTAAGCTGCTGAAAGAACTGGAATGAATCTATTTGACTTGAGCTGGACAGATGCTCATTCTGCTGCCCCATAAGGGTTAAATGACAGCAGCTTCAAAAGTTTTGTTTTTGTTGTTTATATCCTGAGAAGTTGGGAGGCACAGTAACATTCCCCCCTGCCTTTAAGGTAGAGCAGCCAATAGCAAAACTCAGAGGGGGCACGCACTATTTTGCAGTTGGTGGAAGGATACACTGAAAATTACTAAAAGATGTGTTCCACAGAAACACCTTTTTTCAAGTGAAAGCAGGATGGCTGTAGGCTCTGCCCACAGTCATAAAAAGGGGCATAGCTAGTTACACCTGCCACGTAGTGCACTTTATAAAATGGACACAAAATGTATTGCATTCTGATTGGCTGATAGCCTCTTTGAGCTGTGTTCTTATCAGCCCATCATTTTGATTTTCGGCAATGTGTACTTGTGTTTTGTTTTAGCTATTTAAAAATCACCCTTATCACATAGAACCTGTTAAACAGGGTAAAACCACGACTGAAAATGAGATGTTGCATCTTAGCTGTATCCTGCGTAAATGCAGTCTCAAAATGTGTAAAACTATCATCCTCACTGAAATTTTGTAATTTATCTTTTGCACCTAAGCCAAGTAATTTGAGATGTCCTAACAAACAGCTACACATACCAATGTCCAAAACAGACAAAAGAAAACCTTATTTCACAGTACGAACATGTAAATTATGGAACTCTCTAATGCAATAATTAGTGGACATCAATAAATCTGAGGTGTTTTAAAGAGAATTAGATATATAGATATTTACAGGGTAATTAAGATCTAATCCACCCCACCAGTGTGGGGAAGGCAGTCTCGATGAACCAAGTGCCTACTTCTGCCTTAATAAAACCGAGTAAACCAAGTAAACGTGATACTTCATCTCAGTTCACCTATACTGGGTAAATACATGGAAAAGATGGCTAAAAGCAAGATCTCTCAGAAAACCAGGGACCAGATATTCAAAACTTTGCACTGAACGCAAACTGTTTGCACCAAGATTGTGCCCTATTTGCGCAGGTCCCCTACATTCAGAAGACCAAATAGTACAGGTAAACTGGAATAGTACCATGCAAAATGATAGTGTATGCACTGCACAAAGAGAGAGATGGTGTGTACATAAATACAGGCGTTATGCTTTATGCAGCACATTAGTGCCATGCAAAGTGTGTTTGCATGACACATAGTGTGGCTCAAGTTACCGAGCAGCAATAGACAGTCTTTACTCTGGACAAAACAAGGATGGGGGTGTGGACACAGCAGCAACAAGGCTGTGTGCAACAACAGCATCATGGTGCACCTGATGACTCCAGCCATTGAGCAGGAAGACAGGGCAGAAGGCAACCCTGGGCCACTCCATATGCCAAGGAAGAGATATGCTGCAAATTGATGGTATTGGCAACAAGTCCTAGCATGGTATCCTGGCAGTGCCCATGACAGTGTCATCTAGCACCAGTCCCAACTCTGCCAGGCAGTCGAGGGTGGGCTAGTACCCAGTGGACACCCTGTCAGCAAGTATATGCAGCACACACACCCAATTCCCCCATAGGGGTACACCAACCAATACAGCACACACATGCTGCACTGAGGGAAGGGAGGGTGGTGAGGGAAGGGTGTACAGGTGCCCGGGATGCACCGCATAGTAGGTGGTGCCATACATGTGGCACCACACAGTGAACATGTTTCAGTGACGGGATTGCCCCTGACATCATTGGGTCTGTATAATGGCATGTGTCTGCTACCCCTGGGCACATGCTGCACACCTGTACACGCACTCTGTCACACATGGCCAGCCATGTGTATGGTACTGTGAGAATCTCATGCAACTGGCACAGCATATGTGGGTCACAGGACAGTATGACAGTGGTGTCCACTGTTAGTACACACCTGCCAGCTGGGTCTATGTGTGGATGGCAGCATTCAGTGTTACCTGACACACAGTATACCTGTACATTGATGTGTCCCTCACAATACTGGCTACCCATGGTACTGTAGTATATGATACACGCTGTAGCAGAAATAATATGTCTATGGCATGCAGCACAACCACCCATGCCTGTGCTGCTTGTAACCTGGGGCACAATAGTCTGTGCTACTGTGTACAAACCTAGCCTGCAGCCACCAACTTGTAGTTCCAGTCTAACATACAGGTGGTGCTGTGTGCAACCCTAGCCTGCAGCTACCGACCTATAGTTCCAGTCTGACATACAGGTGGTGCTGTGTGCACCCTGAAATAGCCTGAGCAATCTACACATAGTAATAAATGCAAATCAGATCATAATGACATGCTAATATGTCTGTTTGCCTCAGAATGCCTAAGTAGGCTCATTTGCATATCTGTTTTGAATATAGCAAACTTTTGCCCCAGGCAAACATGTTTGCCCTGGGCAAACCTGTCTGAACCTTATTGCAGTTCTACGGTATTTGGCCTGCACTGTTGCTTGCAGTTGTTATGAACCACTTCTTTGCTAGCGCCCACATTGGCCACGTAGCTCACCTTTGTCTGATTCCACCTCTGTGTGCACAGGACTGTTGTTGCTGTTTGCACTGCCCAGTTGCTATACTCAGAGCTGTCTTCTTTGCTGGGCTGTCTTTGCACTGCACTCATAGCCATGTTTGCCCACCTTCATTTTCCTGCTATATTCAGCAGTGGTTGCCCCTAGACTATTCCTTTGAATATTACATGCTGTTTGCTGTGGGCTAATTTGCCCACCATGCAGTACAAATTTTGTCCCTGGGCAAAGTTTTGAATATTGGGCCCCAGATGTTGTATCTCAGCTGTGCTGTCATACATACATACATACACACATTGTACAAACTGGTAAACAAGCAAGATTTCATTGAGAACAATATATTGCATCTCAGTTGGGCTATCCTTGAAACAGCTGCTCTATTCTAATTAATCTTCTGGTTATTTCCCTGCTTCTAATACTACTCCCTCCCTGATCCACCAATAACATTATCCTTGCTCCTTACTGGCACCCCACCCCAATTTGTCCCACTGTTAATATACCTAGTATCAAGAGGTATCCCCAACACCCACTGTACCCTAAATCCCCACCCCAGTGCCAGAATACCACTGGTCCATACTCTCTACAGATCTCCACAGCCAGGTGCCATCTGCCAGATGGGAGTCCTGCATCTGTACAAGCAACTACAATAATACACACAGCAGAAAAAGTCACTCACCCTCCAGATAAAACAAATAAAGGTCCATTCATGAGTTTGTGCAAAAACCTTTTGTTTATTCACAGATCGCGCAGAACGCCACAACAGGGAAGAGTGGAAAATGGACTGACGTTTCATCTGTTGCAGGCTGACAAAGCCTGGGTGACCTGGTCCTCTGGATGCTCATTCCCCTCCCTCCCCCCCGCCAACCCCTGGTGGCCTGAAACCATTCGAACCAGGGTCACCAGTGTGGCGCAAGGTGTGGCATCCAGCGCCTCAACCCTCAGCACCACCAGGCCGGCTCAGTCATCTGGGTTTTAATTTAAAAAAAGTGCAAAATAATGCACCTGAGCCATAAAAACCCTGGACCAGAGTACAAAATGGGTGGAGTGATACTGACAAACACAAAGCAGGAAAAAGACCTAGGAGTAATCATAGCAGAGGACCTAACAGTGGCCAGACAATGTGACAAGGCATTCAGAAGGCCTAGTGGAATGCTTGGGTACATAGGAAAGTGTATCACCAGCAGGAAAAGGGAGGTGGTGCTACCCATATATATTTCATTGTTAAGACCCCACCTTGAGTACTGTGTCCAGTTCTGGAGACCGCAAGTCAGGAAGAACATAGACAGAGTAGAGGCGGTCTAAAGGAGAGCTACCAAAATGGTGCACGGTCTGCATCAAAAGCCTTATGAGAAAAGGTTAAAGGAATTAAACATGTACACATTGGAGGGAAGGAGGTATGCTAGAAACCTTTAAATACTTCACAGGAGTTAACAAGGTACTGGAGAGGGTTATCTTTCAGAGAGAAAGGTGCCCTAAGATAAGAAGCATGATATGAAACTGGAGAGGGGTACATTCAGGAGGAATGTGAGGAAGTACCTATTCACAGAAATGGTGGTAGATGCTTAGAACAGTCTTCCAGCAGAGATAATGGGAGCTAAAACAGTGGTGGGGTTCAAAAAGGCCTGGGAGAGGCACAAGGGTATCATAGAGGTAAGGGGGGAGAGAGCGATTGTGCCATAGATCAAGCAGGGTCTGCAGAAAAAAAATGCATGTTAGAAAAAAATGGGCAGATTGGGTACCCTTATCTGCCATCACATTCTGTTTCTATGTTATTCCTGCTGTTCTAAGCTCCTGCTGTCTGCCTTGATTAAGTCAGCATTCCTGGAGCTGATGTGCACAGCAAACTACATTACAGCAGCAGTTCACTGTTGCTGCTGTAACGTACTCACGGGACCCCGGCACTGCTTTGACCAGGTATTGCACCCCACCCCAAATCATCTCCGACCAGGAGTTGATAATCTTAAAAGATTGGAGTGTAGTGGGGCAGAGCCCCACCCCCATGGGGGGGTTCGGGGGGAAGCTCCCTGAAAAAAAGACAGT
Organism: Neoceratodus forsteri; assembly: GCA_016271365.2. NCBI lineage: Eukaryota > Metazoa > Chordata > Ceratodontiformes > Ceratodontidae > Neoceratodus > Neoceratodus forsteri. The sequence continues at coordinate 514,133,942 of CM057451.1, forward strand.
TTACTTGATGGATTTTTGTCGACCGCAACTTGCGGTATGTGACGGGGAGCTCCTGCCTCTCTTGAGGGCAGACCTTTTCTTAAATCTGTTGCAACAGTTCTTCTATTTCTTAGCCTAATCTATTCTTTATAGTTTCTGATCCATAAGGTTGGCCACCTATGGGCATCCCCTTTCCTTTTTTGGCTATGCTATAGTGTCCTCTTTAATGTTCCTTTTCCCTCTCAGGTCCTTTTACAGGGAGGTTATTGTGGTGACCTCCAAGCATATGCAAATCAGGTTGTGTATATTGTCGTTGGATTTAGTATGTAATAGCACTATGTCATAAAATACCTTGATGTATATATATATCCTGTGTTTATGAAACCTGTAAATGTTGAAAATACCATGGCAATAGGGGGTTTTGATAATGGTAAAAAGCACTAGGTGACTATTACAGAAATTAAGTTAGTTGTGATATTTAAAATGTATGTAAACTGCTGTAAACTGAATTAGTCTAAATGCCATGGTGATCTGCATATATCCCATGATGCTTTGCATTTTGGAAGTATGTATGATGTTGTATTTCTTTGAAACTTGATCTGTTGCCAATGCCCTTTGGGGTATCCCTTCTTTCAGTGATTCTGCATTGAGGTTCTTTGTCTATAGCTTTTTTTTTTTTCTGTTTCGGCCCCCACTACCCAAGCAAGCAGGGCCCACTTAGGGATGAAGGGTTTTCACTGAAAAGTGGTTAGATCAGAGAAGAGTGTCAGTAGGTGCTGGCTAAGTGCAGAGAAAATACATATATAGTCTGTTGCTGCAAACTGATTTACTGAAGAAGGAATATGGCATTGCAGAAGCTTATTTCCTGTACTTTGAATAAACATCACACAGAAATTGTGTGTTGATCATGAAGTTCGGTGTCTGGTCCATCTGTTATCCCACAACCGCTCCACAGATATGGTTTTAGAAGTGGGATACCTTGCTGAAAGCATCTGGACTGGCCGAAGAGGGATATTTTCTGGTGGATATCGCCCAGATATCCAAGGTGGACCAATGCACCAGGAGTTGCCAGAGGAGAATCCGGAGAAGAAAGTCTGCGGGGTTCTGCCCAGAACCATTGATGACAGATGGAGAGAAGCTGCTGCTGGGACTGGACCTGGGAGGTCGGAGAAAGGTCAAGCCTCAAGACAATGAAGAGATGCAGGTCAAGGCAGACTGGAGGTGCAAGCAACAACACCCAGGAAGTGGAGTCCCTGATGAGGATGATCTACTAGATGAGTAGGCAATGGCTAGAGGCAGACTGAGTACTCAGAGAGGTGGAACACTGGTGTCGGGTGCTCAACAGTTGGAGGAGGATTTCTCATGGGCTCAGTTTGAGGAGAACCCCCTGATTAAGCAGGATATTCCTTTGTTTCCTGTTTCTAGGATGTTACCTGTTGGAGGTCGGAGATGCAAGTATGGAACTTGAATGTGAGACCCCAGGTAAGACTGTGCCTAGTGATATTGTGCTGGGGTTGAAGACCCTAAGCAAGCAAAAAGAAGCTTATGAGGCTGAAGGGACTTTTTCTTGTATTTTTTTGGGAGGGGGGCTCAACGCGTGGGTACTTAATTCATCGTGACAACTCCTGAAGTCTTAACACTTCATCATAGCCAACTTAAGAGGCCAAATTCAACCTTATTTATTTATACATATTTTCTAAATATGTCATAAAAGATGACCAGATTAAATTAAATTTTTCAGTATTATCCTCTAACAGATATAATAATTTATCTACTTTACTAACATCCAACATCCACTCAATCCATTCCTTATAGGCTGGTGGCCTTGGGTCCTTCCAATGTTGCAACAATATTTTTTTTTTGCCACTGTTAAGACCATGTTAAAAAATGTTTTCTGATGTTTAATATGACCCAGTTGGCATATCTGTTGCCCAAACATGGCAATTCCAGGATCAAAAGGAGTATCCTGACCAACAATTACACCCATAGTTAACCAGATCTTTTCCCAATAGGGTTTTATCTCGCAACAGTCTATCATCATATGCATAAGGGTGCCTTTAGCTTTGGTACACCTTTGACATATTGGAGATAGTGTATTCTCTATTTTGTGCAACCTAATGGGAGTCAGGTATGCCGTGTGGTAAGTGTTGAAATTGATTTGAAACAATTTGTTATTTTTAATACCTAATGATTCTAGGTTGCTAACTTTAATCCAGTCGGATTCAGTGATAGGGTCTGATAATTCTTTTTCCCCGGCTATTCTGAGTGGAGCAACTGGGGATGAAATTTCCTTTAACATTAGGTTATATAGTTTTGAAATCAGGTGTTTGTTTGTCTCCACCTCCTTGAAGAAGTTCTCCAATAATGAAACCTCTACCTGAAAAGAGTTATTATTATTTTTAAAAATAACATTTTTTACTTGTGTATATTGCCATATATGCCTATCAGAGAGTCCAAATTCTAAATTTACTTGTTCAAAACATATAAGCGAATTGTAGAAAAGGAAATCATCTATAGTACAGGGCCCTTCCCAAAGTATAATTGTCAGTAATTTACATCTGTCATAGGGGGAGGAAAAAGTTTGTTATCAAATAGAGGAGTTAATTTAGATAACATATCTTGCCCTCTAATATATTTCAAAGCCAGGGCCCATACATATTAAACTGTCTTGGTTGTGTCTAACATTTCATCATTTTGATAGTATGATGTAAGATAACTAATTAAATTTAATTCTGTAAGAGACTCCTGTTCTAAACATAAACCAGCTACTAAAGGATTGTTTGGCCTATAAAACCAATGGTAAACAATTTCTAATTGAGCTGCCACATAATAAAATCTAAAATTTGGACAACTCAGTCCTCCCTTAGATTGATGTAGTATGAAGTGCAATTCTAGGGTGTTTCCCTTGCCAGAGAAAGTTTCTGATTATTTTTCTAACTTTGAAAAAAAAATATTCTTCAAAATTATTAGAGTAGCTTCGAATAAGAATAACAATCTTGGTGGCACATTCATTTTGAGAATGATAATTCTACCTTCGAATGTCAATGGAGGGCATTGCCAGTTATCAAGGTCACTTTTTACCAGATGTATTAGTGAATCAAAATTCAGTTGTATTATTCTTTTCATGTCCTGAGCTAACTGTACTCCCAGATATTTATATATTTTTCTTATGCAATAATAATAACGGAGGATGAGTTATATTTATAGGGTTTCCCAGGTATAGAAATTCACTCTTGTCTCATATATTAAACCAATTTGATCTGAAAAATTTCCTTCAATCCCAAAACATCTAAGAGCTTCTATCAGGAAGGGCCACTGCACCCTGTCAAATGCTTTTTCTGCATCTAATGAAAGGAGTGCAGTGTCCGTTCCTGCACAGGCCTGAATGATACTGAAAGCCCATCTTATATGATGATGCTGCCTTCTGTGTTCTATAAACCCTATTTGATCTGGGTGTATTAATTTACCTATAACTTTAGCTAGTCTATTAGAGAAAATGTTTGTGTATATTTTGTAATCACAATCTAACAAAGAAATAGGCTGATGAGAGCCACACTGATCTAAAGGATTTCCCTGTTTATGAATTAATATAATGTCTGGCTGGTTGAAGGAAGGTGGTAAATTCTTATTCAGATAAATATATGAAAAAACTTCTTCAAGTCTTGGTGCCAATGAGGTGACTAAATTTTTATAGAATTCAAAAGGCAGACCGTTAAGGCTTGGGCTCTTTGCATTAGGAGAACTGTTTATGATAGAGGTAATTTCTTCCACAGGTAATTCTTTGTTTAGCCAATCTCTGTCCTGGTCCATCAATTTAGGTAAGCCCAATACACCCAGGTAATCTATACTTTGAATATTGTCTGTTTGATCCTCAGGAGTGTATAATATTTCATAATATGATGTAAATGTGTTATTAATTTCCTGTTCAGATGTCACTAAACAGTTACTCTCATCTCTTACAGCCTTAATTAGATTTTCTTTTAATCATTACTTAATTGGTAGGCAAGAATTTTACCGGGAAGATCGCCAGAGTAGTGATATTTAGCCTTTGCCCTATAAATTTCACTATTAGCTTGATCTTGTATTGTCTTTTCTAATTTATTTCTAGCTATAATGAGTTTTATTTCAGCTTGTTCTGATCTACTGAGTGTATGTTCTTCCTGGGCTGAAAGACATTCAGCCTCTAACCTGTGTATCTGTCTACCCCATAATTTCCTCCTAATACCTATCTGTGCTGAAATCCAGCCTCCGAAATAGGCTTTTATGGAATCCCAAACAATCAATGAGTTTTGTCCTTGAGTTGTATTAGCTTCCCAGAACCACTCAAGTTCCTGTTTTATCTTTTCTATAAACCCTAGGTAATACCACAAAGAATTATCCTGTATTGCTGAGTCATGTTGATTTTTAACAGCACTGGTGCATGATCTGACACCCTTATTGGTTTGTAATTTACATGAGCAATAGTCTTTAAGAGAATTTGGGAGAACAGAAAAAAATCTATCCTGGAATAGGTGTTATGCACCTTAGAGTAATGGAAAAACTTCTTCATGGAGGGAAAAAGGTGTCTAAATGGATCCAGGAGCTGTTGATCTTTCATAATCTGTTTCAATAACAACACTGCTTTTTTTTCTTTCCAATAATGCGGGTACTCTATCTAAATAATGAAGAGTTAAATTACAATCACAGCCAATAATGAGAGATGAATTAGACTGAACTAGTTCCAATATGAATTCCTTAAAAAAACTTGGTTCTTCAATATTAGGACCATAAATTGAAGCTAATGTGTAAGTCACATCCTTAAAGGAAATGTCCACTATCATAAATCTCCCTCATTGATCTACAAAAACCCTACAGAGGTTATAATCTAAATGTTTTTTAATATAGATGGCCACCCCCCTTGTTTGATTTGAAAAAGTAGTGTAGTATCCCACAGCTTTAAACAGATTCCCAAAAAAGATAGCATCCTTATAATTAAAGTGCATTTCTTGTAACAGTAAGCAATCAATTTTCCTTATATTAGCAATTTTTATTATCTTTCTAATCTTCACCCTGTCTCTGGCTCCATTCAGATTCCAGGATAAAATATTAAGCTGTGGCATCATGGACATTTAGACAGATCCCTATCCTGAAGCTTTATGTCTCTAACACCCCACCCATAACTAATATTGTTAATACATCTGGAAGACCCCAAGGCCATTAAGAAGACATCTCTCTTGCTATAAAGTATTTTACATTCCTGATACCCGAAAGAAAAAAAGCCTGCACTTTGAATCAATGAAAGCAAAAAAATAGAGGTGCACCCACACTTGAAATATTTATTATTTATTATTTAAATTTTTTAAACCTATTTTTGAAAGAAAACTATCCCCCCAAAAAAGAAAAGGCCATATCACGCTCCTCCACCTTTAAAAAGTTAAGGCATATTGCATCCCTATTCTGCTTTACCCATTTTACCCCCCCCCCCCGAGGTTGCTGAACCTTCACTGAGTATATAGAACCAGTAAAACTGGAGAATGGCTTCTATGCCTCTCTAGGATCAAGCAGAAAGGAGATCAACCTTCTCACCCTGCCCATGTTCTCCCAACTCCCCCAGCCCCTGTCTGGCCCTCTCCGCCCCCCAAGCAACAGTTTTCTGGCTGTAATAGCCAACTATAAGTACTCTAAGTACTTACTCTTTTTCCAAATTTTCTCTTTGTCTTGATATCTAAGAGTTTTTATGTAAATAAATATGGGCCTGGTTTGTTCATTCCTAGGACCAAACAGAGGTAAATTTCTTGAAATTTCATCTTTAAACTGCAGAATTTTGTCACGTATTGAGGAATAATATGGTGAACTGCAGATTTGTTTCCCCGCGGAACTGCTTGCCTTTCTTTTATTTAGTAGTTAAAAAAACAAACTGGTGTAACTTGGACCCTGGAACCAAAACTGGAAAGTGGAGCTTTTGGTGTAAGTGGGAGGAGAAACTGAATAACTGGGATGTGATACTGGTGTAATTGGGAATAGAAACTGATGTAACCGGGACAAGTCACAGATACAGACATAATAAGCTATGTTGAAATATGTGTAATTTTGAATAATGTGTGATTCACTAGCAGAACTGAGAGGAAAAACATTTTCAGCCGAGAGGGTTCCGTGGAAGTCGTAATTTCGCCTCTGCGAAAGTGCTGAAAAATTTCTCCCGACTTCTACTGAATTTCTAAATTATAACTGCATTTTTTTGCCAAGTTTTGTGGTTTATTTATAGTAAACTGCGTACAAAAGATTTACGCAAGTCTGCACTAAAATAATTCTGCTGTTTCTTCTTTATGTTAATTAACCGAGAAGCAAATATTTCACAGTTAGTATTTTTTGCCAGAAAACTGGAAACCCACTGTGGTAAAGGCAGAAAAGGCACAGTGATGTAGAAAGAGAGAGAGAGAGCAAATATAGAGAAGGGAGGCATACAGACTCTATAATATTTCTGTATTCTGTAGAAATATGTCTAAACATAGGTGTTACTTAATCCAACTGGCTTGGCAGAAATCATCTTGCTCTGCCATTTTTGACCCCCCATCTAATCTCAGTCCACTAGGATAGTCTGTGTACTAAGGTTTAGAGCAGAACTAGAATGATAAAATGTCCTAAGTACAGAAGATTACTGTTGCAAATGCTTCTCTACTGTTTACAGCTCCCATGCAACATTCAGTGGGCATTTGAGCCCACTGGCAACACTCCTATTTATGGCTCTTGCTGTGTTTGTTGTCAGCTGCTATGCAGTGTTTGAATTCTCACTCCACAAGCAGCACAAGAGTGCAGAGTGACAATGTATGTCTCTCCATGCTGGGGGGACCAGCGGGCTCAAGAGGGTAATGGAAATGGCTCGGCATCCTCTGCAAAGATGCCATTGGAATTAAACCAAATTATTACTACTCAAGGTAAATGTTCATTCAACATTTATCTTATGTGCCCATTTAAACTAGAGCATTGAGAGCAGGACTATACATAGAAACATAGAAACATATAAGTTGACGGCAGATAAGGACCGCAAGGCCCATCCAGTCTGCCCATTTCTTTTTATACCTTATAAATGTGCCATTGGCCTTAGCTCTGTCAGTGGCCTATCTATTCATAGTCATTTGTATTGCTCCCTTATGCCTATCCCATGCCTGTTTGAAGCCCTGCACTGTATTCATAGCCACCACTTCTTGTGGTAAGCCATTCCATGCATCCACCACCCTTTCTGTGAAAAAGAATTTCCTCACATTCCCCCTTAATCGGCCTCCCTCTAATCTCATGCTGTGTCCTCTTGTCCTGCTATTTTTCTTATATTTAAACATGTTAGACTCTTTCACCTTGTTTATGCCCTTAAGGTGTTTGAATGCCTCGATCATATCACCTCTCTCCCTCCTTTGCTCAACAGTATACATATTGAGCTCCGTTAATCTGTCCTCATATGTCTTCTGATGCAGTCCCTGCACCATTTTGGTTGCCCTTCTCTGGACTGCCTCAATTTGGTTAATGTCCTTGTGAAGGTGTGGCCTCCAATACTGCACGCAGTACTCCAGATGGGGCCCTAACCAGTGTCTTGTACAGAGGGATTATTACCTCCCTCTTACGACTTGTGATACCCCTACTAATACACCCTAACACCCCCCTAGCCTTACCTACTGCTTTAGAGGTCTGCTTGGATGATTTTAGGTCATCAGTGATGATGATGCCCAAGTCTCTTTCTTCCTTTGTGACTCTAACTCCCTCCCAGCCTATAGGTGGCTTCAGGGTTTCTCTTCCCTATGCATGATTTTGCACTTCTTTGCATTAAATCCAGTTGCCATTCTTCTGACCATTTGCTAGTTTATCCAGATCTCTTCTCATTCTGCCCACCCCATCTGGATCATCTACTCTGTTGCAGATCTTGGTGTCATCTGCAAACAGACAAGCCTTACCCTCTAGTCCATCTGCAAGGTCACTAATGAAGATGTTGAGAGGACTGGCCCCAGGATTGATCCCTAGAGTACCCCACTTGTGACTTGCATCTCTTCTGACTGTATACCATTTACCACCACTCTCTGTTTTCTGCCCGTCAACCAGTTTGCCACCCAGTTGACCAACTTCACCCACCCCAAGCCTACCCAGCTTATTTATCAATCTTCTATGTGGAACAGTGTCGAAAGCTTTGCTGAAGTCAAGGTAGGCGACATCAACTGCTCCCCCTTGGTCCACCACTCTGGTTACCCAGTCAAAGAAATCTATGAGATTAGTTTGACAGGACCTTCCTTTTGTAAACCCATGCTGTCTTGGATCCTGTGCCCTATGGATTCCAGGTGTTGCACTATCCTTTCCTTAAGGAGTGCCTCCATAATCTTGCAAACTACTGAGGTAAGACTGACTGGTCTGTAGTTCCCCGCCTCCTCCCTGCTACCACTCTTGTGGAGCGGGATCACATGAGCCCTTCTCCAGTCTTCTGGGACCTCTCCTGTGCTCAGAGACTCACTAAACAATTCTGCTAATGGCTCTGCTAGTTCCTCCTTTAGCTCCTTAAGTACCCTGGGATGTATGCCATCAGGTCCCATTGCCTTATCCACCCTGAGCTTAGCAAGCTCTTGTAGGACCCTTACTTTTGTGAAGGGAGTAGTGCTCACCTCACTCCCCCCTGTGTCCATGATGCTGAGCTGTGGGCCCTGCCCTACACTCTCTTCAGTAAATACTGAGCAAAAGTATCTATTTAGGATAGATGCCTTTACAGGGTCCTCCTCCTCACATGCTCCCTTTTCTCCATTAAGCTTAGCAATACCCACTCTGGACTTTCTCCTTTCACTAATGTATCTATAGAAAGTCTTGTCACCTTCTTTTACTGTTCGTGCTAGTGTTTCCTCAGTTTGGGACTTTGCCTGCTTTACTGCCTTACCTGCTTCCCTTAGGGCAGTTTGGTATGACTCCTATCTTCATCCGCTGTGTTCCCTTATATTTCCTGAAGGCCAGCCTTTTGGCTCTGACCTTTTCTGCTACTGTATTTGAGAACCAAAGTGGTTTCCTTCTTCTTTGCACTTCCTTTTCTGCCTAACACAATGGGATGTTGCTTCAAGTATTGCATCCTTAATGCTTGCCCACTTTGCCTGTACCCCCTCACCTGTGTTTCTTTTTGCCAGGGCTAGCTTAACTCTGTTGGCCATCTTATCAAAGTCAGCTCCTCTGAAGTCCCATATTTTTGCCTTGGAATGGGATGATTTAGATGTAGTAGCCAAATTGAACCATACCATGTGATGGTCACTGGCCCCCAGGTGACCTTCTACCTGGAGATCTGTGATCCCTCTTTGTTAGTCAGTACTAGATCTAGGATAGCCCTGTCTCTTGTGGGTTGCTGTACCAGTTGTTTGAGGCCCTCCTCTGCAGGGAATCCACTATGAGTCTAGTTCTGGCAGATGTTCCTGCTGGTATTGACCAATCTGTATCTGGCATGTTGAAGTCTCCCATTATCAGAACCTCCCTTTAGCTGTCATGTTTTGTGTATCTTCTAACAGTAATGTGTCTATGTCCTCCCTCTGGTCTGGGGCCTGTAGACAACCCCAGTTCTTATGGCTGTCCCATTTCCTGTTTCCAGGGTGACCCACAGTTCTTCTGGCTCCTTATGTGTATTCTGAATTTCTGTAGCTTTGATATTTTCATTAACATACAGGGCCCTCCTCCCCTTTTGCACCTCGGTCTCTTCTGAACAATACATAGCCAGGTACTGAGTCTCCCAAGTGTGGCTACTGGTAAACCACGTCTCACTAATTGCTACTATGTCCAGTTTAGCCTCTGACATTATTGCCTGCAGGTCTGGGATCTTATTTCCCAGGCTGTGAGCATTTGTGTACATGATTTTCCATTGGCCAGATTTTGGTGTGTTAGATGTTGGGTGAAGTTTGGCATTACTCCTGTGCATCGTATGGGGAGACAAACCTTTTTTCTTACTTGGTGATGCAAATGAACGGCAAACATGCTGAATTCCTGTTTGACCACTAGCTGAGGGGGGAGTGGTATTCTTCCCATTCGACGTATGGGGTGCTGCACCCCTCTCCCCATTTGCTAGTTTAAATATTCTGCAAAGACGTCAAACTTCTGCCCCAATGCACTGACTCCCTCTTTAGTCAGATGCAGTCCATCAAATTTAAAGAACTTTCGCTCCCAGAACTGTTGCCAGTTCCCTACAAATCTGTGTCCTTTTTCCTGGCACCAGTCCTTGAGCCACGTGTTTAGCTCCCCTATCTCCCCTTCTCTGACCTTCCGTCCATCTGCTCCCCTCTCCCAGACTGGCAGGATCTCAGAGAAGGAGATGCCAGACGAAATAGATGATAGTTTGTAACCCAGCCTAGTCAGGTGTTCCTTGGTCTCCACAACTGACCGGCTGGCGAGATCATTAGTCCCTATGTGTACTAGGACATCAATGTTTTCTCCTGCTTTGTGAACATCTAAAGTCCTTTACAAAAGGTTTACTTTTTTTTTTATTTTCAGGACCAAAGGTCCAGTTGATATTTATAAAATGCTTTTGAAATGTTAAAATATGAGCAAACAGGTATGAGCTATTCCCTAGCAACAAGTTATAAGGTGTGCAGCATTTGAAAAAAATAATACAGTATATGCACTGAATGGTGGTGGTGGCACAAATCATTTTAGACAAACCTGACTATTACTGACAGTACTACCTAGTGTAATAATGAACAATGAACTAGTTGCTCCTTCTGAGTCCAGTGCATATAAACCTGCTACTACCACCATGACCTTGGATGGTGAAATTGGTATTAAATGTACACACTACTGTATGTATCAGCTAGTGCAAGCACCGCCCTGCCCCAAACATATTTTTATCTGAAACAAATGCACCATAAACAAGCAAATGAGAGAGGAGACTGCTACATTTGGAGCCAGGCTACTACACTTAGAAAATAGCCAAGCTGATATGCTCCGACGTTTTAGTGAATCAAACAGTTCCTGCCCCCGAGCTGGGCCTGCACATAATGTAAATACTTATATGCCTAGCCAATCAGAGTTTGTTACACCCCACACTGTGGTCACTATGCCTGTATCAAATTCCAAAAATATATCTAGTACTGATCACAATAATATTAACATATGCAATAATAAAAATACAAGAAAAACCCAGCTAAGAAAGTGAGGAAGAGAAGATGAAGGTGATACTGACAAAATAGAGCAAAACGTTGACTGGGTGCTAGTGCCCAGTTCCAGGGCAAGCAAAAAGGGCCGTAAAGCTGAACAGTTTTCTGTTCCAACTCAAAACTCCTTTTCAGCACTTTCTATGCTTACAAATACAAATTCAGTGGATGGAGAACCAGAGGAAGATGCTCAGCTTGCCTCTGCTGCTGGGATTAACACCCCTGAACCCTCATCCTCGGCCTTCATAGATCTGCATCTAAAAACTGCCCCACAAGTCCCTAATAACTTGTTAAACAAAACTGTTCCACTATTAACTAAATCAAAGGGCTCAAATGGGCATTCCTTCTCAAAACCTACCAACATCTCATCTTCCCCCAGGCAACCATCAATCCTATGGACACAACTGATACTTCAAATCCCACACACCTAACTAGACAAGTTTATATATTAGGAGATTCCATAATAAAACACCTCAATAAGGTCATTTGTAACCCTGACAAAGCAAATTGAACATGCTGAAGCTTTTGGGGAGCCAAAGTATCAAACATCTCAGGAATGGTAAATAACATTCTCTCCAATGCAGGTCGCAACCCATTAGTCATAATACATGCAGGAACGAATGACATAAACCATATAAACCCCTCACAATTTACGAAAGATTGTGTTGCCCTAAACAATTTACTAGTGGAAAAAGGTTGCACTGTATGCTTCTCGGAAATACTCCCAGTGCCGAGAGCAACTAACGCTATTACTGACAATATTAAAGTGATAAACGAATGGCTGAGGAAGTGATGTTTCAAACAAAACATGCACTGTATTCCACATTGGGAGAAATTCTGTGGTAGGAACTCACTCTTCTGCTAGGATGGCTTTCACCCCATAGAAGAGGGAGTGCCCTATTGGGCAAAACCATAGCCTCTGTTATAGATAGTTATTTAAACTAAATTGCTTGGGGGAGAATGGGCACGTTCCCAATTCTCTAACAGGAAATAATGACTATCATACTAGTAGGCATTGTAACATTTTATCATTTAATGCAAGATCTCTAAAGAATTTAAATAAGTCAGAATTAGAAGCCAAATGTACTTTATTAGATCTCATTATTATTGCTGTCACCAAGACATGGTGGGACTCATCCTCAGTGTGGTCCAGAGAGATCCCTAATTTCAAACTCTACCATAAAGATAGAGATGATAGATTAGGAGGGGGTGTGTGTCTTTATATTGGAGATGATATCTCTTCATATGAAATTACATCAACCAATACAGAATCACTCTGGGTTTCAATTCAACTTAAAGGCCACCCAAAATTCATCATTGGTATATGCTACAGACCACCATCTGCTGATATTCTCTATACTTCTGAACTAATTAATACTATTACAGACATGGTTAACAAAGGTGACACTTTTATTTTGGGCAATTTCAATATGCCTGGTATAAATTGGGACTCATTTTCTGCCAAAAAAGAACAATAAAAATTATTCACAACATTATGTGTGGTTCATGGCTTACAGCAGTTAGTAGGTCAACCTACTAGGGGGACTAACATACTCGACCTAGTCATTACCAATGCAGAGAATAAAATTTCAGATATAAACATTTCAATACCCACTGGTTATAGTGATCATAACTCGATCCAGTGCAGTATCAACATCAAAATTCCCAAACTTTCCAATAACACAACATACAAAGATTATAATAAAGCCAATTTTGAGCTAATAAACACTAAAATAACTGAAAAAAATTGGGGGAATTATTCAAGGATAAGTCCATCAACAGTGCATGGGAAGAACTAAAACATTGTATCTACTATTTGGAGGATCAATATGTTCCTACTAAAATAAAATATAATAAAAAAGGTAAAATTCCTATTTGGTTTATGAAATCAATTAGTAAACAAATCAAAAGAAAAGAACGCCTATTTAGGAAACTCAAAAGAAGTATTAGACCCCGCATCATGAGTAAATATAAAACTGCTGTTTCTCTACTTAAAAAAGCTATTAAACAGGCTAAACTAAAACTAGAATTTAATTTGACTCACTCCAAGACTAAACATAAATCTCTCTTTTCATACGTTAATAGCAAAAAGGGTAATACTAGAACAATAGATCCACTACTTGAAAATAGAAACACCATCAAAACAGATCTGGCAACAGCAAACCATTTCAATAGGTACTTCTGCTCTGTCTTCAATACAACAGATTCAAGTCCCATGGCACTCAAAAATAAGTCCCCTATTCCCCCCTTTGATTCTGCAGAGATCTCAAATGCTCTGTCTTCGCTAAAAAAAATTACTATCCCAGGCCCCGACAATATTCATACAAGGTTCTTGTTAGAAACATCAAAATCATTGGCCTTACACCTTACACTACTCTTCAATAAATCATTAGTAAAGAATGGCATTCCAGATGATTGCCGTAGTGCTATAGTAACTCTCATCTATAAAAAAGGAAATAAATCAAATGTCCAGAAATATCAGCCTATTAGCCTGACATCCATTATAGGGAAAGTTATGGAGCGACTAGTCAAATCCCTGTTTGAAAAAGAAATGCAGCAACTCGGCATCCAGACTGTATCCCAACATGGTTTCAAGCCTGGGCATTCGTGCACTGCAAACCTCATTTCATTTTATAATAATATAAGTAAGTATCTGGATAACAAAATACCCTCAGTGTCATTTTACTTGACTATAGCAAGGCCTTTGAAAAATTGTCTCACACCCTATTAACAAAATTAAAAAATTTGTTTTTTCATCATTCTTAGTCAACTGGCTATCACGGTGGTTGCACAATAGGACTCAGACAGTAAGAATCAGTGGTGCTCTGTCCGACACAGGCCGAGTCACTAGCGGTGTGCCTCAGGGTTCTGTACTGGGGTCCACACTTTTCAATATTTTTATAAGCGATATGGATGTCACCTCAAATAACCACATCTCTAAATTTGCAGGTGACACAAAACTGGGAGGAAGGGTTGACACAACATCAAGCATAAGGTTACTAGAACACGATCTCAAACACATCGAATCATGGGCACAGACAAACTCCATGATTTTTAATATTGATAAATGCACTGTTCTCCACTTTAGAAGCAAATATCCTCGAAACAATTATTATTTAAATAACACTCTTTTAAATCAACAACTTGTGAAAGAGATCTAGGCATCTTAATAAATAATAAATGATCATCTAACAATTATTGTAACAAAGTGGCAAGAACAGCTAACATTATCCTAAAACAAATTAATAGAACATTTATTATTAAATCTGAGCACTGCCTAGTGCCACTGTATAGGGCCTATATCAGACCACACATAGATTATGGATCTCCCTTCTGGAGTTCATATCTTACGGGTGACATAAATCGTTTAGAGCAAATTCAAAGACGGCTTACCAAAACGATCCCAAGACTCAAAACTAAAAATTATGATATACAACTTAAGGAAACAGGACTCGGTCCCCTCAATTTAAGAAGACATAGGGGTGATATTCTTCTCACTTTCAAATTATTAAAATCACCTATATTAATGAGACAGTGTGGGCTATCATTAGCTAATAAATGTACAGTAGGTAGACTTCACAATCAGCAGCTCTTAGTTGATTGGGCGAACACCAACAAACATGATAATTTATTCTCCATAAGAGCAGCCAAATATTGGAATTCATTACCACAGGAACTGATTAATATAACAAACTTTGACACCTTTAAAACTCAGCTAGACATATGGATAAAATCACTATATTTGAAATGATCCACTATTGTGGGGAACAATCACGATGAGTCCTGTGCCTTTTATTGTCCCTCAAAATCCAGTAAATCCAGTAACAGATTTCGATACAGTACAAGTAATGTAAGATGTACAGCATTTGAAAAATAGTAGATGCATTTAATGGTGATGGTGGCAAAAATTATTTCAGATCTATGACAGATTTAAACACAAATAATGTGTTCTATTTTAGGTACTAAAAATCTGATCAAACTGCAAGCACTGATGTGTTTTTGAAGCAAGCACACACAGGGTAATATAGACTAACTTTGAAAAAAAAAATATATATATATATTTTTTTTTTTTCAATTATTTATGACCTAATAAGAATGGTAATATATATTTCAATTAATATTATCTGTATTTTATTGTAGATTTGGAAGAAAAATCCCCTTGAAAAAGCTCCACAACTGGAGTGGAACATTGGGGTACAGTTAATAGAATCTGTGACACGAATGATGTGTCACAAGTTTGGAAGTCATTGGGAAGACTTTACAACAGCCACAACATTGCTATTGTTAAGTACAGAGGATTTCAACCTTCACCTATCACCCCCCCTTGCTCACTGCCTTACTGCTATCCCCTATTAAACCCCTCATGTTTACTCCCTTGCAAGAACTTGAAGGTCTCTATCATGTCACCCTCTCCCTCTTGGTTTCCAGTGAGTACTTGTTAAGTGCTCTAAGCCGATCCTCATAGGATCTGTCCTGTTGGTAGTGAATCATTTTGGTTACCTTGCACTGCACTGTCTCCAGCCTGTCTGTGTCTTTCCTCATGTGTGGACTATTGAACTCGGCATAGTATTCAAGATAGGATGTTACTAGAGCTCTATAGAGAGGTAGTATTACTACTTTGATCTTGCTGCTGAAACTTTCCCAATACACCCCAATATTCTGGATACCCTGCCAGACTGAGAACAAACCAGAATCTTCTCAGTATTATATGCACTGATGGCTCATCATTGGCCTGCACAAGCTTCTTCAAATGCCTGGGCATCTTGCTCGACGAATCTCTGGTCTTTGAGCTGATCATTACCACCACCTGTACATCCGTTAATGCTAAACTTGGGAGTACCTACCAGACTAGCTATGCCCTCACCCCACTGGGTAGGCTTGCTATTGCTAAAGGCATTCTGCTCCCGGCACTAGCCTATGATTCAGCCACATACTTAGGAGCATCAAAAACTACTCTTCACAAGTGGGACACCACCTATAACAATATCTGCAGCTATGCCTCTGCATCCCCTCTCTACAAGCACCACTGTCAACTCTATGCTGATCTAAATTGGCTCTCTCCTACTGCGTATCGGCTCCAGTCCCTTGGATCTCTCATTGATGGTATTGCCAGATCTGGTCTCCCCCAATCCCCTGCCTCCCTGCTGGACACTCAAGCCATCTCCTATGGGCTTAGATCCACTGACCAGGCTCCCCTCCACATTCCTAGATGTAAAACTGCCATGGGTGCGTGGTCTTTCTCATGTGTGTCACCTAAATATTGGAACTCCCTTCCCCAAACTATTTGTTTTACCCTGACCCATGCCTGTTTCAAGAGGCAACACCTTAATCACCTACTTTTTGCAACCCCCTGCACATGTTTTCACACACTGTAGACCCTCCGGCCATTTATCTCCTAGCAGCCATGTATCTGCCTACTGCTACCTTTGTATCCTCAATTTCTCCTCTCAATCTGACCTCCTGCTTTTCTGTCTTACAAGCCATGCCCTTTTCCTAGGCACCTCCCTTCCCACTTCCTCTCCTCTCTCTTAAGTTCCTACTTTTTCCCTCCTACAAATCCTTGCCTTCTGCAAATTAGTACAGCACATACACCCATTATCTTGACCATTGGATTTTTCTTCTTCTTCTCTTCTGCCTAAACTGTCACTCATTTTTACCTCTCTGGACCCTTAGCTCCTTGGCTGCTCGCAACTTGACTCTATTGTATCCGACTTATGTTTAAATGTTTAACTGCACTTGTATTGTTCTTTTGTAATGATATCTATTATATTTTGTATCTTGAATTATTGTTGAACTTGCACTTGAAATTCTTTGATCATGTCCCAAACTGTATTTTTATCTCATTGGAAATTATACTATACCTGTACCCTTTGTATTGCCAATTGTTGTACTGTTTCAAATTGTTTGTTGCTTATGTATCCCCACTTGTACCCTCCCAGGTCATGCCTGAAAATAGGCATTGCTATGCCTAGTGCACCTACCCAATTACCAAAAGCAAATAAATAAATAAATACCTTTCTGTAGGCCTTGATGCATTGGCTAGTTTGTTTAAGCGAGTTGCCTATAATGACTCTCAGGTCCCTTTACTTTGTAGTTGTGCCCAGCCTAACTGCTCACATCCAGTATTCCGTCTTGGGGATATATCCCCTATGTGCATGATCATGCACTTTTTGGCATTGAATTGCAACTGCCAAACCTTGGACCACCTCTAACCTTTGCAGGTCCCTTTGCAACTCTCTTATCCTCTCCTTGATGTCTACACTGCCAGAGCTAAGTGTCCTCTGCAACAAGACACACCTTGCCCTGTACTCCTTCACCTGTGTTGCTGATGAACATATTAAAAAGGACTGGTCCCAGGACTGACCCCTGCTGCACCCCACTTGTGACCTCACTCTCCCCCAATTGGATCCTGTCAACCACTACCCTCTGCTGTCTCTCCTCAGCCAACTTCCTACCCATATTATTTGGTCCTTCACTGCTCTAGCATTCTCTAACTTCTTCAGCAGCCTTTGGTGTGCCATCAAGTCAAGTTGCCTTGCTGAAGTCAATGTGGAATACATCTAATGCTTGTTCCTTATCCACCACGCTTGTTTCCCAGTTGATGAATACAGCTGAATCCAAGGATACACTGGAGGGATGGCAGGTCTGGACACTGATACTGGCCAATATCCAAGAACAGATGTCCTGGATAGAGGTTAGAAGACACAGAGGCTTACAATTTCTGCTCTGGGAATTGACAGTGTAAGATTTATTTGGACCACCAAAGAGCTGCCTGGAGAAATGTGGCTGGATCTTGCCTAATCCTCCTGACCTGGACCCATGAAACACATAGAGGAGAAAAATTAGAAATGTCATGTTCTTAGCAGAAGAACATATGTATCATCAAAAAACACCAGCCTTTGGCTGATTTGCACTTAGTGGGGATGTAAAAAGAAGGACCACAGCCTGTTCACCCCACCTGATATTAATGTTATTAGTAGTGTTTTTAGAAACCAGAACCTTGCGAGACCCCAGGTGGGTTACACACCCCAGGGATGAAATAGCTGAAGCTGCATCTGCAGGAAGGGGACTATTTTCTGGAAGCACTCATTTACTTGCCCCTACTGCAGGGCATTAAGCAAAAGGGTATACACATCAGGCAGATGAGTCAGGGAGAGCAGGACCTGAGATGATAATGCCATCAATATCAATTGTGGAATACACCATTATGGGTTACCATGAAATGGAGCTGCTTTAACATTATAGTAATCTAATCAGCGGTCTTGGCAGAGAGTTGCTGCTGCTGACAACCAGTGTTGTCTGCATTATCAGGTCTAATGCCAGTGACATAACCCAGATGTTGCCATCCTCCCTCCCTTGGGTTGTACCAAAAAATAGGCAGGACTTGTCTAGTGCACTTACCCGATCAATAAAAACTAAATAAATAAAATAAATAAATCTTGAAAGTGTCCAGGACTGCTCTATCTGACATCTCTTGCATGGGACAAGAGCAGATTCTACTGCAGTAACCAGACCATTAAAAAGTGTCTGTCATTTGTCTAGTATGGTAAATGCTGTCTGGCCATTTGAAGGAACTCTTCAAGAGCCAGCCCCATAACTGGAAATGCAGTCCTCTATGCAGATGCTGAGACAAGAAGCCTGAATGACAATTATCAGTAAACTGCAAATGATGGTGGAAGAGTTAGACTTGGTATCCATCACAGAGACATGTGCCACCTAAAACAATGAAAGGGATCTGGCAGTTCCAGAGTATACATTATATCAGAGAGACAGATGCAAGGGTAAAGGGGGGAGTAACCCTCCATATCAGGGAGCAGATAATAGCTACCAGAGGATGGGACCCTCAAAAAGGAAGGGGAGTGAAGTTGATCTGGGCACAGCAGACTACAGCTTCTGGAAAATAGATAAGACTGTTGTGATCTTTAGACTGCTGGGGCAAAAAGAAGAGGGAGATAAGGAATTGGGGAGGAGATCAGTGGGCGGGAGCAAAAGGAGATCAAGTGATAGTGGGGGACTAACACAAAAGACCAGTCTGGTTATCAAAGAATAAGTGTGTGGTTATAAGGGCAAAGAAAAGGACCTTCACAAGGTACAAAGTGGCTAAAAGGGAAGAAATAAAGGGGGGAATACAAGACCAGGCTAAAACAAGAGAAGGCTGTCAGTTAGGAAGGCAAATTGTTGATTGCCAAGGGTGTAAAGGGATGGAAAAAGAATTCTTTGGATACATGCTGGAGAGAAGAATAACTGGTGGAGGACTGTTAGGCTAGCTGAGATGGGGAAGGGAGTGAAAAATGATGAGCAGAAGGTCAATGTTGAAAACAATTGCTTCTGCTTGGTATTTATCGTTGAGGATGTTGGGCCTCTACTGAAGAGCAAGCCCCAGGCAGTCAGACGGGGTGCGCAAGAAATGGGGGAGATAGTGATCACGGCTGAATGGGTGAAAACGGGCTGGAGGCCCTTAGGGTGGACAAAGTGCTGGACCCAGCTGGCCTTCACCCATGGGTACTTAAGGAACGGCAGAACCTTTAACCCAGCTATTTAATGGCTCACTGGAGTTCTGGAATAGTGCCGCGAGATATGAGGTCTGTGTTAGACAGAAAAGCAAGAGCAAAAGAAGGAGGAAACCACATGGCTCTCAAAAACAGTAGCAGAAAAGGTCAGAGCCAGAATTTGGCCTTCAGGAAATATAAGGGAATGCAGTGGAATGAAGATAGGGAGGCATACCAAACTTCCCTAAGGGAAGCAGGGAAGGCCGTAAGGCAGGCAAAGGCCCAAACCAAGGAAACACTAGCACAAACAGTAAAAGAAGGGGGCCAGACTTTTTATAGATACATTAGTGAAAGGAGAAAGTCCAGAGGGGGTATTGCTAAGATCAAAGGGGATAAGGGGAAGTGTGTGGAAGAGGACCAAGGAAAAGCATCTATCCTAAATAGATACTTCTGCTCAGTATTTACTGAGGAGAAGGTAGGGCAGGACCCACAGCTCAGCACCATGGACACAGGGGGAGAGAGGTGTGCACTAGTCCCTTCACAAAAGAAAGAGTCCTACAAGAGCTTGCTAAACTCAGGGTGGACAAGGCAATGGGACCTGATGGCATACATACCAGGGTGCTAAAGAAGCTAAGGGTGGACCTAGCAGAGCCATTAGCAGAACTGTTTAGTGAGTCTCTGAGCACAGAAGGGGTCCAAGAAAACTGGAGAAGGGCTCTGTGATCCCACTCCACAACGGTGGTAGCAGGGAGGATGCAGGAAACTACAGACCAGTCAGTCTTACCTCAGTAGTGGGCAAGATTATGAAGGCACTCCTTAAGGAAAGGATAGTGCAACACCTGGAATCCATAAGAGCACAGGATCCAGGACAGCATGGGTTTACAACAAGAAGGTCCTGTCAAACTTATCTCATAGATTTCTTTGACTGGGTAACCAGAGTGGTGGACCAAGGGAGTTCAGTTGATATTACCTACCTTGACTTCAGCAAAGCTTTTGATACTGTTCCACATAGAAGATTGATTAATAAGCTGGGTAGGCTTGGGGTGGGTCAGACATTGGTCAACTGGGTGGCAAACTGGTTGATGGACAGAAAACAGAGAGTGGTGGTAAACAGTATACAGTAAGAAAAGATGCAAGTCAAAGTTGGGTACCTCAGGGATCAGTCCTGGGGCCAGTCCTCTTCAATATCTTCATCAGTGACACTGCAGATGGACTGGAGGGTAAGGTTGTCTGTTTGCAGATGACACCAAGATCTGCACAGGGTAGATGATCCAGATGGGGTGGGCAGAATGAGACGAGATCTGGATAAACTGGCAAAATGGTTGGAAGAGTGGCAACTGGGGTTTAACGCAAAGAAGTGCAAGATCATGCACATAGGGAAGAGAAACCATGAAGCCACCTATAGGTCGGGAGGGGAGTTTCTGGCAAGCACAAGGGAAGAAAGAGACTTGGGCATCATCATCACAGATGACTGGAAATCATCCAAGCAGATCACTAAAGCAGTAGGTAATGCTAGAGGGATGTTGGGGTGTATTAGTAGGGGTATCGCAAGTCATAAGAAGGAGGTAATAATCCCTCTTTACAAGACACTGGTTAGGACCCGTATGGAGCACTGCGTGCAGTACTGGAGGCCGCACCTGCACAAGGACATTAACAAAATGGAGGCAGTCCAGAGAAAGGCAACCAAAATGGTGCGGGGACTGCATCAGAAAACATACGAAGACAGATTAACAGAGCTCAATATACCCTAGAGCAGAGGCGGGAGAGAGGTGATATGATCAAAACATTCAAACATCTTAAGGGAATTAACAAGGTGAAACAGTCTAACATACTATTTGCCAGCAGATTAGGCCTTATGGTCTATCGAGTCTGCTCGAACCTTAGATCCTTAGTTGGGTGCAGAGGCCCTCCCATCCCTTGTGCTCCAGAAACCCCTATCATCCATCCCCACCCCCCGGGACAGGCCATCATCTGATACATCCAATTTCTGTGTCTGTCCCACCCTCTCTTGAAGCCCTCCACTTTGGATCTCTGAACCAGCTCACCAGGCAGTGCATTCCAAGGGTCCACCACCCTCTCAGTGAATAACCTCCTCCTCTTTTCCCCCCTCACCCTTCCACCTTCCAACTTCAAACCATGCCCTCTGGTGATACCTCCCTGCTTTAGTCTAAAGATCCCCTCCAAGTTTACCTTATTTATTCCCTTGAGGTACTTGAAGATCTCAATCATGTCCCCACTGTCTCTCCTCTCCTCCAATGAAAACAGGCAGAGCTCCTCAAGTCTGTCCTCATACATCAAATCCCCTAGCCCTCGTATCATCTTAGTTGCCCTCCTCTGTACCCTCTCCAGGAGCTGTATGTCCCTCTTCAAGTGTGGTCTCCAGTACTGTACATAGTACTCAAGGTGTGGTCTAACCAGTCCATTGTACAGCAGCAGAATCACTTCCTTGCTCCTAGAGGTGATCCCCCTTACTATGTATCCCAACATCCTGTTTGCCTTGCTAGCCGTTCTTCTGCACTGCTCAGAGTTATTCATACATGCATCCACCATGACCCCTAGGTCTTTTTCCCCTATTGAGGCCTCCAGCCTCCCAGGGTGTACCTGTGTTTAGGGTTTCCCAACCAAGATGCAACACCTTGCACTTGGTGATATTGAAATTTAATTTCCATGTGTGAGCCCAGCTTTCCAGGGTGTCCAGGTCCCCTTGCAGGGCCAACCTCCCCTCTTCTCCCTCAACAACTGCTCCCATTTTGGAGCCATCCACGAAGAGACTCATTTCACACCCTATACCCTCCCTGATGTCCGATATGTATGCATTAAATGGGATCAGATCCAGGACTGAGCCCTGCGGTACTCCACTACCAACCTCTCTAGGGTTCGAGAGCTCCCCACAGACCACTACTCTCTGGGTGCATCCAGCTAGCCAGTTTTCAATCCATCTGACCATCAAAGGGCCTACTCCTAACCCCATCAGTTTCTCCACCAGACCATTGTGGGGGACAGAGTCAAACGCCTTGCTGAAGTCCAAGAATAATACATCCACAGGCTTTCCCCTGTCCAGTTCTGATGTTACCCATTCGTAGAACTCCACAAGATTGGTTTGACATGATCTACCTCTCACAAACCCATGTTGCCGACTATCCAGACCTCCCACCTCCTCCAAGTACACCCCCAATCGTTCCTTTAGTATACTCTCCATTAATTTTCCCACCACCGAGGTCAAACTGATGGGTCTATAGTTACCTGTTACTTCCCTCGACCCCTCTTTATGGATTGGCACCACATGTGCCTCTCGCCAGTCCCTAGGTACCCTCCCTGTCTCAAGTGACCTGTTGAAGAGCTCCGCCAGGGGTGCGGCCAGTATGTCCGCCAATTCCCATAGTACTCTCAGATGAATGCCATCTGGCCCAGGAGATTTGTCTTTCTTTAGGGCCTTGAGGGCTAACACACCCTTTGGCAGAGATAGCATCATCCGCCTCTCCACCTTACTGGCCTTTTATCCTTATCCAGATGTGACACCCTGGGGTACCTCTCCCTCCTCTTGCTCCATTTCTGTTGCTCCTGATCCCACTCCTGCCGCTTCTATCCCCTTCGTGCCTTGCTTTGTGATATCCCATCCCTCCCTAGTGAACACAGAGGCAAAGTACATCTAGCAATACCTCTGCCTGGTCCCTCGCCTCTTCCACCCACCCTCCTTCTGATCTCAATCTGCTGAGATGGCCCTTAGTTTTTCTCCACTTCCCAATGTACCGGAATAACCCCTTTTCCCCTCCTTGTATCCCCTGTGCCAGCCGCTGCTCTTTACTGGACTTTGCTCCCCTCACCATGCGGGTGACTTTTCTAGATGCAAGATGGTACATTTTCTTATCCCTATCCCCTCTTGTTGTTTTATATTTTTTGTAGGCCGCCTTCTTTTCTCTGACTGCTACCTGTACCTCACTGGACCACCAGCATGATTTATGTGACCTTGCTCCCTCACGTTTCAACTTAGTGCAGATCCTGACTGTCTCATGAAGTCCCCGTTTTATGACCTCCCATCTCCTTTCCACACTTGTCACGGATGTAATCCCCTTCAAGTGATCCTTGAGAATATTTCCCATGCCCTCAAAGTCTGCCCCCCTGAAGTCCACTGCCAGTGTCCTAGATCTCACCCCCCCCATGCTTATTTGAAACCAGACAGTATTGTGGTCGCTCCCAGTCCGGGGGTCCTGTACAACCAGGTCCCTTACCAGATCCCCATCTGCCAGAACCACGTCCAGGACATGCCCCTCCCTTGTGGGCTCCATCACATGCTGTGTTAAGAACACATCCTGGAAGCCGTCCAGCAGCCTCTGCTCCTTGGCCACCTTAGAGGACATGGTTCCCCAGTTTGTACCTGGCATATTAAAGTCCCCCATCAACACCACTCCTTCCCCTTTTGGTCCACACTGGGCAATGATGTTGTCCAGCAAACCATCCTCTAGAACATCACTCATCCCGGGGGCCTATATACTACACCCAGCTTGACCTTATCTCCTGCTGGGGATCGTAGGTGACCCATAAGGCCTCCACGTTTCCTCTGCCTCTTCTACCCTAGCAATTTCTATGTCATCTCTAATGAACATAGCCACCCACCCCTCTGCCCTCCTTTCTATCCTTCCTAAGAATAGTGTACCCCTGCACGCTTAGGTCCCAGTCATGGTTTTGTTGGCCCACGCTTCGTGACCGCCGCCACATCCACTTTCGAACAGCATGGCCTGGAACTCTGACAACTTGTTTCCCAAGCTCCTGG
This sequence comes from Neoceratodus forsteri, assembly GCA_016271365.2. Classification (NCBI taxonomy): domain Eukaryota; kingdom Metazoa; phylum Chordata; order Ceratodontiformes; family Ceratodontidae; genus Neoceratodus; species Neoceratodus forsteri. The sequence goes on from CM057451.1 coordinate 514,158,310, forward strand.
CATTTACTAACACCAACCACCACCCTTATCCCTGATCCTCTTTGTTGAACCCCACCCAGATTCCTTATACTCCATCCTCCCTCTGCTCCTCCTGAAACCTCCACCCCAGCCTGTTTCCCCTCGGGCTTGAAGGCTACTCCCTCATCTGTGGGAGAGGCTTCTGGTCAGCCCCTCCTTATCCCTTCCCCCTCACAAGTTTAAACCCCACCTTTCTTGAATGTAGTCAGCCATCCCCTGTTTATGACTTCTTCCCTAATGGGGCAAGATGAAGCCTGTCCTTGCATATAGTCCTTATCCTACCAAACCCATTCCAGTTCCCTAACACCCCCCACCTCTTCACCCCACTCTTGAGCCAGTCATTAACCTCTCAGATCTTCATTTTTCTCCACTGAGGCCTTTGGTACTGGCAATATCTCCAAAAAGGAAATGTTGCATCCATTATCCCGACAGACTCTGTCAAGTTCTTGGAACCTAGCTTGAATTTCCAAAACACTATTTCCCTCTAGATCGTTAGTTCCCAAATGCACCAGGAAATCCGTTTTCCCTCCACAATCCCTAACCATTTCATATACCATGAACTTTGCTCTGTGCACTGTCAGACCAGAAATACTCACTACCTTCACCTGGCTAAGGCATCCACCCCCCTGTCCTTCCCACTGGATACCCCTAATCATCGAGTCTCCCAATAACAGAACCTTAACACCACCGTCATCCTTATGGTTACCTCCACTATGCCCTCTCAGCCCCCCTTCCCCCCCTTATTCATGATCTCAATTCCATGGGAGTCTTCCTGCCTTATTAGAGACCCCCTTGTCACCCTCCCCTTTCTGCCTCCCTTGTTATTTTGCCCACTTAACTCAAACCCCCTCTGAATAGGTGTGTCCCTTTAACCCTCTCTTATCCGAACCATTTATTCTGGCCTTGATGGTTTCTTCCCCACACCCCATCCTCCCCTTGTAATAGTACCCTGCCTCCAGAGGGCTCTCTGTGGGTCCCCTTTAGCTAGGGGCCCCATCCTTGTACTGACCCCTGTTGAAGGGGGGCCCGCCCCACCTCCTTGTCTCCCAGTTTCTCTCCAATCATGTTCTCCTCCCTCATGTCTGCAATATGTTGCATCTCCCCATTTGCTTAACATTTATGTTTCCTTCTCCCTCTGGGACTATTTCTATCCTTTTCAATGCCGGGTCTGTGATGCCCTATGGGTATCCGACTCCCTCCCCAGCCTCTGTATAAGTTTCCTCATTTCCACCAACCCTTCCTCCCCTAGGTTGCTTAGTAGCTCAAATTTATTGTGACACTCTATGTCAGCCTCCATCAAGTAACCCGAGTTTCCCGTGACTGCACCTCTAAACTGCCCCTCTTCTTCCCCTATGCTCTGTTCACCTTAGGAGCTCCCTTCCCACAGTCTGCTGTTTTAGGCTTCCGCACAACAGCCCCTCCTGACTCTTCCCCCTCCACTCTCTTTGTATTCAGAATGTTCACCCCGTACGCTTTCCCCTTAGCGTCAACATCCCTATCTAAGGGTCCTCTGTCCCTAATATCCCCCCTCCTGCTTGCTGTAACATAACGTCCTGTAATTTCAGAGCGTTGCCCCAGCCTCCCCTCAGCCCCACCCTTCTGCTGCCCATATCCACACCCCTTATCCTTGGACACCCCCCAGCTCCCCCAGCTTACTCCTTAACCAATATACCTCACTCCTGATACAAGATAGCTGTCTACAGAGTGGGCAGCCTCCCTCTCTCCAGGCCCAATTGAGAATTATTGCCATCCCACAGCCTGTGCAGCCTACAACCCTTCCGAAGATGCCTGCCATGGTGGAATATGGCCACCCTGTTTATCCCCCTCTGTTTATAATGGCACACCCCCTTTTCTCAGTCCCTTTCCCCTGGAATACAGTTTCTCTCTATACTGACTGCAGTTATTTACAAACCCAATTTCAACCCCACCAATAAAGTTCCCAAGTCTCACAAACACATACAGTCCAGTGTGTGTTCAGTCCCACTAACAGTGTGTGTATGCAGACATCAGGTACCGTATGATGTCACAGGCCCACCAGCTCCTGTTGCTTTGAATTTCAGTCCCAAACAGAAATACTCAGCCTTCAATCCCAACCCCCAGTGGCTTTTCAGTATTTAAGAAAGCCTACAAAACAGGGTGGGTGGCAGGGCCTTACCAACACCAGGCAAACAACACATTTAAATTTCACTCTAATTATCACTGCCAAACAACTGTTCCCAAGCCTCCAAAGTTACAATATCACAGCCCAAGTAACAGTTCTAACTCAAGGTAATAATTTTTAACACATAGAACTAATTTCACTTACAAAACTATTCAAATATTTCAGTTAAAACAGAATATAACCCCAGACCTCCGTCCTTACCAGCCTTCTGCTTATGTTTCAATATAAGAAAAATACCAGGACAAGAGTACACAGCACGAGATTAGAGGGAGGCCGATTAAGAGGTAATGTGAGGAAGTTCTTTTTCACAGAAAGGGTGGTAGATGCATGGAATGGCCTACCTTAGGAAGTGGTGGATAGGAATACAGTGCAGGGCTTCAAACAGGCATGGGATAGGTATAAGGGAGCAATACAGATGAGTATAAATAGATAGACCATTGACAGAGTAAAGGCCTATGGCACATTCATAAGGTAGAAAAAATGGGCAGACTGGATGGGCCTTGCAGTCCTTATCTGCCATCAACTTCTGTGTTTCTATGTTTCTATGTAGTTCAACTCCACAGGCAGGACAGGGAGGACCTGGGCAACTACAGGCCAGTCAGTCTTACCTCTGTTATAGGTAAGCTGATGGAAACTATGGTAAAAGAAAGCCTGGTGGCCTACTTATTGGATAAAGGGCTGCAGGATGGCAAGTAACATGAGTTTACATTAGTGAGGTCAAGTCAGACCAACCTAATCATGTTTTTCAACTGGTCACTAAGTAGTCTGAAGGAAGGCAGTAGATTTGCTCTACTTTGACTTTGGCAAAGCCTCTGATTCAGTGCTACACAGGAGGTTGCTGAAAAAGCTGGAGGACTTAGGAGAAGAGTTTCATCGGTTGGGTGGGGAACTGGCTGAAAGAGACGCAACAGAGGATGGTAGTAAATGGGTCAAATCTGAGGATGAGGCAGTCATGAGAGTGGTGCCTCAAGGGACAGTCTTGGGACCTGTCCTGTTCAATACATTAATTAATGACAGAGGGGAAGGTATCCAGGACAAGATGTGTCCTTTTGCTGACAACACAATTCATTGCAACAAGGTTGGCAGTGAGGAAGGACCAAGAAAACATTAGAAGGACCTGGAAAAATTGGAGAGATAGTCGAAGATTTGGCAGTTGAGATTCAATGGCAAGACATACAAGGTGGTGCAGTTAGGGAAATGGAACCCACATAAAGAGTATTGAATGGGGTCAGGGGTAGGATGGCCACTACTGCCAAGAACAGGGATATGGGCATCATCATCAGTGACTCTCTCAAGCAAACTACCCAGTGCAATAAGGCCTATTGTATGGCATTGAGGCTGCTGGAGTGTACTGGGAGAGGTTTTTATAGTAGTAGAAGGGAAGTGATATTGTCCCTATACAGATCACTGGTTAGGCCTTTATCTGGAACACTGTGCCCAGTTCTGTAGTCTTCACCTGAAAAAGGACATAGATAGGTTGCAGTCAGTACAGCAAAGGGTCACAAAAATGAGTCGGGCCAGCAGAGGAGATCCTATGAGGAATGTTTGGAAGCCCTGAACATGTACCTGATAAAGGCCAGATGGGTGAGGGTTGGGACATGATAGAGACCTATTATAAGATCTTGACCGGTAGAAATAGAGTGAATAGAGAGCAGTAGTTTATTAGACATAGGACTGAAGTCATAGGAGTGCATGATGGAAGATTATTGAGGGATAAATTCAGGAGGTATGTGAGGAAGTTTTCTTCACTGAGAGGGTGGAGGAGCCGTGAACAGACTGACAGAAGCAGTGAAGGATGTTCATACCCTTAACTGGATCAAACATGGCTGGAACAGAGTAAGGGAACTCATAGTCCTACTAGAGGGGAATCAGGGAGTGAAGGGATTGGGGGGCAGAAGGGGATAACCCCCAAGACACTAGGTCAGGGTGAGGTAGTCATACTATGGACAGACTACACGAGCCATCTATCTCTTTCTGTCATCAAAGTCTGTGTTTCTATGCCTGTAGTTGTGTTCCAAAGTGTAATGCGCTAGTATGCAATTTTGAACAGCCAGAATCCACAACCATTTCTGTTGCATCAGAAAAAGCAGAGATTGTAACAAGAACATATACACCAGTAGTGTATTCCACATGCTGTGGTCATAGGCTTGGCCCAAAAAATGGTATTGATAGTCCCCTATCTATCTGAAACTCATGAATAACTGGGAACATAGTCCCTGGTGATTAAGGCCTGAGGATCTGGTTTAACATCCCTCTTTCGCATCAGTGCTTGCCCCTTAGGTATGCCCCCAGGATGGCGACACTATTACAGTGAAAACATTGATGCCAGCAACAATGATGTTTTCACTATAATAGTCCACCTGAGACCCCAGCACTCTCTCTCCTAGTCCTGCACCCCCTCCCCAATCCAATTCAACTCAGAGTTAGAATCCTTTAGATCAGAGGTTGCAGAGGGCAGAGCTCCCCCCGCATGGGGGGTTCAGGGAGGCGAAGACCCCCGATGAAAAAACAGCCAGGATCTCCAGTTGAATTTATGTCGACCGCAAGTTGCGGTCGACATAAATCCATCACTGTGATGGTGGTCAACAACTTAGTTGTCAAACCAGCATCATAGAGCCCTTGCCTCATCCCCAAAAGTAGAAGAGTGGGAGGTACCTGACCAGTGGCAGATCTGGGGGTGTAAAGGGAGTGATTGCACCCCCCCATTGTAACTTACTTACTTGCTTGCTGCTGCTGCATTTCACCTTGTTGAAGAAGTGTGATTTATTGATTTAAGAAAATATACATTCAAAACTATAGATTACATTTGTATTTATTGGCAAAAATGTAATGAATAAGGTGATAACAGACAATATAAAGTATAAATATACATTAAAAAAATTGCATATCAAGTATACATCCCCAAGCCGGCCTGGTGGCGCTGGACTCCACACACCTTGCGCCATGCCGGCGACCCGGGTTCAGGAATGAGCCCAGGCCGCTGGGGGTTGGCGGGGGGGAAGAGATCGAGCATCCATAGAACTGCTCTCTCTGCCCGGGGAGGGTGTGGGGAAGCAATCACTTCTGGAGCGGCCTCTGGCAGCTGTTGGAGATGCCCAAGCGTGGCGACACAGCAGAAGCATGGGATGGAATTGCGGCACAACGTTGCCTTGCCAAGCTGCACTCCAAGGGGAAAGGACGAGCAACTATAAGTAAAAAATACCTCTCCTGTATGCAGAGTGACCGCCACTGATGGACGACCTAATCCAGTGGGCCAAACAAAGCCCGACGATTGTAGACAAGGGTTCAGGGTAATGTGGTCTCCTCCCCTGGTTCCCAGCCACCGGGGGCGGCCTCACCGTAGGGGGCAAGCTGCGGTCCTTCTCGCTCCGGCCGTCGCGGCGGAGGCTGGCTCCACCTAGGGGTTAGTTGAGCGTCTACTTACAAGGCTTGATGGAGGGGTAAGTATACCCCCGCAGCAGTGAGAGTATAAAGAAAATTTTAAAAAAAATAAAAATATATATATATATATACATCCCCCCAGCACACCACCACTGTAAAATCCTGGATCTGACACTGCAATTGACCTACACTGTCCAGCGGTCAAACAGGGACAAAACTGTCCTTGTCAGATCAGACATGTGAGCTAGGATAACAACCTGCAGGCCTTTGGGCTGGCCAGTAATGAATACAAAATGGACTTATTTAATGCTGCCCAAGGCCACAGTATCTGAGGCAACATACATAGGCCCAGTGCACCCCCAGCAGGGCAACCAAGGGAGCCAGAGGACCATTGGAGGGTTGTCTGAATGGAGACCACTCCCTAAAGAGGGAAAATCCTTAAATAGTAATGCATCAGAGGTCAGAGAACAGAAATGCATTGGACTAACTTGCCCACAGAGCTCCCTGGACCAGGCAACTAGAGGAAGAGGAGAGCCTAGGAATACAACAGGGTCACCTACTGAACAACCCTCCTGCAGAAGGGGAATCTAAACAAAGTCATGCACCAGAGGTCGGAGGACATGAGTGTGCCAGACTGAATTTCTCACATAGCTCCCTGGACCACACAACCAGAGAGAAATGGTGACTGGTACCCCACAGGGACCTCACTGGAGATTCCTCCTACAGAAAAAGAACTCAAGAATCAGTGTTGCACAGAGGTGACATGATGTAAAACAGTAACTGGTATAGCATCCAGGATTCCCTAGTCAAGGCAACAATAGGAGATGGGTTTGGGGTTTTACATTTTTTTAGGAAGGTACCCGCAGACAAAGTCCAGTACCAGCACATGGAGGACAAGCAGCTAGCATGGGCCACACAGTATGCAAGTGGCAGAGTACAATCAAAACTGGGCTGCTAATAGCTAAAAAAAACTGTCTGCCACCACAAGAGGCAATGTGCACAACATCCTCCACTTGGTCCACACAAGGAAGGTCACATACTAGTTGCCCAAGTTATGCCCTGGAGGAGCAGATGTACCAACAAGGCATCCAATCATATGGTTAAAAAAACAACTAAACAGCAAAATTAGTGCACCACCCCAAGCTGGGGCAAAGAAAAGAGCATCACTCCAGTGCGCCATCTTGAAATAAAATGGTCAGCAGAGTAAAAAAGTTCAATGGGCGTACACAACATATTGAGGAGTTATGCATGTGCAACTTTATAGACTTTTTTCTCTCCCCATCCCAACTGACCTGTTTGCTTGCCGTTCCTCCCAGCCTGCCAACCCAGCTTCTCCCAGGATTTACCTCTCTCTATATATCATCTGTCTTGCCCTCCATAGGAGGGAGCGGGAGTCCCTCAACCTGCTAGACCAGCTACAGATTTGGGAGGTGCCTGCATCATGGTGTGCAGGGCCTGCGGAGGCCGACGTTCATCATGAGCAATCAGGGTTTTTCCTGCCTTCGGCCCTCAGGAGACGTGACATGCGTGGATGTCAAGGCACGCACACTGATTTCCGCCATGTCTCCCTACTTCTGTAGCTTGGGTTGCATCTTCCCCTGGCCTCCACCAGGGGTCAGTCAAGCTCTGAGCTCTTGGCAACCCTTACCCCAGAGGAGAGCAGTCCAACGGAACCCAGGTCATCGGCGTCGCGAGCGGTAGCACTACTGCTGCACTGGTGAGCCAGCTATGCAACTTCATACATAGTATGATACTATTTGAATGAATGTATTGTGACTGTTATGTAGATACTTTGGCTGTTTTCACTCTCTGTCCCACATGAAACTACCACCCTGCTGGGGTACCCATGAAGGCAAAGGAACCATCTTGAGAAGGGTTCCACCCCTAGAGATGCCACAGGATGATAATTCCTTTAGGCTAAAAATACCTTAAGAAGGATCCCCACAAGGAGAGAGAGGTGTGCTGCTGAAAGAGGATGGGAAGATAGTGGGACAAAGAAACAATGTATCTTAGTGAGACTAGCTCGGGCAGGGGGTGTGGACGGTTGCTCCCTCCCATTGAACTGCAGTCATAGCCTTTGATTTCAATGGGCAGATGCAATGTAATGAGGAATCATGCTTGTGCAACTTCATTGATAGTCTGATAGTATTTGAATGAATGCGTTGTGACTGTTATGCAGATACTTTGGCTGTTCGCACTCTGTGTCCCACAGGGAACAACCACCCTGTCAGGGTACCTGTGAAGCCAAAGGAACCCACTTGAGGAGGGTTCCACCCCTAGAGGTGCCACGTGAAGACAATTCCTTTAGGCTAAAGGTATCTGAGGAAGGATCCCTAAAAAGAAAACAGCAAGCAGCAAGTGCTGGAAGCAGAACCCAGATGAGCATGAATTGACAGCAACTGGTGATTTATTTATTTATTTAGGCAATCGGAATTACAACCCTTGACTAGTAGTAGCAATGGACTGGACTGAGCAATGACTGACGATATTGGTATTGATAGCAAAGGGGGATAGCTTCCATAAGAAGAGAAGGAACAGCAAAAGAAAAAGGCCACCATCCATCCCCAGCTCAACAGCGGAAACCTACCTGGGAGAGCATGTACTACATAAATGTATGACCTAATAGACTACCTTCTGTACAGACTACCTAATCTTCATGGCCTTCAGCATGGAGGAGAGCAAAAAAAACCTGTGAGGGGGAAACTTCTCGGGATCCAAGGCCTTGGTCACCTTCACTCCAGGCTTGCAATGAATTAATGATGACTCACTACTGCAATTTAGAGACCCAATTCGGGGGGAGATTTTAGAAGAAGGGTCCTCACTCTATCCCTCTATCCCTCTACCAGGAAAACCGTGGGGTGCCATGAGCTGACAGGCTCTGCATCTAAAGGGGAACCCTACTGAGGCCCATCTCCAAGGCAGGAGGAGGACAGCAACAACCAGTGAAAGCACTCACCCTCACCTGGCCTTCACAAAAGGAGGTCTAGAGAGGAAACCAAACCCTTGAAAGGTAAGGTATAGGATCTGATCCCTGGAGGGGGGAAAATAGGAGGATTGCACAATTTTCACCCTGGAGGGGTAGGGAAAGACAATGGAGTGTAGAGAATGGAGACCAGGTGAACCTTTGGCAGCTGTAGGAAGAATTATGTTTGATGGTGCTACCGATGCTGTCTTCACAGCTAAAAGAGCCCCCCTCGAATTTGGAAGCCCTACCCTCCGGCAGCTGAAGTTTTAAGTGCAATATTGAGAGGTGCTGCCAATGCTGTCCACAAGGTCAAAGACTTCCCCCTAAGTGGAGGACCTTCTCACCTGAAGGGAAGAAAGAGAAGAACCCCACCCCTAGCGAGGGACCCACCTTCAAGATGCAGACTTCAAGGGGGTAGAGTAACTGCCAGCTGAAGGGCAGAGCTCCGGCATCATATTGTGGTTGTGGCTGGCATGCATCTGCAAGCAGGAGTAGTAGAAGGCCATGGCAAGCCTGATGTCCATGAGTAATGGAAGAAACAAAACGTAAATAAGGCTGACTGCTGCTTGTGATCAGAATGCAGGAGTAGTGGGAGGCCATAGCTCAGTCTGTCAGCAATGAACACATGGAGAAACAAACACGAATAAGGCCAAAAACTGCTTTTATGTGAATGCAGGAGTAGGCCATGGCAGATAGACAGATTGAATGACAACAGGAAATTGCATGAGACTGAATATTATGAACTAAAACTGAATGAGGAATGCATGCCAACCAGTTCCATAAGGAGACTAGTGATAGTTGCTGAAGCATTGCAAGTCAGGTAGGCTAATGCAGTAAAAATAAAACTGTAGGGAGCATACAGTGCTGTAAGTGCTGCAGCAGCCACAACAGGATCACAAGGGCATCTGTTGCTTGGAGCCCTCCCCACTGTTACACGAGGTCCCTGCACCCTGATTGATACCCTCGGGGGTACACCGTAGACAGCTAATGTTTAGGCATAGGCTATACTAATACATAGGGCTAAAGGCATCTACCGTATAAGAGTAGATGTCAGGATATGAATGCATATTGTTGTAACCCACTTTGCTTGCTAATGCACACATACTATACTATGTATTTTCTGTCTATTTCTTATTTGTCAGATGCCAAGACACCTGTCCTTGAAGTAATTGTAATATGTAAGGCAACATTGCCATCCATTGGTGATGTGCACCACTTCACCTTGTTATGTAAGACTCTGTATAAGAACGTCTTTGTTCTAAAGCTGATGACTTTACAGAATTATATAATGTTATCTTGGACCGTGGAGCCACCTCTAATTTAGCCAATAGGGCACATCTCTGTAACTAGAAATGTTTCTATCTTTTAGTAACCATAGTAATTATCACAGGTATATAATGTTATGCACAGGCTTTACACCTCGGAGACCCGAGAGATCCCAAGAGACTACAGAGAAACCTCGAGGTGTAGGGAACGCTTAGCACTGGCTCCCGGTTTGTATTGGTAAGAACTGCTTAGGGCAACTGTGATTTATCCCTTTTGTGGTAATAAACTTGTTTATTACTCGAATGCAACTTGTTTGTGATTATTCGTATTCCCAATATTGCCAAGAACCTGAAAGTGAGGTTCAGACCTCCTACAAATTGGCGACTGTGTGCAGGCGATATTTGGTGTTTGCAAGTTTTCACTTGTTGCTATACCTTTTCCTTTTCCCCACGGGGACTGCAGGTGTACACTCCCGTAACACCTCTCCTGTCTTTTCTACCAGTTTGTAGATACTTGCAAAGTCTGGCTGACTTTTTGGGTGTGGTCGATGCCGTCTCGACCCACTCCATAGCAGCTTTGAATTGCGAGCCTACAAATCGTACAGTAGCCCGACTGTGTTTGAAGTACTCGTGTTGTGGATCAATATGCAACACGCGGTCTTTTTCTCAGTTTGAATTTTCTTTCCCTCCCACACAATGGCCACAGTATCAGATATCTGCGCAGAACTGAGACTCGATGTCTCTAACTTTCTTACCTCCCATGGAGGATGGGCTGACTTCGCGCAGGACGCAAGTCAATCCGAAAACCCTGTACTGGGGATTTCAACCCAGTATGCAGAGACGCGACAGTCAACCAATAAGTATTGTGCTAAAGGGTTGATGGTTGCCGCTCTCTACGCTGCTTTGGAAGCCTCCGAAGCGAGGTTTTGTACCCTTGACCTGCAGATCACATCTCTTAAGCAAGAGATGGGGTTACAGGAAACAGAATGTGTTCGAATACAGCAGAACCTGGAGTCACAACTCCAATCTCTGCGTAATAAAGAAAGGATTCACTATTGCATCATTAACACAGGCTGGTGAACAAATATAATACTCTCAAACAGGAGTGAAAGTTTGAGACAGGATAAAGATCAGGTTGTACAAATGAATGATTTGTTGAGTGCTGCGAATGCACAGTTGAGTGATGAAATGGGTGAGCTTCAGGGACGAGATCAACCAGTGCATGAACGATTTAGAAATAGCCTAAAGGGACAATCGCGAATTGAGCGCCGCGTATCGTGTTTTACAAAAGCAGAAGCAGGATCAGGTTGATATGGATGTTGCAAGTGTGAATCATGATGAATGTAAAGCTAAGATGGATAAACTGCGCCATCAGCGAGAGGTTCTGGCTGCCCACGTTAAAGGCAATGGGGCGTAGCCTGCTATCACTCATCATCAGAAGGGGAGCTATCTGATGATGACGTCTCACAGTACAACGCCCAGTCACGCCCCTAGTATGGCCCAGATTCCCCACCCACATCCACAGTATGGCGGTCCCCACCACTCACTCCCCCAGGTCACACATCGACGACGTTATGACGCTCATCATGGGAAACGCCATCATGGCGGCGCCCATGATGGGGGGGGAGCAGGCCCAAGCCTGGTCCCAATGGCGCTTCCGGTATCCGTTATTAGTGTGGAAGACAGGCAAGAGATTGAAACCATGATTGATAGAGCATTAGGTAATGTTCCTCTTCCTGAAAGAAGTATGAAAGCCATTAAGAGTCAGATCCGACAAATTTTCCAAGAAGCTAGCACTCAGGAAGGTGTTGTTCATACTGCAGCAGAAGCTGCAGCTCGCGCAGCATTGGACGGTGTGCGAGATGCACTACCTCTGCCAGATCAACCACCGACTAATCCCCTACAAATGGCCTACTCTGTTCAGCAAATTGCTGACAGTATTGGTCGGATGAGCCCATCCGACAACCTCAGCTGCCATTTGGAAAAGGTGCGCTCCAAATGCGAGATGCTTAGCCTCGCCGCAGAATACCAGGTCCAAATACTACGTCAGACCATCGATCCTGGTTTATGGGCCAAACTCCCCGAAGCAGTTCACCAGGATGGGAACGTTACCTTTGACGAAGTCGCAGCTGAGCTCATCTCGCCATAGCCCAGGTGTGGTAGGAGTAAAGCTGGCATACCCCGTGAAGCAAAATGTGAAAGAAAGTCCAGCGACCTACCACCAGAGACTCTGGATGGCCTACCGAGCAGGGAAGCATCTGGCACAAGAAGCTACGGATGTAGATCTTATTGAATATAAGACCTTGTTCCTTAGGAACGTGATCCCAGCTGTAAGAGAAAAGGTAGAGCCAACCACATACCCAAATATGGATAGGTTTGCCGATATTCTTCGGAAAACCGAGGGTGTATCAACTGTACATCCGTGATTTGGGTTCCGGTTCCAAGAAGGTTGCCGCCATGGAACCCGCTTCCGGGACCATGACACATTACAACGTGGAAGGGCAGTCCCAGCAACAGCAACCCTAACATCCATCGGCCCCTCCAGCTAGCAACTAACAAAACCCCCCAACAGGGCCACCAACAACAACAACAGTGGGAGCCGGAATTGGCCTAAAAACAGAAGGCACAAGGGCAGAGGGAAACCATTACAAAGATTGGGTCCCTCATACAAGGAGATAGCTGAAGAAAACCGAAAATTTCGAGAGCTCCTGGGGCAAGTGCGCTCCGTAGCGGACGCTCTTCCCGCACAGACCCTTGCAGCAGTACAACCGCTGATCCATGCCACTACTGGTCATGGAGACAGCGAAATCCGAGCCCTCAGGCCCACAAGCCTGAACCCGAAGCTCCTCCCTACATTGCATCAGTGCAACACTCTGAAGTCATCCATGCAAGTCAAGCCCAACCTCTGCATGCCTCCAGCAATCGGATTGACAATTACAGGCCCCAGTCCGCATTGTAAACAAGCTGGTCTTGGATACAAGCGGAAGGCCTACACCGAGCCGGTGAGGGGCTGCCAACTAATTGTCTTATTAGATACAGGTGCAGCTGTATTTGTGTTACACGACGAACACCCAGACATGTCTCCTTGGTCTATCGGACGGAAGACCAATATGTCAGGAGTTGATGGTACTAGGCTACCTGCATACCGTTCTCTACCCCTACCGGTAGAGCTAGGCCATTTGAAGGCCTCACATGCTTTCCAACTAACGGTGTTGCATGATCATCCTAGTATCATTGGGATTGACTTCCTTGCACCGCACGGCTGTGTGGTGGATCTAGTTAACATGCTGCTGACACAGATCCAGGGTCAATACCATACTGTCTTAATTCCTGACTCACATGCTGTGGCGACAATATCCATCAACAACAAAGAGTATGACGTCATAGATTTGTTCAAGAACCATGAACTTTTCCCAAAACTCCTACCTATTCTGCAACGACATTTGGACGCGTTTGCAGTCAACAAGCATGATTGTGGCAGAATGCATACTGTTATCGAGGTGCCAGGCCCAGCGCATGAGAGACAAAGGCAATACCCATTTCCCACTGAAGCCTTACCTCTCTCCGAGAAACAATCAAGTCACTCTTAAACAAGGAGTAATCAGAACCTGTGTTTCCACTGCCAACTTCTCCTGTTTGGCCTGTGAAAAACCACAGGCACCCTAGAGACTTACTATTGACTACAGGAAACTGAATCAGGTCACTCCCAGTTGTTCCCCAACTGTGGCGTCGGCACCAGATGTTAACCCGACTTTTAACACCAGATCAGAAATGGTTCCAGTGCCCTGGACATCTCCAATGGTTTTGGTCATTACCATTGGCCCTCAAAGTCAATATAAGTTTGTCTTCACCTTTGAAGGACGACAGTACACGTGGACTTGCTTGCCACAGGGATTCCATAATAGCCCATCCCTCTTCCATCTTCACATGATGGATGCCCTACAGAGTTTCTCAGCCCCCCAATGTCTCTTACAGTATGTAGATGACCTGTTGTTGGCTACTGCCACACAGGGACAACATCTGGATCTCTTGGACGAACTACTGACTCTCATTCAGAGAGCAGGTCTGAAGTGCAACCCAGCAAAGGCACAATTATGTCAGAAAGAAGTACTCTTTCTGGGATTGAAAATAACTGATCAAGGCCGGAGCCCTACTTGGAAAAAGATTCAGGGATTACAGGATTTGCCATTACCCACCAGTGTGGCAACTCTTCGAAGGTTTCTAGGTATGGTAAACTATTCGAGAGATTTTATTTGTGATTTTGCTCAGAAAGCCGCTCCTCTATATGATTTACTCAAGAAGAACGTTCCGTGGAATTGGGGTCCTGTCCATACCCAGGCTGTGACGTCACTGAAGCAGGCCCTGGCCTCTGCCCCAGCACTGGTAAACCCCAATCCAGCACTACCATTCCATCTAGAGTGTGCCACCTCTGACATTGCCATGTCAGCAGTGCTGGCCCAGAAGGTGCATGGCACCTTGAGACCTATTGCATATGCATCGCAGTTCCTGACCCCAGTGGAACAGAAGTACGGCCTTTGTGAAAGAAACCTTCTGGCCACCTACTGGGCTGTCAAGCACTTCCTGTATATCATTGGGTACTCACCACTGATTCTTAACACTAATCATACACCCACTACCTTTCTGCTATCAGATAGAGTGAAGGATGGGTCAGTCTCCAACACCAGGCTGATACATTGGTCACTTCTCCTCCAGGACAGGGATATCCAGGTCCACCAGACCAAAGTTCCGTTTCTGCTAGCTCATGGTCTCCTTTTCCAGGGGGAACCCCATGACTGTACACTGCAGTCACCTGACCTCCCAGATCCGGGTCCATTCCTTCCTGCCACACCTGAGATACTGGAAAGTGCCTCTTTGTGCCGTGTTTTCACTGATGGTTCAGCATCGTACTATCAAGGAGAACAGATTGCAGGAGTAGGTATTTTGGTGGTGTATCCTTGTGGAACACTGTCAGGATATCTAAGCGCTTAGTGTAGCTTCATCACAGTATGCAGAGATGGCGGCGGTGGCCTGTGCACTTGAGTTTATCCAACATGGAAGTCAGGATATCATCATTTTTACAGACTCTAATTGGGTTTGTTGCTCCCTTACAGAATTTCTCCCTTTCTGGCAGAAGAACTCCTTTCTCTCCTCTGATGGAAGTCCAGTGAAATACAAAGAATTGGTAATCTACATACACGCATTAGCACAGAAACACCCACACAAACTTTATGTGCACAAGGTTAAAGCTCACTCTCTACATGATCCCTATCATGCATTCAATGACACAGCAGATACCCTCGCTAAGGAAGGGGCTTGAGGGCGTCTGGATGATGGATCATCCAGAAGCCAATGCAGCTGTACATGTTGCAGCTCTCAAAAAGAAATATGAATCTTTTTCTCCCCGGACCTCTCAGCAGCCCAGCATTTGGACACTGAACTCAAAGAAGTTTTCAGATTCCTTGACAAGGGTACCGAAGAAAGACTCCCAACACATAACCCATATCGCAGGCATGAAGGTAAGTTACACTTATCCCCTGATGACAAACTCATCTGGTTCCAACCAGAAGACACTACCACCAAATTGTGGGTAGTCCCCAGACATTTGAGATCAGAATTTTTGCACCAAGTACATGATACTCCTACTGGTGGACACCAGGGAACAGAAAATACCCTTCAACGTCTCAAGACCACCGCCTGGTGGCCTGGTATTACCAAAGATGTTAAACAATACATTGACAATTGCCTTGTTCGTGCCCAAAACAATCCCATACCTACAAAATGAAATGCCAAACTTTTACCACAAAGACACACTGGCCCTTGGCATGCCATCCAAATCGATTTCATTGGTCCGTTGACCAATACCAGCAGAAACAAGTATGCCCTTGTGATAACCGACTTATTCTCTAAGTGGGTTGAGGCTTTCCCCACTAAGACATGCACCACAAAAACAACTGCCAAAACCCTGGTTGAACAGATTTTCTCCAGGTGGGGCCTGCCTCTCAAGGTAGACTCCGACAAAGGAACCAGTTTTACAGATGAGTTGATGAAAGAGTCCCTTGAACTCCTTGGGGTTCAGCAAAAGTTCCACATACCTTATCACCCTCAATCCTCAGGTCAAGTAGAAAGAGCCAGCAGACGGATTAAGCAAATGCTTTCCAAATTCATTGAGGACAATCCCAAGACCTGGGATTCCCTATTGCCTTTACTCCTTATGGCAATTAGGGGTACACCTCAACCACCCCAGCTTACACCCTTAGGGTGATGACTGGAAGACAAATGAGATTGCCTGAACACTTGCTCTTTGACCTACACACCCCACTGCAGACCGTGTGTCTGTGGATCAGTATGTGGAAAAGCTCAAAAGACCTCATATACACACACTTGTATGCTGCAAACTGCATGGGCAAAGCCCAGCAACAGTCAAAAATACAATTTGACAAACATGCACAAGAAGTGGATTGGCAGGTTGGAGATCAGGTAATGGTACTTCGATTTGCACATCCCACCCACCCACTCCTTCTCCAATAAGTGGGAAGGCCCTTACCCCATTGTCAACAAGCTCAGTCCAGCAGTCTATCAAGTTAGACTCTTCCACAACAATAAATTGACTGACAAATGGTTACATGCAAACCAGTTGAAACTGTACAAAGGAACTTAAATTTACTTTTCCTAACCCCACTGGGCGGAATTGTACTAATGTACTAATCTTTGATCTTCCTTTTCAGATACATTGACAAGATGGCTATCTTGTTCCTATCTCTCCTCCTTGCAGGAGTTATCCCTTTGGCCCAAGGCACGGTACTGGACCTCCTTCAACACCTAGATCCTCCAGCACCTCCTACAGAGGGAGTTTCCATCAAAATACCAAATACTATGATTACTGTCCAGGAAGGTTCCGATGCATACCTCACTGCCTCGGTCGTTGCTCCCGACAAATCTATCCTTCAAATTGAGTGGTAAACCACATCACAAGGACAAATTCTCCCTGTGGCCAAACTCTCCAAGGGAACTTTTCAGGGTTGGCCCAATGCTAAATTATCCCCAAATGGTTCACTGTCCTTGTTACAAACTGCATTAAGACACTCTGGTTTGTACAACATTACAGCTCTAATTGATCCTTCCTATTGTAACTCTCTCTCCCAGGATTCTGCCCGCAGATTCTGTGCTGTACACCACATGGCCTCTGCAGCCATGTATCTCTCTGTGTTGCCTCCCACTGAAAAACAGCTTTTGGAATGTCCAAAACATAACCCTGGTCCCCGCAGTGGTCTCACAGCCACTGCCCTCCCAGGTTCTTTGATTAATAATTTACAGTTTATGCACATACCTGTTTTGTTTAATCTTACTTACTGGAATATGAAAGAATTTGGTATGTGTCACAATACCAATACATCTGCATTCTATAGTACATTGTTGCTTGATAGTTTAGCTGCATTTCAAATTCGTACTAAGGATCCCTTTACTGGGGTTTACTCTACTGAACATAGAGGTAATTTTAGGAGGAAATCCTCTCCTGGTACTCTTAATCATAAACGTAGTAAACGTGAAGTTGACAGTTCTGATGTTACAGGTGCTACAGGTACTGTCACAGGTCTTTTTGGTACTGCTATGTCCATTTAGAACAAAGCAGACATTGCTGCTATCAAGAGTCATTCTGCCAAGTTCTCCACTGGTTTGGTTAATAATGTTTTACCGCCATTATTGCATGGTGTGGATGGCCTTAGTCAGGAAGAAAGATACACTGTATACAACATGCACGACATTGCAAAAGCCTTCACTGATTCAAAAGATAAGATTAACGCACTCATACAACAGAACAATAGAGAAGCTGAAAAACAATACATTGGTAGGGAAATACTTTGTTCTGCATATGGTTCATACATTCTCACTACCATCAGCAACCTCTTCCGTGATTTAGAAACTGGAAGAATCCCTGACATAATACATGACAGACACATCTCTAAATGGTATTGTCCTAAATGTAAACTTTCTACTTGTGTTTCCTTATGTATGCAAAAGACTTTGTCTATTCCTCTCTCCACAGAGAGAAATTTGGGGTTTGTGACCAGACACCCAAACACTGGTCCTTGTTTTTTCTACCAAGAAATGTTCCATTACAGATACCATGTTTGTCTCCTTTACTGTCTCCTTACCACGTTTTGATCCCACTACAGCTTTATTCGACAAACTTGCACTGGCGCATTCAATTGGGCATTTGGATGACGACATCTACAGAGAACGCCTGGATCTACCACCTCTACCGGTCTACCACTCCTTCCTGGATGCCTGGGTGGCACCGCACACGGACTTCTGTGCGAAAAAGGAATATATCTACTTGTGCCGATGTGATGTGTTTGATGTTATACGCCCTGTTTGTGGCTACTCTCCAGACAGCATCGATTGGACTTTCACCATGGATGATGACGTCACTGAGAATGGCACCAACTCTTTTGAATCGACGACGCCGTTACCAGATCAGCTTTACCAGTCCTATCGTGAGGAAGCTCATCGCCTGTCAACACGGATTTCGAAGACGACCTACACATGCCCTGTCCAGTTGCAAAAATGGAGACTACCTACTGTATGTTCACAGTATAACTCTGACGGAGAGTATTGTATAGTAACCAATGTTAAGTCTTATACATATGGTTCTGTTACTTGTTCAATTGATTACCCCAACTTTTGTTTTGTTCCCCATCAGAAAACTGTTATTGGACATACCGTAATAACCCCGTCCCCTTATGGATGCAGACATTATTGATGGTAACCCAGATTATTTACTCACACTCTCAGAATACCACCTGATATTTAGCATTTACATAGATCCACTTACACTTACACTGAAATCCCTTTTAGACAGAAAGGACACACACCTCATCCACATCAGCAATAATATAACCAAAGCCAATGAAGCTGTTCTTGACCTGATCAATGATGGAGATATGAATAATGCATTGACTAACACCTGGTTAGAAATCACTTTTAAAGGTTTTGTTATAATACAAGCATTTTTAATATTCACTTTGATTATTATGCTTTGCTGCCTCGGCGTACACTTCCCAACACTGTGAGAGCTTGAGTTCCTTTACAAGGCTCGCCGCGTCAGGCTTATGGCGTCCACTGCTGCTGTCCATTCCTAGATTTTCCTGTGTTGCCCTTAGAGGCAACAAAATTGTTACGAGGAGTCCCTGCACCCTGATTGATACCTCGGGGTACGTGGGCGTAATGTTTAGGCATAGGCTATACTAATACATAGGGCTAAAGGCATCTACCGTATAAGAGTAGATGTCAGGATATTAATGCATATTGTTGTAACCCACTTTGCTTGCTAATGCACCCATACTATACTATGTATTTTCTGTCTATTTCTTACTGGTCAGATGCCAAGACACCTGTCCTTGAAGTAATTGTAATATGAAAGGCAACATTGCCATCCTTTGGTGATGTGCACCACTTCACCTTGTTATGTAAGACTCTGTATAAGAACGTCTTTGTTCTAAAACTGATGACTTTACAGAATTATATAATGTTATCTTGGACCGCGGAGCCACCTTTAATTTAGCCAATAGGGCTCATCTCTGTAACTAGAAATGTTTCTATCTTTTAGTAACCATAGTAATTATCATAGGTATATAATGTTATGCACAGGCTTTACACCTCGGAGACCCGAGAGATCCCAAGAAACTACACAGAGACATCGAGGTGTAGGGAACACTTAGCACTGGCTCCTGGGTCGTATTGGTAAGAACTGCTTAGGGCAACTGTGATTTATCCCTTTTGTGGTAATAAACTTGTTTATTACTCGAATGCAACTTGTTTGTGATTATTCGCATTCCCAATATTGCCAAGAACCTGAAAGTGAGGTTCAGACCTCCTACACCATCCTCCTGCAGAGAACCCATGGACACTGAACAACCCCCCCCCAGGTACTGCCTTCCGTAGCAATCCAGCTACTGGCATGTAATGCTGCTCCGTGGCACTGCGCAGAATTAGTCCAACCACCCACCCCACCACCCTCCCATCCATAGTCTATCTTGTCATTTATACCCTTTGTCTGCCTAGCTTTCAACTGACCCAGAGACTAACACCTGTCCAAATTAAATGCACACCACACCGAACCTTCCTGGTCATTATCCAATTCCGTGCTTCCGCACAACATATCAATGCCTACCTGCCTATGCTAATTGGAATCCTAATCACAGACAGCTTTAAGTCCCCCCAACTTCTGTCCAAGGGTGTCCAATCATAAGGGTGAATGCAAAAAGGTAATGCCAAAAAAGGCAAATTCAAAAGGGAGACAGCAATTTGGGTAACATGACAAAAAAGCCCCGGGTCATATGAGTGCCACTTGTGTGGTAGTGGCTGCTGCTCTGAGGATGCTTACCTACTGTATAGTGAGGGGGGGGTTCAGGGACCAAAGCCCCCCAACCCCTACAAAACACTGTTTCTGTGTGTCTCTTGTGGTTTTCTTTTTCTCCGCCATGTGTCACACTTTTTACTGGTTGCCCTTTTTTGCTGTCACCCATTGTGCATTCGTCCTTTTCTATTCGCCTTTATGACATAGCACCCTGTCCGAGGTATCAATTTGACATCTGTTTATAACTAATCAGTCTTCCTGTTTCACCTCCCTGTTCTCAACCAATCTACCATTGATCTAGCCTAGCTCCCAGCTTCTATTTAGCCCCTCTAGTCTCCCTGCATTAACTAACGACTAGCCAGTTAATCAGTATTCCAGTTCAATACTTCCTGTCAACATTCAATCTACCATTGAACAAGACCAGCACCCTGCCTGCCTGTTTACTCTGTCCCCCAATCTCCCTGCTCCTACCTGTTTCAGCTTGACTTCTGACTGACTTACATAGTTTCCCTGTTCCTCTCTTCTACTTACCATTAATCTACCATCAATCTAGCCAAATCCACATCCTTTTATCTCCCAGTCCTCCACAAACACAGTACAATATGTTGTCCTATTGTTTCTACTCATCTACTCTGTTGGTTCACTGCCTCTAAATACAGCAAAATGCACATGCACTTTTACCATGGAGTCTCCTTACGGAACCAGCAACTTCTGCCATAGGCTTTCTCCATGGACTCCAGATAATATCAAACTGGCTTTCTACCTGCATACTCTTAGCTCCATATGTTTTAGCCCTCCCATACTAGTCACTGCCTAAGCTCTTACTCGTTGCAGTGCTACCTCCATACTCCTAAAAAACAAATACCTTGTCCTCTCTGGGGGTAACAAACAAAAATTCCAAAAGATTACTATTTTATTTAAGCACCTGATCATGATGTTACTGTTTTGTTCAGGTAATATAGAACTAAACCCTGGGCCATCCTCCTTAGTGACAACTCCTTCTGACTCTGTTAATTCAAAGGGACTGAAATTTATGTCCATCAGTATATGTAGTACGTAAAATAAACTTGACCTGCTCAATTCCTGGGTTGCCCACTCATGCACGGACATGCTGCTACTAACTGAAATGTGTCTTAGTCCCTCAATCCCAACCAGTGTGATTTCCTTACAGAACTATGAGGCCTATAGACTAGACTGACAGTTGCGGGGTTTGGGCATGATCATGTATGTTAAAAATAAATTCACCTCCTTCCTAGTTACCTCTCAATCCAAGCCATTAGAATTCAAATGTATTATTATTACAATAAACCTCTCAAAGGTGGAGCGTGTCAATATTATGGGTTGTTACAGGTCCCCTGCTGGTGATTCAGACCATTTACAATTCCCTATGTCAATTCACCTTTGTGCATAACAATGAAACATTCACATTGGGCTACTTGACTTAAGATTAGCTGTCCCAAAATCAGTGGACATAAAACAGTTCTGTGATGATCTTGGTTTCCATCAACTCATTTCTGAGCCCACTAGGCCTAATAACCATAACACCTTAAATTCCTCCATTGTAGACCTCATCCTTACCAAAAGACTACAGAAAATCTACCACTCAGCTGTCTTTGACAAAATCTTCAGGGATCACAGTGTCATTGCCTGCATCAGGGGCATATCAAATACCAAAAACAATTCATTCTTTATTCGTAAATGATCATTCTCAAATGTTTCCATCCATGACTACCACCAACAATTAGCTGCTATCTACTGGCAGGACTTTTATCTTGCTCCCCCAGTCCAATTAGCCTATACATTTTTCACACAGCAAGTTAACTTAGTTATTGATGAATTAGCCCCTTATGTAACTTGCAGAGCCTGAAACAAACCTGCCCCACAGTTCACCAAGGACATGAAAGAGACCCTTACAGTGACCAGCTCTGTGCCAGACCACGACTCTCCAAAGCAGAACAAGACTGGTTGCTTTTTAGGCAAAAAAGGAACTGGTGCACAAAACTAATTTGCTTGACCATATAAAACTACTATAAGACTCACCTGAATAATAACAGACACAGCCCTAATGGATTCTGGCAGGCCATCAATAACCTTGAAGGGGGGGCAGCCTCTCCTTCTCTACCAAAACAATTGCATAATGGTAATCATGTAATTACAAATAAACAATTAATACATGAAGAACTGAACTCACATTTTGCTTCAGCAGGTAATGCCTTTGATTATTTAGTGACTGCTAACTCACCCCCTTCACTGCAAGGTCAGTTGAGCACTCCAAAACTTACCTCAAGTCTTTTGAACTTCTGTCAGATTACTTACAAAGAGGTAGAGCACCTACTTCAAACCCTCAACCCTAAAAAGAGTACAGATGCAGATAATATAGAAGCAATTTTCCTAAAAATGGGCTACCCAATTCTTGCAACACCTATTGTGCATTTTTACAATCTCTCAATATCAAGAGGCGAGGTCCCTACATCATGGAGAATCGCTCACATCATTCCGCTCTTCAAGTCTGGTCATAAAGCTTCAGCACACAATTGTCTTCCCATCTCTATCCTACCTGTCTTGGCTAAATTGTTCGAGAAAGTAATCCACGACCAATTAAAAACTTACCTTGAGATGCATTCCATCATTAGCCCCATGCAGTCTGTTTTTCAAGCTAAGCATAGCATGATTTCTGCAGTAGTAAAAGTTACCAATGACTAGTTTACGGCTTTTGATCACAAACATACCATTGTAGCACTCTTTTTAGAGTTAAGCAAGGCCTTTGACACAATAGAACACTCCATCCTACTGAGTAAGCTCGCATGCATTGGATTAAGTCCAAATGTAGTTAACTGGTTTAGGTGCTATCTCACAGATAGGTGCCAGCAACTGAAGGTCGAAGATTTAACCTCTACTGTGCATTCATCATCAAAGGCATACCACAAGGTTCTGTACTGGGGCATATGCTGTTCACAATATACATCAATGACTTCGGACGTAACAACACCTCTGTCAGCCTCCGCTTTTAAGTAGATGATACGGTACTTTACACGGCAAGTTCTGACTCAGATTCAGCAATTAAGACCCTAAAAGATAAGTCGGACATTCTGCAAATCATCCTGCATGCATCCAAGCTTTTATTAAATGCATCCAAAACCAAATACATAATCCTGTCACATAAACCTAACCCCCCAATGCCTGCAATTGGCATCACCACCCTCTCTAATGAAACACTCTAATTAGTAGGTGCCTGAAATATTTAGGTATGTGGGTGGATGATAAATTGACTCCTAATATATACTTAGATGCCCTGTGCAAAAAGCTGTGGCAAAAATTAGGATGTTATTTCTTCAACAAGTGTTGCTTCACTTGAGAAGACAAAACAAATGCTGGTACAGGCTATGTTCCTTCCCCTCTTGGACTATGGCAAAATTATTTACAGAAGCACCACAACCTCACGGTTGGGTCAGTTAGATGTGTGGTACCACAGAGTGTTACATTTCATTTGTGAGTTACCAACTCTCATGCATCACTTCCTCCTATATAAGGAAATAGGATGTCCATCGCTTAATATTAGAAGGTTGTAACACCTAAATCTCTGGTCTCTTAAAGCTCTTCGTAACTCCCTTCCCACATATATTTCCTCACTTCTCAGTAGGTCCCACAGCCCTTATATGTTAAGAATGCATAATATAATCTTGCTTGATGTTCCCAGGCACTGCTCAAAATATGGGAGGATGGCCTTCAGCTGGGTCACCCCCAAAGCTTGGAACACCCTTCAGAAAATAATTAAGCTTCCTACACTGGTCTGTTCCCAGTCTTTCCAATCCCTTCTCAATCAATTCTACACAGATAAACATGTATGCCACTAATACTTCACTCACACTTGACTATCCTTGTTGCCATCTCTCATATATTTTGCTCTCAGTTGTGGATTTGCCATGTTTCAGTATTTATGTTCATGTCTGTACACTGTATATATAACAGTTTCATTACTTCTTTCTATATACCTTGTTGTTAGCTATCTGTTAGTTCTAGGTCTAATTGTGTTATTGAATATGCTCATTAATTGTTACTGTGCCTAGAATCTAGTTTTCTTGAACTGTATGCCTTTTGCTTTCTATGCTTATGTACAATTGCCTTCCCATGTAACATGCACTTCTAGATGACATTGTGTTCAATAGTCATAATATCCCTGTACATGTGTATTGCTTTCTTCAGTTTATAATTCTATCCTACTCAGGACCTCCTTGCAAATGAGCTATGCTCAATGGAGTTTCTTCCTGGTAAAATAAATAAAATAAAATGAAATTAAATGCTGCTGCAGTGAACAACAAAGAACTCAGTATGGAATGACTGCCTAACTATGAGCCAGTTGTAAACAGTTAACAACTACAGTTGAACTGAGATTATTAAAGGCATCAAAAAACAGCAAAATGGGAGCCTGAATAGCACAATTCAAAGTAAATGGAGATAGCAAGATGCTAGGTAAACTAGAAAGCACCCCTTAAAAAACAAACACACAAGGCCCAGAAGAACAGGAGCACAGCAGAAAACAGACAACTGAGAAAACTGGAGGCAGTATAGCACAGTGGTTTAAGGCTCTAAGCTGCAAATCTGGAGACCTGGGTTTGAATCTCACAGCCCACACTTGCATACTGTGTGACCCTGAGCAAGTCACTTAACTTCCCTGTGCTCCCAGGTCGCACCTGTAAACAGGCTTTCAGCTTAGTGTGCTACTCCTGGTTAAATAATTGGGTAAAAAAAGCAGAAACTTCAGCCAGGAAGATAGAAAGCAAAATACTGACCTAGAAAGCTGCAGAAGCACAAACCATGCAGAAAGCACAAAGGGGAGACAGAAGACAAACACTGAAGAAAAGGGGGGTCAGGTGCCATCAGAGCCTCTGGCTTCAGCAAAGAAACAATGTATCTGACTGAGACTGAAGGAAGTAGACTTAAATAGCTCAGGTGGGGGCATGGCTGGCTGCTTCCTTCCACTGAACTACAGTCATAACCTTTGCTAAAAAAAATGGGAACAGAATCTAGACTGATAGAGACCGGGCTTATATGAAATGTTAACAAAAAAAAAGCACCCACACCAGTTCATGGTGGGGGGGGGGGCTGCAGAGGGAGAATGCCAGACCAAGCCATGTTACTTTAAAATAGGCCATACGTTGGGTCTCTCTAAGCAAGAACTTCAATGTTTGGAGAATAGAGTAGTGCTGGCGTATACTGTAAAACTTTGGCCATTCTCTGTTCCAATCCCTTGGTAGATAAGGCAGGTAGTGTGTAGAGAATTGAGGGCCCAGCACCAAGGGTGAGCAGAGTGCTGAGGGAGGAGGATGGGGAGGATGGTGGTTGCTTCCAAACGTGCCAAGTATGAGCTGATGGGAGAGGCTGGATTTTATTTGGATTGTGGGAGGAGCTATTCCCCCACATTAAATCTCAGGCTTCAGCCCTCCCATTCAGTGTTTGGTGAATAGAGTAGTGCTTGTGCATACTGTAAAACTTTGACTTTTCTCTATTCCCACCCTTGGTAGATAAGCCGGGTAGTGTGTACAGAATAGAGGGCCCAAAAAGATTACCTCCCCCAACTCATGGAGAGTGTGATCAGTAGCACGCAAGAGATGACCCCCCCACTGCCCCCCCGTGGAGGAAACCTCTGTGGACACATGGTTACTGACCTGCCCATCCTTTGGACAAGCTAAGAGGAGATGATCCTAAATGCCTGTTTGATTTCTAATTCTGGGTTAGGAATGTAAGCTTCAAAAGCTGATAAAGTCCATCTTCCGAGTCTCTTGATGATGTGTGCAGGAATGTTATTTCTTGATGCTGAAGAAGTCACTTCAGTCCAAAATGAATGTCCTAAGAAAGAATATTGATTAGGTCCAAGCTGTTGAAAAAAGGGTTCTAAACGTGATCCAGGAACGGTTCTGTGGTCATAGGTGATTGCTTATTGAAGGACAATAAAGGATATGATGGATCTGAGCATGAGTGGGTATAGATGGGCTACTGAACGCCAATTATTACAGGATGGATAATAAGTTATGTGAACTCCGTTATGTAATATGTCAGTATTTGAAGAAAGCAGTGACAGGATATAATCAGCCCTTTTCAGTAAACTGGCAATCTTATGAAAGTTGGCAGAGAAGGATGATGATAGTGAATTCTCCAGGATGCAGGAATCCACAGAAGGCTAGACAAATAGAAGAAGAAACCATGATGTTCGAGGTAGAATCACATCAATCTGAGTTCAGTAAATCCAAAATATTTCTCATTATGACACTATCTATAGGGAAATGATGAGGAGTTCTAGCAATTGAAGCTCTTTGGATACCCAGTAGAAGAAGTTTAAGTTAAGGACTGGAAAACAGTAAAAGAAAGAATGAAGTAGACTGTGAGGAAAAGAACTGGATACATGATAGGTATTGCTTAATAGTTATGTATGATAGATTCAAGCCTTGATGACAAAAGTTAGAAATGCTAGCACATGTTCTACATGAACAGAAGTATTCTGGGAGGACTGCAATGTGCAGAATGTGGAATACTTTTCCACATTGTAGTATAAGTAGCTCAGGTAGCCAGAGCTATGGTGGCCCACATGATGGTGTTGGCTTGCTGGCAATAAAATTCTAAATCATTATGAGGTCACTGAATGAAGGAGAAGGAGTCATGACTGGGTCTGCTGTAGGATAGTGGTGATGAAAGGTCTTTGTTGATGATATCCACTGTCAGTTTATCATCAGAAAAAATGAATACTGTTTGAAGGGACCAGTGATGGTCCCAGAGGAAGGCAGTTGCTACAACTGGGTGAAATTTGAAGAGAGGAGATCTAGATAAAAAATCACAAAAAGCTGTAATGTCCAGAGGCCATGGAGCAGCGATCCAAGACTGCTCAAAAATAGTAGCATAGCCATGTTCATACTAAGGTTCATACTAAGGAAAGTGAGGAGCAAGGGAGCTAAAAGCTCATAGGTGCTCCTGTACTAACCAGTTACTAAATTAGTAGTACTTACATCGCCCATCTGTAAGTAAAAATGAGTCAAGTCATTTTTTTTTATTCATGTTTTGATTTACTGATAATGACTTTCAATGGCAATGTATTCCAGGGATGTATAACCCGTAATGTAAAGAGAAATGTTCTATTGTTACAATGGAAATGTTTACCAGCTAGTTGTAAAGGATGCCCTCTGGTGTTATATGAATTTGACTTAAATTCTAAACCTAGTCAGGTCATCAGATAGGGGTCATTTATAATATCATATAGAAACAATAGATCACCCCTCAATCTACGTGTCTCTAATGACATTAAATTTAGAGAACTTAATCTACTGCTATGTGAACTAGTGTGTAACCCCTGCAATTGTTTCATGAATTTTCTTTGCACTTTTTCAAGTTGAATACGATTACACTTCTTGTACGGACCCCATAACTGAGAAGCGTATTCTAAATGGGGTCTTACATAAACCCTGTACAAAGGCATCATGATATTGGGATTACAGGATTTAATATTACGTCGAATAGACCATATAACTTTGTTTTACTGATGACCTGATTTATTTGATTTGAGTGCCCTAACTTGTGTGTTGGAGATGCATCGATGTATATTCTGTGGTGCAAGTCATGAGAAGGGTATTTGAAGAACACTGAACAGCTGTTCCAGTAAGCTAAAATTGGGACCACATAGCTAGATCTGAGTTTGCAGCACCCTGCTTTGGATATGATGGTGCAATTTGGAAACTGACAATGTCAGAGTCAAGAGGTAAGAAATGAAGGATTCATCTTGAGGAAGTATCTTCATTGTGAAGTTGAGGTACCCCAAGTAGGAAAGAAGTTCATGTTTCATGCAAGGATTGGTTCAAAAGGGACTCTGCTAAAGCTTGGAACCTGTGCAGTTTATTGGGAGGTAATCGGGCTTCCATATGGTCTGTATCCAATATTATACAAAGAAATTTGAAGGATGCCACTGAACCTAGGGTTTTCTCTTTGGACAGAGGAACTGACAGTTCTTGGAAAAGTTGAACACAAACAGTAACACCAGCCGTGGGAGATGAATCTGGCTGATAAAGTCAGGAGAAAATCATCTAACAGATGAATAACTGCTGGATGGAGACAAATGTCAGGTAATGCCTAACAGAGCACTTCAGCAAACATGTAGAAAGCTTTGGGCTGCATTTGCAGCCAAACATGAGATGTACTGCAAAGCAATAGTGGTCCTCCCAAGACATGCCATAGAGATGCCAGAGAGATGGATGAACAGGAAACAGCTTAAATGCATCCATGATATCAGTTTTTGAGAGCCATGGCCAAGGCATTTAATGATTGTTATGGCATTGTCAATACGAGCATATGATAGAATATTCATCAGAGGGAATCAAGGAATTGATGCTAGGGATGGCTGAGGACTGAGGTGCACGCAGGTCGACAATGAGACACTTCTTGCCAGAAAATGTTCAAGTAGCGGTACCTAAGGGCTTGATTCGATAGGTAGGAAATGGTGGGTAGTGAAAATGACCCAGGAGGAATCATTTTTAAAGTTCCTTTCATAACAGCTGAGAAACAACTGCAGGTTCTTTCACAGCAGACTGAAGATTACTGCAGTGGAAAGCACTGGAGGGGAACACAGAGATGCCTGTGTGGAATCCATGTGAAAAGCCAAAAAAGATATGCTGCACAAACAATCGGAGTCCATTTCCTCACATCTCAAAGGAAATGTAGAACACTCCATGGCACGGTAGAGGCTGAATGCTAGGACAAATTCAGATAGTCAATTTCTTCAGGAGTCTAGGAGCATTAGACTTCAACATCATGGAAATGTAATAAAAAAACATTTTAAGGGCATTTCTCCAACAGTTAAGTGCAGAATCTAGCTAAGGGGGTCCCAGCAAGATACATGTCGTGGTCGCTCTGAAGAATGTCATTTTTGTGGCTTTTTAAAATTTAAATTTTCCCCAAGGAAAACCAGAAAACAAGATGGAAGGCAAATGAAAAAGGATTTTCCTCTCATGATAAAGGATGATGTCAACACGAAAAAAGAATTCTTTTTTTGTTTCATACAGCTATTTTTGGATGCTTACTGAGCATGCATAGAACCAGTTATTCAACATTTCTAAATTAAATAACTTTGGAACAGATTAATATTTTTTTCACCAAACAAGCAAAAAGCACATCCGTGTGCCAGCCCTATTCTATCCAGAAAAATTCAGACCAAAATTCAAAATCATTTGGGTGCTAGCCAAGTTAACAGAAACCCCATTCAAACCAATGGGAAAAAGCCTGAAAACTTCACTTTTTGCAGTGAGTATTTTTGCAGTGAATATTTTTGAAGTGAGTATTCATTTATTTACAGGTGCACCAGCAGATGGCATTGATTTTGATATCTTTACGTTACATTTTAGCCTCTGAAAGTTTTACTTCCTGTTCTTTTTAGAGTTACAGTACTATATGTGGGCAGTTTGAAGGTGATCAGAAACATTTAGAAGTGTTCTAATAAAAACGTAATGTGCCAACACCCTAACTGTGTTGTCTGAGTTTTTTTCCCATATATACGCTCTACTGGAATGCCAAATTTGCACAAGGTTTATTAAAAAAAATTATGTGCTGTGCATTCCTTGATGCCAACTCAGTGATTTATTCTGCAAGTGCTGGCTGATACCTTTTTTTTTCATCTGAATGTCTAAGACATTTAGGGTCAATCATTGCAAGTCCGGAGGATGCATTCTGTATTTGCAAAACCATGTAATTATGACAAGGAGTTTCATCTAGTTTTTTCATCCACACCCCTCTGCATCTTGTGCATTTGCTGAGATCATGTAGACCATGATACCTACTGACCAGCCTATCTACCATTGCACAGGGTCCCATTAGTGAGGGGAACGAGAGCATTACATACTGGGGGCAGCAGGTAGGAATCACTAAGTCAGACAGTGACATCTGATTTACTAACAAATGTAACACAAGTCTTGTTCAGAAACAACTGGAAATTGGTGATTTCCTGAAAAAGCACTTTTTAAAGAGGGACTCTTTTGACTATGCTGTACACAACAACAAAGCCAGGGAAAAGAAGAGCAGCTGGGACATATGGGCGAGGGTTGGGATGGTGATGATTTGGTATTGTACGGCACAGTATTTACAAATCGGCTTGGCGTAAAACAAAAAAATAAGGAGTGGTCTCAATTTCCTGACTATTGTAATGATGATTCATTCAGGGAAATAAAAAGAGAGTTAGAAGGGACGTACAGGAACACTACCTATCTCCTAAGCCACCCCCCACCACCACTGCCCATCTTACAATCCAACTTGCATAACATTACTTGGCAACACTGAAGGATAGTCAAAAGACAAAAAGAAAACAGGGGAATGCACACAAAAAGATGACTCAAATTGGTGGTCAACTGACCTCGTCCTCATTCACATTTGAATTAGAAGAACGTGAGCCCTCACTGACAACCTGTTTTAATTAACAACATCAATAAATCAGCACTGAGAATAGCGGGTTTTTTACATTGTTTTGGGGGGGGCTTACTAATTTGAACTACCGGGAAGTACATCAAGCATAGTCATACTGCTCCTGTATATTTCTGGTGCACTAAACATGCAGGACATGCATGCACATGAAGGATTCATTTAGCACATTAATTTACAGATACTGTACATATTGCAGACTGGAGCCAACACTCCGACGGCAGCAACACACTTATCTGAAACAACACTGAACATGAGTGTGTTATTTCATTTATGTGCTGGGTACAGGCCTCAACTTTCTTAAAAAAACTACAGCTTGCTGTGAGCTGGACTAAAAAACAGGACCAAAAACAAGGAGGGATGGATAGAAGTGTGGTGCGGGATTCCTGATACTCATAGGCTCTGTATGCTGCCACCCTGCTGCGTAACCCCTGTCACAACCGTGTCATATCCCACCCTACTCATAGACCTGAAACCCACTTCCAGCCTCAGTAGATTTTTTTTCTTAATTTACTGATGGTTGATACAAATCTATCAGTAATACAAATCCATCAGTAACACAAATCCATCTGTAATACAAATCCATCAGTAACACAAATCCATCTGTAATACAAATGCATCAGTACAAGATAGTGAATGGTTGTTGCACTACCGGGAGGGGGGTTAAACCCACTTACGGGCCTCTCATAAAAGATAAGGGGATCTTAAAGTTTAAATTAACTCAGACTTTAAAATGATTAGTCCGGTTTGTTTATTCAATTCGGAAGTCCAGTTCTGCATTTGATCTCCACTGATATGTATTTATTTAATTATAAACTGTGATTTAACCACACCAATAAAAAAAGGGAATGTAATAAAAAAAGATGATCTCTTTTTTTTCAAAATCCACCCCATGCCTTTCTCCTCCCCACTCCCTCCTGTTCTTTTATCCTATACCCCCCTCATACCCATCCTTGTTTGTAATTTTTAAATGTGTTGGATGCCATCTCCAATTCAGAAATACTGTATTGTGTGGCTGAATGAATGAATGAATGAATGAATGAATGAATGAATGAATGAGTGAGTACCGGAGCTACAAGGTGATCTCACTAGGATGTGTTGGCGAGGTGAATCCAGTGTTTTTTTTGTCCACGCCATATTTTTTTTTTATTTATAAAAATAAACATCTACTCAGAAGATTGCATTTCCAACAATGTATAGGCTGGAAGAACAAAGGCAAGAAGTGGAACAGAATATTAAAGTCTTTACAGCCTTTCCCTATAAAGGTAGTCAATGCTCACTTGTATTACTAATCGCCCCCCAGCCCCGCCCTTTCCACAGTTATAGCAGCTGTCCTGGAGAAACTCATCTCCCAGCTATTTGAAGAACCACAGGGCATTCAGAAACTGTAATAATGTGCCAAGTGTACTCCACATCCTGGAACATCACAGATGGTTTACACTACAGCATCAAGTATACAGCATGGGATAATTTTCAATTTTTTATGTGCAGTCCATTTGTGTAATTCTAGATTTAGTTTCCTTCTAGCCTCAGTCGTATTAGTCTTAGTTAAGAAGGTACAAAGCTAATGCATCTGTGACTTCTACTGTATACTAACAACTTTTAATGTTACTGTATGTAGGATCACACAGATTCTATAAGTACATTTTTTTGGCAGTTCGATGCAAAACTTTACACACAGGACAGTAACATTTTTTTTTTTAATTTAGTTTTTTGTTGACCGGGTAAGTGCACTAGACAAATCCTGCCTATTTTCAGGCACGACCCGGGGGAGGGGGATACAGATGAATGCCAACTGATCTTGATCCAGATTAAGCTGTTGGTGGTATTTTTAGTGAATGAGGGAAATTTGGCCAGGACACCGGGGAAATTCTCCTACTGCTTGGCCAGTAGGGGGACTTGCTGGCTATCGTCATGGCCACTATGTTGAGTTCGTTGGAGGGTGAGGACGTCTATGAGCCAGGGGAGCGAGCCTCCATCTCAGGATCTAAGGAAAATGGAAGTTGCGGTTCCGTAGTACAAACGGGAACTTTTTGTGTGCCTTATGAAAACGCTGTTATTGTAAAAGAGCCTTTGGCTGGAAAAATGGCTGAGTCTATGGAAAAGGTAATTTCCTTACCTTTTGAAGCGTCCGGACTTCTGAGTTCTTCAATTTCTTGTGAAGGAGCTGAGGACAGTGATCTTTCAGGAAACCGGGTATTAATTACGGATGTGAAGCCTGTCATTGCGGAGAATATGATTTGTTTGGCTGATGACACCACACAGGTGGAGGAGAACGCTCCCGATTCACAAATTTCTTTTACGCTTTCTAAATGGGATTTATCAGGGAAAATTTAGGCTGGCAGTATGGTCGCTGGCTGTAGCGAGTGCCAAGAGCCGAGTCCCAATGATGAAGTTGCTGTTTTCAGAACTTTGAAGGAAAGTTTGCAAGGTCAGTCTAAATCTCCACACTGTTTGAACATTCCCAGTGTCAGTGTGTTGCCTAGTAATGGACAAACAAAGCTGTTTACTATTGGCTCAGGTCCCTCGATAGTGGAGGAGTCCAAACAGCAAGCTGGGTGTAGGCTATCAGACGAATTAATATATCAAACTGATGCCTCCAGCCAAATGTATGCCACATCCTTTTCTTTTATGACCAGAAATAAAGCTTCCCCAGATATAATTAAAAATAAAAGAGCTGCCTTAACAGCAGCAAATCGGAACTTGCATACACAGCAGGCTGGTAATAATGATAAGGGCCCTCAGAAGATCTCTACTTCTACCCTAATTCAGCAAGCTTTTTCCATACCTGCAAAAAAGATAATAACTGAAGATAAGGATTGGGCTCCAGAGAAAGCGCTGTTGGATTCCGGATGGAAATTAAATCCTTCAGGAACATGGATCCCAGACCCAGAGTGGTCATCAGTTTCACCCCTGTCTTTCCTCCCTTCAGAGTGGCCTCCTGCATTTCAAAAAGCTCCTGAGTCTCTGAAAATGCAACCTGAGAATGGTGAAGTGACTGCTCCCTTACTATCTAGTTCGGAGAAAATAGGAACTAATGTTATAGGGGAAGGGAAAAATCCTAACAATCCTTTAGTGAACCTCCCCATTAGACCTCTTCTTTCAGATTTCTTTACACAGTCTCGTAAAGATTCAGCCCCCCTTAGAAATGCTGTCCGTATACGGTATAAGGGAGGACTGGTTGATTGACCTGACCGTGTTTATGTGGGGAAGCTTCTGTTGAAAGAATCACTGCAATTTTCACCTAAAGACGTGTTTGCCTTCATTAACATTTCGGGAGAAGATAACTATAATGTCAGCTTTAGATCTGTTTTTCTGTTAGACTTATTTTGGCAACGTTACAACCAGTTGAAGTTTTCCCCATTGTGGTCTCCCTTTGTTGTTACTCCTCTTACTCCATCATTAATTAAATATGTGACTGTAATGTTCAGGAACAAAGGGGTTCACGTTGATGATATTTCCTTTTGGCTCTCTCAGAAATGTGAGGTGTTAAGTAGTCCTGAGGCTGTGTTAGACTCTGAGTTATTTTGGAATGGTAGTTGGAGGTATAAAGTAAAATTACAGCAAGTAAATAACGAAATCAAACGCATCCCTAATTCCTTTTCCTTGGGGAGAGATAGGGGGGTATGTTTTTATGCTGGCCAGCCCCAGGCATGCTACAAATGTGGAAACAGGACACATTTCTCTAGTTCATGTGATACTACTAGATGTGAGATATGTGGGGAACTTGGACATGGTAATTTTCAGTGTGGTAATCTGATAAAATGCGATCTGTGTGAAGAATCAGGTCATGGGTATAGGAATTGTCCATGGGCAGCTTCTAACAAAGCTTCTGTTAGTAGTCCTGAGTTAATAATACAAAAAGCTCATGATGAAGCTTTTTCTAAAAAACAGAAAATAGGCCTTCACTCTAAACTTACAAAGTTTGAAGGGGTAGAAGAAGAAAGGGAGGTTTTGGGGGCCAAACCTGCTATTTTTTCTAAAACAGGGTGCGGTCCTCCTGACCCTTTTGATGTTAAAGAGTTTCCACCAGTATGTTATCAGGATAGTATAAAGGCTAAACCTCTGAGTACTAGTATTGTGGAGAAAAGAGTTACTAGGAGCTCTAGACCCTTATCCCCGGTTCCCTCCCCCCCAAAAAAAATTTCCTCCCCACCCCTCAATTTCAGTAGATGTTCCCAATTTTGAGATGGAAAACTCATATGCTATTCTAGAGATGGTTACAGGGGATTCTGATATGGGTACTGGTACTCCTTCCCTATCTCAACCCTATGGGAGTAAATCTTCTTCCACTGATTACAAAGGAAATAAAAAAAAAAGGAGGAAGAAAACCTAAATACCTATGACTTCCCTAAATGTTGGATCCCTAAATTGCAGTAGCCTTTTAAACAACTGTAAAAGAAATGCCCTTTTTTATTTTTTTCATTATTTTGGCCTGGATGTTTGTTTTTTACAAGAGACATGGGCCTATGCTTTAAACCATTGTCGGTCATTTAAATCTGGATGGATTTGGGGACCCTCCTATTGGTCTTTTGGATTAGACAAAGCGGATGGTGTGGGGATCCTTTTTGGGTCCTTTAACTTCACCCTTAAAAAACTGGTGGATCTCATACTGGGAGATTACTAATCATTGATGGTTTATGGAAACAGGCTGATTTTCGTTTTATAATAGTTTATGGGCCACAAACAAAGGCAGGGAGAGTGGCAATGTGTAAGGCCCTTGCCCCTTTTTTGGCTACCTCAAGTTATATTATTTTGGGTGGAGACTTTAATTGTGAAATTTCTGAGTTCAGTAGGGGGAAAAGCAGGGAAGAAAAAGTATTGTGACACTATTGCCTTTGAGAGAGTTATTAATTTAGCAGGGTTAAGGAATGGGAGGAAATATCAGGATAAGGGGTTGAATTATACATTTAGGAAGGGATCCTTGGTATCCACAATAGATTATTTATTTTTCTCTAGGAATTTATCCCTCCCGGTTCATAGAACTCACATTACTGAATTTTCTGATCACTTGTTTATCACTCTTTCCTTTAGTGACGCCCGGTATGAACCTATAAATAAACCACGTTGGAAATTAAACTCTTCTGTATTACAGGATCCAGGGGTTGTAAAAGGTATGTCCTCCTTATTGGCTGCTCGAATATCTGTCATGTTTCTATATGAGGATTTATGGGATTGGTGGGCGGATACAAAAGCAGATATCAGGGATTTTTTCCAAAAATATGTGAAACAATGAGTCACTGCTAAATTTCTAAGGTATTTAAATCTTAGGAAGAAACTTCAGGGGCTGTTCTCAGTGGCAAACACTTCTAGAGGGGATTTTTCTTCCCAAATATCCCTAACAAAGTCTGCTATGAGGGAGAGTGTCAGTATGACAGAGCACAGACTTTACGTTCTGAGCTTTCTTTTGGCACTCAAAGAACGCCTTTAGGTGACCCCTTTGAAGCCTTTAAAGATAAAAGAAGTTCCTTAGGATTAGAGGTATTACAAAATAAGGAGGGGGAATTTAAAACCTCTCAGGATGATTTATTTTCTATTATTCAGGGTTTTATAAAAGAGCAGGAAGGGCCTAAGACCCCAAAACGTGATGTTCAGTTTTTTCAGGGTATTGTTTTAACCCCTTTAAGTGGCCAGAAAATAAATAAATTAGCCGTTTCTATATCCCAGCATGAAATTCTGGAAGTTCTTGCTTCCTTAAAAGGTGGAGTTTCCCCAGGAGCCGATGGGTTGTCATACGAATTCTTTAAACATTTTGGTGAGATTTTAGCTCCCTGTTTAGAAAAGGTTTTCTCCTTTTTACATGGTCTTCCTTGTTTGCCTGTGCAGTTTTCAGCAGGATTAACGATTTTCCTTTTTAAGGGGGGTGATAGAACTCTTCTATGCAATTGGAGACCTATAACCATTTTGAATTCAGATTTTAAGATATTATCTCAAATCTTAAATAAAGACTAAGATCAGTGTCGGCTGATCTATTATATCTCTCCAGTTTTCGGCATTCCAAATAGGAAAATTCTATCTGCAATTACTATTATTAGGGAAATCATAGAATTTACCAATAGATCTCCAAATTGGCACTGTATTTTGTCACTTGACCAAAATAAAGCCTTTGACAGGGTATCCCACTCCTATTTATTTGTAGTATTAGAGAAATATGGGTTACCTCATGATTTTGTTTATTGGATTAAACTAATGTATATAATAAAGTGGTAGTATACCCTGTCATTAAGGGTAAGTTCTCCCTCCCAGTTTTAGTTAATTTTGGGGTACGACAGGGTTGCCCCTTGAGCCCCTTATTATATGCCCTTTCCTTGGATCCATTACTTAAAATGTTAGACCAGAAGGATGGATTACCAGGCATTTCTGGTCATATGCCTTTAGATTCAGCAATTGTCCAAGCTTATGCGGATGATATCTGTATTTTTTTGACTGCATTGGCTCAAATCCCCTATTATTTTAAATTGTATTTCTAAATATGAGAAGGTTTCCAACTCTAAAATTAATATTAAGAAATCTAGAGGGTTGCTCTTAGGGCCAGTTAATTACGATCAGTTTACAGTATCTGGTATTGTGTTTTCTTCCCTTCCATGTAAAATTTTAGGAGTCATTTTTGGAGGTCATAACCTCCCTGTGGAAAACTGGGAAATTGCTTTAAAAAAAGCAGAAGGGAAGGTCCAGAGATGGAAGGGATGGAGATTATCTAAAATAAAGAGGGTTTTGGTTATCAAAAAGTTTATTATTCCTGGGTTGTTATCTATTGCTTTGGTATACCCTCCCCCGCTAGCTTTAGAAACTCGATTGTAAGCATGGTTTTTTTCAATGCTTTGGGGGAGTAGACTTAACCCCATTAAACGTTGCTATACTTACCTCCCTATTTCTAAAGGGGGGTTGGGTATGGTGGACCCTCTTAGTTTCTTCTATGGGCTTTTTCTTTCTCAGAACTTTAATTTTGATCTATCCCTTCCATCATTAATGCAACAAAAATGGATAATGAATAACTTTAAACCCTTTTTTGAGGTTTGGAGGGCACCACTTACCCCACGGATTCCCAAAAATATATATATTCCAGGGTTTTTTGCACCATGTGCTCAGAAGTTGTTTAGATGGTCCCTTTCTTATCAGTGTATTAAAGATAATATAATGGGTGGATTATATTTCTTCCTCCTGAGAAAATTGTATCCAAGTGAACCGGTATTTGTTAATTGTCCTTCCTTTTGTACTGAATTTGCGCTCAAACAACTTAATTACCATAGGATCCCCTCTCAAATGTGGGAGGTGCTATGGCTGTCAGTTTATGGAAGGTTATATGTTAAGGGGAATGCTAAGCATAAAATGATTAGTGAAAGGTATTGTCCCTATATGCTGTGTCAGGTGAAAGAGGAAACTATGGATCATTTTTTATTTAAGTGTTCCTATGCTTCAGGATTATGGTTTTTTTTAAGTACCAAACTACAGTTTTTATGGTTACAAAATTTGGACTACCAGGCCTTGGTTTTTGGGTTTTTTCCCCATTTGTTGGGATCTCATGATTGGGGCACCATAGTTGTGTTTTTTTGTTGTTTAAAATATTATTTGTGGCACGCGAAATGCCAGTGGGTGCTACAAAAAAAAATTATGCCTTATGAAACCTTTTATGTACTTATTATGGAAGCAATGAAATCTGTTTATATGAAAGATAAAAACTTTGGGACTGCTGGGAAAATATTTAAATGGTGGAAAGGATTCCAGATTTTTATTAAATATAAATAAAGGGGGTAGGGGTTACATAAATGATGATGGTTTGGGTTACTGTTTTCTTTTCCTTCCTGTTAATTATGGTAAGAGATAATTAATGTGTTCTTTTCTTTTGGTGGATTCCCTGATGTATTCTGATATATTTCGATGTATTTTGATGTATTTTCAATAAAAACTCCCCTACTCTTTTCGATAAGTGCCATGGGATCTTTAACAACCACCTGAACCACCACCAATCCAGGAAGATGGGACCTCGGTTTAATGTCTCATCCAAAAGACGGCACCTCAGAAGTGCAGCACCCCTCTCATGCTGCACTACAGTGTCAGTACATTAACAGGTGTTACTCTAGAAGTCACAGTGGCATTATCTTTATGCCTTCTTAACTTGTGTGCCAGTAATTTGTAACTGTTCTTCCACCCATTAATAAGACTGAGGCAGATGGATTGGTTTGGCACTTTAATTAACAGATATTGTGTGCATTGCAGACTGGAGCCAACATTCCAAGGTGACTGAATATGAGTGTGTTATTTCATTTATGTTCTGGATACATGCCTCAACTTCCTCAAAAAACTACAACTTGCTGTGAGCTGGACTAAAAAACAGGATCAAAAACAAGGAGGGATGAAAGGGAGTGTGGTGCGGGATTCCTGATACCCACAGGTTCTGTATGCTGCCACCATGTTGCGTGACCCCCCCCATCACAACCGTGTTATATCTCACCCTACTCACAGACCCGAGTCCCACTTCCAGCCTCAGTAGATTTTTTTATTAATTTACTGATGGTTAATACAAATCCATCAGTAATACAAATCCATCAGTACAGGATAGTAAATGCTTATTCAATTCTGAAGTTCAGTTCAACATTTGATCTCCACTGATATGTACTGATTTAATTCCGAAGTGTGATTTAACCACACTGATAAAAAAAGGAATGTAATAAAAAAGATGATCTCTGTTTTCAAAATCCACCCCATGCCTTTTTCCTCCGCACTCCCTCGCTGTCTTTCTGCCTTTTTCCCATTCCCCTTCCCCATTCAGTATGTTAAACATAGAAATAAATGAAGACCATCCCCCTCATCCCCCAACTCAATGAATACTTTCATTAGGACAGCCAATCTGAAAAGGATTACAGGAAATGAGAAATCAGCCCCAACCCCTATATAACCATAGAGATCAGTTCACAGAAGGAATGTTACTTAGGCGACTCACAGACTCAGGCACCTCTTTGTGCTACTAAGGCTTTAAGAGTGGGGGATGGGTGCCCTGTTCTCTTGTCTACATGGCAGCAGCTGTAGTCTGTCACTTTTTTCTGTGTTACTAGACTAGAACAGTTCTCCTGCCATAATTTACATTCCCTACGTACTAAAAGTGTCACAATATTGTTTTTGGAGTGTGCAAGTTTTGAATCTGTGTTCTCTTGAGACTAAAGCAGTACGCATGCATGAGATTAATACAGTATGCATGCACCATCCCTTATAAGAGATAGTAATCCACCTTCGGCACATACTTTAACAATAAGAAGGCCAATAGCTTCTGTAGTCTCATACTGTACATTTACCTGGGGGGGTTTAGTTTTTTCATGTAAGCAAGAAAGAAAATCTGACCCATATCCATGTTATCTGCATTGGTTCCTTCCCCTCAGCCAAATACTTTCTTGTTAAAATCTTTGTTAAGGTTTAGAATAAGGACTAATAAAGTCCCATACCTGACATTCAAAGATATGTGCGTATTTAAAAAGCAGAATCACCATGCTATGTTGCTATATACTAGTGTATACTAGCTGTATAATAGTGTACTATAGTGTTGTAGTATAACAGTGTACTATTTTTAAGACTCAGGAGGACAGGTACAATGTAGGGGTCTCCAGTTTGATGTATGTCTATATATATGCATGTCTATATATAATAGTTTCAAATGATTTCTCCAAAGCTGGAAACTTAATTTCATACACAGCAACATGAGATTAATAATAAAAAAAAAACAGAATGTGTGATCCTAACCCTTAATCTGGTCCAAGGTCAGTTAGCATTCATCTGTATCCCCTTCCCACAGGTTGTGCCTAAAAATAGGCAGAATTTGTCTAGTGCACTTACCCGGTCAACAAAAACTAAAATAAATAAAAAAAATAATGACTGCTAAGTAACAGAAATATCAGGAAAATAATTAAGTAAAGTGACGTTTGGGAGGCATAAGAGTAAAAAATAAATGTTTTTTTTCACAAACATAACCAACATTTCTCATAATTTGTTTAACATTATCACCATGAAACAAAATTTACATTTTTTTTTCATTAAATGTTTTGTGGTTGTGCCATTATTATTAGTTCTGCCTGCACCCTGCAAAGAAGAATTAGTTCTTAAATTTAGTATTAGTTCTGACTGCACCCACCTGGTTTTCCCTACCAGTGCAGTTCTCTTTGTGTATCAGACACTATAAATACTTTCCCTTTTTCCCATCCATGACAAGTAAAACAAGCGCTGGTCAAGGAACAGGGGAGGAACTGTGCTGTGTATCGCATAATGTTAACATTAAAAAAAACAGAAAAGGGTCTAGTAATTTACTCCTTCAATGGATGCCAGAAAGTCTCACTAAATTAATGGAAGCATGGGCACCAAATCAAACATGTTACCATTAAATCCAATCAAACAAGTAAGAAGCAAGCTAAGGTAGCAACTTCTGACT
This sequence comes from Neoceratodus forsteri, assembly GCA_016271365.2. Lineage (NCBI taxonomy): Eukaryota > Metazoa > Chordata > Ceratodontiformes > Ceratodontidae > Neoceratodus > Neoceratodus forsteri. The sequence continues at coordinate 514,199,317 of CM057451.1, forward strand.
TTCTAACTATTTAAATTTGAGAGTATCAGAGTGAACAGTTTAAATTCTTTCAGTTTTATGCAATCATGTATGGAAAAAGGGAAATAGTGAAAGAATTCAAACCAGGAAACAGGACAGCTGCTTTGCATGGAGAGCAGGAGGGAGGGAATGAGTAACTCTGTCGAAATTGGTAAAATGGTGTCCGTGTAGAAGTGCCTTTGTGAGATTCTGCACATGGAGAGGGATGGAAGTGGATTATACAGTATAAACACTGCTTACTTTCTTTTTCCTGTTGTGTGCTGTTCTTGCTTTGAATCAGGTTGCTCAGTAGGGAGGTGGGTGGAACCTGCACTGTGCAATCAGGCATACATACATTAACATACTGCTAAAGTGTTGGTTTATTGTTTAACCATAACTGCCGAGAGCCTAAAGTGGGCAGCGAGTGAGCTGCTAATCACCCGCTAATCCTCACAAGTGTCCAAAATGCACAGATTGCAACTTCTGGTATATGCAGCATGATTAACATTGCACTCTATGGGAAGTGCATTTGGCAAGAAAAATTGCCTGGTTAAAATGCATGTCTGCTGTACTGTTGTCCATTATCATTGATAATTATCGTGCACTGTGCTGACTTAGAGTATTACGCATAATTTAAAAAGTGTATGAACTAACTGACAAGAGTTACAATGACTTATATTATTATATTCATATATAAATTCCCATTTTTTTACATTTTGTGAAACTGACCAGAATGCATGAAATTTTTACATTGAGTAATTCAAGAAATGTTGGCATTATAGTGTTATTTGGCAATCAATACTGTTAATTACCACAAACAGAAGAATTCCCCACATATCTGTAATTAACACCACATTATAAAAACAAGTAATATTCATTCTGAATAGAAAGTAGATCAATTATTAAGTTTCTGTACACAATTCAAATCTTCAGTACATGGGTGTATTTTTCTGCAACCTTTAAGTCTTGTAGGCTAGGAAAAAATAAACTTTCCAAACTCCATTCCATTCAAATAAGTAAATTAATAAATGGTCCTTTCAACCTATGATTCATGCATCATTACCAATAGTGTGTAGGGATTGCTGTATCATGATGTCAGAAAGTTCATCGCCTGATAGTGTGTGGTGACACTGGGTTAGGAGTAGCAATCTCGGCTGTCATTTCTCTATATGTGCATCACAGGTTATAAGTGGCATGCTACTTGTCTGCCATAGAATTTGAGTTTGTTCACATTCAGAGCACAGTGCTAATGTTATACACTTAGGTAGTGTCTCCTTGGCATGGAACTTGTGAGAAATGACTAAAATGGTTGACTGAGGTACAATAATTTACTGTAGCGCTCATTTGAGGCTACCAACACTGAGCACCAGTGGTCAAATACAAGTGTTTTGCTATCAGCATCATTCAGACTGCTATATACACTACTGTACTATTACTGATCGAGGCATTACAGCTGCATGAAATGTTGCCCCCTTCCAAAATAAAAGATGGTACATTTGTGAGATTGCTCACAATCGGGTTGCAGGACTCAAAGAATTAATATCATTTTCAGCCTCCCACCAAACATTTAAGGCAAAAGGGCAGGATCATCATCAACTCTCATTAAATACCTCCACAGACACTCATATATAAGAAAACAATCACTGACCAGATTTGCCCAATCAAGACTGAGACAAATTACTTGCCCAAGGCAAGATGTCCTCTTCATCAGAGGTGTTAGTTTCAGATGATTACTTCACCTGAGCATGTCAGGGATCCACAGGCTAAAATGGATAGTGATTACTTATGCTGGGATCAGAAATAAATTGTTGGCCCTCTTTACCATCTGAAAACATAATACCATGTTTACAGATTGTTTTGAAATACCGTACTTCAGCACAATTAAAAGTTTTTCTATGAACACACAATGTGAGAGTGATTAACAGCAAGTTTGACAATGCACTCAATGAAGAGAGTGATTGCACTGTAGTAAATTATAACACTTCATCATTAGTGACATCGCTTTCCAGTTCCCTGCGAAGCTGACATAACATAAATGCATAACATTATGCGCGCATGACATAACACAACTCAAATTTGATGTCAGACCTGTAACATACACTACACATACTGTACAATGAAACAGGCAGTTCAGTTTTCTGCTTCTAAATCTGGTATCACCATACACCATTTAGAACTGTTCTCATGAAAAAGGAACACTTTCCCCAGACTCAATCCTTATTTGCAAGATCAAATCCTTTGCCAAAAAAAAGACAGCTATCCTGGAAATGGAACATTCAAAAACATCTCATAGGATATGATGGGAACTAAAAAATGTAATAACTTTGTAACAAATTAATATTATTACACCAAATTTTCACTGTCTGTTTTGCTACCAATGTTCTTTTACCCTACAAAACTCACGCAGAAATTCCACACCATCTTGCTGCAAAGCTGTGACAAAAAAATGCAAAAAAAGGGTGTTTTTTACTTGTTTTCACTATCCAGATCTCAGGATCTGCACATTTGACTGGAACAAAACTTGCCACGTCAAGAGATCTACACCACAGGACAGCACATACCAAATGTTGTGCCAATCCATTGATCGGTTGTAAAGTTATTAAAGTGCTAAATTTGAGGTTTAACATAGAAACTGCTACTCAACCCTAACTATAGAGGTACAACCATGCCTCTATAGTATATACATATATATTATACAGGCGCGGTCACACCTGTATATTAGGGTTAAGAACTTTAATGTTTAAACCCCAATTTTTGCACCTTAATAACTTTGCCACTGTTCAACTAATTTGCATGCAGTTTGGAAAGCACACGGTTTATGCCAGGATCTGTAGATCCTGAAAATTTCATGTACAGTTGTACAGTGGGGGCAATGTTGCAGAGGTGCAAAAAAACATACAAATCACAGTTTAAGAATTTTTGTTGCTGCCCAATAACTTAAAAAATATGAGGATTTGAAACCTGAAACTTTCAGTTTTGATACAGTTTGGCCCAAGGTATGTGCTTTTGTGGGTTTTATGTATCAGAGTCAAGTACTTTTTAAATAATTCACAAAATATTTTTCATCCTTGGGCATGCACATTGTTAAAAATAAGCGTTCTATCAATAACTGTTTCTTTGTGAAACCGTGATGTCCTGTTGTCATATTTCATTATGTGTGTCATATCATATACAGTCATGTGTTTGTATAGTGTTATGGTGTTTCGTATATTGTATCACTTGAAGATTAACAAGTGATACAATATACGAAACACCATAATGCTATACGAACATGGCAGTATATGATATGACACACATAATGAACTATAACAACAAGACATCTTTCCTGGTGCCTAGTGGCACCCCCTACTCTCTGGTTGCCATTCCCAATTTGTGTTTGTGTTTCCCTGGTGTCTATTGGCCCCCTACCCTCCGATGCCATCCCTGTTTGTTGTTTATGCTTCCTGGTGTCTACTGGCACCCCTCACCCTCAAACACCATCCCTGTGCTTAATTCATCTTTCCCTGGTGTCTCGTGGCACCCCCACCCTCCAGTCACCATCTCCATAATTAAATTGTCTTTCCCTGATGTTTAGTGGTATCCCCCACTGTCTGGTCACTGGCCCATTTTACAGTTTTCTTTTCTTATTATCCAAAACTAGGATGTCCACCGCTAGTGTCGGCTGGTCCTTCTTTGTCTCCTCATCCCCTCGAAGCCCACTGTTTTGTGTAGTTGCCAATATCAGGGAGCCTTATCCACCATGTCAGCATGTTCAAGCCCCCCCAGCAGTGTGGGACACTGGGGAGCCCACCCCCAGTGTCCCGAATTAGATTTATAATAGGTTCCTCCAAAAAGCAAAATCATCCTGTGATATCTTTTTTAACAAGAAAGAAAGAAAGAAAGAAAATGGTCCCTCGTTATTATAGCTATCCCCCTCCCCCATCCTGACCCTCCCACTGAGCACCCACCACCCCAACCCCCCCCTTGCCCTATATTTACTAGCTGAGGTTGAACACCGTAATCTTATCTGGACCAGAGACACATCTTCACTCGTCAGTGCTGAACTCTGAACTGAGGAATGCAGGTAAGTGCTGTATAATGTATTTCAATGTTTTTTTTAAACTTCTCTTTATAACTTGGCTAGTTTTAGGAATTTTTTCACCAAATTTTCAACATGGTCTTTTGGGGACCATACCTCATGAACACTGGGGGTGAAATGTTAATTGGGCCTGGAAAGTGATTTCATGGTCAACATGTGATATCACCTTTTGCGCCTGACTAACATAATTTCACTGTGAGTATTCCTGAGGTAGGGTCCCAAAAAAGTCATGTTCAAATCTAGTAAAAATTCCTAATATTCAAGATTATGAGCTGTGTTGACATTTTTCCATGCACACACATAACTTTGGTAATTTTCAATACTTTGACCCCAAATTTTCAACATAGTTATTTTTTCACACCACCTCATGAACATGATAAAGGACAGAGTAATGTCTGAAACATGTCAGGCGAGACACAGTTGTTTGTCTGCTAATGCTTGCCAAGGCCTGCTGGGTCCATGCACTAGGTCAGAACTGTCTCCAATATTATATTTATCTCATTTTGCGCTGGTCCTGAAGAGACCTGTGCAAATGAGGATACAATTCCACTATTGGAAAAAGAAGGGAAATAAATTGCAAAAAAATGCATTAATGCAGACATTAGGGTTGAAGAACTCAAAGCGCACAAAGCAGAGACATGAAAAACCTTTACAGTTTTGGGTCTTCATTGTATTGCCGAATCAGTGGTGGGGTCATCCTTGGGGTTTTCAACCATAATTACCACTCTATCCCCTCAGCAAATGAGCACAGATGTGATGTCTTCATACAGGGCCCTATGTGAAGAAAGGTGAGAAACATTATGTTGGCCATACTGCATAATTTTGATGCACTAGCTTGGACCCGTGCCTTGTGCATCAAACAGAAGGCTATGAGCTGGGGAGAGGGAGTGGGCATGTGGGTTGACAACCCCAAGGAGGACCCCACCACTGGTTCGGAAATACTCGGGAGACATAAAACTCTAATGGTTTTTCATTTCCCTACTTTGTGTGCTTTGTGTTCTTCAACCCTAATGTATGTGTTAATGCAGTTTTTTGCAATATATCTATATATATATATATATATATATTATGGTAGCACGGTAGTGCTACCATAGTTAGGGTTGAGTAGCACTTATAAGGTTAAAGGGTGAAAGTGTGCACCTTAATAACTTTGCCACTGTTCAACAGATTTGCCTGAAATTTGGCAGGCTTGGTTGGGCATGGTAGATCTCAGGATCTGCCAACTTTTGTATCAGTTGGATATATGGCTGTGGAGTTATTAAGCAGCAACCGAATGCGCAATTACGTTTTTTTTGTGAATTCTTTGCTTTCACCTACAGGTCGCACGGTTTGTGCGACTTGTCCAAAAACTTCAGAGAACGTGTGGCTGGGGTCCCCAATGTGTCTTTTGAAGATTTCGTGAAAAAATATTGAACGGTTCAAAAGTTATTTAAAAAACAAGTTCCCATTATAAGTTAATGGGAAAAGTTAACAAAAAGTTTGAACGTATCACAAATGCACTTTTTAGTGTAGCAAATGGCCCTAGTAGTATTGCAAATCCACCATTTTGTTTTCAGTTACTGATCAGAAAAATGCTTGGCATTTAAAATTGGGACCCTCTAGGGACACAATTCTTTCTGTGTTCACAAAGTCAGACCCTGAGGATGCTAGCCATGTCTTTATTTTGGGGTTAAACACCCCAGAAATATGTTTTTCAAATTTCTGGAAACAGTAGTGTCACAAAGTAGTGTCGCACTTGCAACACTTTTGCAAATTTTTGCAAAAAGTGTCGCAAATTGCGAAAGTACTTTTCCAGACTATGGCAAAATGGCAGGAATTCTTTGCCACCCTGCTGCGAAAGAACGGTTTGGTCTTTTGAGCTGAAATTTGGAGGGAAGGCAGACAACATCTCACAGATATGCCTTTTCATGGTTTGGTGACAAAATATTGCACAGATGCCAAGTTACAGTACTCTGAAGTTGGCTTTTTTTCACATAGACTAACATGGTGGCGTATGCCGCACCTTTCGAGGCTCATATCTCGAAAATGGTGCGAGATACGGAATTTTCGTCACGACAACATAGCCAGGAAAATCATGAATCATGTGATTTTTTTCCTACGTCATACGGTTACTGAGATATAAGCAATTTAATATTCCAACAGCTCATTTTCTGCTCTGAGGCTCATTATTATGCATACATTCTTTGTACACACTGTGTTTCTCTATGCAGCTGTTGGGCAAAACCAGGGTGTGTGCTTCCGTTACTGTTACAGTTACCATTACCACTTGTGTTTCTGTACGCGTTTGGGTTACCGTTCCAGTGTATACCACCGTGTGCATTACCCTTTGTGTTCTTGCTTGCGTACACACTTGCGTTCACGTTTCCATTTTTCTTTACTTTGCCATTATTTCTGCTGTTAATGTTACCATTTGTGCTTCCAATTACCATACTGTGACCGCGCACGTCACAGTTTGCGTTTCCATACGCGCTTGCATTTCCTTTTGCGTTTCTGTTTCCTTTGGCGTTATTGTTGCTCTTACCATTACCATTTACATTTACAATTACGGTAACATGGCCATACACGGTACGGTTTGCGTTTCCATACGTGCTTGTGTTTCCGTTTCCATTTCTGTTTCCTTTGGTGTTATTCTTCATGTTAACCTTACCAGTTGCATTTACAATTGCGGTACTGTGCCCGTGCGTGTTACGGTTTGTGTTTCCACGCGTGCTTGCATTCGTGTATCTTTTTCTGTTTCCTTTGGCGTTACTGTTGCTGTTACTGCTAACATTTCTATTTACAATTGTGGTAATGTGACCATGCACGTTATGGTTTGCATTTCCATATGCGCTTCCATTCCCATTTCCATTTCTATTTCCTTTGGCATTATTCTTCATGTTAACTTTACCATTTGCGTTTACAATTGCGGTACCGTGCCCGTTCACATTACAGTTTGCATTTCCGTACATGCTTCTGTTCCCATTTCTATTTCCTTTGGCGTTATTCTTCATGTTAACTTTACCATTTGCATTTACAATTGCAGTACTGTGCACGTGCATGTTACAGTTTGCGTTTACATGTGCGCTTGCGTTCACGTTTCTGTTTCTGTTCCCTTTGGCTTTTTTTGCTGTTACATTTAACATTTGCATTTACAATACCGGTGCCATCACTGTGCGTGTTACCAGTTGCATTTTTGTATGTGCTTGCGTGTCTGTTTGTGTCACTGTTCGCTTCGGCGTCACTTTGTGCTTGCGTTTCTATTACCGTTTACTTTACCATTTACATTTGCATTACCATGTGTGTAGCAGGTGGCACTTGCATTTGCATTGCTGTTCCTGTTTCTATGTGACAAGACATCCCATGGTAGGAGCCCCACGCTCCCGCCACTGCATTCCATTCACTATTTATCATCCTCATTCTCAAAAAGAAGGGAAATTAGAGGCAACAATCTCCATTTAATGCATCAGTTAAGGTTGTTCCACAGCAACAAAAGTGAGGAAATTCGGTGTTAGGGTTGAAAGCCCCCCTTGGACCCCCAATGCCCACCCCAACCAGCATCGGGTGTGATGGGGTCATTGGTCCTAACTCTCACCCCATTCTCCTTTATCTCAGCTTCTTTACACATGTGATGGGGTGAGAGTTAGGGCCGATGACCCCATCACGCATCCTGATGCCTGTTGGGAGGTGGGCTTGGGGTCCAAGGGGCTTTCAACCCTAACACCGAATTTCCTCACTTTGTCACTGTGGAACAACCCTAACTGATGCATTAAACTGAGTTTTTTGCCTCTAATCATATATATATATATATATATATATATATATACACACATATACACACATATACACACATATACACACACACACATATATATATATATATATATATATGTATATATATATATATTTATACAATGTATGTTTTGGTATAAATGTCAGGATAAAATGTAGTATCTCAGCTAGGTCATGGAGATATCAATGATATCTTCACATGTGAAAATATAATTGATATCTCCATATTCCTATACATCATCACATTGAAAGTGAAACATTTTCACTTTGTATCGCTTTGGCTTTTTCCATATGAGCAGCCCCCGTGGGTTTTTCTTTTTAGAAGCAGGACCCCTATGCATTTTCTCAAATCTGCTCCATACTATTAATAACTAATATTTAAAAAATGGTTGATCTATCGACAGTTTATTTTGTGGAACATATGGACCTCAGTAGGCCCGCGCCATAACAGCGTTGATAGCATTGTTCGATTTTGTAGTTTTAGGAGTGATTGCCACACCCAGCGCCATTTTTGCTTTGCCTTTATTTCAAAGAAAGCTGTTTGTTAGTACTCAGAGGAGAATGAGGAGTCGGCTTTTAGATGCATCTGTCAAAGTGCGGCATGTTGCCATAGCAACACATGTTCTCCCTCGCCAGGTGGTCTGAAGCCGCCCACCACTGCTCTCCTCTCAGTACTGTCGGCAGCTTCTTTTGAGGAAATAGGGCTAAAATAAGGAAAAAAACACTTTTCTAAGTGTGGCAGTGATGACTCCCTCATTCTAAAAATCAGACAGTGCCTCAGGTTTTCAAATTTATAGCGCTTGGGCACGCTACACTTCTGGGGATAGCTGCTTGGTCACCCTACATTCCATGAAGAAGTAGATAAACAGAAGTCGCAGGATCAACTAGATATGTTTTTTTACTAAGTATTTTATTAACATACAGGCAGGATCAACCCGATATGATTTATTAAATACCTTTACAGTGCCAAGATCAGACTCTTTTTTAACATTTAATATATGTAATCTGTTGGATTGGTGGTGGGGTATGAAGAGTTGTGTTTGCGTAATCCAGAACATGCTTTTTTTATTTTAAAGTGGCAAGATCAACCTCACACATTTTTTTTAAATAACATAATTCACCTGTTGTGTTACAACAGATATGCACAGTTGAGATGGAATAGCCATTACTTCTATGTGAGGGATTGTATCAAGTGGCCATTTGGGGGTTGTGTTGAGTGGGGCCCAAAGCATACATTGCATAAACAAAACATGACATGGCCTGACTGAATATATCATATTTATCTTCACTCGAGGTCAATGACATCATGATATCTCACTTGTGGCTTTGCCACTAGTGAGATATCATGATATCATTGGCCTCTCATGAAGATAAATATGATATGTTCAGTCAGGCCATGTCATATCCCCTATATATATATATATATATATTTTATGGTAGCATGGTAGTGCTACTGTAGTTAGGGTTAGTACCCCTCTTAAGGTTAAATGGTGAAATTTTGCACCTTAATGACTTTGCCACTGCTCAACAGATTTTCCTGAAATTTGGTGGGCATGGAGCATAACCAGAGATCTTGTGATCTGCCAAACTTCGTATCAGTCGGATATACGGCTGCAGAGTTATTAAGCAACATCTCAGAGCGCATTTATGCTTTTTTGTGCATTCTTTGCTCGCACCTGCAGGTCGCATGGTTTGTGGGACTGGTTTTAAAACTTCAGTGAACATGTGGACGGGGTCCTTGATGTGTCTTTTGAAGATTTCATGAAAAAATATTGAACGGTTTAAAAGTTATTCAAAAAACAAGTTTCCCATTATAGTCAATGGGAAAAGTTAACAAAAAGTTCAACAGTGTCGCAAATGCAGTTTTTAGTGTCGCAAATGACCCCAGCAGTGTCGTGAGTCAGCCATTTTTTTTCAGTTACTGATCACAGAAATGCTTGGCATTTAAAATTGGGACCCTCTAGGGACACAATTATTTTTGTGTTTACCTAGTCGAGCCCTGAGGATGCTAGGCATGTCTTTATTTTGGGGTTAAACACCCCAGAAATATGTTTTTGAAATTTTTGGGAAAAGTAGTGTCACACCTGCGACACTTTCGTGATTTTTTTTTTGCGAAAGTGTCGCAAATCACGACACTACTTTGCAACACTGTGGTCAAAATAACAGGAATTGTTTGCCACCCTGCTGCAAAACAACGGTTTGGTCTTTTGGGATGAAATTTGGAGAGAAGAAAGCCAACATCCCACAGATGTGCCTTTTGGTGGTTTGGTGAAAAAAATATTTCAGGGATGCAAAGTTACGGTACTCTGAAGTTGACACTTTTTCACATAGACTAACATTGTAGCGCCTGCCGCACCTTTCAGGGCCCGTATCTTGGAAACGGTAGAGATAAAGACTTTTCATCAGAAAATGCCTAGTCTCTAGGGGGCTAAGTGTTAAGTGCAAACTTAGCCAGGAAAGTCATGAATTGCATGAAATTTTAATTTTTATTCTATGTCGTACGGTTCCTGAGATATAAACAATTTAGTATTCCAAGACCTCATTTTCTGCTCCAAGGGCCATTATTATGCATACATTCTTTGTAGTCACTGTGTTTCTGTATGCAGCTGTTGGGGAAAACCAGGGTGTGTGCTCCAGTTACTGTTACATTTAGCGTTTCCACTTGCATTTCCATACCCGTTTGCGTTAGCATTCCCATGTACACCACCATGTGTGTTACCCTTTGCATTTTTGTTTGCGCTTGCATTTGCATTGCTGTTAGCATTTGCTTCTCCACTGCTGTTTCTGTTTGCGTTTCAGTTTGCGTCACTGTGCGCATTACCATTTCCATTTTCGGCTGCCCTTCCATTTGCGTTTGCATTTCTCTTTCATTTTGCCTCATCATTGCTCTTACCATTTCCATTTGCGTTTCCAATTGCATTACCATGCCCGTGCGTGGTATGGTTTGTGTTTCTGTATGCGCTTGTGTTTGCGTTTCTGTTTCCTTTGGTGTTACTGTTGCTGTTACCATTACCATTTGCACTTTGGATTGAGGTACCGTGGCCGTGTGCATTGCAGTTTGCGTTTCCGTACACGATTGCATTTGTGTTTCTTTTTCTGTTCTCTTCGGCATTATTCTTGCTGTTACCATTACCATTTGCATTTCCAATTGTGGTACTGTAACCATGCACGTTACCAGTTGCATTTCCATATGCAATTGCATTTGCATCTCCGTTTGCATTACCGTTTGCTTTGGCATCACTTCGTGCTTGCGTTTCTGTTACCGTTTGCATTACCATTTACATTTCTGTCACCATGTGCGTTACCATTTGTGCTTGCATTTTCATTGTGGTTACCGTTACTATTGCAGTAATCACAGTGAGTGCGGGGCCCAAAGGCCCCAGACTCCCACCACCACATTTCATTCACTATTCATAGTCCTCCAGCATCAAGGTGTGCTGGGGTCATCGGTCCTAACTCTCACCCCATTCTCCTATAGTTCACCACCTCAGCTTGTTTACACATGTGATGGGGTGAGAGTTAGGGCCAACAACCCCAGTGCACACCCTGATGCCGGCTGGGGTTGGGGTGGGGGGTCCAACGGGGGTGTTCAACCCTAACATCAAATTTCCTCACTTTTGTCACTGTGGAACAACCCTAACTGATGCATTAAACTGAGTTTTTTTGCCATGAAAAAAAAATATATATATATATTTTTTTTATGCAATAGGGATGGACATAAATGGAGTGTGATAAATCTGTTTATCTGAGCAACTGTCTGGATAAATGAGTAACTGTGTGGGTAAAAGAAATTTATCCATGCAGTTCCTATTTATCCACACAGTGCTGCATTACTTTCACAGTAAAAAAAAAAAAGTTTAAATGGTACCACTCCATCACACCTGAACTGCCACCTCGTGCCTACAACCTGGCATGAGCAAGTAGTTACAAAATCATTAAAAATATCAAACGCTGTACATACCTTCTCTCTCGTACTTTCACAACATCCAAATTTCTCCCCAAAATATAAGACAAAAAATCCCAAACATTATTGCTAATTTCCACACCATAGACAGAACAACTCCACATGTTGTGGCTCTTCAAAGCCGAAATCCACAACACGATTGACTCTTTTGGCAATTTCCTCACAAAACCAATACATACAAACCCCAAAAAATCCAGTCTGCACCAAATATTTCAAGAAAAAGGTGAAAAAAAAAACAGCCCTTCCAAAAAAGAAATAACCCACACGACGCCACTCTTCAGTGCCATACTCCCAAAAGCGAATAGTCCTCAACATCCACATTCATGAAATATTTAAAAATCCATGATTCCCCTTCCCAAAATGCATCCCAAGATGCTAAAAATCCACAGAAATCCAAAATGAGTACTCCAACGAATGCAGTCTTCTCATCATTGAACAAACCCATGAGAAATGAACTTGCCTCACAAGGAAATCCAACATCATGGGAACCCAAACACTGCTATCCACCACACCTTCAGCACCAACTCCAAGTAACAGTCCCATGCTGCTTTCAGCTCCTCTTCCTCGGGACGCCAAAATGCTGTTACCGCCACAACTCCATGAGGCCCATGAGACAGATCCACCTTCATCGACAATGAGCTCCACATTAATTTCAAAAGACGCCAAAAAACGAAACCACACCTACCCACCAATCATGATCCAGAACACCCACAGAAAACCATGCCCCACCACCAATCAACACTTGTGACCACTCCCACCTAAATCACAAACCAATAACAAAGTACTATGCCAGTCCATTAAAAGAAAGCCGAACCACTGACACACTACAGTGCAAAACCATTAAATAGCAAAGTAGTTCACCACAATGATTAAAAAAATAAAACTTTTATGACGCAAAAACACACTAACTCGCTCCAGTTTACGCCCACCACTATTGCATAAATGAAGAGGAGTGACAGTGTGATATATATTAGTGTAGTTTCCATTGACCTCTCAGACCATCACTCGTGGCTTCACCACTCGTGGAGGTTACCTGAGGTCAATGGAAACTGCACTAAATAAATTGTGTATCACACTGTCAGCCCCCGCATATCTCATATATATATATATATTTCATGGCAAAATCTCATGATTAGTTAGGTTGATCCACAGTGACAGCAAGGAAATTAGTGTTATGGTTGCCACCCCTTGCACCTCATGCCCACTCCGCCCCCACCAACAGGCATTGGGGTGTGCATTGGGGTCATCGGGTCTAACTCTCACCCCATTCCATGTGTAAATAAGCTTAGGTGGTGGAGTATAGGAGAATGGGGTGAGAGTTAGGGCCGATGACCCCAACGCTCACCCCAATGCCTGTTGGTGGGGGTGGGATGAGTGTGAGGTACAAGGGGTGGCAACCCTAACACAGAATTTCCTCACTTTTGTCACTGTGAAACAACCCTAACTGATGCATTAAATGGATCTTTTTGCCATGAATTTTCCTTCTTTTTGAGAATGTGCACAATAAATAGTGGATGGTATGTTGCATAATAACCCTAATAGTAACTGTAACACTAACAGTAATGGTAACAGCAACAGTAATAGTAATCCTAACGGGAACGTTAATGCTAACAGTAATGCCAATGCTAACGGTAACTGTAACAGTAATGGTAACGCAACCACAAATGGTAATGGCAACGGTGAGGTAAAAGAAAATAGTGACGCTAATGGTAACGCAAACATAAGCGCAAACGGTAATGCACGTGGTGTTGGAAATGGAAATGATAACGCAAATGGTAAGACAAATGCAAGCGCAAATGTAAATGCAAACACAAATGGTAAAGCAAATGGTAACGGAAACGCAAACGGTGACAGTAACGCAAACAGAAACGAAAATGCAAACAGTAACGGCAACGGTGATGCAGAAGGAAACAGTAATGTAAGTGACAACATAAATGCAACCACAAATGCTAATGGCAACTGAAACGCAAATGCAAACGGTAATAAAAATGGTAACAAAAATACAAACGGTAACGCAAATGCAAACAGAAACACAAACAGTAATGGCAACAACGATGCAGAAGGAAACAGTAATGCAATCGACAATAGAAATGCAACCAGAAATGCAAACCCTAATGCCAACGGAAATGCAAATGTTAACAAAAACTCAAAGGGTAATGGTAATGCAATTTGAAACACAAGTGGTAATGGTAACACCAATGATGACACCAAAGGAAAAAGTAATGGAAATGGAAAAGCAAACGCAAGCACAAAAGTCAATGCAAATGGTAATGTACATGGTAACACAAAAGTAAACGGTAACGAAAATGGTAATGGAAACGCAAATGGTAACAGTAACGCAAACGGAAATGCCAACAGTGATGCAAAAGGAAACAGTAATGCAAACACTAATGCAAAAGCAAGCAGAAATGCAAACACAAAAAGTAACGCACATGGTGATGTAACTGGAAATGCAAACGGTAATGGAAATGCAAGTGGAAATGCTAACGGTAACAGTAACGCAAATGCACACACTTTTTACCCCAAAAAGGTGTATTCAGAAGCACAGTGAATACAAAGAATGTATGCATAATAATGGCCCTCGGAAAAGAAAATGAGCACTTGCAATATTAAATCTGTGGAACTTTTGTAAAAGAGCCTTGGCTCAAAGGTAATTGTAATCCTAGACTCTAATAAATAAATAAATAAAATAAAATAAATTGCTTATATCTCAGGAACCGTACGACGTAGAAAAAAAATTGTAATCTCATATTGTTTATGACTTTCCAGGCTAGTTTTGTACTTAGCCACCTAATGGGGGCCTAAGAATTTTTGTGACGAAAAGTCCATATCTCGAAGCGTTTTCGAGATACGGGACCTGAAAGGCACATTGGACGCCATAATGTTATCCTATGGGAAAAATCATAAACTTTGGAGTGGAGTAACTTTGCAGCCCTATAATATTTTGGCACCAAAAGGCACATCTGTGAGATGTTGGCTTTCTTCTCTGAAAATTTCAGCCCAAAAGACCAAACTGTTGTTTTGCTGCAGGGTGGCAAACATTTCCTGTTGTTTTGGCCAAACTTTCACAAATTACTTTTGCAAATCACAACAGTTTCGCAAATAAAATCATGAAAGTGTCACATTTGCAAAAGTACTTTGCGACACTACGTTTCACAAAAATTTTAAAAACATATTTCTAGGGTGTTTTGCCCCAAACAAAGACATGGCTAGCATCCTCAGGGTTCGGCTAGGTGAACACAACAGGATTTATGTCCCTAGAGGGTCCCAAATTTAAATGCCAAGCATTTCTCTGACAACCAACTGAAAACAAGATGGCCAATTTGTGAAAGTAAAAGGCCAATTTGCGAAAGTAAAAATGGCATTTGCGACACTTTAGAATATTTTGTCAACTTTTCTCATAGACTATAATGGGAAACAGTTTATTTTTTGAATAACTTTTGAACCGTTTAATATTTTTTCACAAAATCTTCACAAGGCACATCAGGAACACTGGCTGCATCTTCCCTGAAGGTTTCGGACCAATCACACAAACCGTGTTACCTGTAGGTGCGAGCAACAAACACGGAAAAAATACATAATTTATGCGTTTTTGACGCACTGTAGCTCTACAACCGTACATCTGACCATAACGCAACTTGCCAGATCCAGAGATCTATGATACCAGACCACATATTCTAAATTTCAAGCATATCCATCATACAGTGGCAAAGTTATTAAGCTGCTAAATTTCAGATGTAACCTTAAATGGGGTACTGAACCCTAAATATAGTGGTACTACCGTGCCACCATAATATATATGCATATATATATATATATATATATATAAACTACTAGGGATGGTTTACTTTATTTCTGGTGGTGACACTGGGGGATTGGACACCCCCAGTGCTGGTGTTATGTTTGTAGGTGGGGTGGGGTGGTGGGCACTGAGAGGGAGGGTCAGGTGGGGGGAACAATTACAGCGGGGAGAGCAACAGACATCAATGGATGGTTTCTTTGTTACAGGGTATAAGGTATATAAAAAACTATAGGGGACAGTTTTATTTATTTCAGCCTGTGACACTGTTGATTGGGCACCCCCAATGATGGTGTTATGTTTGTGGGGGGAGCGGTGGTGGGTGCTAAGTGTGAGGGTTGGGTGGGGTGACAGTAAGGGCAGGGTAGAAATGCACATCAATGGACAGTTTTCTTTGTTACAGGGTGAAATTCAACCTCAGCAGACTGATCATGACAGATTAGCTGTGCTTGCTGGGCAGTGTAGATCAACGGAAAGAGACAACCAACTGTATGACTGTGTCAGCTGTCTCGTTTGAAATAGACAAAGTTTCCACCCAGCAAGCCAGAACACTGTCATGACCAGCCTGGCTGATGATTGGTGGTGTGACACTGACTAGCCCCTTGCAGACCACTCTGCATTGGACTGACAGTGTTACCCCTCAATAGCCATTCTCCTAACAAAATGTTCATTGCACGTGTGTGCATGGTAAACATAAAAAAGAAATGAAAAAATAATGGATTGTAACTTACAGGTGAAGCAAGCAGACAGAAGCATAGCTGGATTAATTAGCAATGTGTTGCTCAGGTATAGGTTTTAAATCACACAGACAGAATTAAGCCCAGTGCAAGAAAATTGATCTGGAGCCTTTGGAAAGCTCTTGCTTTCAAACAGAAAAAAAAAATAATAAAGTACTGCAACAAATGAAAAAAACTATAAAACAGCCAACTGAAGTGGTTGTGTGGGGGTGGGAGCAATCACAAAATGCATACCTTATGCCTCATGTACTGCAGAGCAGAGGAGTATAAATGAACATAAGACAGGCACAGAATGTTTACCAAAGAAACCAAATATCTGTAAAATAATACATGAGGGACAGAAATTCCTTAAAGGGGAAGTAAACATTGCAGGGTTCTCTCCAATTGTAAAAGCCCATAAAAAAGATATTTCAAATGAGGTATGGAACTTCCTTGTAAGTGTCAACAGTTCTGAGATATGAATATCTAAATACTCTGTAAATCAAAACAAGGCAGCAGCCATTTCATGGGATCCAAAGAGAGAAAGTGATGTCACTGAGGGGCACGCTGTAATGCACAACATAGAGCTAGCCCCTCAGTGACATCACTTCCTGTTTTAAGATTACATGAAATGGCTGCTGCTTTTTTTTCATTTATATCATATATTCATATCTCATGGGATTCATATCTCAGGACTTCTGACAGCTATAGCTAAGCATAGCACCTCATTTGAATGGTCCTGTCTTGCGCTTTCATAATTTGAGTTACCCCTGCAATGTTTACTTCCCCTTTAACTAGGTGGAGCCACAAAAGGGGGGTCCAGACAGCATAAGGTGGGGACCCAGCTATGGAAAAATTCCCTGTGGAATCCAGAATCCCAGTGCCTTCCATCACTAGTACAATGTATTATGGCTCTATGGAGGAGATACCTTTTGAAGAGCATCAGAGAGATCCAGTGTCTTGCTCAAGGTCACATGAGTCAACAACAGTGGTGGGAACAAAACTTGGGCTCACTTGTGTCCAGCTCAGTCCTGCAGTCACAAGGCTACACTGCCTTCCTAGTGAGTCTACATTGTCCCCATTATAGGGGATCTTTGTTGCTGTAATGATGATCCTGTTCTTTTTTTCCCCATGATCCTAACTGAAGAAACAGCAAGCAACAAAGCATGACAGTGCTGCCTAGTGGCTAGCACGGAGTGGTGAAGCTGGAGGCCCAAGTTTTCAATCTCAATAATGTCATTTATGATCGAATTATTTATTATGTGTATTTTACAGCTGCTCCCTATCTCTCTCTCTCTCCTTCTCTCTCTCTGCTTAACATTCCTGAGAAAACCATAATCTTTACCTCTTATCCTCTCTATGCTCACCTGAACACAGCTGCAATTGTTAAATCAAGAATATTTGTTTGTGAGCTTATCTCACAGTGATAGTAAAGGCTCTGGGTCAACACCCATAGATATATTAAGCAGGACAGTTACTGCCTGATGCAGTTTAAAATCCTCCAGAATATGATCTATACCCCACAAAAATGATATGCCTGGGGCTGCCTAGATATAACTCACTAGAGGGGTCTTGACTACATATATTGTGAGACTACCTTAAAACACAGTATTTATGGCATGCCATTCAGGTAGATTTAGACCCAGTATTGGGATCAGAAGGGACATTTACTAAAGAACGGCATTTACTGGGGTTAGACCTACAGCAATTGTATGGGAGGCATAAACATAATTTTACTTTGATTTCAGTGGTTACTAAACATCTAATCTTAAGACACTGGCTGGACAAGCAACTCCCATCTCTGCCTGAGTAGCAAAATGAAGTTCTGGAAATTTTGCAAATGGAAAAAATGCTCGCCTCTATGAGAATACAAGGAGATGTGGGAGTCCCTTGAAGCTTTATTGCCCCTCATAGATTGGACAGGGCATGCCTCAAGTTCATTGGATATGTTTGCCTAGAGTTTTTCTTGGTATATCTATACTGTATGCCTGTCAATTACTTTTGTAATCTTTACATTAACGATTGTATCCACTAAGAGCTGGAATGACTCTGGGGGGGGGGGAGTGTCTGGGTGTTTGTAGGTGGGGCTTTTTTGTACATGTTTTTGGTGTTGCTGTGGTGTTGGTATTGTACATGACTGAAACTCGATAAAGTATAATTATTTAAAAAACAGCTTTTACGGCTAATTTTGTATTTAATGACTCACATCATTAAAGATGGCTGCCACTTGCAATTTTGACAAATCTCTTCATTGAGGATACTGGTTGAACATGCAGTCTAGATTCATATTATGGATGTATTAGGATGATGTTTCCACATGTTTCTGATGGTAAACAGCACAACATTGTAACAAGAAATGTAAATGGTTTCATGGCAGGCATGTCACAGGAGTGGGAGCTTTTCAAAATACCAAAATATCATATCTTGGTTCAGGAATGAAAGAAAACAAAAAGACAATGGGATATTTTTGCCAGTTATAAATTACTGCTGAAAAAAACAAAACTATATGGTCACTAAGAAATACTGCTGCTTTAAGGAACTGTAAGCTACTTTTGGATATAGTGGGTATGAAAAGTTTAACATGATGTGAAACTGAAGTCCATGTGAGTCCAATACGAAACCACTTACCGGAAAGTCCTGCTGCTGGAGATCCATACACGGTGTCGCATTCCCTTCCAAAGCTGTACACTCCAAGTTGTGCATTGGAATTGTAAACTACATGGTATGCCCAGTTTAGAGGAATTGTAACATTCTTCAGCCAGGCACATTGAAAGTCTTTAATAGTTGTCCATGACAGGTTTTGCAGTAGCCATTGGTTATTCAGTCGAATGTTATTCATTTCCTGACTTTGGACAATAATAAAGATGTCATTTATGAGGTTATTTTGAGTCAGAATAGAGTACGAATGTGAAAACTGATCAATTGCAATGATGGGCATTAGAAAGCCATCAGCTTCTGAGCAGTGAAACATAACTAGGATGCCCTGAGAGGCATTGATGTACAGAACAGTGAATGGAGGCACATCAATCTTACTGGCATCACTGGAACTGAGCTCTGTGACATTATCAGTGCCATTTGTAGTGATAGTCACCTGAGTATTTTGAGAGGCAACAAGGTACACAAAATCTGTATTCTGCTGGGAAGACACTGCAGGGACAATGAAAGACTTTCCCCACTTTGATAAGGGGAGAAGTTGCTGGAAGACATGCTGGTTTGCTGCATTTATGTAATAGCCAGACAAAACAGCAACACAGCTGGTGGACGTAATATTTGATCCAGTCAGATTATATGTGCTGCTAATTCTAACATATTCAAAGGGTGCAAGGGAAAGCTTCTGTAAGCCTTTATTCTGGTAAAACGTACCATTGATGTATGCATGATCCTTCAGAAAAACCTGAATCTGGTTCGACTGATTGGTGTTAATGATGAAAAACTCTGCAGTTACGTTGGTAGAGGTTACATTTATGTTGGAATCATTTGGGGAAAAGACGTAATAGCTGTTTCCCAGACTTTCTATTGGATAGAGAAGTGCAGTGTTATCTGTAAATGACATGTAACTTATGGACCAAGCAGAAATTGGCTTGTTGGAATGAAGAATGACTATTTGGGCAGTCTGATCCATGTGGAAGACACTTCCGTTATTTGGAATAGTAATGGACTGGGTTTCTCTGTTTTGAAGAAAGAGGCTGGTTGTATAATTTGTAGTCCCAATAACTGTCACAGTGACATTGGTTGAAGGTCGAGTTGAAGAAACCTTGATTTGCAGCTCACAGGGGTTTGGGTATAGTTGGCAGTCACCCATGAAGGCTGTGATGAATTCAGTTCCAGTTGTGTAAAGCTGAGACTCATCTAGAAGAAAGAAAGAAAGAAAAAGGTGTCAGTAAAGCTACAAAGCTGGCGAGGATCCACTGATTTCTGTTTGGGGCCTCTTCTAGACTAGCTGGAGTGACAATGAGCTCCCTACACATCACCTGGTATCCAATAGCTACTCACAGTAATACAAACAGGTAGTATCTTCTAGTGGTTAGAGCACATAGCTGTGAATGTAGTGCTGTGGTATACTATAACCTCAACTTGCTTATTCTGTGACCCTGAGCCAGTTACTTAATCTCCCTGAGCTATGTTCTCTCGATTTCTCTCAAACTTCTTGACTTTTCCTTAACCTAGCGGTGTGTACTTAGTGGATGCTGTATACTGTTCATGGCTTGGAAGAGATTCTGTATACAGTCTGTATAAAAAGTGTTACATAAATCCTAATTTTCCTTCCTTCCCTCCTTCCTTCTTTCCTCCCCTGTTATATAAAACCAAATTTTCCAATCCAAACCAAACACCAGCTGGTTGGAGGAAGAAGAGACACAGTCTATAGGAGTATCCCCGAGCCTGGCCCCTCTCCTCCCCCTGTCACTCTATTTAATTATCAAACCCATGGCTATTGTACACTGTGACAGAATGGGTGAAATTTCTAGTTGCAGTCGGCAATGCAGAGAATCTGGGTTTGCTCACCCCTTTTTTGGGAAACAGTGACTTTATACCAGGAATGACTGACCTCGGTTTTCACCTTTGGACCCTTCATGGTATCCATACAATAGGAGATATGAGGGACCTGATACCCTGTTAAGCTTTGAGCAGCTCAGGTATAAATTCCATTTTCCCAATACTGAACTCATTCAATTTTTTTCAAGTGCATAACTATATGTTTTCCATCTTGAAGGCCCCTGTTCCCCCAACCATCTACTATCCCTGGATTGATACCTCATGCAGGAGTGTAAGGTAGGAGCAGAAGCCCATGTTATCTACTCCATATACGCTTTTTTACAATGTAGAACACACATGCATCCTCAACCTATTTGGAAGAGGTGAGTTAGTCCTTTCTCGGTCATTAGACCAACAGATTAAAGCTCAGACTTGGAAGGTGATCCAAAAAAAAACATTTTCTCCTATCAATGGAGAGAATTCCACTGAACATTTTTGGTTAATTTCTTTAGGACTCCATCTAATACTTGCCACAATGTTTCTAGAGGGTGCGATCAGTGTTGGAAATTGTGCTGGCATAAAGGTGACCATTTTCACATATTCTGATCTTGTCCTAAATTACAACATTTCTAGAATGCAGTTTCCAGCACCATCTCAAAAATTTTAGAAACCCCACTACCCTTCTCATTTTAAATTTTTTTCTTGGTCTCCTGCCCCAAGATATGAGTAGCCCTCAGAATAACTACCTTCACTGCATTTTTGTGGCAGCAACTCTAAAATCTATTATTAGAAGATGTCTGACTCCCCATCTTGCCCACACTTACTGACTGGATTAATGTTACTAAAGAAATTCAAGTTATGGAGGACATGTATGCAAATATACATTACAGCTAAGATGGTAAAAATCTTTATATACTTACTAGATGGGAAACATGAGAGTATCACACCTACAAAACCTTTTTTGGCTTTGAAGCTGAATTACAGATGTCAAAATCTAATGCATACTTTCTTGATTGCTTAATGTTTTTGGTTTTTTGAGGACATTGGCAATTAGTAGGAACTATGTTAGATTCCTGGATTTAAAATGTAAACCTCATAATTTATAATGTGCTCTGTTAGCAGTCCCCTGTTGTGCAGTGTATTTATATTACCTTTTTATGGTGTCTGTAATGCTTTACACATTTGCTGTGTTATGAATGTTAATGTTATGTCTGTGTATTTGCAAACTTTGCAATAAAATCTGCATTAAAAAATTAAAAAAAATTTTCCTTCCTTCCTTCCTTCCTTCCTGGAGTTCTTTTCCAGCATCATCAATTAAATTAGATATATGTTCCTTAATGGAACAACCACTACTATCTTCCAGCCACAAATTCTGTATATAAGGAGTATGCAATGGGGACCTGTGTGATAATTTTTTATCTACACAAGTGCAGTTTGACCTCGAGTGACCTCATGAGGGGTGCAGCAAAGCCTAACACAGAAACAGATAATTATGGCAGAAAAAAGACCATGGGTCCATCCTGTCTACCCAGTTTTATCCTTCTTCAGTCTGGGTTTCGTGCAAGGCATAGCACAGAAACTGTGCTAGTTCAGGTACATAATGCCCTCCTTAGGGCTAGAGATTGAGGGGAGGGGACAATTCTTTTTCTCCTCAATCTCTCTTTAGCGTTTGACATGGTTGACCATCAAGTGTTATTTGACCGCCTAAGGGAATTCTGCGGACTCACCGGCACTGTCATCTGCTGGTTTGAGTCTTTTTTTACCTAACAGGAGGCAGAGGGCAGTGATGGGGAATTTCTTCTCCTCCCCTGGCCAGCTGTCATGCGGAGTTCCCCAGGGTTTGGTCTTGTTGCCGATGTTGTTTGCCGTGTATATCCTGCCCCGGGAGAGCTCATTAGGAAGTACAGTCTGGATTTTTTCATTGTTATGCTGATGATACCCAGCTGTATCTTTCCTTTGCCCCTAGAACATCCTGCACAGTGGAAGTGCTAAACAGTTGCCTCGCTGAGATCAATGACTGGATGGCCTCCAGCTGGTTGCGACTGAACCCAGATAAGATGGAAGTACTGGTGGTGGAGTCGAACAGAGGGCGCGATAGGTTGGCCTCTGGTGCCAAGACAGGGCTTTTTATTGGCTCTGTACCATTGAAGGCCTCCTCTAGGGTGCGGGATCTGGGCGTTATTCTTGACAGTGGATTGACACTTGAGTTTCAGGTGGTGTCTGTTGTCCATAATAGTTTTTATCATCTGAGGAATATCGCCAGGATAAAGCCCTTAGTTCCGCCGCAGGACCTCCCCACTTTGGTGCATGCCTTCATGATGTCCAGGCTTGACTACAGAAATGCACTCTATCTCGGGGTCTCTGGGATACCCTGCGCCAACTGCAGCTGGTGCAAAATGTGTCAGCGAGGCTGTTGACAGGACAGCCTAAGTACTGTCATATCACTCCAGTCCTGCATCAACTGCACTGGCTGCCAGTTAGGTGGAGGGTCCTCTTTAAGGAGGTTTGCTCACCTTTAAGACCCTACACAGCCTGGACCCTGGTTACCTGAAGGACCTCCTTACACCTGCTGTCTCGATCTGCTCCCTCCGCTCCTCCTCTAGGGGCCTACTCGCAATTCCCAGGACGAGGTTAAAAACAGCTATTGACAGAGCATTTAGTGTCCCCATGGCCCCATCCTGTGGAATTCACTCATCCCAACTGTTAGGGAGACCCCTTCTGTGGAGGTATTTAAAACCCGCCTCAAGGCCTTCTTGTATAATCAGGCCTTCCCAGACTGTGTCTTATAGTCCTTATCTATTCTCAGAACCTTATGTTTAGGTTAGCCTTCGGCTTTTTAAGTAGTAGTTGCTGCCGTTGAGAGTAATAGTTATATAAAATTTTGTTTAATTGCTGAAATATTGTATGTTTATGTTTAATAATATGTTGTTATGTATTTATTATGATTTGTAGTATGTATTTTTAATATGTTCGGCACCCAGAGCCTCCAGGATGGGCATCTCTTAAATAAAATTTACCTTGTCTTGCCTTCTCTACCCCATGACCTATTGTTTAGATGGGGTTTTGGCCCTCACCTCCCCCACCCAGCTTCCTGCATTACTGATGTCCCCCTGTGTAACTATTAAGGCTTTTACTCTATCCCAGCCATACTTGAACCCATTAACCCATTAATGGATTTTGCACCCACAACCTATGCCGGTAAACAGTTCTATCGCTCAACCATTCTCTCTGTAAAATAAAACTTTCTTGCATCCCTCCATAATCTCTCTGTAACCCCCTACAAAATGGGGTTCCTATAATGTCTTCCTGGGCTTACCTAATGCCCATTGTCAGGATGGTGTCCTGTGTCTGCAGTAGTTTAAATGTGTCTGCATGAGAGCACTGTAGAAAGCCGAAATTAGTCTGGGCTGGGTCCAAGTAGTTTAAGGATCATGACCAGCCAGATGAGCGGTATTTCTCCTCCATTCTGCAGTCGCTATATGCGTAGAAGGAGCCCTTTTAGGAACTGTGATTATTTGTTGTTTATCTGCTCTAATAATAATAATATAGGAGACTGTCGAACCTGCCTTCCATTGCAGTTTGAACATTTGCATAGGAGCCACCATTTTGGTTCTGGACTGCCAGAGCTGGACCAATTGGACCTCAGGGGATTTAAAATGGAGACTGTCCACAGAGGTCTTGTGGGATTGAATTTCTGTAGGAATTGTAGTTTTCAAGGTTCTGCACCTAAATGAACCTGGAGGAGGAGTCCTTTCTGTGATAGACAGTTCCATCAGCAAACCAAACTTTTTGGATCACTGGAAAAGCCCAGAGCTGTCTGCAGCAGTGAGACAGCCGAGAGTTGGAGTTTGGAGAGTGAACAGCTCGAGCCATTCGAGCAGCTGCTCCTGCGTGGTAGTATGGGGAATCGGCGAGAAGGCTGTGTCTGGCCTGCCTGCCACCATCTTCCAGTGTGAAGAGGTCTGTGAGCATATAATCAGACTTAATTCTGATAACCTTGATTGAGACCTGAAACTTGAAGATAAAGTGAGTGAACGTTGCCTGTGTGTGGATCGAAGACTTGCTCCAGAAGCGATCGGCCTGTCAGGTACCAAAGTGAGCCTCAGAATGAAAGGTTTGCACAGAAACCCTGCTAAATTGCAACCAGACTTTATCCACTCTGTGGCTGAATAGCTGGGCTACTTAAAAGTGTGCAGAATGTGTAGTGTGGGTCACGATCTGGTTCCCCACCATTGTTTGTGTCATGCTAGCTGGAAGCTGCTCCAGCACTCGCTACAAACTAAATCCAAACTGCTTGCTCTGTCTGGGCCCTGCCATCTTGGCCTAGACTGCCGCTCCAACCACAGAGACTCTTCCAATGAAAGACTCACTCAGGGATTCAGCTCCCTGTCTGCCCAACACCATCGAACAGGTAGCAACCACCACAGTGAGACATGTGGGACTTGCTTCCCCTGGCAATCCAGTACAACATCCAGAGGTCTTCATCTCATCAGTCCTGCCTCTTGGTCTGGCTAGCAATATACTAAACAGGGCAGCTCCCTGCAACAAAGCTGTAATCATTGTGTGTCATCTGATTTATTTATTTGTTTGAGTTATTACAACCATCTGGCTCTGGATTACAAATTCTGGGCTGATGTGCATGCTAATTGTTTTCTTTCCTAAGGGCCCCAGCAACAGCTGCAATGCTGGTCTACCCCGGGCAACGCTTCAGGCTACTCTGCTTAACAACTGGGTACCCAGGGTGTGTGACTGTAACAAAGAGACTTCCTGTGCATGCATATTCAGCCTGAATTAATTAGATCTAATAATCATCTGCTAGATTTCTGCCCTGCCCTTGTTCGAATCCCCCTGAATAAATTGGATTTTTTTCTTTCTGCATTTAACCTGGCTAGTGAGTACCTTCTTGAAGGGGATATTGTACTGCCATTGAACTGTTGCATTATAGGTCTTATTTTACAGGGGGTCTCCAAGGCAGTTGCAGCTGATCCAGCCCTGGTGGTAAGTGCACAGAGTTTGGGTTCAGAATTGCTGTCATATGGCATACAGTATGTGACTGTTTATCTGCTGCTAGAAGGGTTGGTGGGTGGTTATAGCATCCCAGAGGGCTATGCCAATAGCAGTTATGCTACCCCCAAAACCATTCCTCCAGGTGGAGGCACCCGTTCACCGAGCTCAGCCCCCTCAACCTGTGCCTAGTCACGCAGGCAGGGGTAGTAGCCCATAGGATAGCGCTACCTAGGGGTTACATCTTAGAGGCACCACTGGGATTAGTTCCCCCTAGTGGCCAAAAGGCAAAATTGCAGTTAATTACAAATTTGGCATCAAAGCAGACAACGAATGTGTCACCCACACCCACACTGTTAAGGAGCACACCAGAGATATGGATCGAGTACCTTCAAGAATTATCCTTCCCTCTAGCAGGGAGGATGACTGGGAGACCTGGAAAAGAACATGCAACCCATTTATTGGAAACTTTGTCAGGTACTGATGCTCAGACATGCCTGCTGAAAATCCTGAACATGTGTCTGTGTCTGTTCCCCCAAGAAAATCTGGAAGAACTACCAAACCAATGATATGTCTCAGTTATGACTTTCCTGGGAGGCCTGTGGACCTCCCCTTACATGTTGTCCATAAAGGAGTCTGTATTTCTGAAAGGTCACTTCCCAAATTGAGCTACTCTGCTACTTTTAAGTTAATTGTCCACCCATAAAAACCTGGTGCCCCTGCCCCATCTAGCCCCAGTGTAGTTGATAGGGATGGGCCTCTAACTATGTTGTTTTGAATGCAGGAAACAGTACAGACCTGAATAGTCAGAGTAATGTGGTTATGTGGTTGAATCATTTCAAAATATGTTATGGGTATGACAAATGCATAAACACTGTCATTACGGATATGTATTGCTATCGTGAATAAGTATAGTAATGTGTATGGTATTTGCTTTAACTGATGCATCAGTCCTTTTTCTTGGGATAGTATACCAATGAAACATGTATGTATCTTGTCTTATGATGTCTTTTATATAATGTCGTGCTAAGTATAGACCTGACGTGGATGCCAAGTTTTTCCAGGCAAGGAAGGGTGTAACCCCTGTAACAAATACACTCAGCAGGTCAGGCCCTCTGCTCCCACAGTGCCAAACTCCAATCACAATAGTGTGAACACTTGGGTTAATATCCCAGTACTGACACTGTAGTGCAGCATGAGAGGGGTGCTGCACTTCTGAGGTGCCGTCTTTCGGATGAGATGTTAAACCGAGGTCCCATCTGCCTGGATTGGTGGTAGTTCAGGTGGATGTTAAAGATCCCATGGCACTTATCAAAAAGAGTAGGGGAATTTTTTATTAAGACTGAAAAGCAAACTAAATACACAAGGTGTTACAGCACACCAAATCATAATACAAAATTAAACAAGTAATATAAAAGGTAATACAGCATCCAAATGAACAAAAACAAATATCAACATTTTTAAAGTCCAAAAAAAAATAAGGAAGAAGAAATAACCAAAGCTAAACAAAACTCCCCTAAAACAAAAATATGAGAATATTATATATACAAAAGTATTACTACATACTAAATTATAATACACATAATAAACAGAAATATGTATTTCATCATACATGCAATGGAAAAAACGAAAAACTCTGTCATTAGACTCCTAAAACCCAAGTAGTAAATGCTGAAAGTCCTCCCCCCTTACTTAAAGAAGCCAGGGATTCTATGAGAGAACCAAAATACCAAAAATTGTATGACAACATACAAAATAAAAAAACAAAGAAAAATAAGTATACAGCATACTTTTTGTCCCTTGTAAACCTAAAGGGAGAAAAAAAATTGTGAAAATAAGATGAAAAACATAAACACATTATCCCATACATAGTAAGCTGAAATAACCCCCCCCCCCCCCGTACATGCATACCACTATATGGCAGTATGTTTTCCCAACTCAAAGCACCTCATATAAAATTAATTAGTATCCACAACATACACTTCCATAATATATGGATTCTTCATGTTCCTCTCTCTCTATATATATATATACATATATACACATATATACACATACACACATATATATATATATATATATATACATACACATATATACATATACACATATTTTAAATTAAACCATACTCAAAATCAAGAATACTCCTCACCAGAAAATAATTCATTTCTACCAGAAACTGCCACTTCTCGTTAATTAAGACCAGAAGAAAATAAGTGAAATTACAAAGAAAAACACTCAATACCACATATTACTAGTCATAAGCAAAAGTGGAATTATGCAATGACTGAAATGTATCTCAAAATATACCCTACCAACTCATAGCCAATCTATACTGTACCACCAAGACTGGAAGATTTCATATGGCACTGATTTCCTTTCAGTATTTCTATGACTAAGAATTGTAGTAGTAATCATATGAAATAATTGCTCCTCTGTATATTCTAATTGTTGCAGTGTCAGCCTACACCGTACATGCCATATATAGAATTTAAAACACACCAAAAATAACCAAAGTGTAACCCTATCATGTTTCGGCCCATTTGAATGGAAGAATACCCAAGTATAAAATCTCAGGGGTTAAATCACAAAAGGGTGATGTAGGCCATTTACCCCGTAAAAAATTCCAAAACCGTTTTACAAAAGGACACAGAAAGAACAAATGGTCCATGGATTCCACCACCTCAACACAAGTCTCCCTAGGGCAGTAACGATGTTCTACACTTTTATGTTTTAGGTTTCCTTTGACATTGAGTTTCCCATGTAGGGAAAGCCACATAACATCCCACATATAAACCGGTATACGGGTAGATGTCAACATTTTCCCAATCAATATTTTATCTGAAATAGGTTTAAAGTCAAAACAAGCTGCATCATGAAAAAAAGTAGATAGAAGATGTGCATATAGTGTTTTCCGGTCATGTTGTGAAAAGTGTTCTGGTACTAAACACCAAAGTTTTATTTTCCCAAAACATACCCTTAAAGTTTCTGGAATATTATACAAAGAACGTTGTTTTGGGATGCATGAATGAGGAAGCCAGAAGGGGAGTATCCCTGCCAAGGAATCCAAAACCCATGGGATCCAAATACCCTTAGATTTCAATAATAACGGTCTCAAGTTTACATTAGCAAAAATTGTAAAAAAGAAAACAATGGGATTAATCATTTTAATACCCCCCATTTTTTTCTCTCTAAACAGTAAACACCGTTTAATGGGATTCAGTCTACTACCCCAAATGCCTGAAAAAAAAACAACCATACATCCAGATCTCCAGCTTAGGGGGTAGACTAAAAACTGCAGCTAAATACAAAAAAAATTGGGAGTAAGAAGGTCTTAATCATATATACCCTTTTTAATTTGGACAATCTCCACTTATTCCACAGTAAAATTTTCCCATATGCAATGTCCAATTTGGAGGACCAATTTAAGAAGGCCAATTCCCCGGTACCAAAAAGAAGTCCAAGAATTGTACAGGTCCCTGTCACAACAGGGATCCCAATTACCGTAGATTCTAAAAATGTTCTAATCCAAAAGGAAGGCATTTACTTTTCCTATAGTTAACTCTGGCTCCCGTGAATTCGGAAAATTCCCAAAGTATTTGTCCCACTAAACAGGTCGAAGGAAAATCCCCACAAGATAGCAGATGTCATTCATGTATGCAATACTTTTAATTTCTTCTGAGGTACTAGAAAAGAAACCCCTGAATAGCAATATTATCATTAACGCGACGAATTAAAGGGTCCAGTGTAAAAGATAGAGAAGGGGACTCAGGGACATCCCTGTCTAACTCCCCGGGTAACCATGCATGCCTTCCCCATCCATCCATTAAAGTATGCTAAAGCTTTAGCATTAGAATAACAAGATTTTATCCAAAAAATAAAAGTACCCGGAATCCCATAACTAGCCAAACAGTCCCAAAGATATTCATGGTTTACCCTGTCAAAGATCTTTTCCTGATCTAAACTAAGAATGAAACAAGATAATTCTCCAGTCTCCCCCCGGGACAAAATTTCTCTTAATAAAATTAACCCATCCGTTATACTCCGGTCAGGAATAGTACAAGTCTGAGAAGAATGTATCAGAGTAGATGCACAAAGCAACAACCTGTTATTCAACAATTTGGTATACAATTTAAAATCAGTATTTAATAATGTGATGGGGCGCCAGTTTGAAAGGTCAGTCCGTCCCCAGATTTATACATAAAAACCACCAACCCATTACCCATTGAATCAGCCAAATTCCCTGAAACCATCATATTCTGAAATAACTCTAGGATTTCAGGTAACAAAACTTGCAGAATCACACTGTACAATTCATATGGAATTCCATCTGTTCCAGGTACAGAATTCTTTTTAACCATTGCAAAAGCGGTCATTATTTCAGATTGAGTAAGTGGTGACACCAGTACCCGCTGATCGGATGACAAAACTTGTGGTAAAATACATTTTTCCAACCAAACCTTATGACCATCCTGGGAGGATTCCTGATGACTAAATAAAGACTGCACATGCTCCTCTATGGCTGTCATAATTTCATACCTTTTGGAACAAAGACACCCTTAGCATCCTGAATTAAAGACATCCGCTTTTGATATTGTAGTTGAGCACAGAATTGAAATGGATTCATAAAATCCTGTGAACCCTGGGTTCCAAATTTCCATTCCTTTTCTAAAGATCTAAGTCTATTACATTGTAGATCATTCATTTTTCGCCTGGTTTCTGCTAATTCTACAAGAATCGTTTTATCTCCTTGGGAAGCTTGAAACACTAAATTCTGAAACTGTGTTTTGTAAATAAAATATTGGTCCCTCTTAAATTTCCCATTTAATCTTCCTATGTGTTGAAAGTATCTTTAATATCTA
Source organism: Neoceratodus forsteri (assembly GCA_016271365.2). Lineage (NCBI taxonomy): Eukaryota > Metazoa > Chordata > Ceratodontiformes > Ceratodontidae > Neoceratodus > Neoceratodus forsteri. The sequence goes on from CM057451.1 coordinate 514,229,978, forward strand.
GCTTTGTATCTCCCACCATTCCTGTGAAGTATCATATAAAATTTTAACCGATTTACGTGCTTCTAATAAGGAAATAAAACCATCCTTAACAGTTGGAAGAGACAACAGTTCCAAGTTCAACCTCCAATACCCAGGCCCTTGTTGCATACCATCATAATTAGAGACTGTCAGTTCTATGATGGCGTGGTCAGATGAAGCAACAGGACAGGTCCTGGTATTTTTAATCTCCAAGGCAGGAGATATAAACCAGAAATCGATCCTAGTAGCTAGGTTACCTCTGAAATAGGTCTTATCTGGCCGGCCAAAAAAACCACAAGCATCAACCAAACCAGTTTGTGAAATCAAAGCAGCCAGGCAATTGGTATCACAATATAATTTTGGGTTTGAGGACCCCATCCTTAAATACAACCCACAATTGAAATCTCCTCCCAAGAAAACATAACGAGATGTGAACAAATAAGGCTGTAGTGTTAAAAGCTCAATTCTAGCTGTCTTTGTTTGTGGGGATATACATTAATAAACCGACAGTGCAATTTATTTAACGTGACATCTAATAACAAAGCACGGCCCGGGGCTATGTCCACTACCTGTATGGATTGTGCCAAAGGGGAATTTAAACAAATTCCAACCCCACAACAAAGATCCTCTCCAATAGACCAATAAGTCACTCCTCATTTCCATCCCACAGAGGCTCTATCCATCTCTTGTCTGCTATGTAATCGAGTGTCTTGAAAGAATACCACATTATAAAAAAAGGAATCAAATAAAGCATATACCAAAAGTTGTTTTCTATCTGACTGAATACTGTTAGTATTTAAAGAGGCCACAGTAATACTAAATAACATATCCATTGTGTATAAAAACCAAAACAAAACCCATTAAGTGTTTAACTAAAGGAGAACTAATTAATCCTGAAAAAAAAATTTTTTAAATATTAGGATTTCTTCCTGACCCATTTACGGGAACCCATCCTAGATTTATTTTTTGGAGGGATAGTCAAATCTTCTGTAGAACGCTCAGTGTCTGATCCTCCATCCGCTTGAGAAGAGTGCACCGAAACTGAGTCTGATTCTGTACCTACATCAGGTTCTTCAACCTGCAAGGTGGAAAAGGTGTTTTGCACTGGGAGATGGAAGACTTCTGAAACAGATGCTGCAGTTTTCTTCCATAAACTCCTTCTTCGATTATTAACTACAGTGAAGGCACCTTCTGGTGGAGGGGGGAGGCACAGAACCTGCATCACCAGATACCTCTAGTACTAACAGTTCTGCCTCAGATAGAGGCATGTGAGAAACCAAAACAGAAGTGGATAAGGCCTCCGAAGGGGGATTAATAGGCCTTTCAGGAGGTGCCCTCTTAGGTGGGGGGGGGGCCCATATTGTTTCAAAGCCGATTTTAATGCAATACTCAAATAAAAATCCTGAGTGGTATAATCCTTGTCTGCAGTATTATGGGCTGCCCAAGGACAATCCATAAAAGAATGCTGTTCCTCACAAAGACTACACTTGGGATGATGATGACAGTCAGTCATAATATGCCCCACTTCCCCACATTGAGCACATTTCATTGTATCACAGGTTCGACTCAAATGTCTACTGGAACCGCATTTATAACAATGGCGTGGCTGTCCAGGATAAAAAATGAAACCCTTGTCACGACCCAGGTAAAAACAACTTGGTAGATGTTGAAGTCCATCCTCCGTTTGTGGTAAAGTCACTTTATACCTCCACCCTCCATTCCAAAAACCTTCAGAATCTAAAATTGGTTCCGGATTCCCTTGTATTTGACAACGTTTCTCCAGCCAGTATGAAATGTCCATAATATTCACCCCTTCATTTCTGAATAAGACAGTGATCACTTTAAAAGTTTGTTTTGTTAAAGGTATAGCTTGAAAGTGGGTCCAAGCTGGGTTCGTTTTAAACAGGGCATACTTCATCCAGAAACAATTCAGGATGTCAGGGGAATGAAAACTTATGTCATATGTAGATTCACCCGGTGTATGAATCAAAGCATAGACTTCGGAGGGAGAAAACCCCAGCATCTGCTTCAATAGAACTTTCCCCACATAAAAGCTGTCTGGCATCGTATCCGCTGGTCCTAAAAACCGCAGCCAAACTGCATTCCTGCACTTAGCTAAAGAAACAGGTTTTTGAAATAAACTAGCGAAAGTGGGAGCTGTCAGGGCTGGGGTTACTGACTCAGTGTCAGGAGGTACTATAGGAATAGATCCCATCGCTTCTTCCGACTGGGGAGAATCACTAGCCACAGTAATGTTTTCCATAGGCCCCTGCTGTGCTGGAGACTGTATAGGGGAGAAGGAAATGGAATCTGCTTGTGAAATGGGCAAGTCCATCATAACCATCTCTGCATCTGTATTAACAGATAAAGTGTGCCCTGAAACAGGGTCTAAGGCTAGCACATATGGTTTAGTAAACAGGACTGTATCAGACCTGTGCATATTGTGTAGGAGGCCATCCACAGTTCCCCCCAGTACCCCCGTGACACTCCCCAAACCCGGAAGCGGAATATCGGGATCCGCAACCCACTGACCTGTTTCTGTTTGGATCCAACCAGCTTGTTCCAGTGCCCGTTCCGGAGACCATGCCAAATCACGCTGTGAGTGATTTTCTAATCCTGTGTCTTTGCCTGATGTAGTATCCTCTATTAGAGGACCCGCTGCAAAAACTTTTGCTGTAGATGCTGTAGAAGGCGATGGTGAACCTTGAATCGAACGTTTCCTTTTTTTTTCTTCAGCATGCAGTTTAGCTGCTCTGTAATCAACCTCAGCCTGTAATAAGAGGTCCTGTTTCACACGGACCACTGCGTCTATATCTTCATTGCCCTCCACAGGTATGGGGCCTGCTCCGGGACTTCCTGTAACACCTAGTGTCACCATCGTAGAAGAGTGTAGCAAAACTCCATTTTCGGTGGATCCTCCACCCATTGCTATCACAGCAAGCAGCGGGGGCTGAGGTACGATATGCTGGCCACCCTGAGAGTGCATTCCAGCCGTACCATGTTCCCCGCTGAGCCTTGCTAACTCACCAGCCACAGCATGTCCTCCTCCACTGTCCTCCTCCTCCACCATCTTGGTCCCACCAGAAAATGGGTCCCCCCTGCTCACAGGAAGCAGTAAGTAGGGGAATTTCCCCAGTGTCCTGGCCAAAGTTCTCTCATTCTCTAGAAATACCACCAACAGCTTAATCTGACTCAAAGTCAGTTGGCATTCATCTGTATGCCCCTCTCCCGGGTCGTGCCTGAAAATTGGCTGGAATTGTCTAGTGCTCTTACCCGGTCAACAAAAACTAAATAAATAAATAAATTAACAGGTAACAGACAGAGTAACCCTCCTGTCTGCTTTTGGGTCTGAATCACCTTTAGTCTCAAGTTCTGGGGAGGGGGGGATTCAAACTGTGACCCTTATGCTAGTGTAGCCAGTGTACAGGCTCGGATACATACCCTCTTCTGGGATTGCGGTACAATCTTTCACCAGGGGCACCAAGCCAGGCTTCCAAAATGAACCTTAAAACTCTATAAAAGACCTTAGGTTTATTCTTACCTTTTCCCAGTTTAGTAACACCATCAAGCTTTTGAACAGTTTTTGTCAGTCTTAACCCTCTATACGTCACATGCAAAAAAGAACTGGCAGACACCCAAGCAGTCTTTCAAAATAAAGGGTACTTTACCAAAAGATGATAAAAACATGAACAATGTAAAACAGAACAACATAGCAAAGAGCTCACAATCACATAAAAGAACAAGGGACAATTACAAAACAAAAAACTCCTATCACAATACAGTTAGACTTTTTCTAGCTAATGTGTTACCTCTATAAGTGCATTTTAAAGTTAGAGATCTTGTTTCTTAAGAGCCCAAAAAGATATGCCATATTCCCCAGTTACAAGGATACATTTCAACTCCATCTCCCCACCCACTTGGTGAATTGTCTAGCTCTTCCATTTTAGAATAGAAAAAAATACAAACATGATGTCCTGTCAGAAGGTATATTAAATAAGGTGACATCAGCAAAAATTCCACTTCATAAATACGACTCCTTAATTAAACATTTTCTCTTTGATTGGGTGTAGTTCCTATTCCCAAGGCATATCAAAGGGTTTTACAACTTTTAGCACCATGGTGATAACAATGTTGTTCCTATAGGAATCATAACACTTTACGAGCCCTATATCCTGTCAGCTGGGTCAGTTCTAATTAAGACAAAAAAACAGGAGACTTTTAATCAGGTCTGTGGTCTTTTTAATTACCTCCTGATTTCAGGTTAATATATCCTGTAGCTTCACTGAAACCTGGGGGGGGGGCACCCATAAGCACAGGCTGTCTTACGTGAGACAATCACCACCTATATCTTTATATTACAAACATCATACAACAATCATAACCAGATGGCCAAGTGTCACAACCGCCCCCCCCAAAATGGGGTTCCTATAATGCCTTCCAGGGCTTGCCTAATGCTCATTGCCAGGGTGGTGTCCTGTGTCTGCAATAGTTTAAATGTGTCTGCATAAGAACTCTACAGGAAGCCTCCATGCCTGTCTCTTTAAGAGATTCATTATGCCGTGTTAGAAATTAGTCCGGTCTGGGTCCGAGTAGTTTAAGGATCATGACCAGCCAGATGAGTGGTATTTCTGCTCCATTCTGCAATCGCTATATGCGCAGAAGGAGCCCTTTTAGGAGCTGTGATTATGTGTTGTTCATCTGCTCTAATAATAATAATATAGGAGTTTGTCTAACCTGCCTTTCATTGCAGTTTGAACTTTTGCATAGGAGCCACCATTTTGGTTCTGGAGTGCCAGAACTGGACCAATCGAACTTCAGGGGACTTCAAATGGAGAATGTCCCCAGAGGTCTTTTGGCATTGAACTTCTGTAGGAATTGTAGTTTTCAAGGTTTGGCGCCTAACTGGATCTGGAGGGGGAGCCCTTTCTGTGATAGACAGTTCCATCAGCAAACCAAACTTTTTGGATCACTGGGAAAGCCCAGAGCTGTCTGCAGCAGTGATAACAGTCAAGAGATGGAGTTGGAGAGTGAACAGCTCCAGTCATTCGAGCAGCTGCTCCTGCGTGGTAACACGTGGAATCAGCGGGAAGGCTGTGTCTGGCCTGCCTACCACCATCTTCCAGTGTGAAGAAGTCTGTGAACATATAATTGGACTTATTTCTGATAACCTTGAATGAGACCTAAAACCTAAAGAGAAAGTGGGGGAACGTTGCCTGTGTGTGGATCAAAGACTTGCTCCAGAAGCGATCGTCCTTTAAGGTACCGAAGTGAGCCTCAGAACAAAAGGTTTGAGCAGAAACCCTGCTGAATTGCGACTGGACTTTATCGGCTCTGTGGCTGACAGCTGTGGTGCTTATAAGTGTGCTGTATGTGTAGTGTGGGTAACGATCTGGTTCCCCACTATTGTTTGTGTCATGCTAGCTGGAAGCTGCTCCAGCACTTGACTGCCGCTCGCACCACAGAGACTCTTCCAATGAAAGATCCGCTCAGGGATTCAGCTCAGTGCTCACCACCATCAAACAGGTAGTGACCACCATGGTGAGTTGTGTTGGCCCTGCTTTCCCTGGCAATCGAGTAAAACATCCCGAGGTCTTCATCTCATCAGTCCTGCCTCCTGGTCTGGGTAGCATGAGTACTAAACAGGGCACCTCCCTGCAACAAATCTGCAATCACTGTGTGTCATCTGATTTATTTGTTTGGGTTTTTACAATGAACTGAGCCATCTGGCTCTGGATTTCAAATTCTGGGTTGATGTGCATGCTAATTGTTTTCTTTCCTAAGGGCCCCAACAACAGCTGCACTGCTGGCCTGCCCCAGGCAACGCTTCAGGCTAGTCTGCTTAACAACAGAGTACCCAGGGTGTGTGACTGTAACAAAGGGACTCCCTGTGCATGCATGTTCAGCCTGAATTAATCAGATCTAATAATCATCTGCTAGATTTCTGCCCCACCCTTGTTCGAATCCCCCTGAATAAATCAGATTTTGTTCTTGCTGAATCTAACCTGGCTAGTGTGTACCTTCTTGGAGGGGATATTTTACTGCCATTGAACTGTTGCATTATAGGTCTTATTTTACAGGGGGTCTCCAGGTCAGTTGCAGCTGATCCAGCCCTGGTGGTAAGTGCACAGAGTGTGGGCTCAGAATTCCTGTCATATGGTACATGTGATTGTTTATCTGCTGATCTGTTTAGGCCACTAGAAGGGTTGGTGGGGTGGTTATAGCATCCTGGAGTGCTATACCAACAGCAGTTATGCTACCCCAAAACCATTCCTCCAGGTGAAGGCACCTGTTCACTGAGGTCAAGCCCCTCAACCTGTGCCTAATCATGCAGGCAGGGATAGCAGCCCATAGGATAGTACCACCTAGGGATTACATCTCTCCACCAGCTTGCATTCATGTCCTCTTGTTTTTAGCCTGTCATTCCTGCTAAATAGTTCCCTACAGTTTATCTTGTTTATTCCTTTCAGAAACTATAGGTCTCTGGTTTTCACCACTCTCTCTTCTGGCCTACAGCAGGTACATGTTCAGTGCCCTGAACTTGATCCTTGTAAGGACAACAGGGTAGCAGCCTCACACACAGCAGAGCACCGTAGGGGCTAGCCAGGGGTATTGCCAAAGCCCTCAGGTAAACCACCAACAGAAAAGGTAGCACTCCAATCTTCCTCCAAATGAAAGAGACTTGTCCTAAAGTAGTAAGTTCAGCTTTGATTGCCAATAGCAAAGAACAGTGCTTTGCCTTTTGAAGACTAGCGCTGCTATTTCTTCAATGTATCATGATCTTCAATTTCAGGGCCTACCTAGTTTCTCCTGGCCTCTGATGCTCACTGCTTGCAGACATCCAGAAAGGGGATGTAAATCCATGTACAGTAATGTTCTGATGTTAACTGTGTGAGTATGCAGATCCATGCTGACGTACTATCTCTTTAAGAGATCCAGCTTGTGTATGGTGTATTATAGCCTGGGCAGGGTCAGAGTAAATCAAGGCTCATGGCCAGCCAGGCATAATCCTAATTCTCTCCACTCTGCAGTCGCTTAATAAAGCAGAGGGAGCACTGCTAAAATCTGTAAATGTTGATTTCTAAATCTTTACTGTTACTAAATAAATTAGTTGTTTACTTTGCCTATTGGTCCCTCAACTATGGGAGCCACCATGTTTGGTCCGGGACTTGGCATTTGGACACATCGGAACCAATGGGTACTCAAGGGGTCCTAATTACTGTGTCATATGGGAAAAGCTGTAAGCTTTCTTGTTGGCACCTAAACTGATGAATGAGGGCTCTCAGACTGTGATGATCGACAGCAAAGGCAGCCAACAAGAATGCAGAGATTCCAAACTTCAGTCAGGATTGTGTTGAAAAAGTTGAGTTTGGGTCTGCTCGAGCCACTGAGAAGGTATACAGGCTACCATCTCAGACTGAGGAGTTAGGGAACTAGCTGGGCAAATCAGAAGGACCTGCAGAAAGAGCAGTACGGTGATTATGGGGGACTTCAACCTGCCAGGATTAGATTGGGGCATCCCAGTCACAACAAATAGGAAGGAGCCGGTACTTCTGGACACCTTTCAGGACAGCTTCCTATTGCAGATGGTCAATATACTCAGCAGGTTAGGGAATACCCTTGACCTGAAATGCGGCAAATAGGCAGATTTGTGAGGGCTGAGGGTGGAGGAGCCACTAGCAGGAGTGACCACCACTCCGTGTGGTTCAGGTTAAACATGGGGAAGGAGGGAGTAGGATCAGGAACAAGGGTGTTAGACTTCAGAAGGGCTGAATTTGAGAGGATGAGGGAAATAGTACAGGGATATCTGGCCAGGATCAGTCCAGATATGAACACTAATCAGAGGTCAGAGGTCATTAAACGGGGTACTGAGGAGGCACCCGCAACATGTACAAGGGTCCAGAGTAACAGGGCTAAGGCCAAGAAACCTAGCTGGGTGAGCAGGGGAGTCATGGAGAAAGTAAAAAAGAAAAGAGCCACCTTTAGATAGTACAAAAGAACAGGGAGAGGGGAGGACAGAGAGGATTACCTGAAGGAGTCAAGAGAGGCAATAAGGACCAGTCAGGGCAGCCAAGGCATCCTGGGAACTCAGGCTAGCACAAGGCATTAATATGGAGAGAAGGACTTCTTGAGGTACATCAGGGAAAAACAGTGCTGCAAGGACCAAATAGTTAGGATAAAAAGGGATGGGGTGGATGAATAAAAAGGCTGAAAAGGCAGCAGCATTAAACAAGTACTTCTGCTCAGTATTTACAATGCAGTAAGGGGGAGCAATACCCAAGGGGGTTGGGGTGGGCACGGGAGGTGAAGAGGAGACAGAGAAATCCCAGTGGGCAGGGTACTGTAGGGCCTGAGAGCACTGAGGGTAGACAAGGCACCGGGGCCGGATGGCATACACCTCAGGGTGCTAAGGAAGCTAGCAGAAGTCCTTGCAGAACCCCTGGCAGACCTGTTTAATGCATCCCTGGAGTCGGGGAGTGTTCCACAGGACTGGACGATAGCACACGTGGTGCCCCTCCATAACACGGGCCCCAAAGATGAGCCAGGGAACTACAGACCAATAAGCCTCACATCCATCATGGGAAAGATGATGGAGATAATCCTGAAGGAGAGGCTGGTTTCCCTCCTAGAAGCTAATGGGCTGCAGGACAGTAGGCAATGAGGGTTTGTCTCAGGCAGATCCTGTCAGACCAACCTAGTGGAGTACTAAGACTGGGTAACCAGGCAATTAGACAGGGGCCATGCATTGGATGTCCTGTACCTGGACTTCAGTAAGGCATTCGATTCGGTGCCACATGGGAGGCTAGGTAGTAAGCTGGAAAACACAGGAGTGGAGGTGAAGATGGTGGGATGGATAGTAAACTGGCTACAAGGGAGACAGCAGAGTGTGGTGGTGGGAGGGGAGCTCTTATCGCCCAGGACAGTGACAAGCAGAGTGCCACAGTGCTCTGTACTGGGGCCGATGTTCTTTGGGATTTTCATAGCAGACATCTCAACAGGCATCAAGAGCAAGATCAGTCTGTTTGCAGATGACACCAAGATGGGAGCAGCAGTGGATGACTTGAAGGGGTGGCAGGGGTTGCAAGAGGATCTAGCAATATTGGAGGACAGGCCGGACACTTAGTAACTGGGGTTCAATGCCAAGAAATGCAAGGTGCTACATTTCAGAGCAAAAAACCCAAGGAGGAGCTACCAGCTGGGGAGATTCAGCTAGCTAAAACAGAGGAGGAGGAGAAGGATCTGGGGTGATCATAATGGGAGCAATGAACAACTTCACATTGTGTAGAAAGGCAGCTGCAAAGGATAACAGGATGCTAGGTTGCATTGCCAGAGGCATATCTCCAGGAGGGGGGAGGTGATCCTGCCGCTATATAGGTCACTGGTTAGACCACACCTGGAGTACTGCATGCAGTTCTGGCATCCATACCTGAAGAAGGACATTAGATCACTGGAGGCGGTGCAACACAGAGCAACAAAAATGATCCAGGAGCTAGGGGACTTGCCCTATGAGAGTAGGATGAGGGAGCTGAACATGTACTCCCTGGAGGAGAGGAGGGATGGTGGGACATGATTGAAACCTTCAAGTACATGAAGGGAATATATAAGGTGGGCACGGAGGGGCTTTTCCAATCAAGAAGGGGGGAGGGACATCCGAGGGCACAGTCTGAGATTGGAGGAGAGAGATATTCAGGAGGGAAATGAAGAGACACTTTTTTACAGAGAGGGTAGTGACAGGGTGGAACGCACTACCAGAGGAAGTGGCATCTTGTAAGATAGCGGGCTGCTTCAAAATGGGATGGGTCAGGGTAAGGGGGAGGGTCACTGGAGCAGGGAGGGAAGGGAGGGGCAGCTGCAGTTTAAGGGCTACTAGCTGCACAATCAAGTAGATGCGATAGATCAAAAGGTCTTCATCTGTTGGCAAGTTCATATGCTTGTAAATGGTACCATCTGATTCTGTTTACCAATTTAATGTGTTTCAATGTGACTGGGCCCACTGGCCAGGATTACAAATGGTTTTATGAGTGTGTTGCTCATATTTAATCACCCTTCTTTCCATCAAAGGCCCCAACTACAGCCGAAGCACTGGCCAATCCGAGGCACTGCCTCAAGCATGCCTGTTTTCCTGTTACCCACCTGACAGCGACTTTGACAGCGAGTTCCCCTACAGTGACTACAGCGCCATGCCGCTATAGGGGACCCGCTGGAATCGGGCACTGCCTGTCAGGGGTCCTGCCCCTCCGAATCAGCTCCGACTTGGAGTTGATAATCCCAATGGGGGTGGGCGCGTTCGCTGCGTGGTGGTTTGGGGTCTTGATCCCAAAGAAAACACTTTGTGGTTCTGTGTAAAACTGGCAGCCGACTGCAAAATGTGGTTGGCCTGCTGGTTTCGCTGTCGGGGCGTTAAACAAGAATTCTATCGAACACTGGTCATGGAACCCCTGTTTTCCACTCTGGGTACCCAATAGTTGCCAAGATTAATCAAGTCAGGGACTAAAGTGATTAAAAGTGAATAAGCCTGTATCAGTACAGTAAAGTAATCATTTGCCTAGGTTCTTTACCCTTTCTTGTTCACACACCCTCAAAAAATCTGATCTACTGTTTTACTGTTAACCTGGCTTGTGAGCATATCATTACCTGGCCTAAAAGTTACTGAACAATATCAATGCAATCTGAAAGTGCGTGTTCGTGTTATTGAAACTGTTTCTTACAGGGGGTTGCAGGGTGCATGCCAGGAGACTGAACCCTGCTGGTAAGTGGATTATACATGAGCATATTATCAATGCTGATATTAACCTCTACTCTGAGTGTAAAAAGCTGCAGTTGTGAAACTAAGTGTAAAAGATCACTAGGTGGGATTGTGGGTGGTTATAGCTTCCCAGAGAGCTATACCCATTTTGTTAGGAACCACTTAAGCATTACTCTGGGTGGTGGCACCATAATTGTATGTACAATAAGGGTGGGGAGACCCCAGTAGCAGCTAATTCTGAACCCAGGCCCCTCAACCTGCATTTAGGGCAGCAGGCAGGGGTAGTAGCCCTTGGTGTAACGGTGCTAGGGTTACAAACATGGAGGCTCCACTGGGATTACTACCCCCCAGTGGCCAAAATACAAAAACTGCAATTTCTCTTCCGATGAGTACTGGTATCAAAATGGAGGATGGGGCTGGTCTTAAACTTGGGATCCCTGCCCATAAAATGGCTAGTCATCAAATGATAGGGTGGTGTGAAGCTGAGGAGGTTGATCTCCACAAGGCTCTAACACTATTAGATGACCAGTTGGGTACCAACAAGGTTGCTATAGAAGAGGTGGTAAATAAAGTCAAATGTTTAGGCAATGCCACTGTACAAAGATGAAATTCTGATTTATTTAATCAGAGTCTAGTAGCTTTAATAGCTTGCAGCATTGTAGTGGATCCCAAACAGGTACTCCCCGTTATTACCCCTGACAAGTCCCAGGTGGGTTGGAGAGTAATCACTATGCATAGTGGGGCATCCACATCTTAGGGGATCACCTAAGTTAGAGGAATTTAAAGAGCTGGGGAAACTATTAGCAGCTGAGGGACAAACTTGGTAGTATTTAAAAAAGGCCTTAGAGACCCTGGGGGTGTCATACCTATTAACCCCTCCACTGCTCCCTCGCCAGCTCCCTCACCGGCACTTTCACCCATGCCCTTGCCAGTACTTCTACCCTCAGTGAATTTGGACCCTTATTGCAGGCTGAGAGTGTTTTCTAGCACAGTGCCCACACCAAATAGGGGGGATGACTTAGAGACGTGGATGGATTATGCATCCAACACCCCCCCGATCCAAGAGTGGCAATATGCAGAACCAGAGAAAAGGAACAGACTTATGGAAAGTTTGCGAGGCCCTGGACTTGAAGCCATTAGATTTTTAAGGTCCACAAACCCTGACACTTCAGCTAATGAGTATTTATCCACATTAGAAGGTGTTTTGGGCATTATTGAATCAGGAGATCTAATGTGGAAATTCAAGTTTGTCAGCATATGTGACACAGCTAGAAAGGGCCCTTCAGAGAGCACACTGCAGGGGCGGAGCACTAGCCAGTGACTTGAACAGATTAAGGCTAGAACATATCCTTAAGTCTGCCAGATCCTACAGTGTGCTGATGCTTCAACTAAAGTTTCAGGATCACAGAGATGACCCTCCTGCATACTACACTCTTCTCTGTGCTTATGATTTGTATGTTTCCACAATTTGCATTCTTGTACTGTCTCCCTGTGCTCATGATTTACGATTTGTATGTTTCCAATTGTCCCCTTTCCCCAGGACGCATCTGGAATCGAGTGGTAACCCGCTCAGTATGCTTTCCTGGTAAAACTCTTAAATAAATAAAGAAATAAATAAATACTGCTGGCTAATGAAAGAAATTAGAGAAGCTGAGAACAAAGGAGAGTTTTGGGACCCTTATGCAGGTGCTACTTGAGCGGCCCCAGCCCCTGAAAAGCCTGTTGAAAAAGAAACTGCTCTTGATGCCTAGAAAATTGAAGACCTATTAAGAGAGTTAAGGAAAGTGAAGGCCAGTACTCAGAGTGCTGTGGAATTGGTTAAAGGTCAAGACCCTCGCCCCCTCTGCTCCTGAAGCCATCGGTGAGGTGCAGTCTTCTGCCACCAGTGCAAGTGTTCAAGTCCCTGGTGAGGAACCGAATGATGACATGCTGAAAGAGATGAGAGAATTAAGAGCATTAGTGCATGGTCTTGCTCGAATGTCACACCAGTTCTCGTCCTGGAGAAGATCCAGTAAAACTGAACCTGGACCCAGACCTAAAGAGGATTACAAACCTAGTCCTCGCCCTAACCTCAATCAGACTGAAGAACCTCGAGTGCCTAACCCCAAACCAAATGTCTTCTGTTACCATTGTGGAGAAGATGGGCATACTAAAAAAGTATGTAATTCCCCTGAAGACTTGCAAAAAGTAATAGCCAAGCTACTTAACCAAGTGAGACAGAGTGGACTAAAGCCTCAGTCTAAGCCTCCCTACAAGCCTTATGTAAGATGGTCTGCTGTCATGCATCCTAAAAACAATGCTCCTCCTGACTGGGCAGAGATGGTGAGTCCTTCCATAGAGACTACGGAACACATAGATGGCATCCCAGCTTGAGCCGTGCAATTAACTAAGTGTAGAAAGAGTTGTAAAGTAGGTGAGTGGCTTAGCTAGAAGGAAGCCAGGTCAAAGCCAGGTTTAAAAACTGCCCTAGATAGCTTCTGCCAGAGAACATCAAGAAGAAGGAGCTGCTGTTATAACTATACTTCTCTACTGGGACTACATTATCCTTTTTCCCTGCCCTCCAACCCCCCACCATAAATCACTTCTACTTTTATAGGCACAGGAATTGATTGACAACAGGAACTTGCTGTTTGGGAGCAGGAAGTAAGTGATCACAGAGCCACAAAAGACTCACCGTCCTAGAAGGAAAAGAGTAGCTCTCCATCCATCCCTAGCTGCTGGATGTCTGACTCTGAGCAAATAAGAAGACTACTGAGAAATATAGGAACTTCTTGCCTCAGAACGGGAAGATCAGGAGCTTAAAGGGCACAGAGGTAGTAAGTAAGTAGGGAGAAAAAATAATAAAAAAAAAATAAATAGAGGAAAGAATAAGTATTCCAAACAACAGTTAAGGGGCCAGAAATAAGACATGATGGGAGTGGTGCAGTGCAGTGGCTGTGGAGCAGCAGTCTTTCAGGAGACATTCTGGAGGATGCGGTGTTGTCCCATCTGCAGGCACCTCTCTGGGCTGAGGGAGGAGGTTGCTCATCTCCAGGCTGAGCTTGCCAGGATTTGAGGGACCTCCTCTCCCACCCAGGGACCACCAGGGCCACAGCCGTTGCCTCAAAGGTTGCCAAGAAAGAGGAGTGATTGGACTACAGTGGGCTCAGGGAAGGTGAGGGTGGTGGAACAGACATGCATCCCTCCATCTGTACCTCTCCACACTTCATATGCCGTTCTGGCAAAGTGTGGTTCCTCTATGGAGGCACCCGCAGTGGAGACTCCTTCGTGGAGGATGCTGGGAACCTCCATGAAGGAGACCCACAAGAGGGTGGCATGGGACCCCACAAAGGAAGAAAACAACTCCTGGTGGGGGACTCCACTGTTAGGGTGGTAGAACTAGGAGAGGGAGGTAAGGTGCCTGCCTGGCACCATTGCTTGGAGGGACAGGGGGCGAATCCTCAGGATCGCCAGAGCTGCTACATAGGGGAGGGAGCTGGATGTCATTCTCCACCTAGGGACAAATGGCCTGGCTGAGAAAGGGATCAGAGCAGTGCAGGAAGAGTCTGTGGAGTTGGGGAGGGGCTTTAGACAAGTAGCACGCACGGTAACCTTTTCGGAGGTGCTGCCTGTCTATGGTAGGGGTGAGGCTAGGATGCTCCACACCATGAGATTCAATCAGTGGTTGAAAAACTGGTACAGAGCTCAGGGATTTGGCTTCATTGGGGACTGGGGGTCCATCTGGAGTGATGCAGGCCTATACTGGCGTGATGGTCTGCATCTGTCAAGGAGGGGAACCAGGATCCTAAGTGATAGGTTTAAATGCTTCATTGGCAAGCATTTAAACTAGCCAAGGGGGGAGGCACTGGAAAGGAGCAGGAAAATCCTAGCTCCCCCAAAATCAGGGTAGTAAGTGAGGTAAACACCAAGATAGAGATATTGATAGGGAGAAGGGCAAGGGTAAATGGAGAAAATGACAAAGGCAATAAGGACAGAGATGGGGCAAAAAGGGGTAAGGCCATCAAGAAATGGAGGATAATGAGCACCAATGCCCATAGTCTGGGCAACAAGTTCCCTGAACTGGTGGCCTTGATGGAAGAGGGATGCCTGGATATCGTAGGAGTCACAGAAACATGGTACATAGAAAACCATGACTGGGATGTTAACATGCCAGGGTACACAACCTGGAGAGACAGGGAGGGTGGGGGAGTAGCTCTCATGTAAGGGAAGGGATAAAAGCAACAGAACAAAAGAGTAAACAGGGAGGAGAGGAGGCACTGTGGGTCACCTTAGAGACTGGAAATGTCATCACAATCTGCACAGGGGTTGTATACAGACCCCCATGTCAGGGGAAGGGAATGGACAAGGATATGATAGAAGGCATCCTTAGGATGGCAGAGAAAGGGGAGATACTGTTGATGGGGGACCTGAATATGCCAGATGTTAACTGGAGCATCTTTGCTGCAGCCACATCCAAGAGCAGGGCCATTCTCGATGCTCTACAGGTGGCATGCCTCAGACAGCTAGTTTTGGAACCCACTTATGAGAGAGCAATCTTAGACCTCATACTCTCAAATGAGGTTGGTGAGAGGATCTCAGATCTAGAAGTGGGTAGCCGCTGGCCTGGTGGCGCGGAGGGTTGAGGCGCTGGATTCCACACTTCGCATCACACCGGTGACCCGGTTCGAGAATGGACCCAGGCGGCTGGAGTGGCAGGGGGAATAGACTGAGTGTCCAGAGGATCTGTCTTCTTCCCTGGGGATGGTTAGTAGCAATGCTCACAAGCGCCCTCTGGGGTTGGGGTTGCCGAACAAAGTGTCACAGCGATGTCAGGGGTGGAGCCACCACACGTGCTGCTTGGTAGCCGGGCTGGCTTCACAAGGGAACGAGTACAAAGACAACCCCCCCCACACCCTCGGATAGGCGACGCGCCTCCACAGACCAAACCCCTGATACAGGCTCGGCTCTCAGGATATCCTCCTCTTCATCCCGTGACTCAATACTTAAAGAAAGAGTGGCCTGGGCGAGGGCGTCCCTTCCTCGGAGGGTAGCCCAGGGGGATGCCCGGTGCTGGAGAGGAGGCTGTGACTACCGAGCCATGTTGGGAGGTAGAGATTGTGGATCCAGGAGGTCGCTGGAGAGAGTTCGGAGGTAAGGGGTGAATAAAAAAGAGTTTAAAAAAAAAATAGAAGTGGGTAGCCATCTGGAAACAAGTGACCACCCAACAATGTGGTTCACAATAAACTCAGCTACAGAGTCAAGCCATACAAAAGTGAGGGTACTGGACTTCAGGAGGGCTGACTTTGGCAAGACGGGAGAGTGCCTTAGAAAAGCACTAGCAAACGGGCTAGAAGGAGGGATGGAGCAACAATGGGGAAACATAAAAACTGCCATCACAGAGGCCACAAGCCTTTGTGTGAAGCAAATAAACAAATCAAAATGAAAGAAAATGCCACTGTGGTTCTTAAAAGAGTTGGCGGGGAAGGTTAGGGAGAAAAATATAGCATTTAGGAAGTATAAGGAAAGGGTCTGTTAACAAAAAGGGGTTACCAAGTCACCCATTACTTTGATTGAATTGTGTTACAAAAATAAAAAAAGATTTCCCTAATACAAGTGGTGCTTTTTAAGGGTAGTTGGTATTAGAGATAGGTAACATAATGTTTTTTTGCAATTACATCCCTAACATATATATATTTTTTCAATTTAAGTTAATTTACTGCTGATTTTCTTGCCTCAAAATGTGACATCAAAATCAACATGTTTGTTTGCTACTGTGAACTCATTTTACTTCTCAGTATTCAAACTGAAGTACTGTGTTGCTCAAAACATCTTGTTTTAAGATATCTACACTGTCCTAGCCCTTTTTTTTTATTCCCTTTGGCTGCAGAGTGCTCTATAGTTTCCGTGATGAGTGTAATGTGTAGTGTCCTACTTTGTTACACCCATCACAGTGAACCCCACACTGACTTCCAGTCAGTTATTTAAAATTCTTGCAATTTTCCTTGCTCCCTGGATCACTCAGCTTCTTAGAGAAAACATTGATTTGTCCATGGCCCCTAGCACGACGACGATATGTGGCCGTTTGATCCCCCACCTGACATGGTGTCCTAGATTTGCTTATGTTTGCACATCACAGGTGGGGAGTCAGTCTGGTAGCCCAGTGTGATACTTGTCTTGTGTCTGTGCCAGAAAAGCAGTTTGAGTTGGTGGCAGTATAAAAGTTACGTTTGTGACTGGATCTTCCTCTATTCCTTCACATCCAGTGAGAGTTAAAGAGTGGTGTCTTTGCCACTCCTCAGTGTTACACCCAATGAGTGAGTGACTATTTACAACCATCATGGGGGACAAGTAACAATTAGCGAACTGGTCAACCAAGATCAATCCTATAGGATCGATTATTCACTGGTGGCATTAGTATGCAAGTGTAACCCCCCTGCAAATGGGGGTTCCCAAAAGACTTCCAGGAGCTTGCTTGAATGCTCCAAGCCTGAATGGTGTTTGGCATTTAAGCCATTTATCAGTGAGTGTTTTTAGAGCCTCTGGTACTGTCTCTTTAAGAGCTGTCTGCTTGCAGACATAATTAGTTTGTATGGGGGGACTGTGTGCTTCTCTGTTTGAGTACCACTCGAGCTGCTGCCAATTCACTCTATTTTTGCAGTCACTAGAGTGCAAAGTGAACCTATCTGAAAGGTGTAACTGTTTGCCAGAAATCATGTAGAGTAATAATGAAAATACAGTTTGTCTAACCTGCTTTCTTTGCAGTCAGAACTGTGTCTGCCTAGTTCCCCATTCTGGTTTTGAACTGCTGAACTGGACCAATCAGTGTGGGGTAAGCTAGCTCTAAAATGGTGCCTTGACGAATCAGAACTTGACTCATAATCTGAGCCAGCCACAAGAGGATTGCATGGGCAGTGACTCTGGGAGATGTAGTTTAGACTTAGGTGCCTTTTTGGACCAACAGCAGCAGTCTATTGTGAGTGACAGCCAATCCAGTCAAGAACTGGGAGGAACTCAAAGGAAGTGCCCGGTTTTGTCTGTTGGAGTTTCAGTTTAGCTTTGGCAGTGAAGGGGAAAGAAACCCTGTGCTCCTTCAGTGCACAGTTTCAGTCAAAAAACGTGTGTAAGGCCCAGAGTTCCGGTCTGCAGCTTGTGTAACTGCTTGTTAGGACTGAATCCGTCCTGTGAAGAGAATCAAAGGATCTCTGAAGAGTAGAAACCAGGCTCACCCTGTAGAAGACTGGAGAAATTGTTGAATTGCACTCGGTCTGTCAGGAACTGAATCTGCTGTGTGTTCTCCCGGGTATTGTGCAGTAATCGCGATCGGGATAGAGAAGCAGCCTACCTGGTATAGTACTTTCTTTTTGCCATATAAATGTGTGAGGAGACTCGTGGAGCTCAAGAGTAGCCCTGCTGACATTGAAGGACCCTATCTTGTTTGGAGGTCGAGTACTAATTCAGGGTCGCTCCTGTTGAATTGCCACAATAAATCCAAATGGAATCACTGTACTGCTGACTGTTTAAACTAATTTTTCTTTTCTCTGTGGAAAGGGCCCCTACCAGCTGCCACGGTTTGGACTAGCCACTAGGGCTTGGGTACCCAGGGACAGTAACTGGTAGGGATAGGCCTGTGCACAGAGCCATAGATAGATAGTAAAGTGATAAGCTAATTAACCTGATTTCCCCCTGTCCTTGTTATATTCCCCTAAATAAACCGAGCTGCTTGTTTCAGCAAAGTTATACTGCCTAAGGTATTTGTCTATGTTAAAGTATTGTACTGTGATTGTTGCACTGTATCTTATTTTACAGGAGGTCCCAGTGCCTGAACCACCCCTGGGGGTAAGTGTATACTGTGAAGGTAATTCCGATATTGTGTGGGCCACTAGTGGGAAGAAAGGGGAGTTGCAGTGTCCCAGAGGGCTGTGACCAAGTAAGTTTAACTATTGCAAACCCTGACCTCTGGGTGGAGGCACCCGCCATTGGATCCAGGCCCCTCAACCTGTTAGTGGCAAATCAGGCAGGGGTAGTAGCCCCTGGGATAGCGCCATCTAGGGGTTACATCTTGGAGGCTCACCGCTGGGATTGTGTGTCCTCTAGTGGCCATATTTACAAACCATTGTTAAGGAAAAAAAATAAATAAATAAATGGGTACCCCGACAGAAGTGGCTGTGCACCGGCTGGTGGAGTGGTGTACTGGGGAGGAGATTGACCCCCAAAATGCTATGCTTATCCTGGACATCCCCTGGGTATCAATACGGACACTGTGCAGGGAGTACTTTCCAAGGTGGAAGGTTTACAGAGCCCTGTGGTGGTGGGTCGGCATGCTAATCTGCTCACCCACACTTTCCTGGCCCTAGTAGAGTTTAAGGATCCCATAGATAGCTCCAAAGTGCCACAGACCATTACCCCAGAGGGAGCCCTCACTGCTTGGAGAGTGATAACTAAGGACAGTAAAGACCCGGGGGGGAATGAGCCCCCACCACTATCTGAAACTTTTGAGGAGAAATTTGCTAAATGGTTGCTGGGAGAAGGGAAAACTGTGGAGGACTTGAAGAAACTATTCTTGCCACCTGGGGGTGTTCCTCCCCCAACACCCTCTCCGCTCCAGTGCCCGTAATGGTGGCTGAACCAATGCAGACTCTATTTCACCTGCCATTAGTCACGACTCTCCAAGGTTGAGGATCTTCTCTGGCACCCTCCCACCCCCAAGGGAGGATGACTGGGAGACCTGGATAGACTATGTTGCTCCTCAAGTGCTAGAATGGCAATGCTCGGAAGCCGAAAAAGCAAAGAGGGTCAGTGAGAGCCCGAGGTCCTGCCCTGGCTATCATCCGTGCTAAACGGGCCAGTAACCCTGAAGCGACTGCACAGGCCTATCTTGAGGCCTTGGAGAATGTGTATGGGAGCCCAGATTCTGATGAGGACCTATGGTGGAGAGTAAGAAATGCACAACAGTACCAAGGGAGTTGCTGTCTGTGTATGTCTCTCGGTTGGAAAAATTGTTGCAAGAATGCCTCAGAAAGGGGTAGTTTGCCAGCGATTGAACTGGACCCAACCAGACTGGACAGAATCCTTAAGTCTGCCCCTTCTCAGAACTGCTGTTGCTTCAGTTCGCCTGGCAAATGGACTGAATCCGCACCCTCTATGATGAGTTAATGAGAGAAATTCGAGGAGTTGAGAAAAGGCGACTCGGAGGGACCTGCACCAACAGCTGTGGCACGACCCGAAAGTGACTGAGGGTGACCCATCAAGTGAAGTTCAGGGGCAGAGGTTGACAGTCAATGAGTGCTCTGACAAGGAAAAAGATATGTCACAATGGGAGTAACTGTTGAGAGAGATCCGGAATTCAAAACAGTCCTTTTATGAAGGCCACGCCTGCAAGTACGGCCCTGACCTATATCCCCGATTGGGTATCTGCTGGGGGGTGGGGTACCCACCCATGTATCTCCTGCTGATAACAGCTCCAAACTCGATTCCTTGACCATGGAAGTGGAGAAACTGATGAGATGTCTCCAAATGCTTATCACGCCGCAGACAGAGATGGCACCAAGGTTTCCAGTTAGTAATACCCCGGCCCTGGCTCCCAGTGTGGCGCCTCGGCCATCTCAAACTCCAGAAACTGTGTTTTGCTATAATTGTGGGAAAGATGGGCACATGAAAAGGGAATGCCGGTCCCCAAAAGACACTGGACAAAGTTGCATATAGGCTACAAGGAGAGCTTCGAGAACAAATCAGTGGTTAAGAGGTGCACGAAATGATCCCAGTGAGGGCACCAAAATGCTAACTCACGTCCTTTGTGGCAAGGTCAGTTGCCCAGGCCCCCACTACCGCTCTCCAGACTGGTCCAGAATAGTGGGTCCCTCCATGGAGACCACTGTAAAAGTGAATGGAGTGTCTACAAGAGCTGTATTAGACAGTGGCTCCCAAGTGACAATTATGTTCCAGGATTGGTATCAGAAGCATTTGTCAGGACTCCTTACAACCATTAGAAGGACTGCATGTATGGGGTTAATGAGAAGACCTACCCCTATTCCGGGTATATCCAGTTGGCTGTCTTTTCCCACCTCCGTGGCTGGAGGGCCGAACAAGTAGAGACCCTAGCCTTAGTGTGTCCCCCACTGGACTGTGTGATGGTGTCCCTTTGTTGATTGGAACAAATGCTCATATGTTCAGAAGGCTGCACAGTTGTGTTATGAAAAACAGGGGTCAAAGATAGTAGAGCTTTAAGAGTTCCGGGCTTTAATTAAGAAGGCCTATGAGGCACAGAGATGCTGAAAAAATAGAACCAGAGGAACCAGTTGGAATTGTATGGAAGAAGGATCCTGAGTCTCTGATCCTGGCGCCAAATGCCCAGTGTACCTTACAGGAGGAGGTCCGTATCAGAAAGGATGTTAAGAATAAAATATTAATGTTGGATGCACCAGGCGATGGAAAATTGCCAGAGGGACTGCTGGTCAAGCCTAGTATTTTGCCCGCTGAGAGCCATGCTTATGCCAGAAGGGTAATGGTCCAAGTTCATAACGTGTCTGAGAAGAGACATTGAGTAAATAGAGGTTGCATCCTGGCTAATGTGCATTGTGCAGACACTGCAGTGCTACCCAGCAGCAAGAGTTCAAGGAAGAATGACAGAGTAACGCCTGACTTGTTTGATTTCGGTGACTCCGCTGCCAGCTGAATGGAAAGTGAGGATCAGTGAGAAGCTTGCCCAGAGAGACCAGGTGTTTTCTTTAAAGGAATGGGATGTAGGATGCGTGCAAGGAGCTGAGCACAATATCCGCTGCATGACGAAGACCATTTCGTGAGAGGTCTCACGCCTGGCACCTGCTGACATAGATGATGTGAGACGGCATCTGCAAGAGATGTTAGCTGCTGGTGTAATACAAGAATCCAGAAGCCCTTGCTTTCCCCCATTGTGGTAGTGAGGAAAAAGAATGGAACAGTAAGGATGTGTGTGGATTATCGCACCTTAAACCGGGCGGACTATCCTGATCAGTACACAATGCCCGCATTCAGGATGCTTTGACTGCCTAAACGGGAGCAAGGTGGTTCTCTGTGTTGGATCTCCGCAGGGTGGTACTACCAGATCCGATGGCCCCAGAGGACCGTGAGAAGACAGCCTTATCTGTCCGCTTGGCTTCTATGAATTCATGAGGATGCCTCATGGGATTTCAGGTGCCCCAGCCACTTTTCAACGATTGATGGAGCGTGCAGTGGGGGACATGAACTTACTAGAGTGCCTGGTATACTTAGATGATGTTATTGTGTTTGGCAGCTCACTGGAGGAACATGAGAGCGGATTATTTAAGGTATTGGACCAACTGAGGACTTTGGCCTTAAACTGTCCATTGATAAGTGTCAATTTTTCCAAACATCAGTAAAGTATGTGGACACATAGTATCCACCGGGGAATAGAGACAAACCCAAGTAAAGTCGAGGCCTTGACCACTGCACACAGCCCAAAAATCTAAAAGAACTGCAAGATTCTTGGGATTCTGTGGTTATTATCGGCGCTTCATCAAGGACTATTCAAGAGTGATCCGCCTTTACTTACTTAACCTTACTCAAGGGTATCCCCAACCCACAAAAATACCAAAAGTCAGCGTCCTCAAGACTGAAAGAGTGTATTTTCATCCGAGTGAAGTATTTGGGGCCCGCTGGACTCTGATTGTGAGACTGCTTTTCATGAGATCTATATCAACTTACCCATGCCCAGTGCTGGCCTATGCCGATCCAAGAAAACCTTACGTCCTGCACACTGATGCTAGCTTGCAAGGGTTGGGGGCTGTGTTGTACCAAGAGCACGAGAATGGCCTGAGACCAGTGGCCTTTGCCAGTAGAAGCTCTGACCCCATCCGAAGAACTATCCTGTACATAAGTTAGAGTTCCTAGCTTTGAAGTGGGCTATTGTTGACCAATTCCATGAGTACTTGTATGGGGCTAAAATACTAGTAAAAACTGACAATAATCCTTTGACCTATGTGCAGACCTCAGCTGTTGGATGCCACTGGCCATAGGTGGCTTTCTGCATTATCTACATATGACTATGCTCTCGAATACGAGCAGGTCTGAACCACATAGATGCTGATGCTCTCTCCGGAGGCCTGTTCCCCAGAATGATTGGGTCCGATTGGCAGAACCTGACATTCGGGCACTCTGTCGAAGTTTGACAGGAGGAACAATGTCCACGGATGCAGTGGACTGCATGGTGGATTGCTTGGGACCTCTGAGAATTGCATACCTGCTGCTTATTGCCACTTCTGCAATAGACATTGGTGCACTGCCTCAGCTGACAACAATGACAGTATTCAAGTGGCCTCAACTCACGATCCCATGATCAAAGCAGCTTTAGAAGCCCCTATGCAGGAAAAGATGTGTCCAAATTACTCCACTGATTTGAGAACTGCACTGTTATACAAAGAAGGTCCTAAGTTGAAACTGATCAATAAACTGTTATACAGAGAAACAGTAGACAGAGGGGGACAAGTAGACAAACAACAACTAGTGCTGCCTACTGCCTTCGAGACTCAGTACTGAGGTCCTTGCACAACCACATGGGGCACCTTTGGTATAGACAGAACACTTGACTTGGTGAGATCCAGATTCTATTGGCCTAAGATGGGGCTGATGTGGAGCAACATATCTCGAACTTGTAGTCGCTGCTTACAGAGGAAAGCTTTGCCCCAGAGGGCTGCCCCTTGTTAACATCACCACCAGTGCACCATGGAGCTGGTCTGTATTGATTTTCTGAGTTTGGAGTCAGATCAAAGAAATATCAGTAATGTGCTGGTGGTCACTGACCATTTCACGAGATATGCCCAAGCTTTCCCACCAAAGACCAGAAAGCATCCACTGTGGCCAAAGTACTTGTAGAAAACTTTTTGTTCACTATGGGGCTCCACAAAGAATCCATTCTGATCAAGGAGAGACTTTGAGAGTCGTCTGATCAAAGAGATGCTTTCTCTGTGGGAGGAGAAAGTCCAGAACCACTCCCTTACCACCCTCAGGGGGACCCAGCTGAACGAACGCTTCAACCGCACTTTTGCTAGATATGCTAGGCACCCTGCACCCAAAGGACAAGCCTAGATGGAGCCAACAAATTAGCACCCTGGTACATGCTTATAACTGCACCAAAAGTGATGCCACTGGTTCTCCCCACCGCCTGATGTTTGGAAGAGAAGCTCTGACTACCAGTAGATGTGTGTTTTGGGGTCTCCTGATGGGGTTCAAGCTGACAACTATTTATGGTATGTGCAAAAGTTAAAGGCCCAGCTAACTCATGCGTACTCAACTGGCTCAAACCATGGCTGCCAAAAGAAATCTGGCCAACAAAGAACGGTATGATAAAAGGTGAAAGCACAGGAACTCCAGGAGGAGATCGGTATTGCTAAGAAATCTGGGACTGCATGGCAAGCACAAGATTGCTGACAGATGGCACCATCTCCTCACATTGTAGTGGGCAACCAGATGATCTGCCAGTGTACAAAGTAGGGCCTGAGAATAATTCTAAAGATGTAAAAACAATGCATAGAAATCATTTAAAGCCCATTGACAAATCTTAATTGAGTCTGAGCCCCAGAAGATGCCCCCTCTGGACCAGTGACTAGAGCTGCTGCTAAGAAAAGATCAAGGAAGTCTGCACCTACAGAAGCAGAGTTAAAGTGTTCCCCTGCACAAGTCCCAGTTGAGCATGACTGTCAGTCCATATCAGAAGAAAGTGAGTGTGACTTTGAATACTATCCTTCTTACGAACTGAGTCAATTGTTTCGGGGCAATCCCCTAGTCAATACTGGAGACAAAGCTGGGCCTTCTGGACTGTCTAAGCCCCCAGCTTCATCCCTGGAGCCAATGCTCCCAGAAAGTGAAGTGCAAAGCATCAGATCAGATGAAATGGAATCATTGTGCATGGTTGAACTGTTTGAGCTTTGAGGAGGAAAATGATAGATTGGGGCAGACTGGTGATACACCTGAACAAGAAGAGTATTTTGAGTGCCCTGACAGTCCACTGCCAGTGTCCGAAAGTTCTCCATGCGAGCCAAATGTTGTGGACTCAGAACTGTAACTCCTGGAGCTGAAAGTGCCCCAAGTTCTAGCCTCTCTACCCCATGGAGACTCCCCTGACAAGTGAGGACAATGCTGAAAATGAGGCTCAGAGTGCAGAGACTGTAACAGTTCCCCCTAGAAAGACTGGTCGAGCTATAAAGCCTGTGGTGCACCTCAGTTATGATTCACTTGGGAGGCCTGTGGACTTGCCTCTCAATGTTGTCCATAAAGGAGTGTATGTGTCCCCAAGCTCATTGCCCAAACTGAGCATCAGTGCTAACTCCAAGTTACTTGTGTTGCCCTCTAAGTATGGTGCCTTGCCCCGTCCAGCCCCAAAAGGTAACTGATAGGGAAGGGTCCCTCTCTTCAGGTTTCATTTACAGAGGTAATAACTTGAGTTATGGTACAATGTGTGTAATACTATGTAAAGAGTGACGTACTGCAATGTTTCAGAAATGCATTCTTGGTAAAATGATATACTGACTGATGATTACATGTGTGAGCCTAATGCAAATGTATATGGTTGCAGTTAAAACTTATGGGGGTACTTGCTTGACGCGGACGTCAAGCTTTCCCAGGCCAGGAAGGGTGTAGCCCCCCTGCAAATGGGGGTTCCCAAAAGACTTCCAGGAGCTTGCTTGAATGCTCCAAGCCTGAATGGTGTTTGGCATTTAAGCCATTTATCAGTGAGTGTTTTTAGAGCCTCTGGTACTGTCTCTTTAAGAGCTGTCTGCTTGCAGACATAATTAGTTTGCATGGGGGGACTGTGTGCTTCTCTGTTTGAGTACCACTCGAGCTGCTGCAATTCACTCTATTTTGCAGTCACTAGGAGTGCAAAGGGAACCTATCTGAAAGATGTAACTGTTTGCCAGAAATCATGTAGAGTAATAATGAAAATACAGTTTGTCTAACCTGTTCTTTTGCAGTCAGAACTGTGTCTGCCTAGTTCCCATTCTAGTTTTGAACTGCTGAACTGGACCAATCAGTGTGGGGTAAGCTAGCTCTAAATGGTGCCTTGGACGAATCAGAACTTGGACTCATAATCTGAGCCAGCCACAAGAGGATTGCATGGGCAGTGACTCTGGGAGATGTAGTTTAGACTTAGGCGCCTTTTTGGACCAACAGCAGCAGTCTATTGTGAGTGACAGCCAATCCAGTCAAGAACTGGGAGGAACTCAAAGGAAGTGCCCGGTTTTGTCTGTTGGAGTTTCAGTTTAGCTTTGGCAGTGAAGGAAAGAAACCTGTGCTCCTTCAGTGCACAGTTTCAGTCAAACGTGTGTAAGGCCCAGAGTTCGGTCCTGCAGCTTGTGTAACTGCTTGTTAGGACTGAATCTATCCTGTGAAGAGAATCAAAGGATCTCTGAAGAGTAGAAACCAGGCTCACCCTGTAGAAGACTGGAGAAATTGTTGAATTGCACTCGGTCTGTCAGGAACTGAATCTGCTGTGTGTTCTCCCGGTATTGTGCAGTGATCGCGATCGGGATAGAGAAGCAGCCTACCTGGTATAGTACTTTCTTTTGCCAAATATATGTGTGAGGAGATCTGGAGCTCAAGAGTAGCCCTGTGACATTGAAGGACCCTATCTTGTTTGGAGGTCGTGAGTACTAATTCAGGGTCGCTCCCTGTTGAATTACCACAATAAATCCAAATGGAATCACTGTACTGCTGACTGTTTAAACTAATTTTTCTTTTCTCTGTGGAAGGGCCCCACCAGCTGCCACGGTTTGGACTAGCCACTAGGGCTTGGGTACCCAGGGACAGTAACTGGTAGGGATAGGCCTGTGCACAGAGCCATAGATAGATAGTAAAGTGATAAGCTAATTAACCTGATTTCCCTGTCCTTGTTATATTCCCCTAAATAAATCCGAGCTGCTTGTTTCAGCAAAGTTATACTGCCTGAGGTATTTGCTTTATGTTAAAGTATTGTACTGTGATTGTTGCACTGTATCTTATTTTACAGGAGGTCCCAGTGCCTGAACCACCCCTGGGGGTAAGTGTATACTGTGAAGGTAATTCCGATATATTGTGTGGGCCACTAGTGGGAAGAAAGGGGGGATGCAGTGTCCCAGAGGGCTGTGACCAAGTTAGTTTAACTATTGCAAACCCTGACCTCTGGGTGGAGGCACCCGCCATTGGATCCAGGCCCCTCAACCTGTTAGTGGCAAATCAGGCAGGGGTAGTAGCCCCTGGGATAGCGCCATCTAGGGGTTACACAAGTTCTCCGATTTTGGAGATGGGGGGGCTTTTCATTTCACTGACTGAACTTGCTGGAGTTAATGAAACACACCAAAACCTGTGGTGTGTCTGATCGACCATCACATTCTCTCATGAGTGTCTTTAGTGAGGTTAAAAAATGTTGTAGGTGCCGTATTGGTCCTTTTAAAAAACAGATCCAGAAACAAATGATTTGATACCTTTTATTGGACCAACATGGATGTTACAGAAAAGAACAAAGTGCTTTAGCTTTCGAACCAACCAGGTCCTTCTTCAGAAGCTTTGTGGCAGTTTTTTCAAATATCCCATACTATTAACACCAGATTATATAGAAAAGCGAAATAATTCTCATTGGTTTAACATATACATTTAAAACATAATAGAAGATTATGTCAGAGAAGCTAATTAACCAGTATGCCTTAAACTGAGGAGCCTCAGAAGGGCAAAGGTTATCAAGAATTCTCTACAGCCAGAGGTTCTTGTCACATAAATTTTAAAATGTCTCAGTATGCCAAGAAAGCATTCTAGTGATAAAAAAAAAAAAAAACCTTGGTGGCATTCTCCTAATACATGTAGATGAGCTTACAACTTACATTCCAATTGTCCTGGTATATTAAAGGACAGATAATGAGAGACAAAATCCTGAAATTAGGTATAACTGCAAGTTGAAATCAAGCCTCAAATTAACCTACACATATAAACATGATGCATGAAGTATCACTTGTAAGTGTAAGTGCAAAAAAAAATTAAAAAAAAAAAAATCCTTGTCAAGGACCCCCAAGAAAACGAGACCATGAGCCTGATAAATGCAGATTTCAACACAGAGTCTGTGTATAACAAAATGCACAGAATCAGTCTAAGCAATCTAAATAGAAAACCCAAAGGAATTACACTTTAATGACCCCAAGTAAATGAGATATGCATCTTAATATGAGCAGTTGAAAATGTGACAGTTTGAAATCCATCCACTGACAACTAATAGAAGGAAATAAATGCACACTATATGTGAAAACTAAGTGTTCTAGCCACATAACAACTGCCCCATGCCACTCTCCACCCACATATGTGTGTACATACACCATACCACACCCCATACACACACACACACACCTGCACACCCACACAACCACAACACACAACAAATATACTAAACACATTCTGCACACACCACACCACACCACGCACAACAAACAAAACACACATACACACCATACCCACAACACATAAAACACAACACAACCAAACACACACACATACATCAGTATACACACACACACTCAAACGCACCACCACAGTGTTAAGGTGAAAAGTCAACAATGTAGATAACCATAAACTTACAAAATCAAAGGCCCGCTGAAGAACTAAACTGTTTATGTCCATCTTTTAAAGTAAAGGTCTGTGTAAGTTTAAGTGAATAATGTGTCATGTACCCAATATCAATGTTCAATCCATCCGCCACCATATTGAGAAGTAAATAAGTCTAATTTCAGAAGCCCGTCTCTGTTATGCATTGTTGAAATGTCCTTAAGACCATCACAGACATATCTGAGATTGAGTGGTCATCCTGGGAGAAGTGCCGGGCTACTGGTTTCTCAATCATCTTGTGATTAATAGAATGTCTGTGTGAATTCATTCTAGTGCGGAGTTGTTGGCTTGTCTCCCACACATAACCTGTGCGAGGACATTTCTTGCATTGGATAAAATAGACCACATTACTTGATGTACATGTATAATTCCCCTGTATCCTGAATAGTCTGTTTTGTGATGTAACCACACAGTCTGAAATGGAAATGAGGTTACATGTCTTGCATGTGCGTTGATGACAGGGTCGTGTACCATATGATGTCATGGTATTCTGTTCCGGTTCAAGTTGACTCCTAATAATCAGGTTGGCTAAATTAGGTGGTTGTTTAAAAGATAGTAGTGGTAGTTCTTGAAAAATACAGTTAAGGGTTTCATCCTCACTAATTATTGGATGGAGATCCTTAGTAATCTTACGTAGGAGTTCAAGGTCAGGATGGTATGTGACTACTAAGGGTATTCTGTTGGTAGTCATCCGCTCCTTATATTGCAGTAGCTGTTCTCTTGGGACCTGTGTTGCATCGCTCCACTGCTCTGTCAATTGCCCTGGATGAGTGTCCCTGCTACAAAAGGTGTTTTCAACATCGCCAGATGTGTGTCTCTGTCTTCCTCATTTGAACAGAGGCGTGATACCGAAGTGCTTGACTATATATAACAGATTTCTTTGTGTGGCTCGGTGATTACTTTTCTTGTGTAAGTATCTCTGTCTGTCTGTTGGTTTCCTGTAAAGACAGGTATGTGAGTACCATCCTTAATAGTGACAGTGGTATCCAGAAAATGTACACTTGTGGCAGAATATTCTAGGGAAAGCTTTATAGTTGGGTGGAGGTTATTAAGTTCTTGGTGAAAATCTTTAAGTGTGTCAGTGCCCTCTGTCCAAATTATAAACAAATCATCAATGTAACGGAAATAAGCTAGTGGTTTATGTGTACAGTGCCTTAGAAAATCCTCCTCCAAATTAGCCATAAAAGATTAGCATACTGAGGAGCCATCCTGGTTCCCATTGATGTTCCTATAGTTTGAACATAATGTTTACCATTAAAGCTGAAGTTGTTATGTGTCAAAATGAATTCAGTGAGTTTACCCACAACCCAGGGTCAATGTTGGGTCCAATTCTTTGTCATGCAGGTATTTGAGGCAGGCTGAAATGCCATCTGTGCGTGGAATATTAGTGTAGAGGAGGTTACATCCATCGTGAGCAAAAGGGTATCAGGTGGTAAGTCCTTAAAACCAGAAAGTTTATGTAGGAAGTGAGTAGTGTCCTTGATGTAACTATCCCTTTGTATAACCAGTGGTTTGAAAACAGCTTCTACAAACCCTGATATCCCCTCTGTCAGGGTACCAGTACCAGAGACTATGGGTCTACCAGGAATACCAGGCTTATGTATTTTAGGAAGCATGTAGAATGTCCCTGGCTTAGGTTCACTGGGGACGAGGTCCTTTAGTTTGTCTTGGACATGCTCTGGAAATGTTTTAATTAACTTCTGTAGTTCTGTTTTATATTCTGTAGTTGGGTCACTTCCCAGTACTTTGTAGTAAGTAAGGTCACTTAGCTGCCGGTTGGCTTCCGTAATGTAATCTTCCCGATTCAATATTACCACTGCGAGCCTTTATCAGCTTTTTATGACAATGTTATGGTTTGATTTTAGTGTTTGTATAGCCCTCCGTTCCAATGGAGAGAGGTTGTAGGGCCTGTTTCTGCCTATTAAGAATCTCACCAGTAACTCTTCATGGAAAGCATTAATGTATTTGTCCAGTTTCTTGTTACGGCCACTTGATGGGGTAAACTCATATGGTTTCTTTTTCTTATCCATAGTAGTTTTACTGTTTGTGATTTCTTCCCTGTCTATGATGTCTTCTCTGCCATGAAAAAATTCCTGAGTCTCAATTCATGGAAGTATTCCTCCATTTCACCACAAAACTGTATTCTGTCCAGTGGTTTAGTTGGGCAGAAATTGAGTCTCTAGAAAGTACATTTAATTCCCAGTAGTCAGTGTGTGGGTGGACAAATTAACAACTGAAAGGTGCCCATCTGTGTGGCTTAGTTGTTCAGTCACTCTGTCCTGTTCTTCATGGTTGTTAGGAAGTATGGTAGTTGAAGGGCATTTAACTTCCTGTTTTTAATGAGCATGGCTTTTCTTAAGGTTCTTTGGTAGTTCATGTCTATCTCATGCAAGATGTCCGTAATAGGCTCACCAGACATCCTCTCCAGTGTGGTAGCTATTTCATTAAACTGTTTCTTCAAAATGCTTTTTGGCATATGAGCTGTGGATTCTGTGATTTCAATTTCTCAGAGGTCCTACGACAAAGTTGTTCAGCATATGTAGAATTATCTGTGTTTCTCAGTGGATTCCAAATAGTTAGACCATTAGGGATAATGTTATTCCTTTGCACTGGGATAAAAAGTAGATGTCACTGTCTAGCTGTGCTAGTTTCTTCCTGATGTTATGCAACTGCCATGTCCTGCGGCGAATTTCGGTATCTTCCATGATGCAAAAAAATGTTGTAGGTGCCGTATTGGTCCTTTTAAAAAACAGATCCAGAAACAAATGATTTGATACCTTTTATTGGACCAACATGGATGTTACAGAAAAGAACAAAGTGCTTTTTATGACAATGTTATGGTTGCAAATGCAAATGCAAGAAATGTCCTCGCACAGGTTATGTGGGGGAGACAAGCCAACAACTCCGCACTAGAATGAATTCACACAGACATTCTATTAATCACAAGATGATTGAGAAACCAGCAGCCCGGCACTTCTCCCAGGATGACCACTCAATCTCAGATATGTCTGTGATGGTCTTAAAAGGACATTTCAACAGTACGCAACAGAGACGGGCTTCTGAAATTAGACTTATTTTACTTCTCAATATGGTGGCGGATGGATTGAACATTGATGTTGGGTACATGACACATTATTCCACTTAAACTTACACAGACCTTTACTTTAAAAGATGGACATAAACAGTTTAGTTCTTCAGCGGGCCTTTGATTTTGTAAGTTTATGGTTATCTACATTGTTGACTTTTCACCTTAACACTGTGGTGAGTGCATTTGAGTGTGTGTGTGTGTGTATACTGATGTATGTATGTGTGTGTTTGTGTGTGTTGTGTTTTATGTGTTGTGGGTATGGTGTGTATGTGTGTGTTTTGTTTGTTGTGCGTGGTGTGGTGTGGTGTGTGCAGAATGTGTTTGCTATATTTGTTGTGTGTTGTGGTTGTGGGTGTGCAGGTGTGTGTGT
This sequence comes from Neoceratodus forsteri, assembly GCA_016271365.2. NCBI lineage: Eukaryota > Metazoa > Chordata > Ceratodontiformes > Ceratodontidae > Neoceratodus > Neoceratodus forsteri. The sequence continues at coordinate 514,261,793 of CM057451.1, forward strand.
GTGTATGGGGGTGTGGTATGGTGTATGTAACACATATGTGTGGGTGGGCGTGGCATGGGGCAGTTGTTATGTGGCTAGAACACTTAGTTTTCTCATATAGTGTGCATTTATTTCCTTCTATTAGTTGTCAGTGGATGGATTTCACACTGTCACATTTTCAGCTGCTCATATTAAGATGCATATCTCATTTACTTGGGGGTCATTAAAGGTGTAATTCCTTTGGGTTTTCATTTAGATTGTTAGACTGATTCTGTGCATTTTGTTGTACAAGACTCTGTGTTGAAATCTGCATTTATCAGGCTCATGGTCTCGTTTTCTTGGGGTCCTTGACAAGGATTTTTTTTTTTTTTTTTTTTTAACTTACACTTACAAGTGATACTTTCATGCATCATGTTTATATGTGTAGGTTAATTTGAGGTTTGATTTCAACTTGCAGTTATACCTAATTTCAGGATTTTGTCTCTCATTATCTGTCCTTTAATATACCAGGACAATTGGAATGTAAGTTATAAGCTCATCTTACATGTATTAGGAGAATGCCACTCAAGGTTTTTTTTTTTTTTATCACTAGAATGCTTTCTTGGCATACTGAGACATTTTAAAATTTATGTGACAAGAACTCTCTGGCTGTAGAGAATTCTTGATAACCTTTGCCCTTCTGAGGCTCCTCAGTTAAAGGCATACTGGTGTTAATTAGCTTCTCTGACGTAATCTTCTATTATGTTTTAAATGTATATGTTAAACCAATGAGAATTATTTCTGCTTTTTCTATATAATCTGGTGTTAATAGTATGGGATATTTGAAAAAACTGCCACAAAGCTTCTGAAGAAGGACCTGGTTGGTTCGAAAGCTAAAGCACTTTGTTCTTTTCTGTAACATCCATGTTGGTCCAATAAAAGGTATCAAATCATTTGTTTCTGGATCTGTTTAGTGAGGTTAGAAATGGAGCCAGTTAGTATACATTTTAAAAGGACTATATCCCTGTATTGTCAAGCATGTAAGCTCTGTGGTTTGATCACAGCCCATTTAACTGCATTTTTGTTTGTACATGTTCCCCTTTTGAGACAGTTTATTAGTGGAGCTCTCCTCTGGACAGTTTTAACTCGGAGGCATAGGTTGCATGGCAGCAACAATATTAAATGCTTGTTCAAGCATCCTGGTGTTTTGTTCTGGATGTCAGAGTTCTAGTGCAATAAATTTCATTGTGATGCTAACTGTGTGAGCTCCAATGCAGCAACAATGTATAGTCTAGAAGGCAGAAGCTGTGAATGAGCTTGGTACATCTCACAGACAGACCTGGGTTTGATTCCTTCAACCTCCATTTGCATACTGTATGACTCTGAGCAAATCCCTAAACTTCCCCTGTGCTCCCTGGTCATTCCTGAACACAGGCACCTGTGCCTAGTGGGCCTTACCTGGTTACCATATAATAAAATACATTTTAAATGTGCTATTAATTTAGTTGATGTTCTATTTTACCAGGGTATGTCTTTGTTTCTGTTTTTTTGCTGCTAAATATTTTGATGTACCTTCTGTGTCATGTTGTATTATTTTTATTTTGGTATTGTTAATAATCTCCTTTCCAGGACCTCCTTGTAACTGAGCTGTGTAGGTAGTGGAGTCATTTTACTCATAGTCTGGTGCAAGGGTTCATCAGACACAGGGCTAGGTCTCATTGTTTTGTCATTACAAGTTATTGTGAGGGTGCAGTGACTGAAATAAAATTTTGGGCATTCTTTGTAATTGCTGTCCACGCATTTTGTACGGGGGTGGGGTTGGGGGCTTAATGTACTGTGAACTGTGAATGCTTTGTTTTTTATTTTTAATGTTGGAATACATGTTATATAGTAATAATGTATACAGAAAAAGTGTTTTGACTCTGCCTGTGTGAGCATTCATGTTCAGCCTTCATGAGCACCATGTGGCTTCCCTACTGGTGGGTTGTGGTTGGGGGAGGTATGCTTGCTACCTTTGACACTAGTCTCATTATGGCCAAATATGAATGCTTACACAACCTCTATGCTTCCGATTGTCCGAATCATTGTGTCTGGGTGAAATAAAAAAAGTGGTGTAGTTATGCTGTGGTTATTATACTGGCCTGGGAGCATGTTCCAGCCAGTCTTTTGACTTGGCCTGTGTGAGCATTCATATTCAGCCTTCATGAGCACCATGAGGCTTCCCTGCTAGTGGGTTGTGGTTGGGGGTACTCTTGGTGCTTTTGACTCTGGTGGGGTACTTAACAGACTGTTAATCTAACTCTTGGGAGTGCCTTATTGCAATTATAAAAAATTATGCCATGGTGATCAGGCTGTACATGACAGAGTAACAGGGATTATTGTAAGGCTTTTGGACTCCTAACAGCCAATCAGATTACATCCTTTTTATAATATCCCATCTTTTGTTCCATCAAATTGTCCTGAGTGTTTCATGCCTCTCCCTTGAATGAAGGATCATGTGGAGTGTGCATGTTCTTTTGTACCGTCAAATGGCCTTGAGTGCTCTGTTCCTCTCCTGTGGAATGGTCTTGAGTGTTCCGTGCCATGTAGAATAGTTTAAAGTAGTGTAATTATAATAAACATGTTGTTTTTTAATGTAATGTCATGTTTAAAAAGCCTTCAGTCTACATAAGTAAACCTTTTTACTCATTAACAGTTATGTGGTACCTTTTATTACACTCGCAGTGATGTGTGGTGTGTCTTGTTACACTCACCACGGTGTGTGGTGTGTCTTGTTACACTCATCATGGTGTGTTGTTACAATCATCACACTAGACCCCAATTTTCTTTGGAACCTTAACATTTTTTACATTAAAACATTGTGATTTTTTCACATGTGGGTCATAGTATCTTAACCTGCATTACACAATTTATCTATGGTCACCCTTTATTACACTTGCAGTGATGTGCGGTGTGTCTTGTTACACTCACCACGGTGTGTGATGTGTATTGTTACACTCATCATGGTGTGCGTTGTTACAATCATCACACTAGACCCCATTTTTCTTAGGAACCTTAAATTTTTTTATCTTAAAACATTGTGATTTTTTCATATATGGGTCATAGTATCTTAACCTGTATTACACAATTCTTCTATCATCAATTTGAAAATTTCACTCAAATGTCACACTTTGGTAACCCTTTTTCATGAACAGACCCAAAACACAGAAGGAGTAGGACAGAGAACTGTACCAGTTAAGGCAGAAGGAAGCAGGGAGGGAAGTCAGAATAGCAAAGGCTCAAACTGAGGAAAAGATAGCCAACTCAGTTAAGAAGAGGGATAAAACCTTTTATAGGTACATCAGGGAGTGTAGAAAGACAAAGGGAGGGATAGTGAGGTTGAACAGAATGGACAGTGGGTGGGCAGAGAGGGACAGTGAAAAAGCAGGGGTACTGAATGAATACTTCTGCTCAGTATTCACAAAAGAGGAGGAAGGGGAGGTGCCTAATTCAATTAACAGAAGCACTCTGGATAGGGGGGTCGATCACAGTCCTTTCACAGAAGAAAGGGTTCTGAAAGAACTCCTAAAACTGAAGGTGGACAAAGCAATGGGGTCTGACAGAATTCATCCCAGAATTCTAAAAGAATTAAAGGGAGAACTAGTAACACCACTGACTACCCTTTTTAACAAATCATAGAAGGATGGTGTGGTACCTAAGGACTGGAGGAAGGCAGATGTGATTCCCCTTCACAAAAGTGGGAGCAAGACAGAGGCAGGAAACTATAGTCCTGTCAGTTTGACCTCTGTGGTAGGGAAAGTGATGGAATCACTTCTGAAGGAAATAATTGTTGAGTACCTAGAGGCCAGTGGGGCACTTGACCCAAGACAGCATGGGTTCACAGTGGGAAGGTCATGTCAAATGAATCTAATTGATTTCTTTGACTGGGTGACCAAAGTAGTAGACCAGGCTGTGGACATTGCCTACCTAGACTTTAGCAAGGCATTTGACACAGTCCCACACAAAAGATTAATAATCAAATTAACCAGCCTGGGAGTGGTTCCCCAGGTGGTAGCCTGGGTAAAACATTGGCTGGGCAACAGGACACAGAAGGTGTTTGCAAATGGAGTCCACTCTGAAGAAAGAGGGGTTACTAGTGGGGTACCGCAGGGTTCAGTACTGGGTCCAGTCCTTTTTAATGTCTTTAGAAGTGACATTGCAGAGGGATTGGAAGGAAAAGTATGCCTCTTTGCAGATGACACAAAGATCTGCAACAGGGTTGATACACAAGGAGGTGTGGAAAGGATGAGAAGGGACTTGGCAAGGCTGGAGGAATGGTCAGAAGTATGGCAGCTTAGATTCAATACAAAGATGTGCAAAAAATGCACCTGGGAAACAAAAACCCAGGGGAAGATTACACAATGGGGTAGTAACAACAACAAAAATGGAAAGGGACCTGGGGGTAATCGTATCAGATGACCTTAAGGTTAGCAAGCAATGTGAGAAGGCAGTAGGGAGGGCTGGGGGTATACTGGGATGTATAGGGAGATGCATCACCAGCAGAAAACAGGAAGTTGTTATCCCTCTGTACAGACAGTTGGTGAGACCCCATCTGAAGTACTGCGTCCAGTTCTGGAGACCCCATCTCCGCAAGGACATAGACAGGATGGAGGCAGTCCAGAGGAGGGCAACTAAAATGGTGCAGGGTCTGCAAGAGAAGCCATACAATGAGAGACTTAAGGAGCTTAATATATATATACCCTTAAGGAAAGGGGGGGGGCACAACAGAAATGTTTGAGTACCTCAGTGGAATCAATAAAGTCCAAGAGGGTAGCATCTTTCAGAAAAAGAGATGTGCAAGAACAAGGGGACACAATTTGAAGACTGAGTGGGGACGGCTCAGGGACAATGTGAGGAAGTATTTTTTCACAGAGAGGATGGTGGACGCATGAAACAGCCTTCCTGAGGAGGTTGTGGGGTCTAAAACTGTGGGAGAATTCAAGAATGCATGGGACAGACATGAGGCAATTCTTGTGGGGGGTAGGAAGAAATAGGCTGTTGGTTAACTAGGATCTGCGGCTTATCCTGTAGGTAGGGAAATGGGTAGACTAGGTGGGCCAAGCAGTCCTTATCTGCTGTCAAAGTCTATGTTTCTATGTTAAACAGCAGGTCTCAGGTCACAATAATATTTATAGACTGATATGATCGGCATCTATCTGACCATACTCTACAACCCCTTGATGGATTGCATGTGTGGGGGTTAAGTGACAAGTCATACCCCTATCTTGGTTCTCTTCGAGTGTGTCTTTCTTCTCCCTCATCAGTGGCAGGCATCAGAGATCCAGTGGAGACCTTAGCTGTTGTGTGTCCCCCATCTGGCCTGTACGATGGAATTCCAGTACTGACTGACAATAATGCACATATGTTCAGCTGGCTGGCACAAATGTGTCAAGAAAGACAAGCACAAAAGACAGGAAGGGCTCTACACATCCATGCCATGGTGCAGAAGGCATACGAGATGCAGCTGTGCCCACATGAAGGTGTCCAAGATAAACTGGTGGGATTTATATGGAAAAAAGATTCTTCACCATTCGTTCTTCCCCCTAACACTCAGTGTAGTGTCAGTGGAGAGGTTCACCTGTGCAAAGATGTGATAATAAGATACTAATGCTGGACACTCCAGAAGAGGAAAAACTGCCTGAAGGACTTCTGGTTAAACCAAGCGTACTACCTGTTCATGCTCATGTTTATGCCTGGAGGGTGGTAGTTCAGATTCAGAAAGTTATGGATTGGGACATTAAGGTTAGCCAAGGTTCCACCCTGGCCAAGGTCTACTGCGCTGATACTGCTGTGTTGCCATCCAAGTGTCCAAGTGGAGCAGAGTGTGAAGTGTCACTGAACATGTTTGATTTTTTGAGAGTCCCCTGCCCCTGATATCTAGAGGGATAGAATCAGTCAAAAGCTGGCTCAGTGAACCAAAGTGTTCTCTCTTAAAGAATGGGCCATTGGTTGTGTTACTGGTGCTGAACATCACATTCGCCTGCATGACGAGAGGCCTTTTCGAGAACAATCTTAACAGCTAACTCCTGTGGACATTGATGATGTCAGGTGCCTTTTACAGGAAATTCTTGCAAATGGTATCATACAGGAATCACATAGTCCCTATGCCATTCCAATTGTTGTGGTATGGAAAAAGAATGGTTCCATCTGTATGAGTGTAGACTACAGGACCCATAGTAAAAGAACTGTGCCTGACCAATATATTATGCAACACATACAAGATGTATTGGACTGCCTAAACGGGAGTAAGTTGTTTTCCATCCTTGATCCCTGTAGCAGGTACTATCAAATCCCAATGGCACCAGATGACAGGGAAAAGACTGCATTCATTTGTCTATTAGGCTTCTACAAGTTTCTTTGCATGCCCCATGGCATATCAGGTGCACCAATGACTTTTCAAAGACTAATGGAACGTGACATGGGAGTTATGAACCTTCAAGGTGCTGAGCAGACTGAAGAGTTTGGGTGAAAGTTATCAATTGACAAATGCCAGTTTTTCCAGAGCTCCGTTAAATATGTAGGCCACTTTGTGTCATCTGAAGGCATCCAGACTGATTCTAGCAAAGCAGAAGCACTAACTGACTGGCCAAAGCCAAGTAACTTAAAAGAACTGCAACATTTTCTGGGTTTCTGCAGCTACTATCACTGTTTCGTCAGAGACTACACCAAGGTGGTGCATCCACTGTTGAACTTAACGCAAGGGTACTCTCCTGCTCATAAAAAGTTCGTGAAAGGTACTGAGAAAGAGACAAAAAACAGTTTCAAGCCTCATGAGTTTTTTGGACATCACATTGTAACGCAGCTTTCCACGAAATCATCTATCAGCTAACTCATGCACATATTCTTGCATATGCAGACCCATCCAAACCCTATGTGCTGCATACTGATGCTAGCCTGAGTGGCCTCATGGTTGTGCTTTACCAAAAGTATACAGAAGGATTGTGCCCAGTGGCGTATGCCAGCTGAAGTCTGACTCTTTCAGAAAAGAGCTATTCCATGCATAAATTGGAATTTCTAGCTCTCAAGTGGGCAATTGCAGAACTATTCCACGAATATTTGTATAGCACCAAGATATTGGTTAAAACAGACAACAACCCATTAACTTATGTTCAAATGTTTGCTAAACTAGATGCTATGGGACACCGTTGTCTCTCGGCATTATTTACATACGATTATGTGGTGAAGTACTGACTAGGCCTCAACCATGTCGACACCAATGCCTTATCACAAAGGCCTGCCTCCAACCATGAGTAGGTATGCATGTCAGAGCAGTCCATAAAAACATTGTGCCATGAGTTTGATAGAGAGGATACTCCATCTACGGAAACTGTGAACTGCTTGGCCAATTGCCTGGGACCTCCTCATACTTGTTTGCCAGTGGTCTATTGTAATTTTATGGCCCTAGATCTAAGTACCCTGCCACATTTAACTCCAGTCGACCTCCAAAGGGAACAATATTCCGACCCAATGATCAGACCAGTCCTAAATGCCTTCACCAAGGGAGAAAATGTTTCAAAATTGTGGTCCTGTGACCCCAAAACTGCAATGTTGTTTTGAGAAGGGCCCAAACTTAAGTTAAGAAAAAGACAGCTGTACAGAGAGTTGACTGATAATCAAGGAGAGATTGTGAAAAGACAACTAGTGTTGCCCACAAAGTTCAAGTACATTGAGCTAAAGGCTCGACATGACCAAATCGGACATTTGGGTAGTGAAAGAACTCTGGACTTGACCCGTGCTCTTTTCTAATGAACTAAAATGGGTACAAATGTTGATCAGTATATACAGACCTGTAGTAGATGTCTCCAGCAAAAGGCTCAACCACAGGGAGCATCCCACTTGGTCAACATAACAACCAGTGCACCAATGGCTCTCGTATGTATAGATATCTTTAGCCTGGAGCCGAATTCAAAGAAGATTGGTAATGTGCTCATGGTGCCGGACCATTTTATCTGGTATGTGCAGGCATACCCAACTAAAGATCAAAAGGCAGCCACAGTAGCAAAAGTCCTTGTGGAAACGTTATTTGTACACTATAGTGATCAACAAAGGATACATTTGGATCACAGCCGGGACTTTAAGTGTAGACTTATTAAAGAGTTATAGTCTATATGGGGTGTGAGAAAATCTAGAGCCACTCCCTGCCATCCACAAGAAGATCCACAGCCAGAAAGGTTTAACAGGACCTTACTTGATAAGCTTGGCACTTTGCATCTCAAAGTTAAACCAAGGTGGAGTCAACAGATAGGCTCCTTAGTACACGCTTATAATTGCACCAAGAACGATGCAGCCAGGGGTTTCCTCTTATCACCTCATTTTCAGCAGATGTTGATGTCTGTTTCAGAGTTTCACCTGATGGAGTTCAGTCTGATAATTATCTGCAGTAAGTCAAGAGATTAAAGGCTCAATTAAACCATGCCTATCAATTGGCCAACACCATGGTGGCAAAGAAAAATCTGGCTTTGGCTAGCAAGGCACTTCATGACAAGCAAGTGAAGTCCTATGAATTAAAGGGTTGGAGATTGTGTGTTAATGCGCAATCTATGTTTCCAGGGGAAACATAAAATAGCCAACCACTGGAGTCACACACCATACATTGTAATCAGCAAGCTGAATGACCTACCAGTATATAAAGTACGACCAGAAGGAGGTCCTAAGCTATAAAGACAATACACAGGAATCACCTTCTGCCTATTGGGCAAGTAGTTTTGGATACAGCACCTTCAGATACTGTTCCAACATGGCCTGTCACCAGATCTCAAAACTGCATATTCAGGAGGAAATATATTATAAGAACCACCCGCCATTTCCCCAACATCCAAATGAAGCACCTCGACCGCAGAGGGTAGTTGGTCCAAGAGGTTGGCAGGTGATTAGGAGGGGAAAATGGGGTGCCCCTTCACTCAGTGCTCTCCAATGTATCACCTCCACAAACCATATAAAAACTGCAAACAGGTATCTGCCTCTATCTCCGAAATCAAACAAAGGGGCAGAGGACACTGCAGAGCAGGACATTGTAGCACAGGAGCTAGCACTACAAAACTTGCCCAAAACATGGACCAAAACAAAAAAAGCAAAAAGGAAATCCCAAACACTTCTGATAATAGGAGACTCCATGATTCAGGGAGTTGATACCTACCTCCAGCCGAGAGTAATGGTCAGATGTCTTCCAGGTACATCAGTGTGGAGAGACACTGATAGCATTGCTAAAATCATGCAGGAAACAGGAGAAAACATCGGTGTCCTGGTACACATAGGGACTACTGATCTCACCAGCCAGTCAGTTGTGGAGACCAAGGAACACCTAACCAGGCTGGGAAACAAACTGTCATCCATTTCATCTGGCATCTCCTTCTCTGAGATCCTGCCAGTCTGAGAGAGAGGAACAGATGCACAGAAGGTCAGAGAAGGGGAGATAGGGGAGCTAAACATATGGCTCAAGGGCTGTTGCTAGGAAAAAATACATAAATTTGTAGGTAACTGGCAACAGTTTTTGGGAGTGAAAGTTCTTTAAATTTGATGGACTGCATCTGACTAAGGAGGGAATCAGTGCATTGGGGCAGAAGTTTGACATCTTTGCAGAATACTTAAACTAGCAAATGGGGAGAGGGGTGCAGCACCCGATACATCAAACAGGAAGAACACCACTCCACCCTCAGTTACTGATCAAACGGGAGTTCAGCATGTTTGTGGTTCATCTGCATCACCAGGTAAGGAAAAAGTCTAGCTCCCCATACGATGTGCAGGGGAAACGCCGGACCTCACCCAACAACTAACGCACTGAAATCTGGTCAATGGAAAATCATGTACACAAATGCCCGCAGTCTAGGAAACAAGATCCCAGACCTGCAGGCAACAATGACAGAGGCTAAACTGGACATAGTAGCCATTAGTGAGACATGGTTCACCAGTAACCACACTTGGAAGACTTCAGTGCCTGGCTATGCACTGTTCAGAAGAGAATGAAGTGCAAAAAGAGGGGGAAGTGGCCCTTTATGTCAATGAAAATATCAAAGCTACAGAAATTCAGAATACACATAAGGAGCTAGAAGAACTGTGGGTCACCCTGGAAACAGAAAATGGAACAGCCATACGAACTGGGGTTGTCTACAGGCCTCCAGACCAGGGGGAGGACATAGACATGTTACTGTCAGAAGATATACAAAACATGATAGCTAAAGGGGAGGTTCTGATAATGGGAGACTTCAACATGCCAGATACAGATTGGTCAATAACAGCAGGAACATATGCCAGAATTAGACACAGAGTGGAGTCCCTGCAGGGGGAGGGCCTCAAACAACTGGTACAACAACCCACAACAGACAGGGCTATCCTAGATCTAGTACTGACTAACGGAGAAAGGATCACAGATCTCCAGGTAGAAGGTCACCTCGAGGCCAGTGACCATCACATGGTATGGTTCAATTTGGCCACTGGAGTGCAAGTGTGATTTTTGCCCAGTTTGCTGTTCTTGGAGCAGTGCTGCCCCTGGGAAAGCACCCTTTAGCTCCACCTCCAGCTTATTCCCACTGGTGGATTTTGCCTTCTGGCAGCGCTGCCTCTGGGGCAGCTCCCTCGTGCTCTGCCTCCCACCTATCCCTACTGGTGAATTTCGTCCCCTGCCCCCAGAGCAACTACCTGTAGCTGTTACTTCCCACAAATCTTGGTGCAAGTCTGAGGAATTTAGGGTTTTAAGTGTAGACGAGACTGTTATAGAAATGCTCCCCCCAGCAATGTGTACTGCTTGTCTTTGAATATATTGCCCCCCCCCCCCCCACACACACACATATATTTCCATGGGCAGATAGAGATTTACAGTTACAGAACCATTTTTTTCTGTGGGGGGGGGGTTCATGGCATATAAATCTGATAAAAAGTTGAACATTTCAGAGGACAGTGTTATTGTTCTGAGGTTAGTGTGACCAGCTTTATTAATTTGTTTTTTCTATAGGACATATACAGAGCAGTAAGACTAGACTTGAAAATTCAAAAAAGTTCTGTGTGCTTTAGTGGCTCAATAGGTATGTCAGCATGCAAAAGATCTAGAAGTCAAGGGTTCGTCAAGCCTTGAGCAGGGATATTTTTTTATGTGTCACTTTGTTCTGAGTAAACTAAAATTCTGAGTAAAACGTGAGAAAACTAATAAAAATCAGTGTTTTTTTGGTGGTGGTTCAAGGTATATGTCTATCTGCATCCAAAAGAGCCAGACTTCAAGAGTTCAGACCATAACCAGGGACATTTTATTTGTGCTTTGTGTCAAACTCAGTTGTGAGCACTTAATCATATGTGTCACAAATCATTACCTTTTTCTTAATAATGCTAAATTAAGACAGAAATGAGAGAATATATTTTATTTATAAATTGTAATAAATGGGGCAGTGTCATGATGATTGGTTACTGGTGCTGCCCCGGGGGCAGTGCCATGATGATTGGTTACTGGTGCTGCCCCGGGGGCAGTGCCATGATGATTGGTTACTGGAGCTGCCCCTGGGGCAGTACCATGATGGTTGGTTTCTGTTGGCTGCCCCTGGGGCTGCGCCTGTGTAAATGGTTCCCATGGGATTCCTCTGGGGCAATGTCCTGGCTGTCCCTGGGGCAGTGCCTGTGTAATTTGTTCCTGTGGCTGCCCCTGGGGCAGTGTCCTCGCTGCCCTGGGGCAGTGTCCTTGCTGCCCCTGGGGCAATGCCTGTTTAATTGGTTCCCATGGGCTGCCCCTGGGGCAGTGTCCCTGCCACACCTGGGGCAGTGCCTGTGTAGTTGGTTCCCGTGGGCTGCCCCTGGGGAAGTGCCTGGGTAGTTGGTCCCTGGGTCTTCCCCAGGACAGTGCCTGTGTAATTTGTTCCAGTGGGCTGCCCTTGGGGTACTGTCCTGGCTGCCCCTTGCGCAGTGTCCTTGCTGCACCTGGGGCAGTGTCTCTGTAATTGGTTCCTGTCAGCTGCCCCTGGGGCAGTGTCCTTGCTGCCCCGGGGTAGTTCCTGTGTAACTGGTTCCCATGAGTTGCCCCTGGGGCAGTGTCCTTGCTGCCCCTGGTGCAGTGCTTGTGTAATAGGTTCCTGTGGGCTGCCCCTGGAGAAGTGCCTGGGCAGCTGGTCCCAGGATCTGCCCTTGGGAGAGTGCTTGTAGAACTGGTTCCTGTGGGCTGCCCCTGGGGCAGCGTCCTTGCTGCCCCTCAGGCAGTGCCGGTGGAATTGGTTCCCATGGGCTGCCCCTGGGGAAGTGTTCTTGCTGCCCTGGGGCAGTGGCTGTGTAATTGCTTGCTGTGGACTGCCTCTGGGGCAGCGGCTGTGTAGTTGGCTCCTACTGACTGCCCCTGGGCCAGTGTTTGGGTATTTGTTCCTGTGCATTGCCATGGAGCAGGCAGCAGGCACCAGCTACGCAGGCACTGCCCCAATGGCACCCTATGGGAACCTGTTACACATGCACTGCCCCGGGGCAGTGAGAACACTGCCCCAGGAGCATCCCATGGGAACAAATTATACAGGCACTGCCCCAGGGGCAGACCCGGGGACCATCTACCCAGGCATTTTTCCAGGGGCAGCCAACACAAACCAATTACACAGGCACTGCCCTAGGGGCAGCCACAGGAAACAATTACACAGGCACTGCCCCAGAGGCAGCAAGGACACTGCCCCAGGGGAAGCCCACGGAGACCACTTACACAGATGCTGCCCCAGTGGCAGCAAGAGCACTGCCCCAGGGGCAGCCAACAGAAACCAACCATCATGGCACTGACCCAGGGGCAGCACCAATAACCAATCATCATGGCACTGCCCCATTTATTACAATTTATAAATAAAATATATTTTTAGCAATATTAAGAAAAAGGTACTGATTTGTGACGCATATGATTAAATGCTCACAACTGAGTTTTGACACAAAGCACAAAAAAATGTCTCTGGTTAAGGTCTGAACCCTTGAAGTCTGGCTCTTTTGAATACAGACAGATATACACCTTGAACCACCACCAAAATACATTGTTTTTATTAGTTTTCCCAAGTTGTGTCTCTACTCAGCATAAAGTGACACTTAAAAAATATCCCTGCTCAAGGGTTGATGAGCCCTTGACTTCTAGATCTTTTGCATGCTGACATATCCTTCTCGGAAATCCTGCCGGTGTCAAGGGCTAGTGGGGAACACAAAAGGACAATTAGGGAGATAGACCAGTGGCTCAGGGAGTGGTGTGAGGCCAGAGGGTATAGGTTGATGGTGGATTGGGGAGAGACCTGGGAGGATAAGGAGCTGTATGCTAGAGATAGGCTCCATCTCAATTTGAAGGGGAGGGGAATCCTTAAGTTGAAAATAGAGGGGTTCATTTGTGAAAAGTGGGGTTTAAACTTGTGAAGGGGGAGGGATGGGAGAAAAGGCTGTCGAGGGGGGTCCGATAAAGGAGAGACTCTGTCTCCACCCCCTTCAGGAGCTGGAGGAATGCGGGAAAAGGATGATTGGTAAAGTGCAGACCAGGGGAAAACGGAATCCCCATGGGAACACGAGCAGGGGAAATGGAAGTATAGGGAAAGGGTGGAAGGTAGTCCTGCTAAATGCAAGGAGCTTGGGCAATAAAATGCCTGAGCTCCAGGCAATGCTAACTGAGGGGAGTGGTGGATGTGGCAGCAGTCACTGAGACCTGGGCCACCGCAGGATATGACTGGGACCTGAACCTGGAGGGTTACGCTATGTTCAGGAAGGACAGGGGGGAGGGAAGGGGAGGAGGGGTAGCAGTGATAGTCAAAAACTGCATTGGCTTAGGGGGACTAGAGGAGGCGAAGGGAACCGTGGAGGCAATTTGGGTCACCTTGATAACAAGGGGGGGGGCAAGACAGTAAAAATAGGAATGGTGTATAGACCCCTTGCGCTGGTGGAGGAGCTGGAGGAGAGTCTGGTGGCAGATGTTGGGAGACACTGCAGATTGGGCAGGGCAAGGGTGGTGGTGTTGGGGGACTTAAACATGGCAGGAACAGACTGGGAGACTATGACATCCTCGGTGGCCGGGGAACAGAGATTGTTGGATGTCTTTCAAGATGCATTCCTAACTCAGCAGGTGGGGGAACCGACCAGGGAGGCACGGGTACTGGATGTGGTCCTGGCAGACAGTGACCAGATTGGGGTCCTGGAGGTAAGGGACCTGTTGGCGGGGAGTGACCATGCCACGGTCTAATTCTGCCTGGACCTAGGAGGGGTAGAAGGCTGCACAAAGACAGAGGTAACTGACTTCAGGGGGGCAGATTTTAAGGAAATGGGGAGGATCCTTAAGGAGCATTTGGATGTGATTGGGGCAGACATGGACGCTGACAGTAGGTGGGAAATCATCAGGAGAAGGGTGCAGAATGCTACCGGCACCTGTGCAAGAGTAAGACGAAAATGCGGTAGGGCCCGAAAATCCTGCTGGTGGACCAGAGAGGTCCAGGAGGTGGTGTGGGGAAAGAAGGCAGCCTATAGGCAATTCAAGTGCTCAAGGAGTGAAAGGGATTGAGGGGAGTATGAGCTGATGGCTAGAAGGGCCACTAGGGTGGTGAGGGCGGCTAAGGCAAGGAAGGAGCAGAACCTGGCAGGGAAATTAGGAGAGGGAAAAAGGGGTTCTTTAGATACATTGGGGAAAAATGAAGGGTGAAAGGGCAGATTAGCAGGATTAAAATGGGGGAGAGATGGGCACAAGACCCGGGGGAGCAGGCTGAGGTACTATATGAGTACTTCACCTCACTTTTCACCAAGGAAAATGGGGGTGCTGCATCATACATGGGAGGAGACAGTGATACTGAGGAGGGAGGGACCCTTACCGATTGGCGAATCTGGGGTGAGGGGGAGGCATCACTGGCAGGAGGGAAGGCTAAGCAGGGAGAAGAGGTAGCGGAAGTGGAAATCACAGCAGAGAGAGTGAGGGAAGCCCTCAGGTCCCTTAAGATAGAGAAAGCACCGGGGCCGGATAAATTACATCCCAGAGTGCTGAAGGAACTTGCGGATGTCCTGGCGAAACCCCTGGCGGAGCTTTTCACTATCTCTCTGAGAACAGGGTGGGTGCCCCAGGACTGGAAAGTGGTGCATATAGTGCCAATCCACAAGGGGGGATCAAGGGAGGTGGCAGGGAACTACAGGCCTGTCAGCCTGACATCGGTGGTGGACAAGGTGATGGAGGGCATTGTCAAGGAGTGGCTGGGGGGGACCTGGAAAAGTCAGGGTGCCTGGACGATAGACAGCATGGATTCGTCCCGGGGAAATCATGTCAGACAAACCTTGTGGAGTTCTATGACTTGGTGATGAGTGCCTTGGACCTGGGTAGACCAGTGGACATCCTCTTTCTAGACTTCAACAAGGCATTTGACTCTGTTCCTCACGAGGGCCTGTTGGATAAGCTGGGAGAAATGGGGTTGGGGAACCAGATGATCAGATGGATAGGCAATTGGCTCCAGGACTGGACCCAGAGGGTCGTAGTTGGTGGGATAGTCTCATCCCCAAGGAGGTTATTAGTGGGGTCCCACAGGGATCAGTCCATGGGCCCCCTCCTGTTCAATGCCTACGTCTCTGACATAAGGACAGGTATCAGGAGTGAGATGAGTCTCTTTGCGGATGACTCAAAACTGGGGGCGGTGGTGGATGGGGAGGACGGGAGGGTGGCCCTACAGGGGGACCTGAAGGCTCTGGAAAGATGGTCTAGAAAGTGGAAGCTGAGGTTCAATGCAGGCAAATGCAAGGTACTGCACCTGGGGACCAGAAACCTGGGCCAAGTGTACACCGGGGAATGCTACAAGTCTCGATGGCTGAGAGGGACCTGGGGGTGGTGGTGGATGTCAAGATGAACAACTCAGAGACATGTAGGAGGGCAGCAGCCAAGGCCAACAGGATGCTGGGATGCATCGCTAGGGGGATCACCTCCAGAAGAAGGGAAGTGATACTCCCTCTGTATAACTGCTTGGTGAGGCCGCACCTTGAGTACTGCGTGCAGTTTTGGAGGCCACACTTAAATAGCGAAATTAAACTTCTGGAGAGGGTCCAGAGGAGGGCAACCAAAATGATTTGGGGCTTGGGGGACAGGATCTATGGGGAGAGGCTCGATGAGCTAAATATGTACACATTGGAAGAGAGAAGGGACCGGGGGGACATGATAGAGGTCTTCAGGTACATGAAGGGGGTAAATAGGGGAGGAGCAGTCAGGGTGCTTCAAAGGAAGGAGGAGGGGCAACTAGAAGGCATGGGTGGAAGCTGAAGGAGGGAAGATTCAGGGGAGAAAGGAGGAGGTGCTACTTCACTGAGAGGGTGGTGGAGCCATGGAATGCGCTGCCCAGGGGGCTGGTGGAGGCAGAGACGGTGGAGAGGTTCAAGAGGGGATGGGACAGGCACAGGGGAAGGGTTCTGGAAGCAAAATCCAGTGCATCGAGAATATCCGGAACTGGGAAGGGAGAAGCCAGAGAAGGCGAGGGGGGCAGCAAGGTCAGCTCCCAGGGTGAGGGCTGACCAAACGAGCAGACGCGAAAGACCGTTAGGCCTATTCTGCTGGCATTTTAGTATGTTAGTATATCTATTGGTGCACTAAAGCACACAGAACTTTCTTGGATTTTCAAGTCTAGTCATGCTACTTTGTATCTCTCCTATAGAAAAAGCAAATTAATAAAGTTGGTCACACTAACATCTAAACAATCTCACTGTCCTCTGAAATGTTTAACTTTCTGTCAGGTTTATATGCCATAAACCTCCCACCCCAAAAAAATAGCAAAAACTGGTTCTATAACTGTAAATCTCTATCTGCCCTTGGAAATATGGCGTGGAGGGAGCAATACATTCAAAGACAAGCCTGCGTAAAGAATTTGCTGGAGAATAGGACATAGAGAGTAATAGTCCACTCTGAAGAAAGGGGGGTTACTAGTGGGGTACTGCAGCGTTCAGTATTAGGACCGGTCCTCTTCAATGTCCTTATAAGCGACATTGCAGAGGGACTGGAAGGAAAAGTATGTCTCTTTGCAGATGACACAAAAATCTGCAACTGAGTTGATGAACAAGGTGGGGTGGAAAGGATGAGAAGGGACTTGGCAAGGTTAGAGGAATGGTCAAATGTATGGCAGCTTAGATTCAATGCTAAGAAGTGCAAAGTAATGCACCTGGGAAACAAAAACCCAGGGAAGAGTACACAATGGGGGTGAGATACTAACAACAACAAAATGGAAAGGGACCTGGGGTAGTCATATCAGATGACCTAAAGGTGGGCAAGCAATGTGAGAGGGCAGCAAGGAGGCTGGGGGATACTGGAATGCATAGGAGAGGCATCACCAGTAGAAAACAGGAAGTTATCATCCCTCTGTACAGACAGTTGGTGAGAACCCATCTGGAGTACTGCGTGCAGTTCTGGAGACCCAATCTCCATAAGAGACATAGACAGGATGGAAGCTGTCCAGAGGAGGGCAACTAAAATGGTGCAGGGTCTGCACCGGAAGACATATGAAGAGAGACTTAAGGAGCTAAATGTATAGCCTCGAGGAAAGGAGGGAGGGGGACATGATAGAAACTTTCAAGTACCTCAAGGGAATCAACAAAGTCCAAGAGGGTAGCATCTTTCAAAAAAAGAGATGTGCAAGAACAAAGGGGCACAATTTGAAGATAGAAGGGGGATGGCTCAGAGGTAATTTAAGGAAGTATTTTTTCACAGAGAGGGTTGTGGATGCATGGAACGGCCTTCCTGTGGAGGTTGTGGAGTCAAAAACAGTGGTGGAATTCAAACCTGCATGGGGCAGTCATAAGGCAATTCTAGGGGTTGGGGGTAGAAGGAAGTAGGCTGTTGGTTTACTAGGATCTGCAGCTTATCCATTAGGTAGGGAAATGGGCAGACTGGGTGGGCCAAGCGGTCCTTTTCTGCCATCAAAATCTGTGTTTCTATGTTTCTAAATCATGGAAGGATGGTGTGGTACCTGAGGACTGGAGGAGGGCAGATGTGATCCCCCTTCACAAAAGTGGGAGCAAGACAGAGGCAGGAAACTACAGGCCTGTCAGTTTGATCTCAGTGGCAGGGAAAATGATGGAATCACTTCTGAAGGAAAGAATTGCTGAGTACCTAGAGGCCAGTGGGGCAGAGGACCCAAGACAGCATGGATTCACAGCAGGAAGGTCATGTCAGACAAATATAATTGATTTATTTGACTGGGTGACCAAAGCAGTATACCAGGGAGGGGCTGTGGACATGGCCTACCTAGACTTTAGCAAGGCATTTGACACAGTTCCACACAAAAGATTAATAAAAAAATTAGCCAGCCTAGGTTTCCCAGGTGCATTACTTTGCACTTCTAAGCATTGAATCTAAGCTGCCATACATTTGACCATTCCTCCAACCTTGCCAAGTCCCTTCTCATCCTTTCCATCCCACCTTGTGTATCAACCCTGTTGCAAATCTTTGTGTCGTCTGCAAAGAAACATACTTTTCCTTCCAGTCCCTCTGCAATGTCACTTATAAAGACATTGAAGAGGACCAGTCCTAGAACTGAACCCTACGGTACCCCATTAGTAACCCCCCTTTCTTCAGTGTGGACTCCGTTTATTATTACCCTCTGTGTCCTGTTCTCCAGCCAATTTTTGACCCAGGCTACCATCTTGGGACCCACTCCTGGGCTGGCTAACTTGTATATTAATCTTTTGTGTGGGACTGTTTTAAATGCCTTACTAAAGTCTAGGTAGGCCATGTCCGCAGCCCCTCCCTAATCTACTACTTTGGTCACCCAGTCAAAGAAATCTATTAGATTCGTCTGACATAACCTTCCTGCTGTGATTTATTAGGGTAGTCAGTGATGTTACTAGTTCTTCCCTTAGTTCTTCCAGAATTCTGGGGTGAATCCCACCAGGCCCCATTGCTTTATCCACCTTCAGTTTTAGGAGTTCTTTCAGAACTCTTTCTTCTGTGAAAGGACTAATATCAACCCCCTATCCAGAGTGCTTCTATTGAATGGATTAAGTATCTTTCCCTGCTTCTCCATTGTAAATACTGAGCAGAAGTAGTCATTCAGTATCCCTGCTTTTTCACTGTCACTCTCTGCCCAATCACCCTCCTCTTTATTCAGCCTCAGTATCCCTGCCTTAGTCTTTCTTTGCTCCCTAATGTACCTATAAAAGGTCTTATCACCCTTCTTAACTGAGTTGGCTATCTTTTCCTCAGTTTGGGCCTTTGCTATTCTGACTGCCTTCCCCGCTTCCTTCTGCTTTAACTGGTACAGTTCTCTGTCCTGCTCCTTCTGTGTTTCATTATACTTCCTGAATGCTATCTTTTTCTTCTTAACCTTCCCTGTCACTTCTTTTGAGAACCATAGTGTTTTTTTTCTTTCTTTTGATTTGTTTATTTGCTTCACACAAAGGCTTGTTGCCTCTGTGATGGTGGTTTTGATGTTTCCCCATTGTTGCTCCACCCCATCTTCTTGCCCATTTGCTAGTGCTTTTCTGAGGCACTCTCCCATTTTGACAAAATCAGCCCTCCTGAAGTCCGGTGCCTTCACCTTTGTATGGCTTGACTCTACAGCTAAGTTTATCGTGAACCACACTGTTTGGTGGTCACTTGTTTCCAGAAGGCTATCCACTTCTAGATCTGAGATCCTCTCTCTGTCCCCATTTGAGAGTACCAGGTCTAAGATTGCTCCCTCCTGAGTGGGTTCCAAAACTAGCTGTCTGAGGCATGCCCCCTATAGGGCATCAAGAATGGCCCTGCTCTTGGATGTGGCTGAAGCAAAGGTGCTCCAGTTAACATCTGGCATATCCAGGTCCCCCATCAGCAATATCTCCCCTTTCTCTGCCATCCTAAGGATGCCTTCTATCATTTCCTTGTCCATTTCCTCCTCCTGAGATGGGGGTCTGTATACAACCCCTGTGCGGATTGTGGTGCCATTTCCAGTCTCCAGGGTGACCCACAATGCCTCCTCTCCTCCCTGTTTACCCTTTAGTTCTGTTGCTTTGATCCCTTCCCTTACATAGTGAGCTACTCTTCCTCCTCTTCTATCTGCTCTGTCCCTCTTGTAGATTGTATATCCTGGTATGCTGACATCCCAGTCATGGTTCTCTGTGTAGCATTTTTATGTTTGCTTGCACGCATATGCAAGAAACATAGTGCCATCATCCGAGATTTCGGAGGTGTGTCACCTCCTCCTCCAATTCAGTCAGTGTGTTGGCAGGTGCGGTCCCTGTAAGCCAATGCATGCTGGAGCTGTCTATGACAAGCTCCAAAATGCAGTGGCATACTATTGAAAGGGGGAGCTACGCTTCAGTGAGCAGCGATAAGACATCGCCTGCTCATGTGCAGCTCCCCCTACACACACACAGAAACGCATGCATACTGCGTGCTGCCCTCAACCCCCCACACATACGTATAGCCGACGGGGGTGCCCAATCCCTCATCGGCTTGTGCTGCCTCCCCAAGCTTTCCACATGCCACGCTGGGTGCCACCCCAGCGTGGCAACTGATAGAATAGCCGACGGGGTGCCCAATCCCCATCGCTCCATTGTCCTCAACCCCCGAGTACTGGGTGCCACGCTGGGAGCCTCCACCCAGCATGGCACCGGATCTGATGGCCGACGGGTGCCCACCCCCCGCCGGCTCCACGCCCCCCAGTTGCTTCCTGTGCTGCTGGGAGCCCACCCCAGCATGGCAAACATCCCACGCCATCTTTTTTTTTAACCTGCAAAATAAAAAAACGGTCCCACGGCGCTTCTCCCAGCCCCCTCCACAACCGCACCCACCACTGCGCACCCTGCTTCCCACACCCATGTTGAAAATTTGTGCAAAAATTCCAAATAATGCCTGTTTTACGAGCGTGCATTGTGCAGTTCCTACGCAGGCTCGTAAGTTCGTGAATTTTCAATATTTTCACTCCAGATTTTCAACATTGCCATTTTACAACACCTTCTTATGAGTAGTACATCTCACCCAAAATGTGTTTCCGCCCATGTAGCGCACAATGGCGCAGTCGGTGTGCGAAATCAATGTACAGGACAAATTAAGAAAATCACAGTGACACTGTTCATGAGCAAAAGGTCTTAAAATGGCTATGTTGAAATTTGGTGAAAAAATTCAAAAATGACTGTTTCTGACGTCGTTGTACAGTTCCTACATGCCTTAAGTTAGCTAATTTTCAATATTTTCACTCCAGATTTTCAACATTGCCATTTTACCACACCTTCTTATGGGTAGTACAGCTGTCATTTTCACATCTCACCCAAGGCGTGTTTCCACCCATGCTAGCGCATTAAGCGCGTCCGTGTCTTGAAATCAATGTTAGGAACAAATTAAGAAAATCACAGTGACACTGTTCATGAACAGAGGTCTTAAAATGGCTATGTTGAAAATTTGGTGAAAAATTCCTAAAATGACTGTTTCGAGCGTTGCGCAGTTCAATGCATGCTTGTAAGTTTGCAATTTAATATTTTCACTCCAGATTTTCAACATTGCCATTTTATTACACTTCCTTATGAACAGTACAGCTGCCATTTTCATATATCGCCCAAAATGTGTTTCGCACATGTTGCGCACAATGGTGCTGTTGGTGTCTTGGCTAATGTTTAGGACAGATTAAGAAAATCACAGTTACACTGTTCATGAGCAGAGGTCTTAAAATGGCTGTGTTGAAATTTGGTGACAAAAGTCCATAAATGACTGTGTTACCAGTGAGCATGCGCAGTTTCCACGCAACCTCGTAAGTTCATGACTTTGTAATATTTTCAGTCCAGATTTTCACCAGTGGCATTTTCCACACTTCCTTATGAACAGTACAGCTGTCATTTTTCACAATAGTCTGAAGTGTGTTTTCACACTTTCAGTGCAGAGATCGTGATAGTCGCTGTGGGAAATCATTGTTCGGCACAGATAAAGAAAATCACAGTGACACTGTTCATGATCGGAGGCACCAAAATGCCTTAGTTGACAATCTGCTGTAAAAAATCCCCAACCTAATTATATTATGGGTGTGCGTTGCAGTTTCTATGTACGCTCGTGACTTCACCATTTTTTTTAATATTTTTACTGCAGATTTGCAACATTGCCATTTTTTACACCTCCCCATGAACAGTACAGCTGTAATTTTTTACATCCTGTTGAATGTTTTACCTGTGATGCTAAATGCCGTAGTCGCTGTGCATAAGCAGCTTTCGGCTGACAAACTGATATTCCCCCTGTTCATGAGGTGGGGTCACAAAAAAAACATGTTGAAAATTTGGAGTGAAAATACCAACGAATGCCTGAGGTATTAGGGTTTCCAAGCATAACGCCCAACCCTGTAGAGAATGACAGGCATCAGGGGTGTGACTTGGGATTCTTGCCTGTAATGCTCATACCATTCCACACCCTGCAGACAGTGAGAGGCATCGGGGTATGCCTTGGACTCTTCAGCCCCAAAGTTCACCCCATTCTCTATATACATCCATCTCACCGTATTCCTAATGAAATGGGTGCGATAAGGGCCAAAGACCCCATAGTACAACCGTGACACTTGTCAGTGTCTGCAGGGTGGGGTGTGGTGAAATGGCTTGGCCGTTATGCCTGACGACCCAAACGCACACCCCAATGCCTGTCACTCTCTGCAGGGTGGTGGTGGGGTTGGCTTCAGTTCAATACTTCACTGCCATTCCTATTACGCAGCTCTGTAACTTCTACACTACCACTGCCAATGCCAGCAAGCAAACATTCGGCATTGACAAATGCTTGTTCTGTGACTGCCACGATATCCAGGCATCCCTCTTCCACCAAGGCCACCATTTCAGAGAGCTTTTTGCCTAGACTATGGGCATTGGTACTCATTACTCTCCATTTTTTTATGGCCTTATTTCTTTTTGTCCCATTTCTGTCCTTACTGCCTTTGTCTTTTTTGCCATTTACCCCTGCTCTTCTCCCTATCAACTGCTCTATCTTGGTGTTTACCTTACTAACTAAACTGATTTTGTTGGGGGAGCTAGGATTTCCCTTCACCTTTTAAGTGTCTCCCCCCTTGGCTAGTTTAAACCTGTCACCTTGGATCCCGGTTCCCCTCCTGGACAGATGCAGACCATCGCGCCAGTATAGGCCTGCATCCCTTCAGGTAGAGCCCCAGTCCCCAATGAAGCCAAATCCCTGAGATCTGCACCAGTTTTTCAACCAGTCATTGAATCCCATGATGCAGAGTACCCTAGCCTCATTCATGCCATAGACAGGTAGCACTTCCGAGAAAGTTACCATATGTGCTACTTGTCTAAGACCCCTCCTCAATGCCACAAACTCCTGTTGCACTGCTCTGATCCCATTCTCAGCCAGGTCATTTGTCCCTAGGTGGATAGTGACATCCAGCTCACTCCTCCTTGCAGCTGCTCCCACGATCCTGAGGATTAGTTTCCTGTCCCTCCAAGCCATGGTGCGGGCAGGCACCCCCCTCCCTCCCTCCCTCCCCAGTTCTACCCCCTAACAATTGAGTCCACCACCAGGGTTGTTTCTTCCCTGTGGGATCCTGTGCCATCCTCCTGTGGGCCTCCGTTGTGGAGGTTCCCAGCATCCTCCTTGGTCTCCACTGCAGATGCCTCCATAGAGGAACCATGCTCTGCCAGAGTGGTGAATGAATTGTGGAGAGGCACAACTGGAGGGATGCACCTTTGTTCCGCCACCCTCACCCTCGCTGAGCCCACCATGGTTCAACCACTTCTCTTTTTTGGCAACCTCTGAGGTAGTGGCAGTGGCCTGGATGGTCACTGAGTGGGGGAGTAGGTTTCCAGAATCCTTGCCAGGTCAGCATGGCGACGAGCAACCTCCTCCCTCAGACCAGAGAGGTGCCTGCAAATAGGGCAGCAACGCAGTCTCCAGAATGTCTCCTGGAAGGCTGCTGCTCCACAGCCAGTGCATTGCACCACTCCCCACATGTCTGGGTCCCTTCCTGTTAAAGATGCTTTTCTTTCTTTTCTTTATTTTTGTGTTCATGTTTTAGTGTGTGCAAGCTTGTAAGTGTCTCTACCTGCGTTTCAGTGTGCTGTGCCTTTAAGGATATGAACAGCTGTATGTTGTTAGCAATTTTGGGGAAGTGATGTCAGAACCCCTGATATAAAGGACGTTATGCGCTTGGGGCAGGTGGCATGAGGAGCAGGGTGGGTAGTAGGGCTGTGCAAATACCGAATAGTATTTTCTGAATACCACGAATAATGGGCTATCCGAATATTTGGAACAGAATACCGAATAGTCCACTATTTGGCTGGTATTTGGTATTCGGCAGTGCACAAGGAAAAAAAACCTTCCACACCCTCCTAGCCAGCATTAAATACATATTTTAGCCCTGGTGTCTAGTTGTCCCACCCCCCGGCCAATTGCTGGTCTAAAATGAAGAATCCCAACCCCCCAGACAAGACAACAACCCCGTTAGCAAATTAATAAAATAAAAAAATAATCCCTCATTTCCCTAGAGTCTAGTGGTCCCACCCCGGCTGATTGCGGTCCAAATGAAGAATCCCCCAGACCCTCAGCAATACCCCCATCCCGATTCCCAAATGTATAAAATAAAAAAATCCGTCATTTCCCTGCTGTCTAGTGGTCCCACCTTCCGGCCGATCGCGGTTCAAAATGAATATTCCTCCCAGACCCTCAGCAATACCCCCATTCCCTCATTGCCAAATGTATAAAATAAAAACAAATCCCTCATTTCCCTGGTATCTAGTGGACCCCCCACCCCCCCATCAGTTAGTGCCCCTACCCAAGACCCCAGCAGGCCACCAGCACAGCCCTCCACTAACCTCCACAGCCTGCAGCCTTGCTGAGTTTTCAGTGAATGAGCGCATGCTTGTACAAACATGTGCTCATTCATTGAAAACTCAGTCGGGCTGCCAGCCGTGGAGGTGAGTGGCGGGCTGTGCCGCTGGGGTCATGGGTGGGGGCACTAGTCGAAGCGCTGGGTGGACAAGAGGGAGTCCTTTGTGTTGCTGGTACTACCTGCTTCAATACATTTTCATTTACTTGCTTTTGGCATCATCCTGGATTTATTTAAATCTGAACTGCAGTAGGAGACCCGTGTGACACCAATTTCTGGACTTGTGCTTGAGAGATCCACAGGTCTTCCATGATGCTAGCTACAGCATCTTTCCTTTTGGATACAGTGAGTACAATCAGGGTAGCTCCCTGCAACAAATCATCACTTGTTTAAATGGCACCATCTGATTCTGTTTGCCAGTTTAATGTGTTTAAATGTGACTGTGCCATCTGGCCAGGATTACAAATAGTTTTGTGAATGTGTTGGTCATATTTAATCACCATCCTTTCCATCGAGGGCCCCAACTACAGCTGCAATGCCAGCCAACTCGCAGCACCACCTTAGGCATACATGTTTTCCACTCTGGGTACCCAGTAGTTGCCAAGACTGATAAAGTCAGTGGCTAAAGTGATTAAAAGTGAATAAGCCTGTATCAGTACAGTAATCATTTGCCTAGATTCTTGCCCGTTCTTTGTTCATACCCCCTTAATAAATCTGATCTACTGTTTTGCTGTTAACCTGGATTGTGAGCATATCATTACCTGGCCTAAAAGTTACTGAACAATGTCTTTTTTTTTGAAATTCAAAAGTCTTTATTGATTTTATCATAACAAAACCAATACCAGTACAATATACAGGCAAAGACACCGGCTAACATAAAATATAACTA
Source organism: Neoceratodus forsteri (assembly GCA_016271365.2). Lineage (NCBI taxonomy): Eukaryota > Metazoa > Chordata > Ceratodontiformes > Ceratodontidae > Neoceratodus > Neoceratodus forsteri. Next base: position 514,287,383 of record CM057451.1, read on the forward strand.
ACTACCCAACCCCTCCTCTCCCTCCCACCCTAGGAGTGTGCCCATTGCAAGGAACAAGAAGAAGAACAAAGCATTAAAAGGAGCCACCTAGAGAGTTAACAAGAAACATACATTATTAATGCAGATACAATGCATATAACTTGCCCTGTTTTTTGTCAAATGATGGAGCTTGTTACGGGATCCTGCAATCAAGATACGGTTCTGAGACATGTTGAAAGCTCATTTAACCATCCACTATATGATATAAGCAGCTGGTCCAGCCAGTGTTTAAGCACAAGCTTTTTGATGACCGCTGAAATTAAAGCCACATGGAATCTATGTTCCTTAACCCTTATGCTATTGTAAATACCCAAAAGACAGATTTCTACAGTGAAGAGCCCTTCCAGACCCAACAGAGGATCTATTCTGGATTGGATGAGTTGACATAAGGGTGCGACTTTTTCACATTACCAGAATATATGCAGCAGATTCCCTTCTAATTTACCACACCTGGAGCAGGTAGGGTCAGGAAGACAGCCCATTTTGGTTAGTTTAACTGGTGTACAATACATGTCATTTAATATATGGTATTGGGTAAGTTTAAGTCTGTCATGAGTGATAGGAAGGTATAGATCTTTCCATATTTGTGTCCAGTTAATGGATATGTCCAGCAGCAAGGCGGTCCATACCTTAGAACCTGGGAGGGGATCTGGGTGGTCAATAGCTAAGAGACAGGCATATAACAGGGAGATGCAATGAGGTTTTGAGGACAGGTCCTGCAGCTGGGTTATGATGGTCCCTAATTTGGGTGACTGAGGGGTGGTACCAAATAGCTGACCCACCAGAAGTCTCAGCTGTAAAAAATCTTGAAGACATGTGTTCGAGTCAAATTATATTTCAGAAGGATATCAGGGGAGAGAGGAGGGAGTCCTGGGATTATAGGTCGGCCACTATGACATCCCGTAGCTGAGGTAGCTAACCTGAAGTGAGCCATATACCACCTATTTTGATACTGGGATTGAGGACAATGGGTTGAGCAAGTCTTGCTGTGGGGAAATCTTGAAAAAGGAGCGGCACTGGGAGAAAGCCTTCAATGAAATACCAATCACCGAATGATGTAACGACATTGGTAGAGCTTTCCATGCAGAATAGAAGATGGTTGATGCATCTAAGTTATGCAAACGTAGGAGACGGTTTTCTATTTGGAGCCAAATTGGCACATAATCACCTTCAGGATTAGATAGCCATCTACCAGATCTCGACAAGTGACTGGCCCAATAATAAAAGAGAAAGTTGGGAAGACAAAGGCCACCCAACTCTTTATGAAGATTTAGCTTAAGAAAGGAACATCTAGGATGTTTTTTTAACCAAATAAAGCTAGAAATAATGGAGTGTATATGTTGGAAAAAGGAGAGAGGAAGCCATATGTTCAACATATTTAAGGGATAGAAAAGTCTGCGGAGGATGTTCATTTTAACAATGTTGATTCGTCGCCATAAAGATAGTGGAAGGGATTCACATCTACGGAGATTCTGCTGAATTGTGACCACCAAGTCCTCTAAGTTTAATTTTTTGACCCTTGAGGAGTCCATGGATAAAAGGATACCTAGATATCTAATAGAGTGTGGGGACCATTTCATAACAAATTGAACAAAGTCAGCTCTGTGAGTGAAGTGATTTAAATGAAATATTTCCATTTTAGTCAGATTAAGTTTATAATTGGAAAAATGACTGAACTAAGCTATTACTTTGAGGGACTTCTCTAGGGAGGTTGCAGGAGATTTTAGATGAAGGAGAATGTCATCAGCATAAACAGATAGAGTTAAAGTGTGGTTAAGTACGGAGATACCCTGTATCTGGGGGATGATTTAATACTGCAGAAAAGGGGGTCCAGGTAAAGGTTGAAAAGGAAAGGCGAGAGAGGACACCCCTGTCTGGTTCCTGTGAAGAGAGAGAAACAGGTGTAAAAGACCCCATTACAATAAATTGTGGCTGAAGGGGAGGAATAAACAGTTTGGAGCCATTGGAGAAAAAGAGAGGGGAAACCCATTTTCTGTAAGGTCACCAAGCGAAACTCCCAATCTACCCTGTCAAATGCTTTTTCAGCATCTAACAAGATTAGTGCCGTAGGAGAATGAGAAGACTGGGCAGCCTGGAAAATGTAACTCAGTTTCCTAAGATGAACTACGGAGAACGACTGGGAATAAAACATACCTGCTCAGGACTCAATAGGTGAGTCCACACTGCTCTAATATGCAAGGAAAGTATTTTAGTAAGTATCTTGATATCATAATTCAGGAGACAAATCGGATGGTAACTAAATGGTTGTGTCTGGGCTTTATCTGGTTTAAGAAGGAGAACTATTGTGGCTTTTAATAAGGATGGGTCGAGGGAATCTGCAGATAGCATGTACCTGTATAGCCTAAGCAAGAGGGAGGTTAAGTCTTTAGAGACGGTTTTATAGAAATTGGAGGAGAAGCCATCAGGTCCGGGTGCGTTATCCAAAACTAGGTCTTTAATTGCTTCCTCCACCTCTGACAGAGATAATGGAGATGATAAGGAAGACCATTGATGATCTAAAAGTGAAGGTAACTCTAGAGAGTCTAAATAGGCCTCAGTTTCTTGAAAGGATGGCAGAAGGAGGCGTTTGCCATATAGGGAATGGTGAAAGTTTTCAAAAACCTTGGTTATGTCATGGGGAGCAGTTTTGGTAGTGCCATCTGGGGCTCTGATGGAAGGGATTAGCCTGGAACCTCCAGCTTGCGCAACCGTAGAGCTAGGAGTCAACCCGCCTTCTCCCCTTGATCCACATAGTTAGATTTAGTTTTTAAAATGGTGTATTCCGCCTTTTCCCATAGCAAGTCTGCATATTTATTTCTAAGGGTTAGCAGAGCTTCCAGAGAGTCAGGGGAAGTAGACGAGGGGAGAGGGAGAGCTCTGCTGCCCTAATTTGAGCGATGAGAGATAAAGCTTCCTCCTCCCTCTGTCTTTTCCTATTGGAAGCTATCTTAATAAATTCCCCTCAGAGATAACACTTGAGAGCGCACTATAGCAGATCCTCTTTCTGTACAGAGCCTTTATTAAAGTCAAGGAAGGGTTGAATAAGGGACTATACCTTAGAGATGATGGATCTATCTTTTAGTAACCGGGTGTTCAATTTCCATGTTGTGTCTCTCTGGCTGATAGGATCCAGGGCTAGAATCACCCAGGCTACTGAATGATCAGACAAAACTATTGGTTCTATTCCTGCCTGGCATAGGCCATTTAGGAGGGAAAGACTAATTAAAATGTAGTCCAGCATGGACCATGATTGGTGGATTGTCGAGTAAAAGGAAAAAAGCCTGTGGGAAGGGTTAAGGGTACGCCATGGATCACAGAGTCCGAGCAGTTCCAAAAGATCACTCAGATCCCTTTGAGGTGGTGAAGGGGGTTTTAATGTTAGGTGAGATCTGTCTAAATCTTGTGTTGGTGGAATGTTCCAGTCATCTCCCAGAATTAGAGGGGTGGGCAAGAATGAGGCGAGCCTGTTAGTTAGGTCCATTAGAAAGGCAGGCTCACCTCCCACCGGCCCATATAGGGAACCCAGGATGACATCTTTACCCATGAGAGTGCCCTTAACCAGTATAAATCTGCAACTTGAGTCTACCATAGATGAATCGGCTTGGAAAGGAACATTGCGCATAATTAAAATTGCTACCCCCGACTCGAAGATGAGTCTCCAGATGAGAAAACTTGTGATACTCCCTGTCAGCGTAACTATGTGGCTTTATTTTCCAATAAGCATGTTTCCTGTAACAGAATAATACCAGCATTGAGCAGGGCACAGTGTTTTAAGACCTGAAGTCTTTTCAAGGGATCTCTAACTCCCCTAATATTCCATGTTACAACTTTAACTGTGATGTTCGCCATTTGGTACATTCATTGTGAGTAAACAGCCTTTACTAATTGGTGAGATTCTAAAATCCTCAGGGCACACTCCATTCCACCCCCTCCCTGCTGACTAAAATCCCTTCCCCTAAAACTGTAACATGTACCAGAACCCTTCCTTCTGATGAAATTCCCCCTCACACCTACCCGGACGGAGCTCCCGAGCCTCAGAATCCCCCCTTCTAGAAAGTTGAATGATCTAATGATAGAGCCCATGCCACCCTCCCTGCTCCCCTCCTACCCCAGCAACTATGTACAGAGGACCCTGCTGAGAACCAAGATCCCAAAATAAAGATGTAGGTCCAACCCATACAGCTCTGTACCACTCCTCTTCCGAGGCAAGACCTAGAGGTAGCGTATAGATGTGTGAGCTCTTCTTACCCTCCTTAAGGCTTGCTTGATAAACCAAAGCCCAATAAAGAAGACGCAGAGGAAGTGTTAGGGAGCCAATCCCTCCCATTGATTGGAATGCTGTGCAGCTTCCATGAGCCTGCACAGACCCAAGCTCCCCCCTTCCCCATCACTACCCATATTCAGGCAGCCAGTACCAATCGACCAGTGAAAATACGAGTTATGAGTGATTCCTTAGATGCAATCTTGACCGGTCTATCTGGGAGTTAGGGGTTGAATTGAAGCGATCCCCCTATTAATCATTGCCACAGAGGTACTATCCGTAAGAGCTGTAGTCAGTGTTTAGCAAGCCCCTTCCCCAAAAAGAGGAATAGTTGAATCACTCTACTTAATCCAAACAGATAACTGTAAGCCCCAATTACCGGTTAAAGTTGTCCAACCCCCCCCCTTCTCAGCTGAATTGCCAAGATGAACTTCAGCCCAATAACAACAGGCGATAACATTAAATAAACCATACCGCATGTAAACAGTGGAAAAAAAAATGAGAAACAAGCTATTTGTATACAGTACTCATGTGAGAAGTCACTCCTTGTTAGTCTGGAAAACGGCCTTACTAGAGTGCAGAAATGCCAGGGGGAGGGAAAGGCTGCCAGGACAAAAGGACAGTACGAGCCAACATCTGACTGCTAAAGCACCTCCTAAAAGTAAAGTTCCTCTTCACACTGAAGGCCCTGGTAACTCGCGACTACCCCCAGCGACCATGTCCAGGCAATACTGATCCAACCCATTCAGAAGGCCTCTCAGACCGAAAAAGGAGAAACTCCAAACAGGTATCAAAAATGAGAAAAAAAACTTCTACTTAATGCTTGAAGATGAGAGGATTAGCCTCCAACAATGTAAATCTGACATTTGGTAGGATGTAGTAAGCCATGCTTGAAAAGATCAGGTAGCTTGTCTGCCAGGTCAGCCACAGCTTGCATAGGTGGTTCATATGAAGACCAGCTCCCGGAGATGGAAACCTGTAGTTTAGCTGGATAGAGCATCTTAAAGGGTATACCAGCTGCAATTAACTTGCTGATGGTGGGGTGGAAAGCCATACGTATTTGCCTAATTTCGTATGGCAAGTATTGAACTATTCTAAGCTTTGTGCCCTCCCATGTAATAGATTGTAGCTATCTGACTTTTGTTATGACAAGCTGTTTCTCTACATAACTTAAGAACTTTAGAATAATGGATGGGGGAAGTGAACCAGTTCGTGGTCGGGGTCTAAGTGACCGATGGGTTCTCTCAATGTGGTAATTTGTACTAAGTTGGGAGGGACCCACTATCTTCTGGAGCAGCTTCTGAACAAATACCACGGTGTTAGGGTCTTCCTCCGATTCTGGTAAACCCAAGATTAGAATGTTATTCCGACAGCTTCTTCCCTCGAGGTCTTCGGTTTTCAGCTGAAGTTTTTGTACTAGTTGATGAAGTTGTACTAATTCCGGATCCACTTTATCTCTCCACTTCTCCAGGGAAAATGATCAGGCCTCCTCATCTCCCATCCTTCTGGTGAGGTCGGTCAGGTCCCCTCTGATAGATTTTAACTCTGAGGAGATCTCGGTGAGGGTCTCTTGGAATGGGAGCAATTCCTGTAGAAACTGATCCTCCATGAGGGGGATTGACTGTGTTATCGCTGCACCACTGTTGCCCAATGCCCCCCCCCAATGCCTTAGACTTCATGGGCATTTTCTCAGGTGAGGTAGGTGACATGTGCTTCAACTGGGCCTGCCTCATATCAGCATCCATTGGTGAAGGGAAAACTCCAATAGTGATGCAGTTAGCATTGATATTGAGTGCTAATGGTAGGCTCTCCCTAGTTTTCTGGTTATTTGTGACTGAGAAGGGGCAGAATCAGTAGTTAGAAGGCAATGATGGCAGGAATTGGATGCTGCTACCAGGTTGCCTGCATCATGTGACCGTTACTGAACAATGTCAATGCAATCTGAAAGTGCATGTTTGCGTTATTGAAACAGTTTCTTACAGGAGGTTGCAGGGTGCATGCCAGGAGACTGAACCCTGCTGGTAAGTGGATTGTACATGAGCATATTATCAATGCTGATATTAACCTGTACTCTGAGTGTAAAGTGTTGCAGTTGTGAAAATAAGTGTAAAAGGTCACTAGGTGGGATTAAGGGTGGTTATTGCTTCCGAGGGCTGTTTTCATTTTGTTAGGAACCCACTTAAGAATTTCTCTGGGTGGAGGCACCATAATTATAGGTACAGTGAGGTTGGGGAGACCCCAGTAGCAGCTAATTCCAAAACCAGGCCCCTCAACCTGCATTTAGGGCAGCAGGCAGGGGTAGTAGCCCTTAGTATAATGGTGCCAGGGTTATATATTACTTTAGTACAAGTCTCTTTCATTTAGAGGAAGACTGGAGTGCTACCTTTTCTATTTGTGGCTGATCCTTATAAGACCTGAGCTAATGTCCCTACATAATTTTAGTTTCTCTTGTCTCCAGCCTGCCTTTGTCTTTCCTCAGATGAGGACTCCAGAACGGGGCACAGTATTCCAAGTAGGGATCTAATCAGTAATCTGCAGAGAGGTAGTATTACCTCTATCTTCTTTGAGGATATCTTCCTTCATTGAGCCACATCATGGAACTGTAAGCATCAGCCTCAGGACCACCCAGAAGCTTTTTCAGGCTGGGCTACACATGTCCATGCACCTCGTTGGTGCCCATGTAACATCAGTGTCCCCAGCATGCCACAGGTCTTTCTCACGCTGTTAACCACTTGTTAGTCTACCACTGCTGAAGAACGTCATTGAACTTGTGCAGGTATTTGTTGTCATTTTATACTTCTGTTTATTTTAAATTGTATGTTATGCCATTAATAGACAATGTGCTATTGTTCCTCTATTGCTATTGTTGCTCTGCGAAGATTTTCAGAGATGATGACCATTCCATTTGTATCCGTTGCCTTGGCAAGGACCATAACCTCCTTGCGAATGAGTCTGCTCAATGGAGTATTTTCCTGGTAAAATAAATAAATTGAATAACGTTGAGACCTGCACAATCTGTCTAGGCTTAAACAAGCAACCAGGAGATGTCATAGGAAAGCTTTGGAAAACTTTTCCTTAGTACAAGAGATGGAGAAAAAGGTGGCAGTTAAGGCGGCTTCACCGCCATCATCTTCTCCCATTCCCGGTTTGCTATCGGCCTCATCTCCATGATTGACAGCAACTGGTACTGACTCTTCTAAAAAAAGTGACAAGGACGAGTCATTGAAGTCAGTGAAAAACACTGCCACTCTGACAAAGAGAATCACAGAAAAGAAAAAGATGCTTCCGCTGACTGTTCCCATTCACCACTTAGTGTAAGTCACTGGAAAAGATGGGGCCCTAGCTACACCTCCCCCCCCCCGACTGTCTCACAAGACATCAAGGTCAGAGTCTGATGTCAGCTCATTCGCCCTGGCCAGGAATTCACAGCCAGTTCCACCATCGGCCACTGTCCCATTGACACAAAAGCCATCAACACCCCATCCAGGCTTCATGGACACTGAGGCTTTTCATCAGACTACATCTGAACTATTTCAGGGGATAAAGCTGCAGTCGTTGATGCTGTCATCGTCAATGCCTCCTGCTGGTTCATCACTGGTGATCCCATCAATGCCTCTGTTTTCTGTAACTGTCTCCTGGCCAGGTTCAGATTATTATTTATTAGAATTTTGGATAAATACCTTTGAGCCAATGGCTCTTTAACAAAGGTTCCACGTCATGTCATGTCACATCACATCAAGTCAGATGGACTGCGGTTGATGAGTCATCTGTTGATGGTGCCTCCCACAGTTCCTCCTCCTGCCATCAACTCTCAGCCTTTGCGGGAGGGTGTCAACAATGAACTGGAATAAAATCCCAAATACATGGAAGAAGAGGGAGAAGCAGTGGAAGAGGAAGAGGGCATAATAGATGTGTTTAGATCAAGCTCCACTATGTCCTCTTGCTCTGAGGAGAGTGTAGTGAATTCACCCAGGTCTCCCCCTTAAGATACCTCATTCCAGGCCTCCCTAAAAATGGTGCAGACCAAATTGGGCTTTCAGGATGAAAAAGAGGATTCTTCCAAGTGAAATCCTTATCAGTTTGTGGAAGTTTCTGTCTCTTCTGTGTTCATTATCCCACCAGTGCATTCAACCCTTGAGGATGCTATGTTGGCAGCCTGGCATAGTCCTGCACAGTTCCCTGCTGTCTGTAGAAAAGTGGATAAACATTGTCTCCCCCCTACTGTCATATCATACATCACAGCCTGAAACAGATTATGTGGTCATTATGGTTGCTCATGATAGATCAAAAGTGCCTAAACATGTAAGCTCTCTGCCTCCTGACAAGGAGTCAAGGAAACTGGATGTCATTGGTAAGAGAACCTTTGCCTCTGCTACCCTCGTCTAAAGGATTACAATTATCAGGTATACATGATTAAATATCAAAATTGTCTATATAAGTCTCTGGCCACTCTGGCTGAAAAATTGCCTGAGGGCTCTGACAAGATACTGGCTCAGCAAACTATTGCTAATGGCCAAGAGGCTGGAAAGCATTTGCTAAGATTAGCATACAATGCTTTGGGTGCTGCTGCCAAGGTGGCTGCTTCTGGTGTCTGCATTCGGTGCTACTCCTAGTTAAGTATGGCTGGCTTTTCCTCTGATGTGCAACAATCAGTAATGAATGTCCCATTCAGAGGGGAAACAACTATTTGATACTGATATAGAAAATACTCTGCAGGATCTGCAAACTTTCAGAATGACTCTCAGATCCCTGCACGCATTGAACCATAAACCAAGCATAAGGGGCCATGGTTCATTGCATAGACTCCATATCTTTTCTGGTAGAGGTTATTCCAGAAGACCAGGCCATGGATCACACAGGCCCCAGCCTTCTACTTCCCATGCTCCTGTCCTGTCCCCTGGTGCACATGCCCACCTCACCAAAGGTCAGACCATCACTGGAGCCTCTATCGCCCCTGGTACCTTCTGATTCTCCTGCCTTGCCTCCAGCCTGCTTAACTCAAGAAGTTTTATTTTATTTATTTATTTTTATTTATTTGTTTAAACATTTGGTAACCGGGAAAGGCACACTGAGCGGGGGCTCGTTTCCAGGTGTGACCTAGGGGAAGGGGGGACAAGCATTTTACAAACATAAAACAATCATTTCACATTTGAGATAGTACAAGCAGAGAAGAATAATTTTGTACAGAGTTTCCGAAGCACATTTAAGTACCTTGGGCTTTGGCTAGACAAGAATCTAGATATTAGGATACACATTGACGCCATCCACAAAAAAATTACACCCTAGACTTGGTGCTCTGTACAGACACTGCAGCTGCCTGCCACAGCAAGCCAAGAGAGAAATCATCCAAAAGATTTTTCTTCCTGTCCACAATTTTGGGGACATTGTCTACAGCTTCACCCCAAAAACCTCCTTATCCAGACTGGATACGCTCTTCAATTCCTTCTGCCACTACATACTTGGCTGCCCTCCATGTACTCAACACTGTGACCTTTATTGCTCACTCTCCCTTCCCTCTCTCTATGCCAGACACCTGTCACACATCACTAATTTAGTTGGGAAGATCTGGCTCGGTTCTCTGCCGCCTTACTTGTCCTCCCTCTTATCGACCCCCCTCCCCTCCTGTTATACTCTCTGCACCTCCATGCATAGAACTCTTGCCCTCACCACACAGCGCACATCTTCTGGCCTTGCCACCTTCTCATATAAGTTGCCCCAATATTTGGAACTCCCTCCCACTAGAAATTCGCTCTGCACAATCCTGCCATTCACTATCACTCTTCCTCCATAAGCACACTGTTCATTGCTGTAACTGCACCTAAAACCCTTCTCTGACTACTAAATTTCCTCACCTCACCTCCCCTCACTACCCTCTCTCCTCCTGAATTCCACTTCTAGGTTACCTCTAGAAGCAGCCTCCTTCACCCCTTCTCCCTACCTCCCCACCCACTACTCCCCTTCCCCTCTCTCTCACCACCATATCTGTTGGGTCCTGCCCCTTGCAGGATTCTCAGCATCCTGAAGGAGTATAGTTCTTGACTTACATAGAAACATAGAAGTTGACGGCAAATAAGGACCTCAAGGCCCATCCAGTCTGCCCATTTCTTTTTCTACCTTATAAATGTGCCATCGGCCTTTGCTCTGTCAGTGGCCTATCTATTCATAGTCATTTGTGTTGCTCCCTTATGCCTATCCCATGCCTGTTTGAAGCCCTGCACTGTATTCATAGCCACCACTTCTTGTGGTAAGCCATTCCATGCATCCACCACCCTTTCTGTGAAAAAGAATTTCCTCACATTCCCCCTTAATCGGCCTCCCTCTAATCTCATGCTGTGTCCTCTTGTCCTGCTATTTTTCTTATATTTAAACATGTTAGACTCTTTCACCTTGTTTATGCCCTTAAGGTGTTTGAATGCCTCGATCATATCACCTCTCTCCCTCCTTTGCTCAAGGCTATACATATTGAGCTCCATTAATCTGTCCTCATATGTCTTCTGATGCAGTCCCTGCACCATTTTGGTTGCCCTTCTCTGGACTGCCTCAATTTGGTTAATGTCCTTGTGAAGGTGTGGCCTCCAATACTGCATGTACTCCAGATGGGGCCTAACCAGTGTCTTGTACAAGGATTATTACCTTCCTCTTACGACTTGTGATACCCTACTAATACACCCTAACACCCCCTAGTCTTACCTACTGCTTTTAGAGGTCTGCTTGGATGATTTTAGGTCATCAGTGATGATGATGCCCAAGTCTCTTTCTTCCTTTGTGACTGCTAGCAACTCCCTCCTAGCCTATAGGTGGCTTCAGGGTTTCTCTTCCCTATGTGCATGATTTTGCACTTCTTTGCATTAAATCCAGTTGCCACTCTTCTGACCATTCTGCTAGTTTATCCAGATCTCTTCTCATTCTGCCCACCCCATCTGGATCATCTACTCTGTTGCAGATCTTGGTGTCATCTGCAAACAGACAAGCCTTACCCTCTAGTCCATCTGCAAGGTCACTAATGAAGATGTTGAAGAGGACTGGCCCCAGGACTGATCCTGAGGTATCCCACTTGTGACTTGCATCTCTTCTGACTGTATACCATTTACCACCACTCTCTGTTTCTGCCCGTCAACCAGCTTGCCACCCAGTTGACCAACTTCTGACCCACCCAAGCCTACCCAGCTTATTTATCAATCTTCTATGTGGAACAGTGTCAAAAGCTTTGCTGAAGTCAAGGTGGCGACATCAACTGCTCCCCTTGGTCCACCACTCTGGTTACCCAGTCAAAGAAATCTATGAGATTAGTTTGACAGGACCTTCCTTTTGTAAACCCATGCTGTCTTGGATCCTGTGCCCCTATGGATTCCAGGTGTTGCACTATCCTTTCCTTAAGGAGTGCAGCCATAATCTTGCCCACTACTGAGGAAAGACTGACCGGTCTGTAGTTCCCCGCCTCCACCCTGCTACCACTCTTGTGGAGTGGGATCACATGAGCCCTTCTCCAGTCTTCTGGGACCTCTCCTGTGCTCAGAGACTCACTAAACAATTCTGCTAATGGCTCTGCTAGTTCCTCCTTTAGCTCCTTAAGTACCCTGGGATGTATGCCATCAGGTCCCATTGCCTTATCCACCTGAGCTTGCAAGCTCTTGTAGGACCCTTTCTTTTGTGAAGGAGTAGTGCTCACCTCCCTCCCCCTGTGTCCATGATGCTGAGCTGTGGGCCCTGCCCTACCTTCTCTTCAGTAAATACTGAGCAAAAGTATCTATTAGGATAGATGCCTTTACAGGTCCTCCTCCTCACATGCTCCCTTTTCTCCATTAAGCTTAGCAATACCCGCTCTGGACTTTCTCCTTTCACTAATGTATCTATAGAAAGTCTTGTCACCTTCTTTTACTGTTAGTGCTAGTGTTTCCTCAGTTTGGGACTTTGCCTCTACTGCCTTCCCTACTTCCCTTAGGGCAGTTTGGTATGCCTCCCTATCTTCATCACGCTGTGTTCCCTTATATTTCCTGAAGGCCAGCCTTTTGGCTCTGACCTTTTCTGCTACTGTATTTGAGAACCAAAGTGGTTTCCTTCTTCTTTTGCACTTCCTTTTCTGTCTAACACAATGGGATGTTGCTTCAAGTATTGCATCCTTAATGCTTGCCCACTTTGCCTGTACCCCCTCACCTGTGTTTCTTTTTGCCAGGGCTAGCTTAACTCTGTTGGCCATCTTATCAAAGTCAGCTCCTCTGAAGTCCCATATTTTTGCCTTGGAATGGGATGATTTAGATGTAGTAGCTAAATTGAACCATACCATGTGATGGTCACTGGCCCCCAGGTGACCTTCTACCTGGAGCTCTGTGATCCCTTCTTTGTTATTCAGTACTAGATCTAGGATAGCCCTGTCTCTTGTGACTTGCCTCTTTTACCTCCCCCCCACCCTGTCCTTCTCCCCCCTTCTACCCCCATTTGTGTTACAACTGCCATTCTTATAGGTCTAAATTTATCACTTAGTAAACCTGTGCTCAGCCTGCCTTTAGCACTACAAAGGTGTTCTCCATCTTCTGGCCTATATCTTACCTACGATATGGGCTGTTGTCTTGGATTGAAATGTACTGTATTTGTACTACACTTTATGTATTTGTATTGCACTGTGTGTATTGTCTATTGTTATGTTTTTGCTTGCTCTCACCACTTTTCTAACCCTCCCCCCATGGACGCATCTGGAAATGAGCTGTTTACAGCTCATGTTGTCTTTCCTGCTGAAACCTTTTCAAATAAATAAAATAAATATAATACATGATGGTACCCCATCATTGGGAGGCCACATCTCCCTCTGTCTGGAAAAGTGGAGGGAGATTATGACAGATGCCTGTTTTTAATGGTCGTTCAGCAATGATGTAGGCCCCCACCCCCACTGGGGCTTACCTTTATCAGAGTGTCCCAGCAAGTGGCTCGGGGGGGGGGGCAAGCAAGTAACATGCCTGACCTTTGTGGCTGTGGCCGTGAAATCTTGCGGTCCTCAGCTCATGTATCAAAGGGAGTCGAGGTCTGGACAGTTTTTCACCTCTGTGTGAGTTTGGGAAGCAATTCAGCTGTCCTGGGAGCAGCAAGAAGGGACCAGCTGAATGTAAACAAACATGGCCGTGCTGTGCCACTTTGCGCATGCGTGGCCACCAGTGTTAAAGGAGCCACGGCTCTGTTGATGTGTTTAACCGTGCGGCCACTATTAAAATTTACCCTCAGCTCCAGGGCAGGCAGCAGATTCAGAGAACAGTGGAAAAATGCCTCTGGACATGTTAGGAGTGGTTTGCATCCCCAAAACAGGGCATGTAATAACATATAATGGCAGAATTTGTTTTTAGGAGAAAATGTAAACAAATATGGTGGCCCTCATTGATCCCTACAGCATTGGGGGCCACTGGGTGAAGCGTCATAGGCAAGGCCCCTGGAATTCTACGGTTCTGCGGTTTCGGAATTTGCCGTAGAATTTGCATCATGCCACAGAATATATATAGTGCCACAGAATACATTGTTTTTGGTGAATTTTCATATAAATATACTGTTTTTCCATAGTGTCAGGCTTTCTTTCCCACCTCGTTTATCCTGAAGCCCCTCCTCTATACTCAGCATATGATGTCATCGATGACATCACATCATATTTAGCCAATGACAGGACTGCATTCCGCCAGAGAAATGAATAAATCATGCCTCAGAAATCAGAAAATGCTGCCGCAGAAGTCAAGGAGCCCTGCTGCAGAAACCAGAAAATTCTGCCGCAGAACACCAGGGGCCCTGGTCATAGGACATGAAAATGCCTGGGAACTGGACAGCCAATCAGAAAAAAGTATGGGAAAAGTTATAAAAGAGACTGAAAGTCTGCCAGAAAGGGGATTTGTTTTGAGGATTCATGGAGGAGAGAATGCAGGAGAGACTATGTTTGGGCTACCCTGACCCAAAGCCTGTTCTGCTCACCCCACGGCCTGTCCTCCTTGAGCTAAGAAAGAGGAAACGTGCCTGCAGCTATTGTGTAAGAGGAGTAGAAAGCTAAGTCATAAACTGTTTCCCTGTGTGGGATTCAAACCAGCTGCTAGTGAGTGCTAGTTGAGAAAAGCAGCCTGTGGAGCTAAGAAATTACAGCCAGAGATTAACGACTAGAACTGTGCAGCAGAGAGAGCAAGACTGTGCACTAGAGAGTACAGAAATTTTGCATAGAATAAAGATATTTTGCAGAGAGTAAGGAGATTTTGCAGCCAAGAATCTAGAGACTCTGTATTCTGTGTGCCCCTCAGAAGGATAAGAGCTTTGGACTGTGAAACTGCTGCATAGCCCAAAAGAATTTGTGTGTGTGAGCTGGGGCTAGAGACTGTGCCAAAGTCCAGCCACAGTTGTGTGCTGGAGAAGTTGTACTGGGGTTAGAGACTGTGCCAAAGCCCAGCTGCAAGTGTTGTTCCAGAGAAGCCGTGTGGCAAGCAAAAAGTCTAGCGGACACCTAGTCTGCCCAGTCCTCCAGAACAGCAAGGAGACCAGTGGAGAGGAAGACATTGCAGGGCCTGTCAGGTGAACACCACATACAAAGGCCTCAGCGGTGAAGATTTGAAAGGCCAGACAGCTGAAGACCAGCTGCTGTCCATCTGTAACCTGCTATCATGATGTACCACCAACCATTCATGATACCTCAATGATGCTGTGTGAACCATAGAAACATAGAATTTGACGGCAGATAAGGACCGCTTGGCCCACCCAGTCTGCCCATTTTCCTACCTAATGGATATGCTGCAGATCCTAGTTAACCAGCAGCCTACTTCTTTCTACCCCCACCCCCTAGAATTGCCTCATGGCTGTCCCATGCATGCTTGAATTCAACCACTGTTTTTGACTCCACAACCTCCTCCGGAAGGCTGTTCCATGCATCCACAACCCTCTCTGTGAAAAAATACTTCCTTACATTACCTCTGAGCCGCCCCTCCCCATCTTCAAATTGTGCCCCCTTGTTCTTGCACACCTCTTTTTTTGAAAGATGCTGCCCTCTTGGACTTTGTTGATTCCCTTGAGGTACTTGAACGTTTCTATCATGTCCCCCCTGTCCCTCCTTTCCTCGAGGCTATACATATTAAGCTCCTTTAGTCTCTCTTCATATGTCTTCCGGTGCAGACCCTGCACGATTTTAATTGCCCTCCTCTGGACAGCTTCCATCTTGTCTATGTCCTTGCGGAGATTTGGTCTCCAGAACTGCACACAGTACTCCAGATGGAGTCTCACCAGCTGTCTGTACAGAGGGATAACAACTACCTGTTTTCTGCTGGTGATGCCTCTCCCTGTGTATCCCAGTATCCCCTCAGCCCTCCTTACTGCCCTCTCACATTGCTTGCCCACCTTTAAGTCATCTGATATGACTACCCCCAGGTCCCTTTCCATTTTTGTTGTTGTTAGTATCTCACCCCCATTGTGTACTCTTCCCCTGGGTTTTTGTTTCCCAGGTGCATTACCTTGCACTTCTTAGCATTAAATCTAAGCTGCCATACATTTGACCATTCCTCTAACCTTGCCAAGTCCCTTCTCATCCTTTCCACCCCACCTTGTGCATCAACTCTGTTGCAGATCTTTGTGTCATCTGCAAAGAGACATACTTTTCCTTCCAGTCCTCTGGCAATGTCGCTATAAAGACATTGAAGAGGACCAGTCCTAATACTGAACCCTGCGGCACCCACTAGTAACCCCCCTTTCTTCAGAGTGGACTCCATTTACTATTACCCTCTGTGTCCTATTCTCCAGCCAATTCGTTACCCAGGCTATCATCTTGAGACCCACTCCCAGGCTGGCTAACTTGTATATTAATCTTTTGTGTGGGACTGAGTCAAATGCCTTGCTAAAGTCTAGGTAGGCCATGTCCACAGCCCCTCCGTGATCTACTACTTTGGTCACCCAGTCAAAGAAATCTATTACATTTGTCTGGCATGACCTCCTGCTGTGAATCCATGCTGCCTTGGGTCCTGTGCCCCTCTGGCCTCTAGGTACTCGACAATTCTTTCCTTCAGAAGTGATTCCATCATTTTCCCTATCACTGAGGTTAAACTAACTGGTCTATAGTTTCCCGGCTTTGCTCTGCTCCCACTTTTGTGAAGGGGTATCACATCTGCCCTCCTCCAGTCCTCAGGTACCACCCCATCCTCCCATGATTTGTTAAAGAGGGTAGTCAGTGGTGTCACTAGTTCTACCCTTAGTTCTTTTAGAATTCTGGGATGAATCCCATCAGGCTCTATTGCTTTGTCCACCTTCAGTTTTAAGAGTTCTTTCAGAACCCTTTCTTCTGTAAATGGGCTGGTATCAACTTCTGTATCCAGAGTGTTTCTATTGTTTGTTTTAGGTACCTCCCCCTCTTCATTTGTAAATACTGAGCAAAAATATTTGTTTAGTATCTCTGCCTTTTCACAGTCACCCTCTGCCCCCCCTCCCTTTATTAAGCCTCACTATCCCTCCGTTAGTCTTCCTTCGCTCCCTGATGTACCTAAAAAAGGTTTTATCCCCCTTCTTAACTGAGTTGGCTATCTTTTCCTCAGTTCAGGCCTTTGCTGTTCTGACTGCCTTCCCAGCTTCCTTTTGCTTTAACTGATACAATTCTCTGTCCTGCTCCTTCTGTGATTCCTTGTACTTTCTGAATGCTTTCTTTTTCTCTTGAACCTTCACTGCCACCTCCTTTGAGAACCATAGTGGTTTCTTACATCGTTTTGTTTTGTTTATTTGCTTCACACAAAGGCTTGTTACCTCTGTGATGGCAGTTTTTATTATTCCCCATTGTTCTTCCACCCCTCCTTCCTGTCAATTTGCTAGTGCATTCCTTAGGCACTCACCCATTTTGTCAAAGTCAGCCCTCCTGAAGTCCAGTACTTTTGCCTTTGTATGGCTTGACTCTATTGCTGTGTTTATTGTGAACCATACTGTTCGATGGACGCTAGTTCCCAGATGGCTACCCACTTCTACATCTGTGATCCTCTCTCCATCTCCACTTGAAAGGACCAGGTCTAAGATTGCTCCCTCTCGAGTGGGTTCCAATACTAGTTGTCTGAGGCATGCCCCCTGTAGGGCATATAGAATAACCCCACTCTTAGAAGTGGCTGCTGCAACTGCACTCCAGTTAGCACCTGGCACGTTCAGATCACGCATCAGCAATATCTCCCCTTTATCTGCCATTCTAAGTATACTTTCTATCATTTCCTTGTCCATTTCCTCCCCCTGAGAGGGGGTCTGTATACAACTGCTGTGCGGATTGTGGTACCATTGCCTGCCTCCAAATTGACCCACAGTGCTTCTTCTCCTCCCTGTTTACCATTTTGTTCTGTTGCTTTGATTCCTTCTCTTATGTAGAGAGCTACTCCTCCTCCTCTTTTACACTCCCTGTCCCTCCTGTAGATAGTGTATCCTGGTATGTTTACATCCCAGTCATGGTTCTGTGTGTACCATGTTTCTGTGACTGCCACAATATCCAGTTGTTCCTCCTCCATCAAGGTCACTAATTCAGAAAGCTTGTTATCCAGACTACGGGCATTGGTACTCATTGCTCTCCATTTTTTGATGGCTTTACCTTCTGTAGCAGCATCCCCCACTGACCTTTCTACCTTGGTCTTTTTCTCATTTAGTACCCTGTTTTGTAGGGGGAGGCTGGGACCACCACTTCACAACTGTAAGAACCTCTGGGCTATGGCTCAGGGGAGTTCCCATTTTAGCTAGCTAGCTAGTCAGAAAAGGGGGTTAAGTAGGGATGGGCAGGTACTAAAATACTCAACCACCAAGACAACCCGCCGGTACCCTAAAAGTACCCCAAAGAAACCTGGATGAAAACTGAGTAGTCGGGTCGGGTAGTCACAGTCAGACCCGTTCTACTACTTGATTGCCCAACCCTGACCATAACAAAAATCATGTAAAGACTGTTTTTGGGGACTATTACACAGTCTATTAGGTGCCCCCAATCCATTATACCCATGGTGGCATTGCTGAGGCAGCTATGACAGACTAGCTGCTGTGAGTGAGTGTGAGTGAGCCTACTGCTATTTCAAAAAATTATACGCATGGTGAGCATTGCTGAGATAGGTATGAGAGGCAAAGCTGCTCTGAGTGAGCCTACTGCTGTATCCAAAAATTATATCCATGGCAGGCATTGCTGAGGTGGGTACGAGAGGTGCAGCTGCTATAAGTGAGCATGCTACTGTTTTTAAAAATTATACCCATGGTGGGCATTGCTGAGGTAGGTAAGAGAGGCATAGTTATTCTGGATAAGCCTGCTGCTGTTTCCAAAAACTATACCCATGGCAGGCATTACTGAGGCAGGTAGGAGAGGTGCAGGCTGTCTTAGCAAGCCTGTTGCTGTGCCCAAACATTATACCTATGGCAGGCATTTCTGAGGTAGGTACAAGAGGTGCAGCTGCTGTGACTAAGCCTGCTGCTGTTTTAAAAAATATTATACCCATGGTGGGCATTGATCAAACTTACATAATATAAACTGATGACTGACAAAAGAAAACAAAGATTAGTACTAGTGTGGCACATGTGGTTGGTATGGTGACAGTGGTGATGGTTCCATATTGTTTCGTACACAACCTTGTCATCATATTCAGTATCACTGTTTGCAGGCTGTTGTTCATTTTCAGGGTCAGACTTGCATAAATCTGTGGTTGTGACAACTGGGACATTGTCACAGTTCATTTTAAGAAATGTAAGCCAGTCCACATTTGCAGGACTTATTAGTGTTATGTGTTCAGTGACTATTCCTCCAGCTGCACTAAATTTGCGTTCGAATATACGCTTGAAGGTGGACAACTGATGTACATTACTGCAAGATTTGCCAGATCTGGCCATATTGTTCTCTTTTGTTTCCAACAGAGTAATGGATCTTCCTTGAGACCAGTCACAGTATGATCTGCAAAGTACTCCAGGATCATTGTGCTGCATGAGATGGTTAGCAGTCTGGCAGATGAACCAGCTGCACTGTCTTTACAGGATACCAGTCCATGTTGTTGCATGTGACTCAGAAGTGACTTGCCTTTTGACACTGAACATAGAATGCCTGAGAAGTAGCTGTAGGTGTCCTTTCCCTCACTGCTGACACTGCTGACAGTGAAGAATTGATAGATGTGCTATTGTCTGTGCCAGAGGCATACTGATAGTTCGGCAGGGTTTGACTGCTGTACATCAGTTAATGGTGTTTGTAGGGCAATGTCACATTTGGTTAGCAGAACATCTCTCCAATAGTCAATGTCTTCCCCTGCAGGAAGGATGGATTCAATGTTTCACTTGAAGTGGGGCTCTAGCAATGCAGCCAGCACATGGGTGTCATTCTTAAACATGGCATTTATTCTCTGATCAGTCAGCAGTCTGAAACTCAAGTCATCTGCCAGCATAGCAGTGGTGCTATCTTTTGACTGAAAGTCTTTACGTCGTCAAGAAAAATGTGAAAAAATCTGATTTGAGGAAGAATTTGACTCAGAGTTGCACTGTCTGCACTGACATCTTGTGTGGCAGCCTCAAATGGCTCCAATAAGGTGACCAAAGATTCCAGTAGAGTCCAGCTGCTGGAAATGAACATGTCTACTTTACCTATTGAATTCTGCATATTGCCATCATGTACAGCTTTTTTCTGCTCAAGAAGCCTTTCCAACACGTAAAATGTTGAATTCCAGTGGGTTGGAACTTCTTGTTTTAATGTATGCATGGGTTAATTTATTTATTTATTTATTTTTATTTATTTAGCTTTTGTTGACCGGGTAAGTGCACTAGACAAATCCTGCCTATTTTCAGGCATGATCCGGGGAAGGGGGAATACAGATGAATGCCAACTGACCTTGAACCAGATTAAGCTGTTGATGGTAATTTGTTTGACCTCTGCAGCCCCTTCAGGATTTTTGATCTTTCAAAGAGTGGCTGAAATGCCCACATATTTTCCTAGCAAGACCTAACAGGTTTTCTACATTTCTGTTTCCATTTAAGAAACCATGGATGAGATGATTTAAACAATGTGCAAAACAAGGTATGTGCTGGTAGTTGCCACCACTAATAGCCTTGACTATGTTGACACCATTATCTGCTACTATGAACCCTGGAAATAAGGAATACGGAGTAAGCCATTTCTGGAATTGATGTTGCAGCTCCTGCAAAATATTCACAGCAGTGTGGTTATTTTCAAAAGTGGTGACACATAATACAGCCTGCTTCACACTACTTATTGTAGAGCAGGACTTATTGCTTCCTGAATGAAAACTTGCCCAATGAGCTATAACAGTCATGTCAATTGTTAGGTTGCTGATCCACATATCCATGGTTATGCCTGCTTCGCCCCAGAGAGGTTCAACTGCTTAGTGACTGCACTTCAAATCATACAACTGTGGAACAGCCTTTTTTGAGAAGTATGTTCGACAGAGAATGGTGTACCATGGTTCAATCTGGTTCATGAACTTGAGGAAACCTTTCTGAGCAACAAAAGCAAAAGGGAACTGACAATCAGCCAACAGCTCTGCAATGGTTCTATTTAACCGCTGGCATGTTGGATGCTTGCCGGTAAATGCTGATGTCCTCTCAACACTTTCTTTTGACATTAGTTGACGAGAGTGACGAGATATTTTAAATTTTTTGGGGGGTTGCACTTTTCACAGCTTTTTCAGGGGGAGTACTACTGTGGGACTTTGCAGTACTTGATGGTGAGAAGAAAACAATCTGTGTTTGTCTAGGAAGACTGCAAGGACACATCACAACATTTAGTGTCAGTTCCTGCTTCCAGTTCATTGCCACTATGGTCACCACCACCACACCTCCACTACTGCCCATACCAACCACATTGTCCCTTGCCCTGCCCCACTCAATTGGGTGTTTTGCCTTTGCATGTCATATCATTTCTGATGTTCCAAAATGTCCCACTTTGACACCATGACTGACACTCTTTTTGCACAGACTGCATACAGCTCGAGAGTTGTCTGCAGAGTCAATATAAAATAAATTCCACACTAAAGATTTGCCTTTTGTGCATTGTACTACAGTGCCTGGCATTATTTCTTGTACAGTCAAGGGACCTGGAGGAAACCCCTATACTGTCATGTCCTTGTTCACATGAATTTTTCCCATTCATGGTCATCTTCTTATGCTTACGTTTAGTATATGTTTTTTTTCTGCATTTGCCTCTCATGTCCTAAAGCGGCACCCTCCCCAGCCCCATCAATGAAACTAGTACCGACCTCATTGCCACAAGATTCAGAAGAACTGGAAGTGCTGTCAACATCAGGTGGGACAAAGCCTGGGCTATCCTATTCCCAGTCCCCATTATCACCACCATGTTTACCAGCATTAGCAGCCTCAGCATCTGAGGTTATATTTGAGGAGGATGCCTCCCCCTCCTTGCATGCCACTTCAGCAGCTGGAAGTCTCCTGGTACATGTAGCAAAACATTCAATACCTCTATGAGTAACTCCTGTCAATTCTCATTTCATTGGTAACATGCTTTTTTTGTTCAGGAGGGTATTTAGTGCCAGTTCTGGTGATGTTATTATTATTATCTCTATGTTCTTCATTAGTGCTAGGATTCATATTGTCCACATCATTTTCAGTTGCAAGTACACCAGCACTGTGCTTCCCTTTAGTGGACTTAATCTGGGAAATACGAGACATTGTAGACACAACCGTGGCTTTTTCTATACCACAGAGAAGTGTCACACACAGTGTAGCTATGACAGGGCTCAGGGCACCTAACAGGCTAAAAGACACTGTGTAATACAGCCTAAATGGCTTTTGCTATGTTATCCCATGAAGATAGTGATTGAGGAACGGCAAAGCAACATAACAGAAACATAGAAACATAGAATTTGATGGCAGAGAAGGACCGCTTGGCCCACCCAGTCTGCCCATTTCCCTACCTAATGGATAAGATGCAGATCCTAGTTAACCAGCAGCCTACTTCTTTCTACCCCCACCCCCTAGAATTGCCTTATGGCTGTCCCATGCATGCTTGAATTCAACCACTGTTTTTGACTCCACAACCTCCTCCGGAAGGCTGTTCCATGCAACCACAACCCTCTCTGTGAAAAAATACTTCCTTACATTACCTCTGAGCCGCCCCCACCTCTATCTTCAAATTGTGCCCGCTTGTTCTTGCACACATCTTTTTTGAAAGATGCTACCCTCTTGGACTTTGTTGATTCCCTTGAGGTACTTGAAAGTTTCTATCATGTCCCCCTCTCCCTCCTTTCCTCGAGGCTATACATATTAAGCTCCTTTAGTCTCTCTCTTCATATGTCTTCCGGTGCAGACCCTGCACCATTTTAGTTGCCCTCCTCTGGACAGCTTCCATCTTGTCTATGTCCTTGCAGAGATTGGGTCTCCAGAACTCCACACAGTACTCCAGATGGGGTTTCACCAGCTGTCTGTACAGAGGGATAACAACTTCCTGTTTTCTACTGGTGATGCCTCTCCCTATGCATCCCAGTATCCCCTCAGCCCTCCTTACTGCCCTCTCACATTGCTTGCCCACCTTTTAGTCATCTGATGTGACTACCCCAGGTCCTTTCCATTTTGTTGTTGTTAGTATCTTACCCCCATTGTGTACTCTTCCCCTGGGTTTTTGTTTCCCAGGTGCATTACCTTGCACTTCTTAGCATTAAATCTAAGCTGCCATACATTTGACCATTCCTCTAACCTTGCCAAGTCCCTTCTCATCCTTTCCACCCCACCTTGTGCATCAACTCTGTTGCAGATCTTTGTGTCATCTGCAAAGAGACATACTTTTCCTTCCAGTCCCTCTGCAATGTCGCTTACAAAGACATTGAAGAGGACCAGTCCTAATACTGAACCCTGCGGCACCCCACTAGTAACCCCCCTTTCTTCAGAGTGGACTCCATTTACTATTACTCTCTGTGTCCTATTCTCCAGCCAATTCTTTACCCAGGCTATCATCTTGGGACCCACTCCCAGGCTGGCTAACTTGTATATTAATCTTTTGTGTGGGACTGTGTCAAATGCCTTGCTAAAGTCTAGGTAGGCCATGTCCACAGCCCCTCCCTGATCTACTACTTTGGTCACCCAGTTAAAGAAATCTATTAGATTCGTCTGGCATGACCTTCCGCTGTGAATCCATGCTGCCTTGGGTCCTGTGCCCCTCTGGCCTCTAGGTACTGACAATTCTTTCCTTCAGAAGTGATTCCATCATTTTCCCTATCACTGAGGTTAAACTAACAGGTCTGTAGTTTTCTGCTTCTGCCTTGCTCCCACTTTTGTGAAGGGGAATCACATCTGCCCTTCTCCAGTCCTCAGGTACCACCCATCCTCCCATGATTTGTTAAGAGGGTAGTCAGTGGTGTCACTAGTTCTACCCTTAGTTCTTTTAGAATTCTGGGATGAATCCCATCAGGCCCCATTGCTTTGTCCACCTTCAGTTTTAAGAGTTCTTTCAGAACCCTTTCTTCTGTAAATGGACTGGTATCAACTTCTGTATCCAGAGTGTTTCTACTTGAACCACAGTGCCAACACTTTTTTAGCAATCCCTGTTCCCCCCATCCCCAAGTTTTGCCCCAGAGTAGGAATATATAGTAAGAGTGGTGTGGGGGAAAACACACAAGGGGGTATGTGTGGGGGCAAAGCCCCCTGCAGAAAAATGACATTGTCAGGAGTGCTTGTGATTTTGGTTCGGCACTGTTATCAAGCATTACCATTCCTCGGTCATTATTTTACTGCAGAGAGAGACATAAAGTAGCTATGTCACAGACAGGGCTCAGGGCACCTAACAGACAGTGTATAATGCAGCCTAAATGAATGGCTGTCACTATACTGCAGAGAGACACAGAGCAGTACAAGTCACATTAAACTGTTCCTCCAACTCACTGCTCTGGCATTGTTTTCTTGGACTGCTAATGCAGTGGCAATTCTAAATGCTTAAAACAAAAACACTTTTTCAATCAGTCATCAGCTCATATGCAATGCACTTCCAGCCATTGTTGGTTGGAGTTTGTTTGTGCACCATGGTCCACAAATCTGGTAAGAAAACGCGATGCAGAGTCTCAGGGAAGCCGTCTGGAGCTCTCTACAATACTGTACAGAGGCTATTGTACAGTACTTGATTCTTGCTAAACTTATTTTAATTTACAGTAATGAGCAGGTCTCTCCTCAAGCATTCGAGACCTGTTTCTTTCAATCAGCCATGCTCCCAGGGCTCTTTCATGCTCATTTATTGTATACACAGTACTGTGCTGTTTTCAAAGAGTTATAAGACTTGTTTTAAGATTTCAGTACAGTACTGTATAAACTTATAATAATGTTTATGCTGTACCAGTATATGAAAACATCAGGGGGCATAGAAATTTAACAACACAGGCATTCATACTGTACTGTACAGCACAGTACAGTACGCTACATGCTGCTATTGTGAAACTGGGCTTCAACTCAGTGGTTAAGCATTTTTGGTGGGTTGCTTACATTGTGCATTGCTCATTGCACTGCATTACTAACCATTTGCTGAGAGCTGCAAAGTAAGCTGAAACTGAACAGCAGCTACAGACAAACCATTAGAAAACTTTTAATAATTCATTGCAGTGAGCAGTGCACACATTTAGCAACTCATTGCAAAGTGCTAAACCAGTGAGTTGGAGGAACAGTTTAATGTGGCTTGCACTGTATATCAAAGACAGGGCTCAGGGCTACTAATAGACAGTGTGTAATACAGCCTAAATGGCTTTCACTATACTGCAGAGAGACATAGAGTACTAGCTATGTCACAGACAGGACACCTACAGACAGTGTGTGTGTGTGTGTGTGTGTATGCTGCCTAAATGGCTTTCGCTATACTGCAGAGACACATAGAGTAGCAATGTCACAAACAGGGCTCAGGGCACCAAGAACAGACAGTGTGTAATACAGCCTAAATGGCTTAACTATACTGCAGAGAGACAGAGTATGTGTCAGAAACAGAGCTCATGGCAGCTACAGACAGTGTGTGTGTGTATATACAGCCTAAATGGCCTTCACTGTACTGCAGCGACACACAGAGTAGCTATATCACAAACAGGGCTCAGGGCACCAACAACAGACAGTCTACAAAAAATAGCCAGAGAAGTAAAATTAAAAATTAAAAATGTTAAAAGGGATGTTGAAAGAAGATTAGCCACAGCAGCTGGAGATAATAAAAAGAAATTCTATAACTATATAGGTTCCCTAAAAACCAAAAATAAGATAGCTGGACCTATAAACAGAAAAGGGCTTAACAAACTCTGAAAAGGAAATGGCTACAGCTCTTAATCAACATTTTCTTAGTGTTCACAAAGAAAAAGAGGTGCTTTCTGAAGAACTCACTCCCTTACAAACTGATCAACCTATACTCAGCCCTTCTGATATTGTAGAGGTAATAAAGTTTATCAAAAATACTAGCTCAGCAGGACGTGACAGCATAACATCTAAATTTCTGAAAGAACTGGTTTATCAACCAGCAGGTCCACTATCTATCCTCTTCAATGCATCATTAAAATCTGGGGAAACCATAAAAATATGGAATAAGGCCCTGGTGACCCCAGTGCACAAAGGTGGGAAAAAAACAGGATATTAAGAATTACAGGCTGATAAGCCTAACATCTGTCCTGGGTAAAACTCTTGAAAGGTTGTTACAAAAACATATTGTGGAACACCTAAATAATATTGGACATAATGATCTAATACAACATGGTTTTGTGTCTGGTAGGTCCTGCATGACCAACCTTATGAGTTTTTACGAGCCCATGAGTGCTACTTTAGACAAAGGTATGCCTGTTGACGTGATATTGCTTGATTTTTCCAAAGCGTTTGATTCGGTTTCACATAAAATCTTGATCCAGGAATTAATCAAACTTCAATTCCATCCAAATATAATCAGGTGGATCAGCTCATGGCTAAACAGTAGAACCCAATGTGTATCTATAAGAGGTTATAAATCTACTTGGGGAGAAGTAACTAGTGGAGTGCCCCAGGGCTCAGTTTTGGGCCCAATTTTGTTTAATATCTTATTGTCAACTATGTAAACTCTTTCAGGTACCTGGACATGTAAGTACGCCGATGACTGTAAAGTAGGTGGAATTGTCCATAATATTAATTCAGCAAAAGCTTTTCAAGATAACCTTCATCACCTAGCCATATGGGCAAGAGAACATAAATTAATGTTCAATGAGCAGAAGTGCAAAGTTATGCACTTCGGGTCAAATAACTTTAGATTTCATTATAAATTAAATAATACATTATTGAAAGAAAGTACTAATGAAAAAGACCTAGGTGTATGGATATCTAACAGTTTAAAATTTGATCGCCATACTAGCATGACCACAAGAAAATGTAACCGAATAATCAGATGCATTTTAAGATCGATAAATAGTATGGATCCTGAAGTTATCCTTCCATTATACACAGCTCTAGTTCATCCTCATATGGAATATTGTTTGCCTTTCTTGTGCCTCGTATTCAATCCAAGGAAGAAATAATCTGGAAAAAGTTCAAAGATGAATAACAAAACAAATTAAGTCAGTAAACAATCTGAGCTATTATAATAGATTAAAACACCTAAACCTATACTCAAAGGAGTATGGAAAACTGACAGGAGAACTATGTCTGGCTTTTAGAGACTATAGTGATGATGCTTTCCTTGAGTTAATTGGTTTAATTAAAAAATACTGTTTGAAATTAATGGGGGAAGTCAAGAAAACACAAAAAAGTCAGTGGTATACACAGAGAATTGTGAACATCTGGAATACGCTTCCTAGAGAAGTGGTTGATAGCGACAATAAGACAGTTTTTAAAAATAGATTAGACAGTTTTATGGGGGATAGGAAATTCCTAAGTTCCACCATGAAAACCTGATACGGTGGCAAGTTCAATTATGGACTTCAGTCTCTCTGAACTTGAATCCCATCTATGAATCTATGCCCTAAAGCTCCTTACTGTTCCTCCAGTTACCCCCCCATTGCCAAACTGGTATCCTCTAGGACATATTTCCCTTCTCCTGGGAGAGGTTCAATCCCTCCTCTGCAAAAGGGTTGTAGAAGTGGTCCCAGCTGCAGAAATGAATCAAGGCTTTTACTCTTTTTACTTTCTTGTTCCCAAGTGGACAGGGGAGTTAAAGTATGTACTAGACTTGTGGGACATGAACATCTACATAAAATACAAAATGTTCAGAATGGTGTCCCTACAGTCCCTGTTAACCTGCTGCTGCACAGGGACTGGATGGTTGCACTGGACATGAAAGATGCTTGCCTTCATGTCCAAAGTCAGAAAATCTCACAGAAACAATCTGTGATTAATGTTTCTGGGCTTTCACTACCAATTTCATATTTAGCTCTTTGGCTTGTGCTCTGCACTGCATGTCTTTACCAAAGTCTTTGCAGCAGTTGCAGTAGCCTTCCGCAGGAAGGGTCAGTACATCTTCCTATACATCAATGATTGACTGTTAAAGGCCCCATACAGGGAGGCAATAGGCTACACACTGTTTCAGAACAGACAGCTGTTCAATCAGCAGGACATATTGGCCAACGAGCTGAAGTCTGTTCCTTACCCACTGCCAATGCTTCCTATACACTAGATCTATTTTAGACACAGGTCTTGGTCAGGATTTTCTACCCTAAGACTGTGCAACAGCACTAGTTGCATAAGCACAGCTAGTAATATCCAGTGATTATATATCTGTACATTGTCTCCGAAGACTAATAGATCTGACAGCTGCTGCCATCTGGGCAGCTCCACTGGCCTGCCTCCACATGAGAATCCCACAGTGGTTTCTTAGGGTGCAATGGGTTCAGCACTCAGATGAAATGGAGCACCTCATACAGGTCACTCATCTTCTTTGTCGTTCTCTCCTGTTGTCATGAACTGATGCAACTTGGAGAAAGGATCACTTTTCTTGCAGCCATTTCCACTGTGGGTAATGACAATGAATGCCTCAGAAATGGGTTGGGGGGGGGCTCATCTGGGCCCTTTCTGAAAACAGTGCTTCAGAGCAACACTCTGGAGATGATAGCTGTTCTACATAGCCTGCAGGCCTTTGCCACCCTCCTTCCTGGGAATCAGCTGTTGATTCTGACAGACAATAAGTCAGTGATGTGTTACAACAATCAACAGGGCAGAGTGCATTCATATGCTCTCTGCAGAGAAGCAATAAGAGTTTGGCACTGGGTTGCAGAACACAACATATTTCTGTCAGTGATGTTCCTCCCAGGGAACCTGAACACACTTTGCGGATCACCTCAGTTGATGTAATGTGCTTGCCATGAATGGGAACTCTTGGACTCCATCATGGATGACCTCTTCAAAAAATGAATCTGTCCAGACATAGACTTGTTTGTATAAACATGCAACACAAAACTGCTGCATTTGTGCTCACCCTAGGGCTTAGGGTTTTTTGATGAATTGTGTTTTCCCTCTCTTGGAAAGGGAGGTTTCTGTATCCTTTTCTCCCATTCCCTGTCATACAGAGTTCTGGTCAAGCTGTAGGCAGAGCGTGTCACCCTGATTCCAGTTGCTCCTTATTGGCCCAGACAAATTTAATTCCTAGTTCTCCAGCAACTGGAGGTGGAATCTCCAAACCAGTTCTCCTTCAGAGCAGGCCAGCTGACACAGGAGCAGGGTGTTCTGGTACATCCATATCTTCGGTCCCTGTACCTTCAAGCTTGGCTCCTGAAGATGTAGTGCTTTCCTGCTATGGTGTTTCCCTGGCAGTGGGGGATGTGCCCTTGGCAGCTAGAAACTGTCTACGAGGTACATATATTCACACAAAAGGACACCTTTTACTGTGTGGTGTGCCTGATATGCACGGAACCCTTTTACATGTCTGTTTCCCAGAATTCTGGACCACCTGTCCCTGAAGAACTCAGGTCTGGGGTACTCCTCCATAAAGGTACACACAAACACTCTGTTGGCCTTTTATGCCAATACAGAGGGTAAGACGATGACCCAGCAGGAGGTTTCCAGGAGATTCCTAGGGGGCTTCCTCCTGTTGCACTCCTCTGCTCTGAGATCCGGTTCCAGTGTGGAACTTTAAGTTGGTCCTAGAGATCCTCACTGCATCTTGCTTTGAGTATGTGGCTACCTGTGAGTTGTGCTTCCTCTCATGGAAGACTTTGATGCATCTCAAAGCTAAGGCTCAGGTAGCAGATCCTCAGTTTATTACTTTCCACTAGAATAGGGTCTCATTACCCACCAGTCCTCATTTTCTTGGAAAGATTGTGTCTGAAAGAACACTAATCAGAAAACAGACCTTCCTGTTTACTTTCCCTCTCCCACAGATAGAGGGGAGAGTTGTTTAAATATGCTGGATGTAACACAGGATGTTGTGTTGGTACCTGTGTCGTACTAAGGATTTTAGAAAATTCTCCCAACTGTTTATTGCTTTTGCCCCCAGAATGGTGGGCTCACTGATTTCAAAACAAAGCTTGTCCAAATGGCTAGTCAATTACATTAAGTTTTATTACCAGAAGCATGGTAAGAAGCTTCCAGGTCCTGTTCATGTTCATTCTACCCGAAGGGTGGCTACCTCAGTGGTCTGTTTTCAAAATGTACCAAGAAAAAAAGCTTGCGCCACTGGAGAACAGGCAGACTGCAGTCCAGGGGTGGCTAACCCTCAAAGGACACACCAGAAATAAAGAGTACAAAACTGCACTCCAATGCCAAGTAATACCCAAGTCAACAGTGCTGATACAAACTTGTAAATTTATTTGTGCACAAAGCAAAATAACAAAAAGCAAACCATGGAAGACAACTCCAACCAGAAGCCCCAATGCTTCAATTGTTTAAATCTTTGTCAGGGGGCACTGCTGATTTGAGTATTACTTGACACTGTAATGCAGTTCTGTCCATCGTGTTTCTGGTATTTTCAGAATGCGTCTGCTGCTGACATCTGTGTTGCTGCCACTTGGAGTACTTTCATACATTCACTAAACGCTACAGTCTGGATATCATCTCTCGAAAATGTGTTGGCTTTGGCCTTAATGTTTTGCAAGGCTTTCTTACTCTGGATCATTGGGTCCTGTCATCCTCCCTCCGTGCTTGGTACTGCTTTGAAATCCTTCCATGATGTGACTCACTGGAGGGCGATGTCCTCAAAGGAGATAGAGTAGTTATCTACCGTAACAGTAGCTCTTCAAGAGAGTCACAGCTCTCCTTCCACCTTTCCCCCTTCTTGGGTGACAGGTGACTATATTGCCTGCTGTTGCATACTGTTTGCTCCTTTAGTGCCATTACAGCATATGTAATCATATTTCCATATCCTTTCCTGTGTGCCTGCTTTTGGTCCTGGTTGCTTCGGTTCCTGCCAGTTCGGTAATCCTCCAAGCTTGTTTCTGGTGGGTAACTGAGGCATGCTGTTGATACTGATGTTATATGGGTGTGAACGAGGTGCACTGACGTGGGCAGCCCCAGCCTGCTAAATATTCTGGGTGGTCTTGACACCGGTGTCTTACAGTTCCAATGTGGCTCAATGGAGGACAGTCTCTTGAAGACCTACATTACTGTTATGGTAGGTAACTGTTTGTTCGTCCTGCTATCAAAACCCCTCCAAATACACCCCAACATTCTGGTTGTCTGGCAGTAGGCCTTGTTGTGTTGGCTAGTTTGTTTTAAGGAGTTGCTTATGGTGACCCCAGGTCCCTTTCCTCAGTCTGAAATTGTTGCTAGCTTAACCCCTTCCATTCAGTATTCCTTCCAGAAGTCCTTGCTCCCTACATGCATCATCATCATAATTTGGCATTGAATTTCAACAGCCAGACCATGGACCACCTCTCTAAGCTTTGCAGGTCCCTCTGCAACTCCCTTACCTATGCTCACTGCCTACCTTGCCTCAGAGCTTTATGTCACCTGGAAGAAACACATCTTGCATTGTATTCATTCTCTGATGTCACTGATGAAGACGTTGAACAGAACTGGTTCCAGGACTGACCCTTGCGGTACCCCATGACCTTCCCTTCCTCTGATTTGACCCTGTTTACCACCAACACCCTCTTCTGCCTCACCTCTAATGAACTTTCTACTCATCGACTACTGCAGGTCCTTTGCTGCTCCCAGATCTGCTAATTTCTTCAACAATTTTTTTGTGTGGCACCAATTCAAATGCCTTACTGAAGTTGAAACAGAATAGATGTACTGCTTGTCCCTTCTCCTCCACCCTTATTACCCAGTCTATGAATACTATCAGGTTGGACTCAAAAGACCTCCCACCAACAAACTTGTGATGCTTGCTGTCCTGGAGCCCATTTCTCTCCAGGTGGTCTACTAGGTGTTCTTTGACTAGTGTCTCCATTGGTTTACCTACTATGGAGGTGAGACTGACAGGCCTGTAATTTCCTATTTCCTCCATGTCCCCTCCCTTGTGGAGTGGCATCATGTCTGCTATCCTACAATCTTTTGGAACCATCCCTTATTGTCATGAGCTATTGAATAACCCATCTAGGAGCTCTGCCAGTTGTGATACCAAATTTACTGAGCACCCTCGGATGCATCCCATCTGACCCTGAAGCCTTATCTATTTTTAGGGCTGCAGCTCTTTTCTAACCCTTTATCCTGTAAATACCACCTGCCATATTTCTGGGAAATAAATTAAAGGTGGACAAGGCCATGGGGCCAGACGAGATTCATACAAGAGTTCTCAAGGAACTAAGGAGTGTGATAGCAGTGCCCCTGACAGAGCTCTTCACCAAATCACTGAAAAGTGGGACAGTGCCTAAAGACTGGAAGAGGGCAACAGTGGTCCCATTTCACAAATCAGGTAGCAGGGAGGAGGCTGGAAATTACAGTCCAGTGAGCCTCACATCGATGGTAGGAAAACTGATGGAGACACTGCTCAAGCAAAGAATAGTAGCACTTCTGAAATTCGGTGGGTAACAGGACCCAGCAGAGCACAGTTTCATGGCTGGAAGGTTGTGCCAGACAAACCTGGTTGACTTTTTTGACTGGGTAATGAAGGCAGTGGACCAAGGGGGAGCAGAGGATGTGGTCTATTTGGACCTTATTAAGGCCTTCGACTCGGTTCCACACAGAAGGCTGGTATAGAAGCTGGACCACATTGGTGTAGGTAAGGAAGTGGTGGATTGGGTGTGCAACTGGCTGAAGGAAAGAACACAATGGGTGCAGGTAAATGAAGAGGTATCGAAGGAGAGGGAAGTAACTAGTGGAGTGCCTCAGGGATTGGTGCTGGGGCCCCTACTCTGCAATGTGTTCATAGCCGACATCAGTAATGGATTAGAAGGGAAGATGTGTCTGTTTGCAGATGACACCAAGATCTACAACAGAGTGGACACCCCAGAAGGAGTCAAGAGCATGGAATACGAACTGAGGAAATTCAAGGAGTTGTCAGATGCCTGGCAGCTGAAGTTCAATGCCAAAAAGTGCAAGGTCATGCACTTAGGCAAGGGAAGCCCAAAGGTGGGATACTACCTGGGAGGGGAGCAGCTGGCATGCACCAACCAGGAGCGTGACCTAGGAGTCATTATAGCAGATGACTTAAAGGTGGGAAAGCAGTGCAAAAGGCAGCACTGAAGGTCAGTGGTAGCTTGGCTGCATAGTTAGGGGAATCATGAATTGTAGAAGGGAGGTGGTGCTGCCACTTTACAGGGTACTGGTGCACCCCCACCTGGAGTACTGCATGCAGTTCTGGAGGCCCCACTATAGGAAAGACATCAATAGGATTGAGATGGTGCAGAGGAGAGGCAAAAAAATGATTCAGGGTTTGCATCAAATGGCATATGAGGATAGGTTGAGGGAGCTCAACATGTATTCCCTGGAGCAGAGGAGGGAGAGGGGGGACATGATTGAGACATTCAGGTATATCAAGAATATAAATAAGGTAGGGGTACAGCAGCTCCTTCAGGAGAAAAAAAGCATCAGAACTAGACAACACGATGTGAGGCTCAAGGGTGGGTGATTCAGGAGCAGTGTTAGAAAATTCTTCTTCATTGAGAGAGTGGTTGACCCATGAAATTGCCTGCATGGGAAGTGGTGGAGGCCAAAACGGTAAATGGGCTCAAAAACACCTGGGACAGGCACAAAGGTATCATTTCACAGAAAGGATGGGGGGTTAGTTAAATATATTGGGCAGACTAGATGGATCTTGCGGTCCCCTTGCACCATCAATGTCTCTGCCCAACCGGGCTCCCACCGAAGGGCTGCTTGTAGGCAACGGCACTGCTGTTCCACTCACACCACCCGGATCTTACAGGAGCCCCACTGCTTGGATCCGCTAAAGCAGCCCTGCTGCTCAGATCTACTAACTTGCCGCCGGTCCACTCTGCCCAACCGGGCTCCTGCCGAAGGGCTGCTTGCGGGCAGTGGCACTGCTGTTTGACTCCCACCACCCAGATCTTACAGGAGCCCCGCTACTCGGATCCACTAAAGGAGCCCTGCTGCTCGGATCCACTAACTTGCCATCAGTCCGCTCTGCCCAACCGGGCTCCCAACGAAGGGTTACTTGCAGGTGGCGGCACTGCTGTTCAACTCCCACCATCTGGATCTCACAGGAGCCCCGCTGATTGGATCCACTAAAGAAGCCCTGCTGCTCCGATCCACTAACATGCCATCAGTCCGCTCTGCCCAACCGGGCTCCCAACGAAGGGCTGCTTGCAGGTGGCGTCACTGCTTTTCGACTCCCACCACCCAGATCTCACAGCCCCACTGCTCGGATCCACTAACTTGCTGTTGGTCCACTCTGCCCATTCGGGCTCCCGCCAAAGGGCTGCTTGTGGGGGGCAGCACTGCTGTTTGACTCCCACCACTCGTATCTCACAGGAGCACCTCTGCTTGGATCCACTAAAGGAGTCCTGCTGCTACTCCAGTTGGGGCCTAACCAGTGTCTTGTAAAGAGGGATTATTACCTCCCTCTTCTGACTTGTGATACCCCTACTAATACACTCTAACATCCCCTAGCCTTACCTACTGCTTTAGTGGTCTGCTTGGATGATTTCAGGTCATCGCTGATGATGATGCCCAAGTCTCTTTCTTCCCTTGTGACTGCCAGCAACTCCCCTCCCAGCATATAGGTGGCTTCAGGGTTTCTCTTACCTATGTGCATGATTTTGCACTTCTTTGCATTAAACCCCAGTTGCCACTCTTCCGACCATTTTGTTAGTTTATCCAGATCTCTTCTCATTCTGCTCACACCATCTGGATCATCTACTTTGTTGCAGATCTTGGTGTCATCTGCAAACAGGCAAACCTTATCCTCCAGTCCATCTGCAATGTCACTGATGAAGATAATGAAGAGGACTGGTCACAGGACTGATCCCTGAGGTACCCCACTTGTGACTTGCATCTCTTCTGACTGTATACCGTTTACCACCACTCTCTGTTTTCTGCCCGTCAACCAGTTTGCCACCCAGTTGACCAACTTCTGACCCACCCCAAGCCTACCCAGCTTATTAATCAATCTTCTATGTGGAACAGTATCGAAAGCTTTGCTGAAGTCACGGTGAGCGACATCAACTGCTCCCCCTGGTCCACCACTCTTGTTACCCAGTCAAAGAAATCTATGAGATTAGATTGACAGGACCTTCTTTTGTAAACCATGCTGTCTTGGATCCTGTGCTCCTATGGATTCCAAGTGTTGCACTATCTTCCTTAAGGAGTGCCTCCATAATCTTGCCCACTGCTGAGGTAAGACTGACTGGTCTGTTGTTCCCTGCCTCCTCCCTGCTACCACTCTTGTGGAGTGGGATCATATGAGCCCTTCTCCAGTCTTCTGGGACCTCTTCTGTGCTCAGAGACTCACTAAACAGTTCTGATAATGGCTCTGCTAGTTCCACCCTTAGTTCCTTTAGTATCCTGGGATGTGTGCCATCAGGTCCCATTGCCTTGTCCACCCTGAGCTTATCGAGCTCTTGTAGGGCCCTTTCTTTTGTGAAGGGACTAGTGCTCACCTCCCTCCCCTCTGTGTCCATGGTGCTGAGCTGTGGGCCCTGCCCTACCTTCTCTTCAGTAAATACTGAGCAGAAGTATCTATTTAGGATAAATGCTTTTACATGGTCCTCCTCCTCCTCACACACCCCTTTATCTCCTTTGATCTTAGCAATACCCCCTCTGGACTTTCTCCTTTCACTAATGTATCTATAGAAAGTCTTGTCACCTTCTTTTACTGTTTGTGCTAATGTTTCCTCGGTTTGGGCCTTTGACTGCCTTACTACCTTCCCTGCTTCCCTTAGGGAAGTTTGGTATGCTTCCCTATCTTCATCCCGCTGCATTCCCTTATATTTCCTGAAGGCCAGCCTTTTGGCTTTGACCTTTTCTGCTACTGTTTTTGAGAACCAAAGTGGTTTCCTTCTTCTTTTGCACTTCCTTTTCTCTCTAACACAGTCGGTGAACAAAGTTTAATTCTTGTCTTTTAAAATTCTCTACACTTGCAGATTGCAGTAATTATGGATATCCGGAAATTTTTCCTAAATAAAAACAAGAGACAAGTGGAAGATGAAATGCCTGAACATCCTGGCCCAATGAGCAAACATCCAAGAACTAAGGAAACAGTACAGTCAATCCAGAGCAAAATGAATGCTTGTGACACACCAGAGCCACAGAAAAATGCAGAAAGCCTCTTCAATGACACAGAGATGTTAAATGACTCTGAGATTATCTCCAGTGATGCAGACATCCTTTCCAGTGACACTGAGTTTATGTCTCATGATGCAGTGATTGCCAATGATGCAGAACTCTGCAATGACACAGACATCTCCAGTGGCACAGAGATTCCAGACATGTGGACTGTGGAACAGTACAAAGTGTGGAAGGCTCGCTATCCATGGCTAATTTCAAAGAAAGGATATCTGGGATGCAGTGTGTGTACACATGTAAAGGCAGTGTTCAATAAATCTGCTGGTGTACACTGTGCACCTGCCTGGATAAATACAACAGTCACAGCAAAGAACAGTAAAGTATTGAGGAAAAAATATAAGAGCATCGTGACACCAAGGCACACATAGCCATGGTTCAAATACATGAGCAAAGAAATAAAGAGGCTCTTCCATCATGTGTCATTGATATAAATACTAAGTTGCTTACAGAGACTGGATGTTCCTTTAAACAGCATACTTTATAGCTAAAAAAGATTTTTCCTTTTCAACACAGGCTGATCTTCTTGTAACCCCTAGGGGTGCTGCCTCAAGGGATACTACCCTGCCTGTGTGACCAGGTGCAGGTTGAGGGGCCTGGGTACTGAAAATGGGTGCCTTCACCCGGAAGACAGGGTTAGTGGTAGCGTAGCTGACCTGGGTACAGCCCACCAGGACACTGTGACTCACCTTTTTTCCCTCTAGTGGCCTAAATGGTTCACAGAATACACAATTGCAATTGACACCTGACAACAGTTTCAACCCCACACTTGTTGCACTTACCACCAGGGCTATTTCAGCTGGCTCAGCCCTGGAGACCCCCTGTAAAATAAGATTTAGCACAACAACCAACAATATTTCAATGCTGTTTCTACAGAGGTATGCCACAACCAGTTTCAATGCAAAAATATTGATTTATTTAAGGGGCAGTAACAAGGAAGGGGGCACAATCTAGTGGTTGATTCAAGATCTGAAAGGTTCAGGCTATAAGGCATGCACCTAAAGGTCCCTGTAGCACAGTCACACACACTCTGGGTACCCAGTTGGAACTACAGGCTAGCCAGAAGCATTGCCCGGGGTAGGCCGGTATT
This sequence comes from Neoceratodus forsteri, assembly GCA_016271365.2. Lineage (NCBI taxonomy): Eukaryota > Metazoa > Chordata > Ceratodontiformes > Ceratodontidae > Neoceratodus > Neoceratodus forsteri. The sequence goes on from CM057451.1 coordinate 514,324,300, forward strand.
ACATAGAAACATAGACACATAGAATTTGACGGCAGATTAGGACCGCTTGGCCAACCCAGCCTGCCCATTTCCCTACCTACTGGACAAGCTGCAGATCCTAGTTAACTAGCAGCCTACTTCTTCCTACCCCGGCCCCCTAGAATTGCCTTATGACTGTCCCATGCATGCTTGAATTCCACCACTGTTTTTGACTCCACAACCTCCTCCGGAAGGCCGTTCCATGCATCCACAACCCTCTCTGTGAAAAAATACTTCCTTAAATTACCTCTAAGCCCCCCCATCTTCAAATTGTGCCCCTTGTTCTTGCACACCTCTTTTTTTGAAAGATGCTACCCTATTGGACTTTGTTGATTCCCTTGAGGTACTTGAAAGTTTCTATCATGTCCCCCCTCTCCCTCCTTTCCTCGAGGCTATACATATTAAAGCCTTAAGTCTGTCTTCATATGTCTTCCGTGCACACCCTGCACCATTTTAGTTGCCCCCTCTGGACAGCTTCCACCCTGTCTATGTCTTTACGGAGATTGGGTCTCTAGAACTGCATGCAGTACTCCAGATGGGGTCTCACCAGCTGTCTGTACAGAGGGATAACAACTTCCTGTTTTCTACTGGTGATGCCTCTCCCTATGCATCTCAGTATCCCCCCAGCCCTCCTTGCTGCCCTCTCACATTGCTTGCCCACCTTTAGGCATTGCAGATGGTTGGGGCCCTGTGATGGAAAGAAAACATGCATGCAAATTAACCCACAATTTGTAATCTGGAGCCGGATGGCTCAGTCCAAAATGATTAGCAACAACAATTAAATCAGTTGACACACTTTGATTTGAGCTTTGTTGCAGGGAGCTAAACAGGTATTTACTCATGCTACCCAGTACAGGATGCAGGATGGAAGAAATGGAGACCTCAGGATGAAGTGCTGGATTGCCAGGAGAGGCAGAGCCTTCACAAAGCACCGTGGTGCTGATCCTGTTCATTGGTGTTGAGCAGGGAGTCGAATCCTCAGGTGGGTCTCTCATGAGTTGGTTCTCTGTGGCGTGAGCGGCTGTCTGGGCCAAGGTGGCAAGGCCCAGACCAGGTAAACAGTTCGGATAACAGTCCGGTAAGTGCTTGATGCAGCTTCCAACAAGTGTGACATATTCAAGCAGTGGGGAACCAAATCGTGACCCATAATCCACAATCAGCACACTTACAGTAAAAGTAAGGCAATACACAGTTTGGATAACAGCTGCAATACACAGGATCTTCTTCAGAAACTGTACGCTCTGTGGCAGTCTCAAGTTCTGACAGGCCGATCGCACCAAGGCAAATCTTCGGTCCATTTCAGGAGAAGTTCAGTTCATCACAATTCAGGATCTGATCGCAAAAGTTGCAATTTCATATGAAATCCGATCTCAGGCTCAAGGTCTCTTCACTTAGGAAGATGGTAGCAGGCAGGCCAAACGCAGCCTTCCCACTGATTCCTCCTGCACATCACACAGGAGCAGCTGCTCAAATCTCTCAAGCTGTTCACTCTTTCAACCCTAACTCCACATTGACACACTGCGGCAGGCAGCTTGGGACTTTCCCAGAGATCCAAAAGGTTTGATTCATTGATCCATCTATCTGTCACAGCTAGAGGTCTCCCTCCAGGTCCACTTAGGTGCCACAGGGCAAAAACTACAATTCCTACAGAAATTCAGTCCCACAAGACCCTTGGGGAAAGGTTCCATTTTAGGGTCCCCAAAGGTACTGATCAGTCCAAACTAGCAGTCCAGGACCAAGATGGTGGTGCATAGTAGAAATGTCCATGCTACAAAGAAGGCAGGTTTGACAAACTATGATATCATTATTAATAAAGCAGGTGATCAAAAAATAGTTACAGCTCCTTGTAGGGTTCCCTCTGCACAATTAGCCATGGCAGAATGGAGCAATAATACAGCAGCCAGGGTGGGACTCAAGCCTGAAACTAATCAGCCCCTACCCAGATTAATCATACTCTACAAAATAGGCAGCTCTTAAAGAGACAGGCATGGAGGCTAACAGGGCACTCACATGCAAACACTTTTAACTTGCTAGGACGCAGAATGCCAGCCTGGCAGTGGGCATTTAGGCAAGCCCAAGGAAGACTCTTGGGAACCCACATTTATGGGGGGTTACATTCTGAAGTTACAAGAGCTGACTGGAATACAAGTTGGAAATATTCATCGGTCTCATCATAGGTGCTAGAACATTATGGAACACATAGCCAACGAGATGGAGAGAAGACCGGTAGCACATTTGTACTCTGTAGATTTTCTTTCATTTCTATTGGACGAGAGTACATATTTTTGACAAGACAGTGATCATACTTTAGAGTCATGCAGATACTGGAAGTGGAAATGTAGACAACATGTTTCTTACCTTACTTGAAGCAAGTAAAGGCACCACTGCACAAGCCATTCAGGACACTGTCTTGGAGTTTTTGAAATCCAGAAAGCTAAATGAGGAGCTTTTAGCCAAGAAAATGATTGGACTGGCAACAGATGGTGCTTCAGTAATGACAGGAACAAAAAGTGGACTTTGTACTTTAATGTAGGAAAAATTCCCCATGGTGTGTGGTATTCATTGCCTTGCCCACAAACTAGAACTAGCAGTTGCTGATACTGTTGCTGAAGTTGGAGGAATCAATCACTTTGAAATATCCATTGGAAAGCTGTGTACTTTATTCAGCCAATCCTCAAAAAACAAGTGAGAGACAGCTTCTATAGCGCAAGAGGCCTCATGAGAACTTTTGAAAATGAGCCCAATCTTCAGTGTGCGATTGGTGGCCAGCAGCTACAGGACAGTGAAATCAGTTCAAAGGTCATACAAGGTGTCATGCTTGGCCAGCTGGTTATGCTTGTTCTATCATATCCTTATCTGCCGTCAAATTCTATGTTTCTATATTTGTAATATAAAAATGTAGTGTGTGATTGTCTCACATAAGGCAGCTGTGCCATGGGTGCCCCCCCCCCCCCAGTTTTCAGTTACAGTCAAGTGACCTGAAACCAGGAGGTAATTAAAAGATCAGAGATACTTAATTAAGGGTCTCCTGTTTTTCTGTCTTAATTAGAACTGACCCAGCTGCCAGGATATAGAGCTTGTAAAGTTTTATGATTCCTATAGGAAGAACATTTTTATACCACCATGGTGCAAAGTTGCAAAAAAAACTTTGATGTTCCTTGGGAAAACAGGAACTGCTCAAGATCAAAGAGGAAAGGCTTGATTAAAGACTGTCCTAATTTGGGGAATTAGTTTTTACTCAAGTCATATTATTTAAAATGCCTCCTGACTGGACATCATGTTTGTATTTTTTTATATTCTAAAAGAAGGAGCTAGATGACTCATCGAAAGGGGTGTGGGGAGACACAGTTTAAACTATACTATGTCTGAGCTGTTTGATATATTCCATCTTGGGAGAGAGAAACACACAACTCTCTGATAAGCACTTAGAGGTAATACATTATATAGAAAAGTATCTAACTGTATGTTGGTAGGAATTTGCCTGCAGTTGCTTTGATTTCTAGTAAGTGATTGTTTGCTTTGTGATATAGTGTTCTGTGTTTACATTTTTCATATTTTATCCATGTTTAGTAAAAATCTATATTTGAAAGATACTGCCTGGGTCTTCCAAGTTCTTTTTTTTTTTTTATGTAACATATAGAGGGTTAAGGCTGACAAAACTATTCAAAAGCTTGATGGTGTTACTAAACCGGGAAAAGGTAACAATATACCTAAGGTCTTTTATAGAGTTTAATGGGTTCATTTTGGAAGCCTGGCTGGGTGCCCCTGGCGTAAGATTGTACCACAATCCCTGAAGAGGGTACGAATCTGTGCCTGTACATTGGGTATGCTAGCATAAGGTTCACAGTTTGAATCCCTCCAGAACTTGATACTAAAGGTGATTTGGACCCACAAGCAGACAGGAGAGTTACCCTGTCTGTTACCTGTTCACACTGTTGTGCTCTGAGGTTGGCACTGTAGCAGCAGAGGGCCTGACCTGCTAAGTGCGTTTATGACAGATTTGGTTGGCAGCAGTCCAGATAAAATTGGTAACACAAGCATTAACTGTTCAGTGTGTCAGCTTAATACTGTACAGCTCGCTTGCAAAATAAGGCAGTGATTTATTTTTAAAAAGGAAACAGAACTACATAATTTTGCTTACAGTCAAGTTCCTACCTGTTTGATTTTTTTTTAAAGTGCAAGATAGAGTAGCAGTAGTTAGGGAAGAAGATGGCTTCCAACTACAGTGGGTACACCGCAGACTACTTAAGGCCGTTGTACCAGGACAGAGGAGTGCTGCACAAGGTGAGAGCCACCAAGCAGAACCTCATGGATTCCCTGATGGCAGCCAATGCCCAGATCATCAAGTCACAGAATGTAACTGTAAAGGACCAAACCTTGGGCATGGAGGGGCCAGCAGCCAGTGCAGTGTCCAGATCCGGTGATAATGACAGCAGGGCCAGTGCCAGCAAAGGGCCACAGCAGCAGGGGAAGGTCACCAGCATTCTGGAGCCAGAAGCAATCAAGCTGAAGACTGAGTTGTGCAGAATGGAGCTGGAGTTCCAGAGAGAAGAGAAGTGAGAACAGCGAGCCACAGAGGAGAAGAGGGAGAGAGAATGTGAGGAGTGGACCATGAACAGTGAGAGGTGGACCGTGAGGAGCGTGAGCACCAGAGGCAACATGAACTGGAGAAGCCACAACTCCAATCACCAGCACCAGAGCAGATAAGTGGCTTGGGTTTAATTGGAACTACAGGACTGGGTTGCAAATTAAATTCCAAATTGATAGCCGAATTTAAAGAGGGGGAGGATATGGATGCCTTTTTAAATTCCTTTGAAAAAGTTTGTATTCAGGCAAATATTCCTAGAGGATTCTGGAGCTTCCAGCTATCCCCGCTACTTACCAGGAAAGCTCGGGATGCACTGGGTCAAATGGACAATGAGGACAGTAATGATTACAGCAAACTTAAAGCTGCACTTTAAAAAATGTTTGATTTAGCTGCAGAGGCATACAGAGCTAAATGCCGTAAGCTCAGGAGAAGCCCTGACATGAGCTATGAGGAGCTAGCCATGAAACAACACCAATGTTTAAAACATTGGTGGGAGGGAATTGAAGCAAACTCTGTAGATAAAATTGAAAATGCTATTTTGTTAGAACAGTTTATTGGGGCATGCCCAGCAGAGCTGAAAACCTGGCTGGAGGACCGAGATCCCAAAACAGTGCAAGAGGCTGCTGAACTCTCGGACAGCTATGCCAACAGCAGACCTGCTCTGAGAGTGAATGGGGTGGGCGTGGCCATGCAGAAAGGGAAAAGCGTGCCTTCAGGGCAGCTAAAACCCTCACTGCCTCCACCGAAACCAGTAAGCCCCAGGTTTCAAAGAAAAGAGTTCTCTGAGAAAAGAAAAGAATGTTGGGTTTGTAAAGAAACTGGTCATACTGACAGATGGTGTCCCAAAAGGATCAGCAATATGCAGAATAGGGCTAGGAAAGAAGTGGGTTGTTTATGTGTCCCTGGAAGCATGCCCTGTGAACATGAGGGAACACATGCACCCAGTCACAGTGAATGGTGTACAGACACAAGGGTTAAGGGACACAGGGGCATCCCCGATGTTGGTAAAAGGGGATCTGGTAGAGCCAGGTCAGCTTATACCCAATGAATTTAACTATGCAAGGGTTCACTGGTGAGGAGACCACATTGCCACTTACTAGTGTTATCCTAGACTGGGGTGAAACAGGGGGAATTGTGCAACAGGTGGCTGTAGCCAAAATGTTAGCAGTTGACATCATCCTTGGCAACAATCTCAAATGGGATGGTGTGTTCAGTGACCCATAGCCAAGTGGAAAAGGAAAATTGTAGTTCCCTGGACTCCACAGAAGCCAATGTGGGAACCACTGGGAGGCTGGTTCCCCAGCCTGTGTCTCCTGATAGGGAGACTAACGAAAAGGGGGGTAGAAATTTCTCCAGTAGCAGTTAACCACACAGCTACAGAGGGTTACTCCAAAGAAGGAGGAGTGACCCATTATCAGAGGGTTAGGGATGACAGTGATCCTGAGTGCCCTGATGCTAGTGCTAGCGACCATAGTTTAGAGACTGAAGGGGACCTGTCCCATGCCTTGGGAATGTGTAAAGAGTTTGCAGTTGGTCAGAAAAGTGACCCTAGCCTAGAGAAGCTGAGGGCTTGGACAGACTCTGACGGAGCACAGGGAGGTGATGGTAAACATAAAGTTTATTGGGAAAATGGACTGATGTATACTCAGGCTTTGAAGACAGAGGGAGGGGTGATAGGCAGGCAGCTGGTCATTCCCCAGGGGTATCAGGAGCAGTTGCTCAAGATTGCACATGATATTCCCTTGTCTAGTCATCTGGGAATCACACGCACTACGCAGAGGTTGGCCCAGAATTTCTATTGACCCAACTTCACCCAGCAGGTGATGGAGTATTGCAGGTCTTGTCACCAGTGTCAAGAAATAGGGAAGGCAGGTAAGAAAAAACAAGCCACCCTAATTCCATTGCCCATAGTGGAGGAGTCATTCCAGAGTGTGGGAATAGATGTTGTGGGCCTTTAAATACCCCCAGCTCCTCCGGGAAGAGGTTCATCCTGACTGTGGTGGATTATGCCACACAGTATCCAGAGGCAGTCACCCTATCCTCACTGAGGTCAGACAAAGTGGCAGATGTCTTACTTGGGATTTTCTCCCATGTTGGGTTTCTGCAGGAGGTTATCACTGATCAAGGAGGTTCCTTCATGTCGGACCTGATGAAATGTTTGTGGGAGAAGTGTGGAGTGGTGCAGAGGTGCAAGACACCTTATCACCGACAAGCCAATGGGCTTGTGGAAAGATTTAATGGTACCCTGAAGTCAATGCTCTAAGCATTTGCTGAACAGCATGGGAGGGACTGGGGGAAATACCTTCCTCACCTGTTGTTTGCATATGGGGAGGTGCCCCAAGAGTTGTCAGGATTTTCCCCCATCGAGCTCTTACATGGACACCAGGTACATGGGCCCCTAGACTTGATCCAGAAGGACTGGGAAGGCAAGCACACAACCCAGGGCACTCCCATAGTGGATTACATCCTTAGGTTTAGAGAAAGGCTAAAGGAGCTTATGGGGACAGCCCAGAGCAACCTGGCAGCTGCCCAACAGAAACAAAACATGTGGTACGACCTCAGAGGCAGAGCTTGCTTGTACACGGTGGGTCAGGAAGTCATGGTCCTTATTCCGGTCCAGAAAGACAAGCTGCAGGCTGAGTGGGCCGAACGGTACAAAGTAGTTAGAAAGGAAAATGTTGTGAACTATATCATGGAGTTACCTGACAGAAGACATACAGAAAGAATGTACCATGTCAATATGATGAAGCCATATGCTAATAGGGCTGACATGGTGTTTGCAGTATGTAGTCCTGGGAAGGGGACGGACAAAGGAGACCCCCTTCTGGACTTGCTGGAAGAAAGCAAGTGGGAGTCCTCCATGGAGGCAGTTAAATTGTCTCCCCAGCTGGTCCTGGACAAGATCCAGGAAGTAAGGGAGGTTTTAGCAGACTTTGCCCCACTGTTTGGTGCCAAGCCTGGAATAACCCCCTTAGCAGTGCACGATGAAGTGACAGGGACACAGACACTCATACGACGGACAGCATATCGAGTGTCAGAGGCTGTTTAAAAGGACATTAGGAGGGAGATGGAGGAAATGCTGGATTTAAGGGTTATCCAGAGATCTCACAGCCCCTGGACCTCACCTGTAGTCCTTGGGCCCAAGCCAGATGGCTCTACTCATTTCTGTGTGGACTCTCATGGACTGAATGTAGTAACAAAGTCAGACGCCCACCCGATGCCCTGGATGGATGAACTCCTGGGAAAGTTGGGAGGGGTGACATACCTTATGACAATTAACCTGACAAAGGGGTATTGGCAGGTAGAGTTAACTGACAGAGCTAGGGAGAGGTTGGCCTTCATCACTCCGATAGGCTTATTTGAAAGTAATGCCTTTCAGAATGAAGAACACCCCCGCCACTTTCCAAAGGTTGGTGAACCAGGTGTTCATTGATGCTGAGGAGTACGCTGTGGTGTACCTGGATGACACTGCCATCTTTAGTGCCAGCTGGGAGGAACACCTTTCCCACCTTAGGGAAGTGCTGAGCAGGATGCAAAGGGCTGGGCTCACTGTCAAATCTGAGAAGTGCCAGGTGGCCATGGCTGAAGTGGCATACCTTGGGCATGTTGTAGGCCAGTGACAGCTCCATCCTAACCGAGTAAAAATAGAGGTGATCAAGGCATGGCCCAGACCAGAGATGCAGAAGCAGGACAGGAGTTTTTTTAGGGACAGCAGGGTACTATAGGAAATTTTTACCCAATTACAGTGCCCTGTCTGCTCCCCTATCTGACTTGGTAAAGAAAACGATGCCTAAGAAAATTACCTGGGAACCAGCCTGTGAAAAAGCCTTTACCAGACTGAAGGAGGCACTGTGCAGTGTTCCTGTATTGACAAGTCCTGACTATAGCAGACCCTTTATAGTCCAGACTGGTGCATCAGATGTGGGTATTGGGGCAGTACTGAGTTAGACATCCAACCAATGGAAAGATCATCCTGTAGTGTACCTGAGTAAAAAATAACTTCCCAGGCAGCAGGATTACTCTACTGTGGAAAAAGAGTGTCTTGCCATAGTGTAGGCCCTAAAAACAGTTAGAACCATACTTAAATGGACAGCATTTTGAGGTACAAACTGACCACAACCCCCTGATTTGGCTGACACAAATGGGAAAAACTAATGGTAGACTATTAAGATGGAGTCTTGCCTTGCAAGGGTATGGCATGATGATCTTACATAGGGCTGGAGTGACCAATCAGGATGCAGATGGCCTGTCACATGTTTATGAGGAGTGAACTGACTTGGGAAGCTCATCCCATGCAAGGGATGGAGCCCCCAAATTATGTCTCGGTGGGGAGGATTGTGACGCTTGGTCAGCTGGTAATGATTGTTCTATGATATTTGTAATATAAAAATGTAGCGTGTGATTGTCTCACATAAGGCAGCTGTGCCATGGGTGCCCCCCCCAGGTTTCAGTTACAGTCAAGTGGCCTGAAACAAGGAGGTAATTAAAAGACCAGAGAGACTTAATTAAAGGTCTCCTGTTTTTCTGTCTTAATTAGAACTGACCCAGCTGCCAGGATACAGGGCTCATAAAGTTTTATGATACCTAGAGGAAGAACATGTTATACCACCATGGTGCTAAAGTTGTAAAACAACCTTTGATGTTCCTCGGGAAAACAGGAACTGCTCAAGATCAAAGAGGAAAGGCTTGATTAAAGACTGTCCTAATTTGGGGAATTAGTTTTTGCTGAAGTCACATTATTTAAAAATAGCTCCTAATTGGACATCATGTTTGTATTTTTTTAATATTCTAAAAGGATGAGCTAGATGACTCATCAAAAGGGGTGTGGGGAGACACAGTTTAAACTATACTGTGTCTGAGCTGTTTGATATAGTCCATCTTGGGAGAGAGAAACACAACTCTTTGATAAGCACTTAGAGGTAATACATTAGATAAAAAAGTATCTAACTGTATGTTGGTAGGAGTTTGTCTGTAGTTTTTCTTTGTTTTCTTGTAAGTGATCGTATGCTTTGTGATATAGTGTTCTGTGTTTACATTTTTCATATTTTTATCCATTTTTAGTAAAATCTATATTTGAAAGATACTGCCTGGGTCTTCCAAGTTCTTTTTTTTTGCATGTGACATATAGAGGGTTAAGACTGACAAAACTGTTCAAAAGCTTGATGGTGTTACTAAACTGGGAAATGGTAAGAATATATCTAAGGTCTTTTATAGAGTTTTAAGGGTTAATTTTGGAAGTCTGGCTGGGTGCCCGTGGCATAAGATTGTACTGCAATCCCCAAAAAGGGTACAAATCTGCGCCTCTACATTGGGTATGATGGAATAAGGTTCACAGTTTGAATCCTCCCAGAACTTGAGACTAAAGGTGATTCAGACCCACAAGCAGACAGGAGGGTTACCCTGTCTGTTACCTGTTCACAGTCTTGTGCTCTGAGGTTGGCACTGTGGGAGCAGAGGGCCTGACCTGCTGAATGCATTTGTGACACAAGGCATTACATTCTTATTTTACATTTGCCTCAGAGGACAGAGACAGATCATCGACTGAAAGTGCAAAATTTCTTGGACTGAAGAAACATCTTACAAACACTGGATTTGTTTTGGATCTTGCTGTAATGAATGATGCCCTGAGAGAACTGTCTAACTTGTCACAGATTCTACTAACCCATGATCTGTCAATATGGGAAGCAATGAGCATGTGAGAAGCACCCACCTTGTATTAAAAGCCACAAAGCCTACCAATAGACAAAGTATTCATGAAGTCAAATCACAGATTGGTGAAGAGAATGTGTTTAATGGAATTCAGCTGCAGCCTACATTGCCAAAGATTAACCAACAACAGTTTTACCAGTTCCTTGTGAACAATCTGACTGCCAGATACCCTGACTCAGACTTTGTTAAACTAGTTAGCCCTCTGAATAAGGCAGCCTGGCCAAAAGAGGAGCAAGAACTAATTCTGCATGAAGAACGAGAAGTGGTTATGTTGGCAAGAGAAAGTACAGTTACATAAGAACTTACCGTAACAGTAGATCTTCGAGAGAGACTCTTGCATTAGAGTAGTACATATAGAGACTGACACTTGACGGTGGCAGGCCCCATGGAAAAAATTTCTAGCTAGCAGTCCCTGGCGAGGACCGCCCAAGATCGGGTGACCGGCGTCTTGCTGACGTCTGTATATGAGGCGGTCCCGGAGATCCGCTCTTCCAGTTCTTTCCCGCCACAGACCCGGAAGGCCCAGACAGAGAGAGAAGCAGATGTTTCCATTCCTGGAAAAGAGCTGAAAAGCCTAGGGGATGGAGGGGGAAGGTGTACCTACTGCAGAGCCCTCTCGAAGATCTACTGTTACGCAAGTTCTTGATGTAACTGTACTATCTTACTCGAGAGGGCTCTTGCAGGTAATTACATATAGGACTAAATCCCAAGCAGTCTGGAACAAATAAAAGGCACTGGGAGGAGGAACTACTCCAAAAAGTAGCAGAAGCGTTGCAAACCTCAAGACAGGAGGCCTTGCAAAATGGCTAACCTGAAGCCTGCTCTATGGCGAGAGGCAATGTCCAAACTGTAGTGTTTCGTAAAGGTATGGACGGAAGTCCAGATGTCGGCAGCGCATATGTCTGCCACAGACACATTCTTGAAACAAGCCGCAGAGGCCACTGCTCCACGAGTGGAGTGACCTCTGACTTGACCCGGAAGGGTCTTGTTGTACTTGTCATAACGGAAAGTGATGCAATGAGCCAACCATTTTGACAGGCATTGCTTGGAAACAGCATTGCCTTCCCTTTTGTGAGCAAAAGAGACGAACAACTGATCAGTCTTTCTGAGATCCTTTGTCCTATTGGTGTAGTATCTCAGAATCCGGTGAACATCCATGGTATGGAGTAAATATTCTCCTTGGTTGGAGTACTGCGTGAAAAAGGCAGGTAACTCTATAGACTGATTTAAGGTAGACTCTGCTACCATTTTAGGCAGAAACTTAGGGTTCATGGGAAGAGCCACTCGTTCTTTGTGAAAAATCAAATAAGGGATTTTGCACATAAGGGCCTGGAGCTCGGAAATTCTTTGAGCGGAAGTAATGGCCACCAAGAAGAGCGTCTTCCACGAAAGAAACTTCAGATCTGCGGATGCCGCAGGTTAGAAGGGAGGAAGGGTAAGTTTCTCGAGAACAAAGTTCAAGTCCCAAGGGGGAGCAGGAGTTCGGATGGAGGGCCTCAGATGAAGGACCCCTCTAAGAAAAGTCTTAAAGACCTCTAATTGGGCAAACACTTTAGCTGCGATAGGAACATGGTAGGCTGAAACAGCGGCCATGTGCACTTTCAAGGAGGAATGACTGAGACCCAGGTCGAAGAGATGACGTAAATATTCCAGCAGAATGGCCACAGAACAGGAGAAAGGCTCCACGTTCCTAGAGGCAGCCCAAATAGAAAATCTCTTCCATTTCATGGCATAAGTGGACCTAGTGGAGGGTTTCCTAGCCTCCACAGGAATCTCCACCACTTTTGGAGAGACACCAAAACGAGATTGAGCTAGGTCTGCAGGAGCCATGCATGAAGTTGCAAGGACTTGAGGCCTGGATGGACCAGGGTCCCCTGATCCTGGGTCAGCAAACCTCAAGATAAAAGAAGAGGAAGAGGAGGAACCTCTGAAAATTGTTGTAGAAGAGAGAACCAGATTTGCCTGGGCCAGAAAGGAGCGATGAGAATCATTCTCGCTCCTTCTGTGGTTAGTTTCTGCAATACACAAGGGACCAGAGGAATCGGGGAAAAAGCATAGACGAATCTGTCCTTCCAGTCTAGAGACAGAGCGTTGCTCCAGAAAGCGCCTTGCTCTGGAACGAGCGCGCAAAAGGAGGGAAGTTTTGCATTTTGGGGAGAGGTGAACAGGTCTACTTATGGAGTCCCCCAAAGCTGGAAGATATCATCTAGCACCTTTTGATCCAATTCCCACTCATATGGTAGGGCAGACGAGCAGCTTAGCTTGTCTGCCAGGGTATTGTCAACCCCTGGAACATGAATCGCAGTGAGGTGAAGGCTGTGCTGAGTTGCCCAGTCCCAGACCCTCTTTGCTTTCCTGCATAGAGGGTAGGATCGAGTCCCTCCCTGCTTGTTGATGTACCACACCACGCACATGTTGTCCATCTGGACGGCTAGGTGACCAGGAAGAATGTATTGGTGAAGGGCTTGGAGAGCATATAGTACTGCTCGAAGCTCGAGCACATTGATGTGGAGAGCTAGTTCCAATTTGGACCATAATCCCTGGGTTCGGTGAGGACCCAGATGTGTTCCCCAACCTTCGCCTGATGCATCTGTGGTCAGAGTCTGGGAGGGGGGAGGATGACAGAAGGGGACCCCCTGAAACAGGTTCTATTGAACCATCCACCATTGCAAGTCTCGTGCCATCGGCGAGGAGATCAGAACCAGATGATCTAGGTCATCTACAAGTTGATTCCACTGGGAGCGAAGAGTCCACTGAGAGATCCTCATGTGGAGCCAAGCCCGGGGAACTGTCAGAATAGCGTCCGCCATGAGCCCTAGGAGACGAAGAACCGACCTCGACGGAACCCTCCTGCATTCTGATAGCAGGGAAATCTGTGACTGAAGAGAGGCCGCCCTGTCCGGAGGCAGGAAAGTCTTGCTTACTGTCATATCGAGGATAGCCCCGATGAACTGAAGTCTCTGGGAGGGATCCAGATGAGACTTGGAATGGTTGATGGTAATACCCAGGCAAGTAAAAATCTGCTGGGTGAGGGAGAGAAAATGCAGGAGCTCCTCCCTGGATGAGGCCACCAGGAGCCAGTCGTCCAGGTAAGGGAACACCTGAACTCCCATAGTACGCAGGTGGGCCGCTACCACAGCCAGGCATTTGGTAAATACTCAGGGAGCCGAGGAAAGACCAAACGGGAGTGCCTGGAATTGGTAATGGTCCTCCTGAAAAGCAAAACGAAGATACTTGTGGTGAGAAGGGCGAATGGGGATGTGCAGATATGCATTCTGCATATCCAGCACACAGAGCCATTGACCCGGCCGAAGGAGGGGCAGAAGAGTCTGAAGGGAGAGCATCCTGAACCTTTTGTATTCCATGTAAAGGTTCAAGGAGCTGAGATCGAGAATGGGTCTTAGATCTCCCGTCTTCTTTGGGACCAGGAAGAAATGTGAATAGTAACCCGTCCCTTGGAGGTGAAGGGGAACGGGTTCTATGGCCTGCTTCGCGAGGAGGGCAGAGATTTCTTCCCGGACCAAAGGAAGATGGTCCCTTGTGTAGGACGACTTCAGAGGTGGGTGGCGGGGTGGTTTCTGTAGAAACTCTATAGAGTGACCTTCCGCTATAATCTGGAGCACCCATGAATCCGTTGTTATCCTCTCCCAACCCGGAAGGTGGAGGGAGAACCTCCCTCCTACCGGTTCCTCCAGTGTGTCTGGAGGCGGTGGGAGAGAAGGAGTCAGGTGGTGTGGGGCAGTGCCGCAGCTGGGGCACCCGCTGCTTTTTTGGGTGGGGGAGCCTGGCAGCTGCGGGGGCCCAGCGTTTAGTGGCCCGCCTTCCTTGGGGTTTCGCCAGGCTGTCTGCGTCTGTGAAAAAGATGGCGCTGTGGATGATGGGGACGGTACATAGAATCCACGGATTTTAGAGCCGTCCCCTTCTCCTGCAAGTTGATGATGATGTCCTCGACATCACCACCAAAAAGCACCGAACCCCTGAAAGGTGCTTCCTGGATCGCGAACTGCACCTCCGGGACCAAATCTGACACACGGAGCCAGGCATGATGCCGAAGACTCATGGCAGAAGTGGATCTCTGCCCGGCAGTGTCCACTGCATCATATGTCATCCTCAGAATGTGGTGACTGGCCGAACGAGCAGAACAGACTAAATCGGCTAACTCTTGCTTGACCTGAGAGTCAGGTAAGGAGTCAGTCTTAGATTCTGCCTGGGTAAGGATGGTCTTCTGGTAATCCCCCATATGAGCAATGTAATTCAGGGCCTGAATTCCCAGTGTGGAAGAGGCGTAAATTTTTCTTCCATACTGGTCCAGGAGGCGAGATTCCTTATCCGGAGGAGATGAGCTTAGGTGTTTGGGATGCGCTGATTGGCCGTGAGCGGCGCTAATCACGACCGAATCTGCGTGAGGGTGGGAGTCCAAAAAGTCTACACCCTCTGGAGCCTGGTATAGCCTATTAGACTTCCTTGGAAGCGGGGCTAACGCCGATGGTTGTTTCCAAATAGTGGAAACAAGGTGGGCGTGAGGCTCGATCCAGGGTGGCACTAAAGTTGGAGCTGTCAGGAGCAGGTCCAGATGTTCGGCGAGTTTAACCCGCTGAGGATCTGGTTCCAAGGAGTGCCACTGATGTACTTCCTGGATTTTTCTGAGCAACTCCGTAAAGGAAGGATCCTCCGGAGGAGACTTCAGAGGGGTCCTCGGCCGGGGCTTGGACGGAGAGCGAGGCTCGTCATCTCTCTCGGAGCATCCGTCGGAAGAATCTGAGGAATCCAAGAGGGAAGAAGAAGAATTGGAAGCAGAATAAGACTCCCTAACACGGCTGGGGGCAGGAACGGGTTCCTTGGGGGGGATCCCTGGACGTGTGTCCTACCCCTTTCGGGATCCAGAGGGAAGGGCCCAGGAGTCTGGAGGCGGTGAGGGAGTGTGCCGTCTCAGGCATATGGGAGCTGGGGGCGGCACCTTCGCCGTGAGGTGGCTCTCTACTTCCTTGGTGAGCTGAGCCTTGGCCTCAGCCCACCAGGAAGCCAGAGTCTCCTGCAGATCCACCGGTGGCCGAGGGGGTGGTGGAGGTGGAGGAGGAGGAGGAGGGGGAAAAGAGTATGGATTGTATCCGTAAGGTGAGTATCCGAAACCCGGCTGCGGGAAAACCGGCGTCGTGTATTGTGGCATCGGGCACTGCTGCGTTGGAGGGACCGGCGTTGGGTACTGCGGCGCTGGATACTGCGGTCCCGGGTACGACGGCATTGGATAAGACGGTGGGTACCCAGATGCCGGAGGAGCTGCCGGAGCAGACAGCCCGGAATGTGGCCCCACGGGCGGGTCAACATTGAGAGGCCTGGGGGGAGCAGGGCCCGGACGGAAGGAAAGTCCCTGCAGGCGTCGGCCGGCCGGCATCTGGGGAGCTGGTGTCAGATCTGGTTCCATAGGAGGAGGGTCTGACGGAGTGGAACATCCCCGCATCGCCCGGGATGGGGGAACCCGGGTCAGGCTGGGGTGACCTGGCTCCCCGGACAGCAGCGAAGGCTGTGGGGAACCGGGTACGACGGGTGTTGGAGGGTCCGTCGTAGGTTCCGGCGCCCGGCGCACGTCGGGGGAGCCAACATGCGACTTAGGGGCTGGATCCCTGTGGGTGCCAGAGGAGCCTGCGTCCATCTTACGGGGTCCCTCATCGGAGGCGGGCCGGGGAGGAGGAGTGCCCGGTCTGAGGGGGACGAGGTCGTGCGCCACCCAAAGGGTCGGGTGTCTTATCGACCCGCTCCCGGCGGACGTCGGAGGAGCCGACGTCTGACTTATGGGAGTCACCCGCACCAGTAGGCCGCGAGCCTGCGGCCGAACTGGGGGCAGAGGCCACCTTTTGCCCGGAGGTGCCCGCAAGGCCCGAGCATGAGCCAGATGGGCGGGCCAATGCCTCCTCCAAACCCTTGGAGGCTGCCATCGGACGGTCCCCCGGAGGGGATGTTACCTGGGCCGTGACTCCAACCGGAGTCGCGGACGAGGAGGCCTTCTCCCGGTGCCTTTCTTTGTCCCGCTTTTTGCAATGTCCTTCCGGAGAAGTAGACACCTGCCTGAGCTTCTTCAGTTCTTTTTCTATCGAAGACATCTTTTTCTTGAGAAGATGGGCTTCCAGGGACTGTTGGCATCGTCTGCGGGTAGCCGCGTTGAAGTGAAGGCAATGCGGGCACTTGTTGACCGGGTGGTCGGGGCCTAGGCAGAAGAGGCAGAGAGAATGGCCGTCCTTGTGTGGCAGTTGGGCACCGCATGAGTCGCACTTGTTTTTGTGTTCAAAGGGTGTAGGGAACGACATACACCGATGATGACCTGACGAAAGAAGGAAAAAATACTTTGTGTTCCGATGAAACTGGCGAAGAGCAGGGGCTGACCCAAACGCGAACTTTACTGCGGTAGGTGCTGCACGAGCTAACGGCAGGGAAAGAACTGAAGGTAGGGTGTCCGGACCGCCTTTATACCGACGTCGCATGACGCCGGTCACCTGACATGGGGGCGGTCCCTCGCCAGGGACTGCTAGCTAGAAATTTTTCCGTGGGGTCCTGCCGCCGGCCAGCATCAGTCCTATATGTAATTACCTACTGCAAGAGCCCTCTCAAAGTAAGATCTACAATTGCCTGTGAGAGATGTTGTTACAGAGTTTCAGACCTACAAACTTTCTGGTTCTATTGGTGGCCAACTGGCAAGATTCTTGGCTGCAGTGAGAACTTATCCAGCATCAACTGCAAAGTGTGAGAGGGGCTTCTCTGCCATGACCATGATTGGAACTGCTCAAAGAAACAGACTTTCCATTGAACATCTGAGAAGTGCAATGCAGATTAAACTGAATAGTCCACCCTTGTCTGAGTTCGATCCCATACCATTTATGAAGTCCTGGCTTACAAGGGGTAATAGCCTGTCAACAGCATGGAAAACTGGTGTGCAACCCCAAAGGAAAAAAGAAGAGAATCGTAATGTCTGGGACCTTTTCAAACCATAACTTTGGAGAACACAATATGACATTCTGCCATTTACTTTAGTTTTCAGTTATATAAAATGCTTAGGCAAGTATCTATTGTCAAAGGATTCATAGTCCGGTATACTGACATTTAAGTACAGTACATGCAGGGCTGTTTTATCTTGGTATAATTTATCACGTCAAAAGCTGCTGACCACCACCCTGCAGACATGGCTCTCTCCTGCACGGCATTTGCACTGTGTAGTTGTCCCCTCATCCACCCTCACAATTTACAGTACTGTTCCTTCTCCATGTGTGTATTGCTTTTGTACTTTGCAAATGTATTTAACTTCTACACCATATTGTAGTGTATTTTTCAGCACCTGATATTTGCTTCTTCTACTGTTGTTACTGTTTTGTATTTGTTGCACCTTGTTAGATTGCACTTTTCTCCACCACCCTCAAATAAATAGGTAAATAAATAAATTAATAACTAAGTGTGCATTGTAGCTTTTTCCTTTTTGGCTTGGACCCCTGTTGTTTCCTTCTCCCAGATCACACCCAGAAACGAGCTTTGGCTTGATGTGCATTTCACAGTTATGCCATGCTCAAATGTATGGTTTTTAGAAAATGTATTAAAAGCCATCTAACACAAGGCTTTACACTTTGTGCTTATTTTTACTAAGAAAATATGGGCTACACAAACTAAGCAGTAGTGTTTAGTGCAGGGTGCCTCCCATCTCACCCGCCGGTATGCGTTACGCACCCATTTGAACAGCCACAGATGGTTCCTGTTCCAAACATTGTAGGGCCCTGGTACCTCTGGAAGTATAATTCCAACACTGGGGGGAGAGTGAGAAGAGAAGAATCAAGATAAGAGGGGAGGGTGCCAGACCAAAATTTAGACACAGACTTTGCACAGTGGAGGAGGTGACGATTGTCTAAAGAGGGAAAGGCCAGGGAGTGGTAGAGGTTGCTGTGATGAGTGAGAGGTGGGGCATCCAATGCAAAGCAATAGAAGGAATTAAAAAGGGTGTCCAATATGGATAAGGAAGACTAGGGAGAAACACTGTAGACTACATCACAGTACTTGAAAATAGGTAGGATCATCTTCTGGACAAGTTCACGTCTAACCGGCAGCGGAAGGCTACAGTGGTTCCTGTATAATGCACCAAACTTGGGGCGCAGCTTTTTCAGGATAGCATCAACATGACCAGAGGAGGTGAGGGGTTGGTCAAGCCACACCCCAAGGCACCTAAGGGTAGAGGTGTCCTCAAGGACAGTCCCATCAAGGGTAGGAAGGATGGGAAGGAGGGGAGCCTGGAGAGCCCCTTCCCCAACACAGCCCTCCACCCTGTGATCAGCTGTTTAGAGGAGCCTCAACAGTTAGTCTCAATGTGGTAAGCTATGCAGAGGTGGACAGTGAGGCACAGGCCGACAGCTGGCGGAACTGAAAAAGGAACAAGGAAAGGAAGGAATTTGGATGAAACAGCTTTGATTTCAGCTGTTACGGGTCTTCTTGTGTTTCATCTACCCCTCAGAGGGCCGCAACTCCACAGATTCACAGTCTCCAAAATAATTTGCAGCCTCTTTTCACAGAGCCATGTTAAATCCAAATATTAGTTTCAATTAATTATATGTACACATGTTCTTTTATACTTCCTTCACTTACACCATTCAAAGTCTTACCTATATTTTTTTCATTCTCATTATAAAATTCCCTTGAGACAATTATCACACCCACTCCCACCCATGCACGCACACACACACACACACACACACACATGCACACACACACCAGACCATTCCAAGCAACAGTATACCAAGTTGCTTCTGTGAGCCTCTCCTGGCAGCAGTGCAGCATGTTGCTCCTGATCTCCCCTTACACACACACACACACACACACACACACACACACACACACACAAGCTTTCCTCCTAGCCCCAGCACAGTATGTTGCTCCCAAGTCCCCAGCCTCCACCACACAAAAACATGAGCCTTCCCAGCACAGCATATTGCACCCAAACCACCCACCTATCCACCCACCCTCACACACACAAACCACCTTCACATCCCCAGAGCAGCAAATTTCTCCGGTGCCTCCTCAATTTTCTCTACCCTCCCTTCTTCCTCATTACCTCCCTCTATCCCTGAGCCCTCAACCTTACTCCACCCCTCCTCTCCCTCTTTCTCCTTCTGTCCTATCTCTCCAGCAGATAGCCTCAAAACTCTTTTAACCCTCAACCCCTCTAAAAGGAAGTGTTCCTCTGGTCTTGAGTCCAAGATTCGATATCTGTCTGCTCCTGCTATTGCCACACACACACACACACACACACTTATTTATCTATTAATTTTCTTTCTCTCTTGCTTCCATCCCTTCTGGCTGGAAAAATACCACTGTTATCCCCCTCTTAAAAGGTGGTGACCCCTCCTCCCCGGGCAACTACCAGCCTATCTCCTTGCTCCCCATTCTTGCCAAGCTTCAGGAATGCTTGGTGTTATCCCAGCTCTCCTCCTACCTTGATTACTCTTCTTTCATCACACCTTACCAGTGTGGTTTACGGAAATGCCACTCCACTACCTCCTCCCTCCTTAGGCTTACTGACTTCATCACCTCTGCTATCTTTGTCAACCTTGCCAAGGCTTTTGACATGGTCTCCCACCTCCTTCTGCTTGCCAAACTCTCAGCTGTGGGGCTGTCAAATGCAGCTACCAGCTGGTTTCACTCTTATCTCGTAGGTAGAACTCAGTCTCACTCTCACACTTGCCTCTGAGGCCAGGAGATCAAAAGGCTGGGGGTTCTATCCCCACACCAGGCACTTGGGTTAATATCCCAATACTGACACTGTAGTGCAGCAAGGGCTCCAGATAAGATTTTTTGGGATGAGTGCTGTACTTCTAATTTTGAAAGTGAGGTGAGCAAAACCAAATTCAGATGCATACAAATGTCTGGACAGAGTGGAGTGAGGAGTACATTTTTTAAAAACAATATAGATCTTACTTCAAAAGGGCTCTTGCAGTAGGTAATTACTTGTAGGACTGCGCCTCCTGGTGTCAGGACCACACTGAAACTTTAGCTAGCAGTTTCTGATGGGGGATCACCCACCCGATGTCATGTGACCGACAGTCAGCGTGACACTATTTAGTGGGCGGTTCCCATGTCTGCCCTCCAGTTCTTTCCTGCCATCGACCTGTGCACGTCGGACCTTCTGAAGCTCGTTGCAGCAGTTCAATCGCCTTATTTTCGTATGAGTATCTGTTTTTTCTCTCAAATCATGTATTATTCCATCTTTGTATATGTCTTCCACTTCAGTAGAATCGCGTAAGAACAAGTGCGATTCTTGCGGTGTCCAGTTAACACATGAGGATCAACATTCCCTCTGCCACTTCTGCTTGAGCCTGGACCATAACCTCAAGAATTGTGAGGCCTGCTCCTAGTGTAACCAGGCCACACAGAAATGGCACCAGTAGTCCCTCAAAGCCCAAACCGGCATCAATGGAAAAGGAGCTCCAGAAGCTCAAAGACGCCTCTTCCTCACAGACTGACTCCCGCAGGAAGAAGAAGAAGAGGGACAAAGAAAAGCATTGGGACCAGGAGTGGTCCCCCTCTCACTCAAAGCCGCCCCGGGCACCTCGGGTGAGCAGCAGCCCTCTTCCTCTGGGATGACTAGCTCCGAGGCTTGGGGCCACAGCCAAGCCTGTGCTCCTTCCTAAAGAGCAGGCTCCGGCCCCCCCGCCATCACTGGTAACAGTGACTGCGGTTACCTCAGATTCGTCTGAGTCCTCTGCCGCCTTTAGACCCATCACAACCATGGGTTCTAGGTTGGCAGGTGTGGCTGATAAGTCACTCACCAGCTCTTCCAGTGAGTGCCCGGCTGGGGGCAATAAGTTGGGGGGTCGGTAGCTCTGACTCCTGCATGATCAAGGTCACTAAGTTGGTCATCTGGCTTCCAAACGATCGCTTGACCACTTCGCATCCGGACTTTCCTGGTGGTCCTGACGATGCCCAGCTGTACATCAGCTCCATCCCAGCTGGAGGCCAAGGGTCACCACAGGGCTTCCTCCACGGTGAACCGCCATCTCCTCCTCTGTCGGAGCCTCCGTCGTTGTCCCCAGAATCACAGAACTTGGTGGACGGAGACCTTCCATCAGGAATCCTTCACTCCAGAGCTCCCACAAGCTTACTGTTAGCTCCATCCCCCCTGATAGGTGTGCCAGATGCTGTTCCTTCTCAATGTCCATCGGCCCATTTGGTTCCCCATCAGGGCCTCCATTGGGCCATCCTCTGTCGGGGCCTCCATCAGGTTTTCCACTGTTGGGGCCTCTGCTGGGCCTTCCGCCTTAGGGCCCTGTGCTGGGGTACCCCCCGTCAGGGCCGCTATCAGGCTCTCCACCATTGAGGCATCCTTCTGGCTTTGTGCCATCAGGGCCCCCATCAGGCTATCCTCCATCAAGGACTCTGTCCAGCTTTCCACCGTTGGGCTATTCTCCATCAGGCCCAACGCCAGACCATTTCCAGGCTGTTTATTCTTGTTACACTGGGTAACCTCCAATAGAGTTTCAGACGTCTCATTTCCAGCCGTCGGGCTATGCCCATCACTACCATACACCAGGCTTCCCAATGCATCAAACCCATGCTATGGGATCAGACTACCATTTGGGGTGTCAAGCCTTTCACCCACCCCCACCTCCTACTCCACCTCCTCCTCAGCTGCAGGTGGACTTCAGAGACATTTTTCAGTCTTGGTGGTCCGAGACAAATTTCCTGCTAGTCTCAAAATTGGACAGCAGACAGCCATGCTCCTTGTAGACAGAATGACAGGATAAGACCCCCAGGGTGGTTCCACCAGCCACACCTCACGCTTCGACGTCAGGCCTAATGAAAGGCTGTGCACAGGCCCTGATGTCAGAAGCAGCCCCTTTAGGAAAGGAACCTGCTCCCCCAAACAGAGAACTTTTGGACTCTGCGGATTCAGAATCAGATTCTGAGTCATCCTTAGAGGATTCGTGATTTGAGACTCCTTCTCCAGAGGAACCTATCCCTAGAGAATCCCCCAAGTCACCCCCCAAGTATCTCTCCTTCGTGGACCTACTGAGACAAAATGGCGGAGACGCAGGGTTGGAAATCCGATGCTCAGGACCCCAAATGTCAGAGGTTAGCTGAGCATTTGGACTTTCCCGAAACTAGTCCAGTTCTCACCCCTCTGTGGCTGGAACCTCAAAAGGATCTGTCCTCCACCATTTGGTAGATGCCCTCCTCTATTCCAGCTATGGCCAAAAAGGCAGACCGCGTTTATAGAATGCCAGAGGGCAAAGACCACCTTAGCGTTTATCCAAAGGCCGACTTGGTGGTCATCACTGCAGCCCACGATAGGTTTGCAAAGCCTAAGCACCTCAGTACTTTCAAGCCTGACAAGGAGTCCATACAATTGGACCAGTTCAGAAGAAAATTCTACTCCTCTTTGACACTAGCCATTCGGGTCCTTAATTATGTGGTACACATGCTAGTGTACCAAAAATCCTTGTTTTGTCAGCTCCAGCCCATTGTCAAGGCTCTCCCAGACTCTGCATCTGAAACCACCTTGGTGGATACCCTCCGGTCTGATGAGGTGGCCAGGTGTCACTCCCTTAGAGCCACCTACGGTGCGGTGGACTCCTCGGCCAGAGGAACAGCCACGGTTGTGAGCCTACATCGGTTTTCATGGTTGAGGGTGTCTGGTCTGGCACCTGAAGTCCAGACAGCCATTCAGGATGCCCCCTTCAGAGCCTCTGTCCTGTTCAGCGGAGATGCCCAGGACATTATCACGAGCCTTCAAGATAAGGGCACAGCTCTCAGGTCGGTGCATACTATGTATCACCCGAAACCTCCACGTAAGCATCCTTTTCATCGACAAAACAGATGCCAGGTGAAATCACCAATTAAAGTGTAGTGCTCCTTACACAGGCACCACCTCTCCAGCCAAAACCCAGAGAGCTACGGGGTGGCCTTCCCTAACCCTTCCTCCATCCTCTGACTTGCTGACCCTCCTCCCTCCTCCTCATCAGCCGGAGTAACTAGTGGGGGGCTGAAGGTTTGCAAAGCACCTGGTTGGGAATCCATCATGACAGATGCCTGGGTCATTCAGCTAATCAAGCTTGGTCTCACTCTCGAATATTGTGAAAAAAAAAAAAACTGACCTCCGGGGTTTTCCCACTATCCAAGGGTGCATATTCCCCAGTTAAGAGAAGAAATCATGGCTCTTCTTCAAAAGGAAGAAACAGAGCCTGCAAACCAGATCGGGACAGGATATTACTCCCACTTCTTTCTGGTTCCAAAAAAAACGGGATCTTCGCCCAATACTGGACCTCAGCACTCTAAATCTATTCATCGAATACAAGTAGTTTTGGATGCTGATGCTTCAAGGCCTGCTGCCTCTCCTGTCCAAGGGACAGTGGCTTTGCGCTCTGGACATGCAGGATGGTTACCTGCACATTCCAGTGTTTTGACCCCACCACAAGTTCCTCAGGTTCTCCTTTCAAGGGGAGCATTACCAGTTCAAAGCCCTCCCTTTTGGCTTGTCTTCAACACCATGTGTCTTTATCAAGTGTCTCATAGTTGTGGCTGGGGTCTTGAGAAGGCAGGGGCACTATGTCTTTCCCTACCTTGATGATTGGCTTCTTGCAGCCCCATCAATGGAGGGGTTGGAGGCATCTGTCAGCTACCCTGTACCTTTTTGAGTGACTCAGTATCACTGTCAGTTACCCCAAATCACAGCTTGCTCATTTCCAGTGCCTGCAATTTATTGGGGTGGTTTTGGACATGATCCAGGGTATGGCCTTCCTCCCTCTGGACAGGGCAGAAGCTCTACAGAGGCAGGCCCAGTTGGTAGCCTCCAACAGACAGATCTCTGCCAGGGCAGTTCTTTGCCTTCTTGGCCTCATAGCAGCGGCCATCCCCACAGTCCCCTTGGCCAGACTCCATGTGCGTATTTCTCAGTGGACTCTCAGATCTCAATGGGACCAGAGGGTGGATGACCTGGATTGCAATGCAATGGTCTTTGGCATGATGCAGAGAGATCTGCTGTGGTGGCAGAACTCCAACAATCTTACCCAAGGATTCCCTTTCCAGGTCCCTCCTCATTCCCAAACTCTGACCATGGATAAGTCAGGGGTGGGATGGGGTGCCCACCTCTGGAATCACAGGATCCAGGTCCTGTGATCCCCTTCAGAACTACATCTGCACATAAATGTGCTTGAATTGAGAGCAGTTCTGAATGCACTACAGGCTTTTCAACACCTGCTTCACCAGGATACACTGTTGGTCCAGTCAGACAACATGTGCGTAGCGTGGTACCTCAACAAGCAGGGGGACAGCAGCTCATATCCTCTATGCAGGGGAGCGATGCAGGTCTGGAATTGGGCTCTCCTGCACAGGTTTCACCTTCTGGCAGTCCATGTTCCAGGTGTACAGAACGTTCTCGCAGACAGTCTCAGCCGCACCAGGGTAAGAGCGCATGAGTGGGAGCCAAAGCAGGAGGCAGTAGATCACATCTTCGACCTGTGAGGTCATCCAGAGTTTTGCTCACTCGATTCCGTGTATGGTGCTTTCTGGCAAGACATGCTGTCGCTTTGTTGGACAGGGAGGTTTCTGTATGCTTTCCCTACCTTCCCAATTTTGCAGAGAGTGCTGATCAAGCTTCAAACAGAAAGGGCTCGAATTATTCTGCTCGCCCCTTTTTGGCCTCGACAAATGTAGTTCCCACTTCTTCAACAGCTGGCAGTGGAGCCTCTGGTTCCTCTGCCATTTTGTCGTGATCTTCTGACCCAGGAAGGGGGCACGCTGGTCCATCCAGGTCTGAAGTCCCATCACCTTCATGTGTGGCTTCTCAAGACATAGTTGCTTCCAGATTTGGAGTTTCCCCTAGAGTAGCTCAGGTCTTGGTAGAGGCCAGAAAGCCTTCTACCAAGATAACATACACTATGAAATGGAAGCGCTTCTTCCTCTGGGCCACCTTGAAAGGTTGGGAACCTTTTTCATGTCCCGTTCCTGAGGTCATGGAGTATCTCCTTTACTTATCTGACCTGAGCCTGAGCTATTCATTTCTGAAGGTGCATCTGGCGGCCATCTCTGCCTACCACATTTTAGTGGAGGGCAAAACTTTGGCTCAATTGGAGGTTTCTAAAACCTTCTTAAAAGGAATTCTGCATTTGAAACCCCCCCGGTGCGTAACCCTTCCTCACTGTTGGACCTCAACCGTGTTTTGGAGAAATTGACCTCGCCTCCTTTTGAACTGGCAGGTACATGTGACATGCGCTTTTTGTCCTGGAAAGCGCTCTTTCTAGTTGCTATTACTTCTGCTCGGAGAATTTCCGAGCTTTGAGTACTGATGTGTAAGGAGTTTTTTGATTTTTCACAGAGACCAGGTGGCTGTGCAAACTAATCCTAAGTTTCTCCTGAAAGTTGTTTCAGAGACTACATTGAATCAGTTTCTTCAACTGCAGGTCTATTACCCTGAGCATGCTAATCAGGGGAGGCACGCCTGCATATGTTAGATGTTCACAGACTTTTATGTTACGACACCAACAGGACAAAAGCTGTCCGGAAAACGGACCAACTTTTTGTTTCTTTCACACCCAAGAGAGAAGGTGCAGCAGTTTCCAAGCAATGCCTTTCCAAATGGTTAAAAGGCATTCTGCCAGGGGCATGTCTGCCTCTGCGGCCTGTTTCAGAAATGTGTCAGCAGCAGAAATTTGTGTGGCCGCCACTTGGAGTTCTGTCCACACTTTCACTTAACATTACAGTTTGGACATCGCCTCTAGGTGCAGGGCTGGTTTCGGACTGGCTGTCCTTCCTGGACTCCTGTCCTAAAGCTTTCACTGCTTTTCAGCAGATTTCTTCCAGCCTTCTGTGGTTTTTTTACTCTCCCGCAGACTCTTACTACTTGGGACTCAGTCCCACAAGTAATTACCTACTGCAAAAGCCCTCTCAAAGTAAGATAGTACAGTTACATAAGAACTTACCTCAACAGTAGATCTTCGAGAGAGGCTCTTGCAGTAGGCAACCTTTTCCCTCTCTCCTTCCCCCATCAGTCTGTAGCTCTTTTTCCTTGAGCCTATATTGGCTCCAGGAGCCTCTTTCCCATTTTTCTGTCATGTCTCTAGGAGGTCTCTGGTGGGAGAACTGGAGGGCAAATGTGGGGGCTGCCCACAATATAGTGTCACGCTGACATCGGTCACGTGATTTTGGGTGGGCAGTCCCCCATCAGATACTGCTAGCTAAAGTTTCCGAGTGGTCCTGATGCCAGAGGGTGCAGTCCTAGAAGTAATTACCTACTGCAAGAGCCTCTCTCGAAGATCTACTGTTACGGTAAGTTCTTACGTAACTGTACTTTTTTTTCCAGATAAGAATTGATCAGGTACCAACAATGTTCCAGAAAATGTTGGCGGGTAGGAATAATTTACTCACCAGTTTTAAAACACAGTGAGTAAAACAAAACTGGGATGCATACAAGTGCTGTAAATCTGGAAAAAAACCTGCTGCTTTTGAATCACCAGTTATGGTATAAAGCACTATCATGTGGAAAGTGGAGCATTTACAAATGTTGGGTGAGTACTGGTAATCATTAAAAAAAATTTCTGAAGAGTATTTCCTAAAATGAGGTGAGTAAAACAGGTCAGTACTCACCTTATCTGGAGCCCTGAGTGCAGCATGAGGGGGGTGCCGCACTCCTGACGTACCACCTTTCGGATGAGACGTTAAACCGAGGTCCCATCTGCCTGTTCTAGTGGTAGTTCAGGTGAATGTTAAAGATCCCATGTCACTTCCCGAAAAGAGTAGGGGAATTTTTTAATCATAACTTAAAAGAACACCAAACAAATCAATAGTTCTGCATACGAAATCATAAAAAGGAAAAACATAAACACAAAGAAGCATGACTTCATACTCGAAACCCCAAAAACATAAAATAAAATACCGTAAGCATAGCCTCTCCCCATCCCTACTAAACAAGTAGGGAAATTATTACGCATTCAAAATGAAAAAAAAAATAGTCAAACAAAGCAATGTTGCAGCATACGAAAGAAAAAGGGAAATCATAATACAGTATGAAAACAGTAAACAATACCCCACTCCCCACCCCACCAAAAGGGTAGGGGAATTTTGTTGCAAAACGAACAAGAACAAAAAAGTACAACATTCTGTCATACAAACCAGAAAGAGGGAGAAATCATAATTGCAAAAAAGTATTACGTCATACAGTAAACCCAAACAGAAAGGAAAAGAAAAGTAAACTCACCCATCCCCTCCTTACTAAAATTGCAGGGGAATATGTTCGCTGCAACATAAGGATACCAGGAAATCAAACAGTAACATCATACTGAACAAAGTAAGGTAAAACCATAAAGCCATATGACATCCCACAAAAGGGTAAGATCATAAGGCATCATTACAGCATACCGGCCACCCTACACAGAAACAAAAAAGTAAAAAACAACCATTTCCCCGTTCTACCAGGGGAAAAGAGAAGAAATAAACAGTGAGGAACAAACAAATTCCATCAATATACTCCCTCTAGGGCAAACCCATACTATAGTAGTATAGACAAGACAGGTCACAAACCTTACAGTCAAGATATCGATTGCCACCATTTCCAGAAGACCTGAACCGACACAGTGCAACGTTCTTGGGCCTTCAATTTGGATAAGTTAGAAGAGATTAACTCGAATAACCAACTTTCAGAAGTAAATTGTTGCTGCAAAGACAAGCGGCAACGTGTGTTCCAAATATAATATTTAAAAAAGGTAAAAAAAAAGCCATAACGTTGTCTTGTCATGCTTGGTCCACTGAAAAGGGAGAATACCCATCAACAAGATATATGGGGACATAGGAAAAATAGGTGAGCTAGGTCAATTCTTATGAAGCAGCTGCCAGAATCTCTGTATATACGGACAATCAAAATATAAATGGTGAACAGTCTCAATCTGAGCAATACAGCAAAAATGGGGACAAAACCTCTCGTCCGTAGGTTTGTGTTTAAGGTTACCCTTCACATTGAGCTTATGATGAACAGACAACCAGTTCACATCCCACATGGAGACTGGACCGATACGGGGGACAATAACATAGCCGAAATCTGTGGTTCTCAAAAAGTG
This sequence comes from Neoceratodus forsteri, assembly GCA_016271365.2. Taxonomy (NCBI): domain Eukaryota; kingdom Metazoa; phylum Chordata; order Ceratodontiformes; family Ceratodontidae; genus Neoceratodus; species Neoceratodus forsteri. The sequence continues at coordinate 514,352,686 of CM057451.1, forward strand.
AACATGACACAAAATGAGGTTTATCAAAAAAGAACTTGTGCAGGAGCAAAGCATACAGCATGCTCCGTGGAACTGTCAAAACCTGATGTTTAGTTAAGGCCCACAATTTTATTTTGCTGAAGCAAGGAAGGTAGTAAGGGGACAAGTCTGCCATCCTTTTCTGCTGTGGAATACTCTCATCACCTCACCAAACCTGTATGAAGTGACGGAGCTGATCCATGACCCAGGGCACCCATACCTTAGAAGAGTGCAAAAGTGCAGGGTGGAGGCTATGTGAAACAAATATAAAAAAGAAAAATAAGATGGGGTGAACCATATTTAAACCCCCCTGTGCCACAGAGAGACATAAAATACCCCTCTTAATAGGGTTCAGACAGCTCCCCCAAATACAGGAGAAAAAACAACTGTACACCTTCATCTAGAGCAATGGGAAGGGCATATACCATGCTTAAGTGTAAAAAAATAGATAACAAAAAGGTCTTAACCATACAAATACATTTCCTCTTCACCATCCGAAATTTATTCCAAGAAGATACCTTGGCCTGTGCGGCAGCTAAACAGTATTCATAATTGTACCTAGCCAAATCACTGGGTATACCAACCCGACAGCGAGGTCCCCTACAGCGACTACAGCGCCATGCCGCTGTAGGGCACCCACTGAAACTGGGCACTGTCTGGATGTCCTGCACCCCCAAATCAGCTCCAACTTGGTTGATAATCTTAAGGGGGGGTGCAGGCGCTCAGCCTCTCACGTGAGGGATTCGGGAGGCGAAGCCACCCGAAGAAAACACTTTGAGGTATGGGAAACCAACAGCCTACTGCAAAATGCAGTTGACCTGCTGGGGCATTTGACAACAATTTTGTCGAACACCCGTCGTGGATCCAAATCACCGGGGCCAAAAAATAAAGCAAAAATTTTACAGGGAGACTGGAACACAGGAATACCCATAAATGCGGAGCCTGGGTAAGAAACATCACCAATCAGTAGGCATTTACTTTTCTGGTAATTAACACTGGACTGGGATACCAAAGTATAGGAGGACAATTCCTGTTGAGCATCTGCACAGGAGTCAATATTCGCCAGAAACAGAACCAAATCATCAGCATAGGCTAGTGTGCGTAATTCAAAAGACAAATTAGAAAAGGAAAAACCAAGAAAAGAAAGAGAATAATTAATCCGGGGTGTAGGAGAGGTTCAATAGACAAAATATACAGGGCCGGGCTAAGTGGGCATCCTTGACAGACCCCCAGACCACCAAATGTCTTGCCGCCATCCAACCATTCACCAAAAGTATGGTCTCAGCCTGAGCATAGCAGGCTTTCAGGGCCTGAATAAAAGCACCGGGAACCCATATGCAGCCAAACAAAGCCAAAGGAAATCATGTGGAACCCTATCAAAAGCTTTGGCCTGGTCCAGGGTCACTAAAAATCCTGAAACGTCCCCCTCCTGACCACGTTCCATAACCTCCAGAATCATAATTAAGTTATCTGTAATTGATCTCCCCGGAACAGTACAAGTCTGTGAGGGGTGAATAATATTAATAAGGATCAGGGCTAGTCTCAGTCTTAATAGTTTAGTAAACATTTTATAGTCAGCATTCAGCAGGGTGATAGGCCTCCAGTTGGAAAGGAGATCCCTATCACCGGATTTATATAACAAAACCAAAAGGCCAGTTAACATTATGGAGTGTATAGACGGGGAAGTAAAGAGATAATTAGAAACAACCACTAACTGGCAAGAGAGTAGGGGTAAGTAGTTTATAAATTTTGTAAGGTAATCCATCTATACCCTGAGAGGAGCCAGACTTCAGCTGTGCTATGACAGCAAGAAACTCACACTGGGGAATTGGGGCAACAAGGGACAAGCTGTCTGAATCCAGCAACTGCGGCAAAGTACTTTGGGTCAACCAAGACATTAACTCCGAAACCGGAGGCTGAGAAGAAGGTGGGCAGAAGGAAGCGGCCACTTAGTCAACTGCAGCAAGTACATCCTGTTTGTTAGTAACCAGAGAGGCATCCTGCAATTGAACACTATTGATCTGTTTCAGGAAGGATTGTTTTTGACAAAATTCAAACGGGCTGACAAAGGTAGATTTGCCCTGAGTGCCAAAGCGTTGTTCAGCTTCCAGTGATTTCAACCTATTATATTGTAATGAGGCAAGTTGTGCTTTCAGTATCCCAATATCTGCTGAACAGTCCCCCAAAGAGGCCGCCTGCAGGGAGAAAAGTTCAAGAAGACAGGATCTATAGTAGGCATATTGATCAGATTTCAACTTTCCTGTGAGCCATCCCATTTTTTGAAAAAAGGCCTTAATATCCGATTTAGTCGTAAGCCACCAATCCAAAGGAGAATTGTACAGTAAAAAATTATTTTCTGGCTCCCAAAACTGCCTGAAAACCTTGAAAAATAGCTGCATTCTGCACTAGGGTCATATTCATCCTCCAATACCCCGGGCCTCTACCTATATGAACAAAACTGGAAACCTGCAAACTAACTAGGCATGATCAGAAGAAATTACCTGAGTAATGAGGGGTTGTTGTACAGCTAACTCAGGAGAAATAAACACATAATCAATCCGAATGCTCAGAACCCTCAAAAATAGGTAAGTTGAAGCACTTTCCCCCTAATAGTGAAAGCATCAACCAAAGATGCCTGAGTTAACAAGGAGTCCAAACAAGAGGCATCACAAAAAATTTTTGTGGAGTGGACCCCCTTATCCAAAAGGTATCGACTACAATTAAAATCCCCAGCAAAAATGATATGCCTGATAGTAAAAAGGTAAGGTCAGAGTTTCTGATACCAGAGATCCCTAGAAGCTTTAATTTGGGGAGCATACAAATTAATCAAGCAGAGGGACAAAACCCCAATATCAAGGTCCAATAAAAGAGCCCTCCTGGGTTCCACATCAACCTGATGGATAAGTCTGACTGTAGGGTTAAAAACTGAGATACCCACCCCGGAGCAAACATCCTGCCCCGGAGACCAATATACCTTCCCCCACAACCAGGACACACTGGCCCCTTCCATCTCTGCCAAGGTGTGTAATCTCGTGTCCTGAAAGAAAATAATGGCAAACATATGGGCAGAAAAGTAAGCAAATGTCATTGTCCTTTTCCACTCAGATTTGATACTATTGACGTTGAGTGAAGCAAAGGAAAAATTATACAGTGGCTGAGCCAGAGAAAGAATCAGTCAGGGGGTTGTGCATCCAGGTGAGACCTGAGCCAAGCCCTTGTCCCCATATGCTTTTTCTTCACTTTCGCAACTGGGGTATCTTGCACCGTCTCACCCTCTGAAGTGCCCTCGTTCACCAGGGAAGAAGGCAAAGAGGCAGAATTAGATTCTGACCCTAAATCAGCCTCATCAATAGGGAGGGCAGAGAATTGATTGCACAAAGGAAGATCATCCACAATCACAGGGGAAGGGGGCTTAGCTGGCAGTTCATGGCACAAACTTGCCCTATTTTTTTTTGGAAGAAGAAAGCCATCCCCGGGAGCTTGAGGGGGAGATGTCACGCCGGAGACATCAGCAGGCAGGATCTGAATTGGTTCTTACACTGCAGTGACTGCAACAGGTACCAAACTAGCAGGGACTGACTCGGTGATCACAGGGGACACCTACAGGTGTCATCAGGACAGGCAGGACCGGAACTGGGGTAACAGGGTGTCCCTGAAGAATCACATGGGGGGGGCGGAGACCGAAATGGTTGGTTAGCAGTGTTAAGGTAAAAATCCTGAACTGCAAAATCAGCATGGGAAGCATTATGGGCAGCCCATGGACAAACGAAACAGGAATGATCCCCTTCGAACAAAGAACAAGAGGGAGGGCTATAGCAATGCATAGCTAAATGGCCTGTTTCTCCACATTGAGAACACTTTACAACATCACAAGTTCAGCTAATGTGCCTAGCCGAACTGCACTTGTAACAATGCGTGGTTGACCTGGATAAAAGACAAACCCCTTATCCTGACCTAAAAAAAAATGGTAAATGAGTCAGTCCAGCATCACTTTGGGGTAAATTAATCTTGAAATGCCATCCCCGTCCCAAAATCCCTCCTCATCCATTATCGGCTCCAGGTTCCTCTGAATCTTGCATCTCTTCTCAAGCCAGTAGATAATGTTCGTGACATTAACCCCCTCATTACGGAACAAAACAGTAATCATTTTAAATGTCTGTTTATTCAAGGGAATGGCTTGAAAGTCCTACCAAAGTGGGTTAGTTTTCAGCTGAGTGTACCGTATCCAAAAGGTATCCAGAAAATCCTGGGAGCGAAAGCTGATATCAAGGGAATTATCCCCAGGGGTGTGAATCAGGGCATACACCTGGGCTGGGAAGAAACCCATAGATTGTTTCAACAACACCTTCCCAATATAGAAACGATTTGGGAGTTTCTCAGAGCACCTCAGAAAAAGTAGACGAACTGCATTGCGCTGTTTTGCCAGCTCGAGAGTTTTTTGAAACAGGTTAGCAAAGGTAGGGGCTGCAGAATGTTTAGGATTAGGAATAGGAAGAGGGACTTCTGGTACAGCTTCTGGTTCTATGGCAGCTTAGCCCACGAGCTCTCGGCCTGCTCCTCTCTACAAACTTGAAAAAACAAGCTGCAATTTCAACAGATATACTTATTTAGGCACAGGAACTTTATGGCTACCAGCAATCTCTGAGGGGAATCCAATAGATTTGCCGTAATCCACCCAGACACCGAGATCTCCGATGGAGATGTGACTGACTCAGGGGCCTCTGAGCTCTATACCCAGACCTCTGTACCAGCCATGCAGGAAGAACAGATCCAAAGCGGTGCAACCCTCTAAACTGGACATCAAATTAGACAAAATCCTACAAGAACTGCAAGACTTTAAGTCGGACTTTCAAACCTTCAAACAAACCCAGGACTCATTCCAAAAAGAACTCACTGAGCTGCACTCCACCGTCTCTTCCCTGGATCAATGCCCGCAGGAACAGTCCTCAACCACCTCCCAATTGCAAAATACCTTAAACCAAGTTGCCCATCTTTGCCAGCTTACTACTGAATGTCAGGAGGATGGTGAAAATCACAGCTGCCATAAAAAACCTTTGGTTCTATGGGGTCCCTGAAAATAGCGAGGGCTCAAATCTGCATCCCTTCATAGAAACTCTTCTGCGAGAGGCTCTTGAGCTTGACACAGATTTCAGTTTTGAGATTAAGAGGTTCCACAGGGCACTGACCCCAAAGCCCACACAACGATCAGCTCATCCCAGGTCCATAATTATTCGATTCCTCCGATATCAAACAAAAGAATTAATATTGAAACAGGCTTGGGCTAAATCACATATTTACTTCGGAGATACTCGCATATTAATGGACAACGATTATGCCCCTGCCACGATGCAGAGGAGGTGGGCATATATTCCCTTGTTCTCTCTTCTCAGACATCAAAAACTTAAATTTAGAACCCCTTACCTCAGCAAGCTAGTAATCCAGTATCCCTCGGGGCAACAGTCCTATGATAATATGGAGGATGCCTGTGTGGACTTAAAGAAACATGGCTTTGCATTGAAAGCTTCAGTTCGTCTTCCCCAGAGATCTTCAGAGGACAGAGGCTCCCCTAGAATGGCTCCTCCCCGACAACAACCAGACCAGCAAGCCATGATTGACTCAATCAAACAAATGTTGGCACAGTTTTCCAGGCAGAACAGCTGAGGCTTCTCAGATCCATAACTATGGGTTCGCAGTGAGTTCCTAAGCGGGAGTTGTCTGAGGGGTTGGGAGGTGGCCCTGCTACTGTTCATGGTCTGGGAGGTCTTGGAGGGGATGCCTCTTCTTTCCCTCCTTTGTGATGGGGGGCTCGTGGGTTTGAGAGAAGGGCCTTGCCCGAGTGCTGGCAGTACAACGCTGTGGGGGGTGCTTGGGAGAGCTATCTCAGGGCTTTCTCCTTCTGCAGGGGGTGTGGGGTGCAGACAGGGGCAAGTACTTCTCAGCTTTAATGAAAGGCTGCCAGATTTGGTCCCTTTTAGAGTGCGTACTGCTGCCAGGCTGCCTGTGGTGGGAAAACATTGACTCTTGTCTTGAAGCGGCCTTGAAACAGTCTGGTTGCCCATTATCTCACTCTGGTCCCATTAAATAGGAGCTTCCAGGTGTACCCTGGGTCAGGGTTGGACTGGTAGGTCCTGGGCGGACATCTTCTGCCTGCTCGGGCCTGGATGCCCTCCTTGAAGATGGGGACACACTCCTTCAACCTAACTCAAGGCTGACTTTGCTGCATTAGCCCGCTAAATAGGGCGTAGCTCATAGGTCTTCTCAGCCTCAGGCGGCCTGGTGATATTAGAATGCACTTGAGTCAATGGGATTTACAGACAAACTAGGAAGGTTACCATCTTTACTCGCTGGTTACCATGCCTTTAGGTGGACTCTCACTCTGTCTGCCCTGGACCATATTATGAGAGGGTAAGATGCTATATTAGGCCTGGGGTGGACCCCCTTGATTGCCCCCTCTTCTCTACTAGCTTTTGAGATCAGTTAAGCAGCTGGGTGTGCACGGCCAAATTCTGGCTTGGCCCTCCCTACAGGCCCCCCTCTCCATGGCACGAGCAGGTGGGACAGCCACGGAGACCTCTCACTCTTCAGCTGGCTCCTGACTGCCTATCAATACCATCTCTCCCTACAAGTCTAGAGGCATGGAGATCACTATTTTTGGATGACCTCTTTATGGATAGCGCACCCTAGACTTGACCTTTCCTTTGGTCATGTCACAGAGCTACCTTGGGTCTCTAAATGGCACCTTCACCATTGGGAAATTCTCACGTAGCCTGACAAGCTGGACTCTGCACTGACCCCTTACCAGGAACAATCTCCTACTACTCATTTTGGATTGGGTGCTCAGACATTCCTTTCCTCTTTTTGTTTTAGGCCCCTACTGCCTATATACCGAGGACTTGATCACATTCCTTAACTACTTAATAACCATATTGGCTGCCTTATATGACTCCCTGTATTGGGAAAATCTTCTTGTAACCCACCACACCTGATTTTGTACCTATTCTAAACATTTAGCATTATTGAGCAGAAACCTTAATGTCTCTTTGAGCTGTGACCCCCCTCATTTTTAAGTATTTGGCTCCTTGATTGGTCACTATACATGTCTTGGGGAGGGCCTATTATACCTTATAATTTCCCCTCCCCCTCCTTATTATATATTGTGGAGCTGGCCATGGGCTCATATGTCACCCACATGCTGAACTATTAAGGAACAGCATCATTTTTTACCACCCCATACTCTCCTCATACCATTCCCTTTTTCTTTTTGTGTTTTCCTGATATTAGTTATCCTTATCTCAGTCCTTCCCCCTACTGATGTTAGGGGCAAGAGTTTCCCCTGGACCTCATATCACCTAGCTGATTGGGTGCCCACTTTTGGACAGTCTGCAAATACGTCCCCAATACTTGTCCCACCCGCACGCGTATTGTTGGAAGTCACAGATACTCCCCATAATTGGGGTCTGCATATAGTTCCTATTTTCTTAACTACTGTACAAATTAATACAGTTATGCCTAGTTGGCATACTAGTTATCCCTTAGGCTCCCCTTGAATGTCCTTCTTTTTTACCATATGGATCGTAGAGCATTGGTCTGCTGTAAATCTTATAGATAATAAATACTTCATAAGGCAGGAAAATCAAGTTGGTAATGTGTCTGGGGTTGGGGTGGGGGGCTCGGGGGAGAATGAAAGAGCTCTTGATAGATTCAAATATGCAGTGTCCCTTTAAAATTATCTCCCACAATGTAAATGGGCTGGCCGGTCCCATCAAGAGGTATCATACAATCCAAGCACTTAAAAAATTGAACCCAGACATTCTTCTATTACAGGAGACCCGCCTCTCCTTAGTTGAGCACCAGAAACTGCTTAAATTAGTTTTTTTCTGAACTGATTGAATCTTCCTATCAACGGGGCAGGAGGAGAGGCTCGGTAATTCTGATCCCGAAACACTCTCAGCTTCAACTCTAGGACCAGTACTCTGATAGGGATGGCAGGTTGGCGCTGGCAGTGGTCAAACTGAATCAACAGATTCTAACACTATGCAGTGTTTATATCCTACAAGGTTCAGATGCAACCGCCATACAGCACTTAATGGACGCTATTCTGATGAGACAGCAGGGAATCCTAATACTGGGTGGTGACCTTAACTGCCTACTTAACCCCTTGCTTGACTCGTCTGCAGCATGTCCCTCCCCACAGTCCACTGGACAAGAACATCTTCATCATTTACTTCGTGATGTTGGTTTGCTGGATGTGTGGAGACAGCTCCACCCTTCTCAGCGGAAGTTTACCTATTACTCTAGTGCATTTAAACATTACTCTAGATTAGACTATGTATGTCTAGGCAAGAAATGTCTTGATATTCTTAATATCTGTTTGTCCGATCATGCTCCTATCACTTCGGAACTTAATATTGAAAGGAAAGAAAAAATGCACAATGGAGATTTAATCCGTTCCTATTGAGGGACAGAGAATTTCGAGACCTTCTAGAGACCCAAATCCCAGAAATCATTCGAGATAATATATCTTCCCAGATTTCCCCCCCAGATCCTTTGGGATACCCTTAAAGTTGTGCTTAGAGGCCGTATTATAGCTTATGCCTCTCATAAGAAAAAGAAGGCCAAGTCTAGCCTGCAGGCCCTACAAGACAAGTTTAAATTCCTTCAGGAGGCTCACATGCAAGGTGGCTCAGATCTCTTCCCCTTAATTTTTCAGACACAGACTGAGATCCAACGCTTGCTGACAGCTAAAACTGAGCAAGCCTTGGCCTGTCTGAGGCAACGTTATTATGAGGGCGGGGCTCGTGCTTCTAAACTTTTGGCCTATCGCCTTAGAAATCAAATACAGCACTGCACCATCTCTAAAATCAAAGATCCTATATCTGGGCAGACCTGGTACTCTACTTCACACACCCTTGACGCATTCAGTAAATATTATCACCTCTATTCCTCCCTGACAGAGCCTGACCCACAAAAAATATATTCTTTCCTCTCTCAACTTATCCTGCTTACCCTTTCGGCCTCTCAGCAGGCACAGATAGCAGTCCCGATTTCTGAAATGGAGCTCCAAACTATTATAAGAGGACTTAAAAATGGGAAATCCCCAGGTCCTGATGGCTTTGGAGAGGAATTCTACAAAGGCACATGGAATTTATTACAAGCCCCCCTCTTGCAAGCTTTGCAAACTGCTCAAAATACCTCCTCCTTCCCTGTCTCATGGAGAAAAGCAACAATCTCCGTGATATTGAAACCCCAGAAACCCCCACACTTGTGTGATTCTTACCACCCTATATCTGTGCTCAATCAAGATTATAAGATCTATATGAGTATTCTGGCCCATAGACTTGATTATATCCTCCCTTCATTAATACATCCAGATCACTCTGGATTTATCAAAGGTAGGCAGACAACAGACAACATTAAACGTACCTTATTGACCATGCCCAATCCACGAAATCCCCTCTTTTGATACTGAGCCTTGACACCCAAAAGGCATTCAATATGGTCTCTTGGGGGTTCCTCCAGGCTGCCTTACAAAAATTCAAATTTCCTGGACCTTTTATGGATGCCATTAGAGGAATATACACTGATCCGGAGGCAGTCGTGAGACTAAACGGCTCACATTGTGACCTTTTTCCTTTTTTCAGGGGCACCCACCAGGGTTGTCCCCTTTCTCCATATTTGTTTGCTCTTTTTGTTGATCCCATAGCCCAGCTATTCCGACAAACCCCCAATTTACATGGATATAGCGTCTCTGATTCATCCCACCACAAAATAGCCTACTATGCTGATGATCTCCTTCTCTACATCACCCACCCTGAAGAATCATTACAAACTTTAACTTCTTTATTGAAGGAAATAGAAACTCTCACAAAGTATGCTATGAATCAAAATAAGTCATCGGCCTTACTTATACAACCCCCTCTACCCCAGGATCTCATTTTGAGATACCCTTACAAATGGGATGAACCTTTTATAACCTACCTCAGAATAAAAATTCCTCAGAACTTTTCAAACCAATGTAACCCCCCTGCAAATGGGGGTTCCCAAAAGACTTCCAGGAGCTTGCTTGAATGCTCCAAGCCTGAATGGTGTTTGGCATTTAAGCCATTTATCAGTGAGTGTTTTTAGAGCCTCTGGTACTGTCTCTTTAAGAGCTGTCTGCTTGCAGACATAATTAGTTGTATGGGGGACTGTGTGCTTCTCTGAGTACCACTCGAGCTGCTGCCAATTCACTTCATTTTGCAGTCACTAGAGTGCAAAGGAACCTATCTGAAAGATGTAACTGTTTGCCAGAAATTATTTAGAGTAATAATGAAATTACAGTTTGTCTAACCTGCTTTCTTTTGCAGTCAGAACTGTGTCTGCTAGTTCCCCATTCTAGTTTTGAACTGCTGAACTGGACCAATCCAGTGTGGGGTAAGCTAGCTCTAAAATGATGCCTTGGACGAATCAGAACTTGGACTCATAATCTGAGCCAGCCACAAGAGGATTGTATGGGCAGTGACTCTGGGAGATGTAGTTTAGACTTCAGTGCCTTTTTGGACCAACAGCAGCAGTCTATTGTGAGTGACAGCCAATCCAGTCAAGAACTGGGAGGAACTCAAAGGAAGTGCCCGGTTTCGTCAGTTGGAGTTCAGTTGAGCTTTGGCAGTGAAGAAGGAAGGAGCCCTGTGCTTTTTTCAGTGTGCAGTTTTAGTCAAAAAACGTGTGTAAGGCCCAGAGTTCCGGTCTGCAGCTTGTGTAACAGCTTGTTAGGACTGAATCCGTCCTGTGAAAAGAATCAAAGGATCTCTGAAGAGTAGAAACCAGGCTCACCCTGTAGAAGACTGGAAAATTGCTGAAAATTGCACTCGGTCTGTCAGGAACTGAATCTGCTGTGTGTTCTCCAGGGTATTGTGCAGTAATTGCGATCGGGATACAGATGCAGCCTGCCTGGTATAGTACTTTCTTTATATGGATGTGTAAGAGGTTTGTGTACCTCAAGTGAGCCCTGCTGACATTGAAGGACCCTATCTTATTTGGAGGTCGTGAGTACTAATTCAGGGTTGCTCCCTGTTGAATTGCCACATTAAATCCAAATGGAATTACTGTACTGCTGACTGTTTAATTCTCCTTTTCTCTGTGTGAAAGGGCCCCTACCAGCTGCCACGGTTTGGACTAGCTAACTGAGGGCTTGGGTACCAGGGACGGTAACTGAGTAGGGATAGGCCTGTGCACAGAGCCATAGAGTGAGATTATTAGAGTGATAAGCTAATTAACCTGATTTCCCCTGTCATTGTTATATCCCCTAAATAAATCAGGAGCTGCTTGTTTCAGCAAAGTTATACTGCCTGAGGTATTTGTCTATGCTAAAGTACTGTACTGTGATTGTTGCACTGTATCTCATTTCACAGGAGGTCCCAGTGCCGAGACCAGACCTGGGGTAAGTGTATACTGTGAAGGTAATTCTGATATATTGTGTGGGCCACTAGTGGGAAGAAAGGGGGCAGATGTCCCAGAGGGCTGTGACCAAGTTAGTTTAACTATTGCAACCCTGACCTCTGGGTGGAGGCACCCGCCATTGGATCAGCCCTCAACCTGTTAGTGGCAAATCAGGCGGGGTAGTAGCCCCTGGGATAGCGCCATCTAGGGGTTACATCTTGGAGGCTCACCGCTGGGATTGTGTGTCCTCTAGTGGCCATATTCGAACCACTGTTAAGAAAAAATGGGTACCCGACAGAAGTGGCTGTGCACCGGCTGGTGGAGTGGTGTACTGGGGAGGAGATCGACCCCAAAATGCTATGTTATCCTGGACATCCCCTGGGTATCAATAGGACACTGTGCAGGAGTACTTTCCAAGGTGGAAGGTTTACAAAACCCTGTGGTGGTGGGTCGGCATGCTAATCTGCTCACCCACACTTTCCTAGCCCTAGTAGAGTTTAGGATCCCATAGATGGCTCCAAAGTGCCACAGACCATTACCCCAGAGGGAGCCCTCACTGCTTGGAGAGTGATAACTAAGGACAGTAAAGACCGGGAATCAGCCCCCACCACTATCTGAAACTTTTGAGGAGAAATTGCTGAATGGTTGCTGGGAGAGGAAAACTGTGGAGGACTTGAAGAAACTATTCTTGCCACCTGGGGTGTTCTCCCCAACACCTCTCCTGCTCCAGTGCCCGTAATGGTGGCTGAACCAATGCAGACTCCTATTTCTGCACCTGCCATTAGTCTCGACTCTTACACCGAAGGTTGAGGATCTTCTCTGGCACCCTCCCCACCCCCAAGGGGAGGATGACTGGGGAGACCTGATAGACTATGCTGCCCCCAAGTGCTAGAACAATGCTCGGAAGGTGAAAAGGAAAGAGGGTTAGTGAGGCCTCCGAGGTCCTGCCCTGGCTACCATCCGTGCTAAACGGGCCAGTAACCCTGAAGCGACTGCACAGCCTATCTTGAGGCCTTGGAGAATGTGTATGGGAGCCCAGATTCTGATGAGGACCTATGGTGGAGAGTAAGAGATGCACAACAGTACCAAGGGAGTTGTTGTCTGTGTATGTATCTCGGCTGGAAAATTGTTGCAAGAATGCCTCAGAAAGGTAGTTTGCCAGCGATTGAACTGGACCGAACCAGGCTGGACAGGATCCTTAAGTCTGCCCCTTCTCAGAACTGCTGTTGCTTCAGTTACACCTGGCAGATCGACTGGAATCCCACCCTCTCTATGATGAGTTAATGAGAGAAATTCGAGGAGCTGAGAAAAGGCGACCTCGGGAGGGACCTGCACCAATAGCTGCAGCTATGACCGAGGTGACTGAGGGTGACCCATCAAGTGAAGTTCAGGGGCAGAGGCTGGCAGTCAATGAGTGCTCTGACAAGGAAAAGATATGTCACAATGGGAGGCGAACTGTTGAGAGAGATCGAATTCAAAACAGTCCTTTATAAGGCCACGCCTGCAAGTCTGGGCCCTGACCTATATCCGACTGCATCTGCTACAGGGGTGGGGTACCCACCCATGTATCTCCTGCTGATAACAGCTCCGAACTCGATTCCTTGACCATGGAAGTGGAGAAACTGACGAGATGTCTCCAAATGCTTATCACGCCGCAGACAGAGATGGCACCAAGGTTTCCAGTTAGTAATACCCGCCCTGGCTCCCAGTGTGGCGCCTCGGCCAGCTCAAACTCCAGGAAGTATGTTTTGCTATAATTGTGGGAAAGATGGGCACATGAAAGGGAATGCCAGTCCCAAAAGACACTGACAAAGTTGCATATAGGCTACAAGGAGAGCTTGGAGAAAAATCAGTGGTTAAGAGGTGCACGACATGATCCCAGTGAGGGCACCAAAAATGCTAAGTCAAATCCTTTTTGTGGCAAGGTCAGTTGCCCAGGCCCCACCACCGCCTCTCAGACTGGTCCAGAATAGTGGGTCCCTCCATGGAGACCACTGTAAAGGTGAAACAGAGTGTCTACAAAACTATATTAGACAGTGGCTCCCAAAGTGACAATTATGTTCCAAGATTGGTATCAAAGCATTTGTCAGACGTACCTTACAACCATTAGAAGGACTGCATGTATGGGGGTTAAGTGAGAAGGCCTACCCTATTCCGGTATATCCGAATTTGGCTGTCTTTCCCCACCTCCGTGGCTGGAGTGGCGAACAAGTAGAGACCCTAGCCTTAGTGTGTCCCCACTGGACTGACATGAGGGTGTCCCTTGTTGATTGGAACAAATGCTCATATGTTCGGAAGGCTGGCACAGTTGTGTTATGAAAACAGGGGTCAAAGACTAGTAGAGCTTTAAGAGTTCCGGCTTTAATTAAGAAGGCCTATGAGGCACAGAGATGCTGAAAAACAGAACCAGAGGAACGGTCGGAATTGTATGGAAGAAGGATCCTGAGTCTCTGATCCTGGCGCCAAATGCCCAGTGTACCTTACAGGAGAGGTCCGTATCAGAAAGGATGTTAAGAATAAAATATTAATGTTGGATGCACCAGGCGATGGAAAATTGCCAGAGGGACTGCTGGTCAAGCCTAGTATTTTCCCGCTAGAGCCCATGCTTATGCCAGAAGGGTAATGGTCCAAGTTCATAATGTGTCTGAAAGAGACATTGGTAAACAGAGGTTGCATCCTGGCTAATGTCATTGTGCAGACACTGCAGTGCTACCCAGCAGCAAGAGTTCAAGGAAGAATGACAGAGTAACGCCTGACTTGTTTGATTTGCGACTCCCGCTGCCAGCTGAATGGAAAGTGAAGATCAGTGAGAAGCTTGCCCAGAGAGAGACCAGGTGTTTTCTTTAAAGGAATGGGATGTAGGATGCGTGCAAGGAGCTGAGCACAATATCCGGCTGCATGATGAAAGACCATTTCGTGAGAGGTCTCGACGCCTGGCACCTGCTGACATAGATGATGTGAGACGGCATCTGCAAGAGATGTTAGCTGCTGGTGTAATACAAGAATCCAGAAGCCTTATGCTTCCCCATTGTGGTAGTGAGGAAAAAGAATGGAACAGTAAGGATGTGTGTGGATTATCGCACCTTAAACCGGCGGACTATCCCTGATCAGTACACAATGCCCGCATTCAGGATGCTTTGGACTGCCTAAGCGGGAGCAAGTGGTTCTCTGTGCTGGATCTCCGCAGTGGGTACTATCAGATCCGATGGCCCCAGAGGACCGTGAAAAGACAGCCTTTATCTGTCCGCTGGCTTCTATGAATTCATGAGGATGCCTCAAGGATTTCAGGTGCCCCAACCACTTTTCAGCGATTGATGGAGCGTGCAGTGGGGACATGAACTTACTAGAGTGCCTGGTATACCTAGATGATGTTATTGTGTTTGGCAGCTCACTGGAGGAACATGAGAGCAGATTATTTAAAGTATTGGACCGACTGGAGGACTTTGTGCCTTAAACTGTCCATTGATAAGTGTCAATTTTTTCAAACATCAGTAAAGTATGTGGGACACATAGTATCCACCGAGGAATAGAAGACCGACCAAGTAAAGTTGAGGCCTTGACCACCTGGCCATGGCCAAAAATCTAAAAGAACTGCAAAGATTCCTGGGATTCTGTGGTTATTATAAGCTTCATCAAGGACTATTCAAGAGTGATCACGCCTTTACTTAACCTTACTCAAGGGTATCCCCAACCCACAAAAAATACCAAAGTCAGCATCCTCAAGACTGAAAGAGTGTATTTTCATCCGAGGTGAAGTATTTGGGGCCCGCTGGACTCCTGATTGTGAGACTGCTTTTCATGAGATCATATATCAACTTACCCATGCTCCAGTGCTGGCCTATGCCGATCCAAGAAAACCTTACGTCCTGCACACTGATGCTAGCTTGCAAGGGTTGGGGGCTGTGTTGTACCAAGAGCACGAGAATGGCCTGAGACCAGTGGCCTTTGCCAGTAGAAGCCTGACCCCATCCGAAAAGAACTATCCTGTACATAAGTTAGAGTTCCTAGCTTTGAAGTGGGCTATTGTTGACCAATTCCATGAGTACTTGTATGGGGCTAAAATACTAGTAAAACTGACAATAATCCTTTGACCTATGTGCAGACCTCAGCTAAGTTGGATGCCACTGGCCATAGGTGGCTTTCTGCATTATCTACATATGACTATGCTCTCGAATACCGAGCAGGTCTGAACCACATAGATGCTGATGCTCTCCCGGAGGCCTGTTCCCCAGAATGATTGGGTCCGACTGGCAGAACCTGACATTCGGGCACTCTGCCGAGAGTTTGACAGGGAGGAACAAATGTCCACGGACGCAGTGGACTGCATGGTGGATTGCTTGGGAGCCTCTGAGAATTGCATACCTGCTGCTTATTGCCACTTCTGCAATAGACATTGGTGCACTGCCTCAGCTGGACAATGACAGTTCTGGCGGCTCAATCCCATGATCCCATGATCAAAGCAGCTTTAGAAGCCCTCTATGCAGGAAAAGATGTGTCCAAATTACGCTCCACTGATTTGAGAACTGCACTGTTATACAAAGAAGGTCCTAAGTTGAAACTGATCAATAAACTGTTATACAGAGAAACAGTAGACAGAGGGGACAAGTAGACAAACAACAACTAGTGCTGCCCACTGCCTTTCGAGACTCAGTATTGAGGTCCTTGCACAACCACATGGGGCACCTTGGTATAGACAGAACACTTGACTTGGTGAGATCCAGATTCTATTGGCCTAAGATGGGGGCTGATGTGGAGCAACACATTCGAACTTGTAGTCGCTGCTTACAGAGGAAAGCTTTGCCCCAGAGGGCTGCCCCCCTTGTTAACATAACCACCAGTGCACCCATGGAGCTGGTCTGTATTGATTTTCTAAGTTTGGAGTCAGATCAAAGAAATATCAGTAATGTGCTGGTGGTCACTGACCATTTCACAAGATATGCCCAAGCTTTCCCCACCAAAGACCAGAAAAGCATCCACTGTAGCCAAAGTACTTGTAGAAACTTTTTGTTCACTATGGGCTCCACAAAGAATCCATTCTGATCAAGGGAGAGACTTTGAGAGTCGCCTGATCAAAGAGATGCTTTCTCTGTGGGAGTGCGAAAGTCCAGAACCACTCCTTACCACCCCCAGGGGACCCACAGCCTGAGAACGTTTCAACCGCACTTTGCTAGATATGCTAGGCACCCTGCACCCAAAGGACAAGCCTAGATGGAGCCAACAAATTAGCACCCTGGTACATGCTTATAACTGCACCAAAAGTGATGCCACTGGATTCTCCCCTACCGCCTGATGTTTGGAAGAAAGCTCGACTACCAGTAGATGTGTGTTTGGGGTCTCTCCTGATGGGGTTCAAGCTGACAACTATTTACAGTATGTGCAAAAGTTAAAGGCCCAGCTAACTCATGCGTACCAACTGGCTCAAACCATGGCTGCCAAAAGAAATCTGGCCAACAAAGAAGGTATGATAAAAGGTGAAAGCACAGGAACTCCAGGAGGGAGATCGGGTATTAAGAAATCTGGGACTGCATGGCAAGCACAAGATTGCTGACAGATGGCACCATCTCCCTCACATTGTAGTGGGCAAACTAGATGATCTGCCAGTGTACAAAGTAGGCCTGAGAATAATTCAAAGATGTAAAAACAATGCATAGAAATCATTTACTGCCCATTGGACAAATCTTAATTGAGTCTGAGCCCCTAGAAGATGCCCCCTCTGGACCAGTGACTAGAGCTGCTGCTAAGAAAAGATCAAGAAAGTCTGCACCACAGAAGCAAAGTTAAAGTGTTCCCCTCCACAAGTCCCAGTTGAGCATGACTGTCAGTCCATATCGGAAGAAAGTGAGAGTGACTTTGAATACTATCCTTCTTACTGAACTGAGTCAATTGTTTGAGGCAATCCCTAGTCAATACTGGAGACAAAGCTGGGCCTTCTGGACTGTCTAAGCCCCCAACCTTCATCCCTGGAGCCAATGCTCCCAGAAAGTGAAGTGCAAAGCATCAGATCAGATGAAATGGAATCATTGTGCATGGTTGAACTGTTTGAGCTTTCAGGGGAGGAAAATGATAGATTGGGGCAGACTGGTGATACACCCGAACAAGAAGAGTATTTTGAGTGCCCTGACAGTCCACTGCCAGTGTCCGAAAGCTCTCCATGCGAGCCAAATGTTGTGGACTCAGAAACTGTAACTCCTGGAGCTGAAAGTGCCCCAAGTTCTAGCCTCTCTACCCCCATGGAGACTCCCCTGACAAGTGAGGACAATGCTGAAAATGAGGCTCAGAGTGCAGAGACTATAACAGTTCCCCTAGAAAGACTGGTCGAGCTGTAAAGCCTGTGGTGCACCTCAGTTATGATTCCTTGGGAGCCTGTGGATTTGCCTCTCAATGTTGTCCATAAAGGGTGTATGTGTCCCCGAGCTCACTGCCCAAACTGAGCATCAGTGCTAACTCCAAGTTACTTGTGTTGCCCTCTCTAAGTATGGTGCCCTTGCCCCATCCAGCCCCAAGGTAACTGATAGGAAGGGCCCCTCTCTTCAGGTTTCATGTACAAGAGGTAATAACTTGAGTTATGGTACAATGTGTATGTAATACTGTGTAAAGAGTGACGTACTGCAATGTTTCAGAAATGTGTTCTTGGTAAAATGATATATTGACTGATGATTACAGTATGTGAGCCTAATGCAAATGTATATGGTTGCAGTTGAAACTTATGGGGTACTTGCTTGACGGGGACGTCAAGCTTTCCCAACCAGGAAGGGTGTAACCCCTGCAAATGGGGTTCCCAAAAGACTTCAGGAGCTTGCTTGAATGCTCCAAGCCTGAATGGTGTTTGGCATTTAAGCCATTTATCAGTGAGTGTTTTAGAGCCTCTGGTACTGTCTCTTTAAGAGCTGTCTGCTTGCAGACATAATTAGTTTGTATGGGGGACTGTGTGCTTCTCTGAGTACCACTCGAGCTGCTGCCAATTCACTTCATTTTGCAGTCACTAGGAGTGCAAAGGAACCTATCTGAAAGATGTAACTGTTTGCCAGAAATTATTTAGAGTAATAATGAAATTACAGTTTGTCTAACCTGCTTTCTTTGCAGTCAGAACTGTGTCTGCTAGTTCCCCATTCTAGTTTGAACTGCTGAACTGGACCAATCAGTGTGGGGTAAGCTAGCTCTAAAATGATGCCTTGGACGAATCAGAACTTGGACTCATAATCTGAGCCAGCCACAAGAGGATTGTATGGGCAGTGACTCTGGGAGATGTAGTTTAGACTTCAGTGCCTTTTTGGACCAACAGCAGCAGTCTATTGTGAGTGACAGCCAATCCAGTCAAGAACTGGGAGGAACTCAAAGGAAGTGCCGGTTTCGTCAGTTGGAGTTCAGTTGAGCTTTGGCAGTGAAGAAGGAAGGAGCCCTGTGCTTTTCAGTGTGCAGTTTTAGTCAAAAAACGTGTGTAAGGCCCAGAGTTCGGTCTGCAGCTTGTGTAACAGCTTGTTAGGACTGAATCCGTCCTGTGAAAGAATCAAAGGATCTCTGAAGAGTAGAAACCAGGCTCACCCTGTAGAAGACTGGAAGAATTGCTGAAAATTGCACTCGGTCTGTCAGGAACTGAATCTGCTGTGTGTTCTCCGGGTATTGTGCAGTAATTGCGATCGGGATACAGATGCAGCCTGCCTGGTATAGTACTTTCTTTTATATGGATGTGTGAAGAGGTTTGTGTACCTCAAGTGAGCCCTGCTGACATTGAAGGACCCTATCTTATTTGGAGGTCGTGAGTACTAATTCAGGGTTGCTCCCTGTTGAATTGCCACATTAAATCCAAATGGAATTACTGTACTGCTGACTGTTTAATTCTCCTTTTCTCTGTGTGGAAAGGCCCCTACCAGCTGCCACAGTTTGGACTAGCCACTAGGGCTTGGGTACCCAGGGACAGTAACTGATAGGATAGGCCTGTGCACAGAGCCATAGGTAGATTATTAGAGTGATAAGCTAATTAACCTGATTTCCCCTGTCCTTGTTATATCCCCTAAATAAATCAGAGCTGCTTGTTTCAGCAAAGTTATACTGCCTGAGGTATTTGTCTATGTTAAAGTACTGTACTGTGATTGTTGCACTGTATCTCATTTCTAGGAGGTCCCAGTGCGGAACCAGACCTGGGGGTAAGTGTATACTGTGAAGGTAATTCTGATATATTGTGTGGGCCACTAGTGGGAAGAAAGGGGGGTTGCAGTGTCCCAGAGGGCTGTGACCAAGTTAGTTTAACTATTGCAAACCCTGACCTCTGGGTGGAGGCACCCGCCATTGGATCCAGGCCCCTCAACCTGTTAGTGGCAAATCAGGCAGGGGTAGTAGCCCCTGGGATAGCGCCATCTAGGGGTTACACCAATACTCCCTGAATTACTCCTCAACCCTTTCAAAAATACACTCGGACCTGGTGAACTGGACTTTTCTCTCCCTCCCATTGCTGGCTAGAGTCCAGTCTATCCAGATGAACTCCCTTCCAAAGCATCTATATCTAATGCAAAATATTCTGTTGCCCCTTACAGCAAAGAATATCCGGGACTGGGATCGCTCCATTAGCCAGTTCCTCTGGATGAATCATTGACCCGGACTCGCGCTTAGTAAGTTTCAATGCCCCAGGGACAGGGGAGGGCTAGCCCTTCCTTGTGTCTTTAATTATTGGTTAGCCACCCCGCATACACATATAACTATATGGCTCTTACCTCAAACCCAGGCCCCACCCTGGCTCAAAGTGGAGCGGGTTATGGCTGACTGCTCCTTATATTACTCTTGAGTGTTTCAGCCCCATAATATAGCCTGTATGCAGGGGGGGGTCCAGATTCACCAGAAGCTTGCTTCAGTCCTGGGTGAAATTTCTGGCCCAGCCGACTAATAAATTTATGTCAACCTGGATGGGTATCCTGGGCTGAGGACCCATCTTGGGATCTGGCAAGATTTGATACCACCTTCCGAACTTGGGCTCAGCGAGGTCTATGACACTCATACCAATTCTTTGACAATGCCATCTTTAAGTCATTTGATTAACTTAAACAAGAATTCTCCTTAAACAAAAGTTGTTTTTTTTATTTTGTACTCACAGGGATTGTTGCTGTTTGTTGCTAACATTTTATTGCTTTATTTTTCTCTGATTCAAATTGCTGTTGCTGGGTATACCTTCTGCTGCATTATTACAAGGTGTGCCTACAGGTGTATGTGCTAACAGATTACTGCTGTAATCTTCTGATTCAAATTGTCTTTTGCAAGGTATATCTTCTGTTACTGCTTTATTTTTCTAGTAGCAAAGTTTTTCTTACAGGGTATATTATATATCTTCTGTGAAATTATTACAGGTGGTGCTTAAATTTGTGTGACTTTTTATCATTAGGCTAAGCAAAATTAATGTTTGCCCCCGTTTTATTTATTTATTTTTTGCTGAAAAGGTTTGTTTTTTTTTGTCTCAGAGGTGTTGCAGTCTCCTTCTCACATTGAAGACAGGGAGAGTGAGAAAGCAGCCACAGCTTCCTTGAATCAAGGAGGTTATTTTCTAGACTACACTGAACTGAATTATTACTTTTTGGACCTTTGTAAGTAACTAGTATTGATTCTGTTTTTGGGGTGGACTTTTCTTAGTTTTAACTTTAATTTGCCAGGGAGGAACTGTAAGGAGATATTTGCAGTCAGTTGTGACTAGACCTGTTACTTAGCCTTTGTGAAATAGGTGTCTGAAAGGAAGGAAGGCACTCCCTGGGGTGGAGGGTAAGAGTTGTAGGTGATTGTTTCTGGACAGCATGGTAACTTTCTCAGAAGTGCTACCTGTCTATGGCATGGATGAGGCTAGGGCACTCCACACCGTGGGATTCAATGACTGGTTGAAAAGCTGATGCAGAGCTCAGGGATTTGGCTTCATTGGGGACTGGGGCTCCACCTGGAGGGATGCAGGCCTATACAGGTGCGATGGTCTGCATCTATCCTGGAGGGGAACCAGGATCCTAGGTGATAGGTTTAAATGCTTCAGTGGCAAGCATTTAAACTAACCAAGGGGGGAGACACTGAAGAGGAGAAGGGAAATCCTAGCCCCCCCAAAAAAATCAGGGTAATTAGTGAGGTAAACACCAAAATAGAGCAGTCAATTGGGAGAAGGGCAGGGGTAAATGGAGAAAAAGACAAAGGCAGTAGGGACAGGGATGGGGCAAAAAGAAATAAAGCCAGAACAAAATGGAGGGTAATGAGTACCAATGCCCATAGTCTAGGTAAAAACTCCCTGAAATGGTGGCCTTGATGGAAGAGGCATGCCTGGATATTGTGGCAGTCACAGAAACATGGACACAGAGAACCATGACTGGGATGTCAACATACCAGGGTACACAATCTAGAGGAGGGACAGGAAGGGAAGAAGAAGAGGAGGAGTAGCTCTCTATGCAAGGGAAGGGGTAAAAGCAACAGAACTGAAGGGTAAACAGGGAGGAGAGGAGGCACTGTGGGTCACCCTGGAGACTGGAAATGGCTCCACAATCCACACAGGGGTTGTATACAGACCCCCGTCTCAGGGGGAGAAAATGGACAAGAAAATGATAGAAGGCATCCTTGGGATGGCAGAGAAAGGGGAGTATTGCTGATGGGGGACTTGAGTATGCCAGATGTTGACTGGAGCACCTTTGCTGTAGCCACATCCAACAGCAGGGTCATTCTCAATGCCCTACAGGGGGCATGCCTCAGACAGCTAGTATTGGAACCCATTTAGGAGAGAGCAATCTTAGACCTGGAGCTCTCAAATGGGGATGGAGAGAGGATCTCTGATCTTGACATGGGTAGCCATCTGGGAACAAGCGACCACCAAACAGTGTGGTTCACGATAAACACAGCCATACAATCAAGCCATACAAAAGCAAGAGTACTGGACTTTAGGAGGGCCGACTTTGGGAAAATGAGAGAGTGCCTCAGAAAAGCACTAGCAAACAGGCAAGAAGGAGGGGTGGAGGAACAATGGGGAGTGATCAAAACAGCCATCACAGAGGCAACAAGCCTTTGTGTAAAGCAAATCAATAAAACACTATGAAAGAAAAAACCGCTATGGTTCTCAAAAGAGGTGGCAGGGAAGGTTAAGGAGAAAAGGACAGCATTCGGGAAATATAAGGAAACACAGAAGGAGCAGGACAGAGAACTTTATCAGTTAAAGCAGAAAGAGACTGGGAAGGCAGTCAGAATAGCAAAGGCCCAAACCGAGGAAAGGATAGCCAATTCTGTTAAGAAGGGGGATAAGACCTTTTATAGGTACATTAGGGAGCGAAGAAAGACCAAAGGAGGGATAATGAAGCTTAATAAAGGGAAGGGAATGTGGGTAGAGGGTGACAGTGAAAAAGCAGGGATACTGAACGAATATTTCTGCTCAGTATTCACAAAGGAAGAGGAGGGGGAGTTACCTAAACCAAACAAGAGAAACACTCCGGGGGTCAATACCAGTCCATTTACAGAAGAAAGGGTTCTGAAAGAACTGATAAAATTGAAGGTGGACAAAGCGATGGGGCCTAATGGGATTCACCCAAGAATTCTAAAAGAACTAAGGGTAGAACTAGTGACACCGCTGACTACTCTCTTTAACAAATCATGGGAGGATGGGGTGGTACCCGAGGACTGGAGAAGGGCAGATGTGATTCCTCTTCACAAAAGTGGGAGCAGGACAGAGGCAGGAAACTACAGACCAGTTAGTTTGACCTCAGTGGTAGGGAAAATGATGGAATCATTTCTGAAGGAAAGAATTGTTGAGTACCTAGAGGCCAGTGGGGCACAGGATTCATGATGGGAAGGTCGTGTCAGACTAATCTAATAGATTTCTTTGACTGGGTGACCAAAGTAGTAGACCAGGGAGGGGCTGTGGATATGGCCTACCTAGATTTTAGCAAGGCATTTGATACAGTCCCACATAAAAGATTCATTCACAAGATAGCCAGCTTTGGAGTGGGTCCCAAGGTGGTAGCCTGGATAAAAAATTGGCTAGACAACAGGACGCAAAGGGTAGTAGTAAATGGAATACACAGTGAAGAAAGGAGGGTTACTAGTGGGGTACCGCAGGGTTCAGTACTGGGACCAGTCCTTTTTAATGTCTTTATAAGTGACATTGCAGAGGAACTGGAAGGAAAAGTATGTCTCTTTGCAGATGACACAAGATCTGCAACAGGGTTGATACACAAGATGGAGTGGAAAGGATGAGAAGGGACTTGCAAGGTTGGAGGAATGGTCAAATGTTTGGCAGTCTCAGATTCAATGCAAAGAAGTGCAAGATAATGCACATGGGAAACAAAAACCCAGGGGAAGTGTACACAATGGAGGGTGAGATACTGACAACAGTAAAAATAGAAAGGGACCTGGGGGTAATTATATCAGATGACCTAAAGATGGGCAAGCAATGTGAGAAGGCAGTAAGGAAGGCAGGGGGGATACTGGGATGCATAGGAAGAGGCATCAATAGTAGAAAACAGAAAGTTGCTATCCCTCTGTACAGACAGTTGGTGAGACCCCATCTGGAGTACTGTGTGCAGTTCTGGAGACCTCATCTCCGCAAAGACATAGACAGAGTGGAAGCTGTCCAGAGGAGGGCAACCAAAATGGTGCAGGGTCTGCACCAGAGACATATGAAGAAAGACTAAAGGAGCTTAATATGTATACCCTAGAGGAAAGGAGGGAGAGGGACATGATAGAAACTTTTAAGTACCTCAACGGAATTAACAAAGTCCAAGAGGGGTAGCATCTTCCAGAAAAGAGATGTGCAAGAACAAGGGGCACAATTTGAAGATAGAGGGGACGGTTCGAGGTAATGTGAGGAAGTATTTTTTCACTGAGAGGTTGTGGATGCATGGAACAGCCTCCCTGAGGAGGTCGTGGAGTCAAGAACGGTGTGGGACTTCAAGAATGCATGGGACAGGCATAAGGCAGTCCTAGTGGGGGGTAGGAGGAAGTAAGCTGTTGGTTAACTAGGATTTGCAGCTTATCTGTTAGGTAGGAAAATGGGCAGACTAGGTGGGCCAAGCGGTCCTTATCTGCCATCAAATTCTATGTTTCTATGTTTCTAAAGCCACACAAAAGTGAAGGTACTGGACTTCAGGAGGGCTGATTTTGTCAAAATGGAAGAGTGCCTCAGAAAAGCACTAGCAAACAGGCAAGAAGGTGGGGTGGAGCAACAATGGGGAAACATCAAAACTGCCATCTTAGCAGCAACAAGTCTTTGTGTGAAACAAATAAACAAATCAAAAAGAAATAAAAAACCACTATGGTTCTCAAAAGAAGTGGCTGGGAAAGGTAAGGGAAAAAAAGATAGCATTCAGGAAGTATAAGGAAACACAGAAGGAGCAGGACAGAGAACTGTACCAGTTAAAGCAGAAGGAAGCGGGTAAGGCAGTCAGAATAGCAAAGGCCCAAAAAAGGAAAAGATAGCCAACTCAGTTAAGAAGGGGGATAAAACCTTTTATAGGTACATTAGGGAGCAAAGAAATACTAAGGCAGGGATACTGAGGCTGAACAAAAAGAAAGGTGGTTTGGCAGAGAGCGACAGTGAAAAAGCAGGGATACTGAATGAATACTTCTGCTCAGTATTCACAATGGAAAAGCAGGGGAAAATACTTAATCCGGTCAATAGAAGCACTCTGGATAGGGGGGTTGATATTAGTCCTTTCACATAAGAAAGGGTTCTGAAAGAACTCTTAAAACTGAAGGTGGATAAAGCAATGGGGCCTGATGGGATTCACCCCAGAATTTTAAAAGAACTAAGGGAAGAACTAGTAACATCACTGACTACCCTTTTTAATAAATCATGGGAGGATGGGGTGGTACCTGAGGACTGGAAGAAGGTGGATGTGATTCCCCTTCACAAAAGTGGGAGCAAGACAGAGGCAGGAAACTACAGACCTGTCAGTTTGACCTCAGTGGCAGGGAAAATGATGGAATCACTTCTGAAGGAAATAACTGTTGAGTACCTAGAGGCCAGTGGGGCACAGGACCCAAGGCAGCATGGATTCACAGCGGGAAGGTCATGTCAGACAAATCTAATTGATTTCTTTGACTGGGTGACCAAAGTAGTAGACCAGGGAGGGGCTGTGGACATGGCCTACCTAGACTTTAGCAGGGCATTTGAACCAGTCCCACACAAAAGATTAATAAACAAATTAGCCAGCCTGGGATTGGGTCCTAGGGTGGTAGCCTGGGTAAAACACTAGTTGGACAACAGGACACAGAGGGTAATAGTAAATGGAGTCCACAGTGAAGAAAGGATAGTTACTACTGGGGTACTGCAGGGTTCAGTACTGGGGCCGGTCCTTTTTAATGTCTTTCTAAGTGACATTGCAGAGGGACTGGAAGGGAAAGTATGTCTCTTTGCAGATGACACAAAGATCTGTAACAGGGTTGATACACAAGGTGGGGTGGAAAGGATGAAAAGGGACTTGGCAAGGTTGGAGGAATGGTCAAATGTATGGCAGCTTAGATTCAATGCAAAGAAGTGCAAAGTAATGCACCTGGGAAACAAAACCCAGGGGAAGAGTACACAATGGGGGTGAGATACTGACAACAACAAAAATGGAAAGGGACCTGGGGGTAGTCATATCAGATGGCCTAAAGGTGGGCCAGCAATGTGAGAAGGTGGTAAGGAGGGCTGGGGGATACTGGGATGCATAGGGAGAGGCATCACCAGTAGAAAACAGGAAGTTGTTGGCCCTCTGTACAGACAGTTGGTAAGACCACACTTGGAGTACTGTGTACAATTCTGGAGACCCCATCTCCACAAAGACATAGACAGGGTGGAGGCTGTCCAGAGGAGGGCAACCAAAATGATGCAGGGTCTGCATCAGAAGACATATGAAGAAAGACTAAAGGAACTAAAGATGTATAGCCTCAAGGAAAGGAGGGAGAGGGGGGACATGATAGAAACTTTCAAATACCTCAAGGGAATCAACAAAGTCCAAGAGGGTAGCATCTTTCAGAAAAAGAGATGTGCAGAAACAAGGGAGCACAATTTGAAGATAGAGGGGGGACGGTTCAGACGTAATGTGAGAAAGTATTTCTTCACAAAGAGGGTTGTGGATACATGCAACAGCCTTCCTGAGGAGGTTGTAGAGTCATAAAGAGTGGGGGAATTCAAGAATACATGGTACAGACATAAGGCAATTCTAGTGGAGGGGTAGGGGGAAATAGGCTGTTGGTTAACTAGGATCTGCAGCTTATCCATTAGGAAGGGGAAATTGGCAGACTAGGTGGGTCAAACTGTCCTTATCTGCCGCCAAATTCTGTGTTTCTACTGATTTCCTGTAAATCTGCTCTGTGGTACCATTTAAGTTAAAACTGAAATAAAAAAACAGTTTTATAAAAAAAGGAATAGGAAGAGGCCCATCAGCACTAGACTCTGGAGGAACTTCCATATGAGAGGAGACCTCCATAGGGGACTGCAGAGGATGATTTCCAGGTTCAGGGTCAGAAATGTCAGCGGACCCCTCCCCATCTTGTCCTGACCCACCAGAAGGGGGGGGGATCAGTAAGATGGTCAGGAGTATCCGATATTAAAGCTTAACTCTGTGCAATGCCCGAAATCGGGACACTTGGGTCTGAAGCCCATGACCCATCCTGCAGCTGTCACTGGCTGGCCTTCTCTAAGGCCCTTTCAGGAGACCAGTTAGTCCCATGCACCAGTTCATCCGCAGGGTCCCAAGGGACCAAGCCATAAGTAGTAGTCTGAGGATCAGAGTCGCTAGATCAAACTGCAGACATAAGCTTAGTTGGGCCAAGGCCCGAACCTTCAGGAGAGGTACTCACTGCCCATTTACATTCCCACTTTTCCTTGGCTGCTAGTGTAGACAGGTGTGAGCCAGGAGATAATGGTCCATCATGGGGAGGAAAACCAGCCCCAGAAATAGAAGTTGCATCCTTCAGATCAGTGGACAAAGCCTGGGAGTGTCCTTCAGAGCGCCTCCCCTCCATCGGCAATTCCAACATCGATACGGAGGTCTGCCCTGGAGACAGCACTGAGCCCAGAGCAGCCTGCTCTGAATGTAAGCCTTGAAAAGTAGAAACAACATTTCCCGATACTGCAGGGCTTCTCGCCAAGAGAAGCAATTCTTGAGCCTAAATAATATCCAGTAATTGCCATTTATGTGATTCCAGTTCCAAAAATAGATCATCCAGCTCCGTTTTAGGGATCTCTGAAAAGTAAACACCATCAATTTCCAGACAAACTGTGCCCTGAGGCTCCGATGTAGAAGCTCCTTACGATACCGAGACAGGGAGGGGAGCTAACCCCCCCTGCTCCTTCCACAACCGGCCCCAACTCGGGACTGCCAACCTCCATCTCCATTCAAATGACCAACAGCGTCCCCTGCCACAAGAGCTGTGGAATTTCCCTGGTGCCCTGGCCAAATTTCCCCCCCATTCACTAAAAATACCACCAACAGCTTAATCTGGTCTAAGGTCAGTTGGCATTCATCTGTATCCCCTTCCCCCCAGGTCGTGCCTGAAAATAGGCAAGAAATTGACTAGTGCACTTACCCGATCAACAAAATCTAAATAAATAAATAAATCTGTTCCGATTAGTGATACAATTTCCCCTCCCCGTCAACACTGGAGTTCTGCAGGGTTCAGTGTTGGGCCCACTACTCTTCTCTATATTTCTAAATGACCTTCCCTCTCCCTGCCCTCTCGCCTCCATCCACATGTTTGTGGACGATACTATCCTGTATACATCTGGCCCTTCCCCCACTGATGTAGCATCCAGATTTCAGCAAGACTTTGATAAGGTCCAGCTCTGGTTTCGATCAAACCAGTTATTCTTGAATGCCAAGAACACAGTCTCCATGAACTTCGGCATAAGGCAGACTCTCTCGGCTCAAATCCCTCCCGTCTTTCCACACTCTAGATGGGACTTTATTCAAGGACAACTTCTCCTTCAGGTACCTCAGGGTCTGGCTTGACCAGAACCTCACGTTCTCTGGATGCGTAGATGCCATCCACAAAAAACTGGACCCTAAACTGGGTGCCCTATACAGACATCATGGGTGTATTCTACTGCCAGCCCACTGCACTCTTGTTCAGAACATGATCCTACCTATCTTTGACTATGGCAATGTAGTCTATAGTGCCATTCCCAAATCTTCCCTAACCAGACTATGCTCTCTCTTCCACTCCTTCTGCCATTTCACTCTTGACTGCCCTCCCTGTACCTAAGCCATCACTGCACCCTATACCAATCTCTCTCCCTTCCCTCACTTGCAGACAAATGCCTTATCCACTGCACAAACTTTCTTGTTAAATTCTGGTTTCTCTCTCTCTCCCCTTACCTCTCCTCCTCTATTTCCATCAAACTTCCTTCCTCTCACTTCCTTCCTCTCACTTCCTTAGAAACCTTGACCACCGTTCCTTATCCATCCCTCCCAGGTCCACCTCCACAAGTCAGGCAGCATTTTCACACCGCTTCCCAAAAATATGGAACTCCTTCCCCTCAGCCATCCATCACGCTGCCTCCCCTTAGGTCCTCTCCTCTCCCCCCCTTGAGGACCATTTCTCCACTTCCTGCACATACACTTACTTTCCACCGCTCCATAGATACCGCTCTGCAAGTTACTCATGTAGGCACTTACTCTATGTTAGTCATTTGCTTGATTGTTTAATATACTCCTAGCACATTGCTGTTAGATTGAATACTGTTATTCGTTTTTCTCATCCTGATGATAGATTGTATCTCACATCCATAATTTATTACCTGATTATATCTTCTGCTATGTATTTACTGTTCATCCCTGTTTCAACTCTCCCCCAGAACTGTATACCGTTGACATGTCAAAATTTCAACATTGAAATCCATTACAACGACAACTTCGATGTCGATATAATAGATCCAATGGCAAAATTTCACCAATTTTTAATGTGTCTCTCCCTCTTCGAACAAACTCTGACTCAGAGTTTGTTATATTAAAGTTGGGAGGGGCTGGGATGCGTAGCTCTTCTGCAAAAAAAGCACTCAGTGTTGGACAGGCGAAATTTCACCTGTTGACTTTGTGCCACTGTGCCACTTTTCGACAACTTGTTTGTCAATACAGCTTGATGGAACCCCCCAGGATGTATCTGAAAATGAGCATTTAACTGCTTAGTATGCCTTTCCTGGTTAAACTTTTTTTTTCCATATAGGTTTTTATACCCCCCTGGAGCCCGGCAGATGGCAATGGCCCCTCTCTCAGAGGGACTCATCCTCCATACCCAGGCGTCCCCGCTCCGATTGACCCCATAATTCTGCCTCGGCATACACCCAGTGGTGGGGCCAGGGAGGGGAGCACCAGCTTTCTCCTGTCCCCAGAGCACAATCCAGAAGCTGGGACAGCCAAGGGGACATGATGGGACATTCAGCTCCCTTTTCAAATTTTTCTCCCATTCCCCCTTCCCACTGACATAGAGATGCCAGTTACATGCCTCCTGACCCATACTGCCCTCCAGTCACTGCCAGAGGGCAGTCAACAAGCCATATGACAGAACCTCCCTCCCCACAAGAGAGGAGAGCAGTCCACTGGATGCTCAATCCTCTCTCACCCCTGCTGACCCCTGGCAGTCCAGGTTCGTTCCCAAACCTGGGCCGCTGATATGTGCGAAGTGTAGCGACTAGCACCTCAACCTCCAGTGCCATCGGGCCAGCTATCCTAGTAAAACCTTTAAATAAATAATAAATAAAATCACAATCAGAAAGGCCCAGAATGGGTCATAAAACAACCCAGAATGCCATCAGATTCAGAATGCATCTGGTACATAAAACATAGAAACTGTCTGTCAGCAGATGAATGCCCAGCAGCCCATCCTATGTAAAACTGTAGATCCATTCTGGTTCTGTTTTCTGGCAGCACCTGGAACCAGCCATTTCAGTTCTGGGTGTGTGCCATCATTCTGGTGTGCCCTGGGTCAGCGGTTCAATTCTGATAGCCAGGTTGAGATACAGTATCTGTAGCAGTGGGAGGTTAAGTGACTTGCCCAAGGTCACATAGTGAGTATTTTATTGTAACTTCACTGCTCACTTTATGTTTCACCAGCCCCCTTGCTGGCCTGAAGTACCGACTGTAAAGCAGGCTGGGGGGGGCAGATTTCTGCTGCTGCGCTGGGTAAGTCACTGGGTGGTAGGTTGAAAATATAGACCTAGAGGTGCACTTGAGACAGAGGTACTCTGGAAAAAATCCTGTTATTTTTAAATGTTATGCCCAGTTCCACAAATTCATGGCCCATTTGCTAGGCTTGTAGCTGTGTCTTCTTACTTGGCCATGAATTTTATGGCACATGTAACAAGCATTTGTCGATGCCGAATGTTTGCTGCTGGTATTGCTGTTGTACTGGGTCTTGGTTGTGCATACTTTTAGTATATATTTACCCAGGATAGAGCAGTATCTCATTTTTAGTGGTGTCCTGCTTTGACACATTGTTAGACAGTAATTTCCCAGGATAAGGCATCTGAGAGGCAATATCTACTTTTAACTGGGCTCCCACATTTTGACCCCAAATGTCCAGCAGTCTTTTTATGACCTCTCTTTATGATCAAGACAGGTAGAATTTTTAAAGTCCCATCTGAAAGGTTATTTTGTTGTGCGACTGTGGAAACAAGTTTTGAAGGGGATTTGAAAAATGACACCTGCCATGTTCAGGAGGTGGGGTAGCACAAGGGATATGTTGAACATTAGGAGCCAAAATCTGCAAAAAAGAAAGTTATGAGTAACTGTTGGAACAATTCATTTAATCATAAATTAGTTTTTTTTTCACATTTTTACTCCAAATTTTCAACATAATCTTGTCATGACCACTCCTTCTGAGCATAATAGATGTCATTGCTAGAACAATGGCTGAAATGTGATTTTGTGCCACAAGTGTTAAAACACATTTTGAGTAGGATTTGAGAAATGACAGGTATCACGTCCATGAGGTGGTGTGAAAAAATGGCTATGCTGAAAAGTTGGGGTCAAAATATTGAAAATTAGCAATTATGAGCTTGCATTCATAAATTTCAATGTAGGCTCATAACTTTGTTGTTTTTTTTCTTTTTTTATTTCATTTTATTCTTTGGTAACCAGGTAAAGGCACTGGAACAAAGGTCCCTTTTCAGGCCCGACCCAGACAAAAAAACAAAAACAAACATGATACACAACATATACAAACAAATACTAATAACCATTCAAACATTTAGAGTAGCAATTCACATACTGAAATTACAGACAGATTGTAACAACAAATATTGCTTCAATCTAAATTTAAACATTGAAAGAGAGGGGGTAAGTCTGACTAATATAGGAAGTGAATTCCAAGAAATGGGTGCTGCTATAGAAAAGGCCCTAGTACTAGCCTTCAGATGATACCTAAGAACAAAATATAGGGGACTATCTGCTGCCCCTAGGCTAGAGAGGACTTCTCTCCTGCATACTACCTTGGAAAGAGGAAAAATTGAGCCAAAATGAAAACATTTGTACATTAAACCTCCAAGAGAGTAATTCTCTCGACTACAGGGGGAAGCCAACCCAAACTAAAATAAAGACTGCAATGATGAGTTTGACTAGGGACTCCTAAGACAAATCTGCATATATTATTGCAAACAACTGATAACGCATGCAGGTCTTTTGCCCCACAATTATAATAAATACTGTGGGTGGGATATTCAAAGGTGTTACGCATGGCACAACAGTGTTGTGCCATGCACAACCCACTGATGTGCCCTGGCGTGATATTCAAAAGGGGAATTTGCTCCTTGCAAATCCCGATGTGCCAGGGTGCACCAGTAATGTATGTGGCGCAAGTGCAGGGGGCGTGCCCATGCATATGCGGCACATCCCTATATTCAGGGATGTGCGGCACATTTGCAGGCACAAACCCAGCTTGCGCCACACAGGGGGGTGCAAAGATGTTCCCGAAAAATACAGGAGCAAGGACTGGCCACCCACAGGCTGGCTGCCATATTGCTGGGCGCAACACGGCAGCTGCCAGCTGTGGGTGGCCACCTGAGCCCTGGCGGCACCATCCAGTGGCATAGCACCCCCCAATGCCCGATTGCAGGCTGTAATATGTATTTAACTCCCTGGTGGTCCAGTGGACCTACCTCCATGCCCAATCGCGGGCTGTAACATAAATCAAACTTCCTGGTGGTCCAGTGGACCTATCTCCATGCCCGATCGCAGGCTGTAACATAACTTAAACTCCCTGGTTGTCCAGTGGACCTACCACCATGCCTGATTGCGGGCTGTAACATAAATCAAACTCCCTGGTGGTCCAGTGAACCAAACTCCATGCCCGATCGCGGGCTGTAATATATATTTACTCCCTGGTGGTCCAGTGGACTGAACTCCATGCCTGATAGTGGGCTGTAAAATGTAATTTACTCCCTGGTGGTCCAGTGGTACCCGTACCCCCTCCTCCCAACCCGCCCACTCACACCGCCAGCCCGCTTCCCCCCTCCGGTCTGTGGCGGGTGGCAGCACCCCACCTGCAAGCCGCCCGGCCACCCGCTGACTGACAGCATACAGTACAGCTGTATGCCCATTGGTCCTCAGCATGGGCCATTGGGCGTGCAGGCCGTACTGTACTACACAGTCCCAAAATGTGACTGGATCCATTCACATTTTGGGACTGTGCAGAGTAGTACAGTATGGTCTGCACACCCATAGGCCCACCCTGTGGACCAATGCATAACCGCATCGGTACGCCGTCAGTTGGGCGGTGACCGGGCGCCTAGTGGATGGTGCTGCCACCCGCCACTGACCGGGGGAGCGGGTGGCAGGTGTGAGTGGGCAGGTTGGGAGGGGGGTACGGCTACCACTGGACCACCAGGGAGTAAATTAAATTATACAGCCCCTGATCGGGCACAGAGTTCGGTCCACTGGACCATCAGGGAGTAAATAAATATTACAGCCCGCAATCGGGCACAGAGTTTGGTCCACTGGACCACCAGCCAGTACATTGAATATTACAGCCCACAATCAGGCAATGGGGCGCGTTGCTGGTAAGGGGCAGGGGGCATCGGTCCCCGACAACTGCAACCTGGCAGGGTGCCAGACACAAGTCGCAGGGGATCGGCGCACCTGATTGCAAATGGGGCCGTAATGACGTGCAAATTGACCCATTTGCACCTTGCTTACATTATGGCCCCATTTGCATGTCCACTGCCAAATATCGCGGTTGCTGCACCTAGTGCAATAGCACTTGTGCTAGTGCAGCCCCCTGCTCCTCTCTGGCCACTTGCACTGTTGCAGTGCCACTGCGCCATGTGCACTGCGGGTGGCCACAGTGCCATATTCAACGATGCGGAGCCATGGTGCACCACCATTGAATATCATCCAGAGCATGCCCTGGCGCATCCCAGTTGCACTGTGCCCAGCATGTGCCCCTGCCTGGTGCAGTTCTGAATATCCCACCCTAGATATATAATCATAATGAGGAAGAAGAGATCCAGTAGCTATAGCTAACCTTATATTCTGAGAAAAATAAGACTTAAATTTATACACCACAATGTTTTGATTTCTTTTTTTCACCATTGCAGATACCTGTAGAGAAAAGGACAAACTAGGGTCCAGAAGTATACCAGGGTACTTAAACTGGAAAATGTGTTCCACAAAACCACCATGAGAATCAGATATCACCAATTGTGGGGAGTCTACCAGCATTGGTTGTGTACCAAAAAGCATGACTTTAGTTTTAGATGAATTTAATACCATTGCATTTTTGTTAGCCAACTACAAACCTTACCAAAACCCTTTTCCAGGGAAAAGCAAAGTTCAGACACAGAGTTTGAATGAGCATAGAGAATCAAATAATCCACATATAATAGTGACTTTCAAGGCTCACAGACCCTTTTTAGTTGGTTAACAAACATTGAGAATAACAGGGGTCCCAAAATGGACCCCTGAGGCACACCATAACCAATGGGCAACACTTCCAAAACAGTAGAACCAACTTATACAAATTGGCTATGATTACTTAAATAGTCGTATAACCAAAAAACAGTAGTAGCAGAAAAAACAAAATCAAACAGCCTGAGGTGCATCAAATCATGGTCAATCAGATCAAAAGCCTCGGTTAGGTCCACGAACACCGCTCCAGTCATCCTTCCATTACCAACACCATGCAGAACAGTGTCCGTGAACCCAACCAAGGCTGTCCCCATCCCACAATACTTCCAAAAGCCAATCTGCTGTTCGGACATCAAACCATGCATCGCTAAATAAGCCTCAATCTGTTCGGATACCACTTTCTCCAGAAGTTCACTAAGTGGGTTCAAAACTGAAATCGATCTATAATTATCCAGGGAAATGGCATCATTCTTTTTTGAAACAGGGACAACCCTTGCTTTCTTCCAAACAAGTGGGAAAATACCAGAGGTCAAGGACATGTTAAATATATGACAGATGGGGTCAATAACAAAGGGAATTTCCAACTTGATGAACCAACCATCAAGTCCACCCCCACAATCACTCCTCCTATCAGGAAGAGTTTGTAAGAGTAGGGCTACCTCGCAGGGTGTCACTGCCCTAAACAAAAACACAGAACTATTCATTGCTAGATCAATCTGAGGGGATTCAGTGTAGCCAGGCGACTTCAAAGGAGACCAACATTTCGACAGGTCAGAAAACTTAGTTTAACAACTTAACAATTTCAGATAAATTATTAACTTCAGAGTCATTAGCTAAAACTCACTGTATTCCAATTTCAGATTTGGGAGAAAGGGAAGACTTAGTAGTATTCCAAAACGGCTTAGGATTAGCCCAACTATGCTCAGATCTTTCCCTGTAGTATTCTTTTTTAGCTTTTCTTACTGTAGAGGAGACTAAAATATGTAAGTTATGATAAAGATTCATTGTAACAACACTTGGGGATACTTTAAAATTGGTCCAAACAAGATCCCTCTGTCTTATCAATTTCTTAATGCCAGAGTTAAACCACCCAGTTGGAGAACCTCTACGGTGAATTGTCCGTAAAGGGGGAAAAAAGTTGCTTACAAAAAAAAAAAGTCAAATGCCACATCAACATTGGGAACACATTCGAGGAAAAACCAATTGATTGAACCCAGAGAAGAGTACAACTGAGGATAATTAATCTGTTTAAAAGACCTAGATTGAATCAAATGGGCAGGAGGTTTAGAGCAACAGAAATTTAAGACACACCAGGTAGCCATATGGTCACTCATTGAGTCCAGCAAGACTCCTGATGAACCAATATTACCTGCAATATTTGTTAATACCCAATCTAACAAAGAATGGTTCGATGAGATTGATTTCAATCGAGTAGGTTCCTTTAAACATTGAATTAAACCATATGGAAGAAGAAAGGAATCAAACCCCAAGGTATCACAATTAAAGCAATTCAGATTCATGTCCCCAAGTACTACAGCATCATTCTGCTTTATATAAGGATCACAATTATCCAAGAAATGCCTTAAACCTTCTAACCCTATGGGGGTGTATAAACAACCAACAATTAATTTCTTTCTCCCACCTAAAACAAATTGCAAAAGCAGCCAATCAATGTCAGAACCCGCATTTTCAACATCACCTTCTTATGATCCCACCTCATAAACAAGGATGGAGAAAATGTTCTACTCCTGTCTGAAAGGTGATTTTGAGCAGCAACTGTGAAATCACCTTCTGGGACACAAAAACACATTTTGGCCAGGGTTTGAAAAATGACAGCCATTGCATGCATTAGGTGCTGTGAAGAAATGGCTATGTTGAAAATTTGGTGTCAAAATAAATTACCAAAGTTAAAAGCCTGCATTCACAAATTTCAATGCACGCTGATAACTTTGTAGTTTTTTAATATTTTTACACAGATTTTCAACATAGCCTCCTTATGACCCCACCTCATGAACAAGGGTGTAGAACATTTTCAACTCCTTTCCGAAAGGTGATTTTTAGCAGCGACTCTGAAATCATCTTTAGAGACAGATTAGCTTAACTTCACTGCCACTGTTTATGAGGTGGGGTCTCAAAAACGGCATGTTGAAAATTTGGGGCAAAAATATTCAAAAATGACCATGTTATGCTATTAAGTAACTGATAACCGATCTACATTTTGAGAAGCAAGAATGGCATACTGATTATAAATTGGCACTGTACCACTAAACTCATACTGCAGATAACAAAATTGCTACAGAAAAAATAAGATATTGCAGGACTTCACTTTCAACTTTCTTAGTCTAAACATGCAAAAAGTGCTCAGCTCTAAGAAGCTTTTGTCTGAAACCAGTATCATCATTACCATCTACTGCTGTCGCCTTGTGCTCTGACTTTGTGCCATTCCTTGACTGGGTGCCAGCTGCAGGGTGCAGTGGCACTGCTTGTATATTACAGATCCTTCCAGGGATGCACAACTGAGCTAAATGACTACACAAATGCACTGGATCAGGTGCATCAATACAGATTCCTACTTTAACCATGAAAATAAAATGGTGCAGGGTCTGCAAGAGAAGCCATATGAGGAGAGACTAATGGAGCTTAATATGTATACCCTTGAGGAAAGGAGGGAGAGGGGGGACATGATAGAAACTTTTAAGTACCTCAGTGGAGTCAACAATGTCCAAGAGGGTAGCATCTTTCAGAAAAAGAGGTGTGCAAGAACAAGGTGACACAATTTGAAGATAGAGGGGGGACGGCTCAGGGACAATGTGAGGAAGTATTATTTCACAAGAGAGGGTGAGGTGGATGCATGGAACAGCCTTCCTGAGGAGGCTGTAGGGGTCTAAAACTGCAGGAGGAATTCAAGAATGCATGGGACAGACATAAAGCAATTCTTGTGGGGGGTAGGAAGAAATAGGCTGTTGGTTAACTAGGATCTGCAGCTTATCCTGTAGGTAGGGAAATGAGCAGACTAGGTGGGCCAAGTGGTCCATATCTTCCGTCAAAGTCTATGTTTCTGTGTTTCTATGTTAACCAACCTGATAAATTAATCAAACTTCCGCCTGTACTTAACATTTCACTATGATCATTGGATTCTGGGGCTGCAAACCGCAAACCCCTAAAACTTTCACCAGCATGCTGCCAGCAGCTACAAAACAAATGTAAAGCTGAAAAAAGTAATTTTTAATTACTGGTACTGACATCTTCTCCTCCCTTCTCTGTATTTGTTTACTGCAGAAAATATTCTTCTTCTTAACAGTTTAACACCAGCTACTATTAGGCAACAAAAATAAATATCTGCAAGAAATAACATTTCAGCTAATTTCCATCTCTCTCTGTTTTTTCTTTTGGTATTTAAAGTTGAACCAGCATTGTCTTTATTTCTATGAGGACTCTGAGGATGACGATCAGCATTACAATCAGATGAGAGCTCAGACATAATAAAAAACACATTGCAATACTAGACAGACATCTAGATCAACAACCTGGCTTAACATTTGTGCCCCCCCCAGCAATGTTAGCTGCAGCATGGATCGACTTACCAACAAAATGGGCTGACAGGCAGTGGCATTAGAAGACTGTTGACTGTTCTGTTCTGCATACTCACCTCACCTCCACTCACAAAATGTCAAACTCTACACTGACCACACACAGTCCTCCGACCAGATTGGGTTACGAGGCTGCAGCTGTACTGACTGTCAGGGACAGTCACAGGTGGTGGTCTGGTCCCAGGAGTCTCGGGATCGGGAGGGAAGGATGAGGATGACGATGGGTTGATTACTCAGAGCGTTGGCAACTGGGCAACAACCAAAGTTCAACTCGGGTTGGGACTACAACAGTCACACGACTTCTCTCTCTGTCTGACTAGTTCAACTCCATTCATAATCAGGAGTCGGCCGGGAGCCTGAGACGAGTTTGTTTGATGCCTGCTCTGGACTGGTGTCACTGGTCTGTCTGGCTGGCCGCAAGTTCACAACAATCTCAAGTTCCACCGCGTTTTGCCCTATGCTGCTGCTGCCTACAGAATCCTGCACATGGGTGTAAACTGAATGCTACAGTCATGCAAGGACTGACAGATAGCAATGCTGGACCGACCACGCATGACATTGTGGAGTACAGAGTTGAGCATGGGGCTAAAGATTAGCTGCCGCCCCCTTTAACTAGGAACAGTAATGGGCAGCCAGCTATGGTCACATGTTATGCTAATTGGTGTCCAGCTGGGGCTAGGAAAGGGCAAATTCCTTTGTCCTCTGGTCAGTCTAGGATGTTCCCTGTGCTGATTAGATGTGCCTTCCTAAGCTCCTAAATAAACCTCATCTTGTTCATCATTTTATGCATCCGACTCAGTTCATTCGGTACCTAGTGACTTCTGCAGCAGAAGCACCAGATGGGGAAGCAGAATACCAGGATGAAGCGGTCCTAGTGGCAGACCAAATACCAAAACGCCACACATGGTGGAGAATGCGGCCCTTCCTCTTCTACCCAAACCCCATCTCGCGTGCTCTGCGTCGTTGGGTACCCCCAAAGTCATCACCCAAGTGTGCCTGAACTGTATGCATGCTCAGAAAGAATAAACTTGGCAGCAGAGAGGAAAATTAAAACTGAACTGTTCTCTGTTAAAGTATCTGCATCAGCATATATAAGTCTCATTTCATATAAATGTGCTCCAAATTAGAACACTGTATGTGCAACTAAGGTACAAAGTTATTTTATGGCTCTACCATCCCCAGGGAGTTGCATGCTACAAACCTTGACAGGCTGCTGCAAACTCCATGTCTAGAAAGCACAACAAAATCTAAAACTTGGCTCCCAGCCAGCAAAAGCACAGAATATACACTGCAATCCCTGCCCAACTGCCCTCTGCTGCAGGGATCAGCAACCAAACTATAAACCAGCAAAGCAGCAACAAAACTTTAAAGTATTTTTCCAGATGCTTTCTCTAGATTGTAGCTCCAGCAAATGCAAATTCCATACTAACCCTGCTAACCAGCAGCCTGCCCATTGTCGGCTATGAAAAAAAAAAAAAAGTGTGTGCTGCATAGAAACATAGAAAAATAGACTTTGACGGCAGATAAGGACCGCTTGGCCCACCCAGTCTGCTCATGTCACTATCTATTGGATAAGCTGCAGATTCTAGTTAACCAACAGCCTACTTCCTGCAACCCCCCACTATAATTGCCTTATGTCTGTCCATGCATGTTTGAATTCCCCACTGTTTAGACCCCACAACCTCTCCAGGAAGGCGGTTCCATGCATCCACCACTCTCAGTGAAAAGAATTTCCTCACATTACCCTGAGCTGTCCCCTCTAACTTTAAATTGTGCCTTGTTCTTACACATCTCTTTTCTGAAAGATGCTACCCTCCTGGACTTTGTTGATTCCTTGAGGTACTTGAAAGTTTTATCATGTCCCAGTCTCTCCTTTCATCAAAGGGTATACATATAAAGCTCTCTCAGTCTCTCTTCATATGGTTTCTGTTGTAGACCCTGCACCATTTCAGTTGCCCTCCTCTGGACTGCTTCCATCCTGTCTATGTCCTTGCGTAGATGAGGTCGCCAAAACTGCATGCAGTACTCCAGATGGGGTCTCACCAACTGTCTGTACAGAGGGATAACCATTTCCCTTTTCTACTTGTGATGCCCCTCCCTATGCATCCCAGTATCCCCCTGGCTCTGCTTACTGACTTACATTGCTTACCCACCTTTAGGTCATCTGATATGACTACACCCAGATCCCTTTCCATTATTGTTGTCGTTAGTACCTCCCTGCTATTGTGTACTCTTCTGCTGGATTTTTATTTCCCAGGTGCATTACTTTGCACTTCTTTGCATTGAATCTAAGTTGCCATATGTCGACCATTCCTCCAACCTTGCCAAGTCCTTCTCATCCTTTCTACCCTCCTTGTGTATCAACTCTGTTACAGATCTTTGTGTCATCCGCAAAGAGGCATACCTTTCCTTCCAGACCCTCCGCAATGTCACCTAAAAAGACTTTAAAGAGGACTGGACCCAGTACTGAGCCCTGAGGTACTCCACTAGTAACCTGCCTTTCTTCAGAATGTGTTTCTTTCACTATTACAGTACCTTCTGTGTCCTGTTGTGCAGCCAGTTTGCTACCCAGGCAACCACCCTGGGACCCACTCCCAGGCTGATTATTAATCTTTTGTGTGGGACTGTGTCAAATGCCTTGCTAAAGTCTAGGTAGGCCATATCTACAGCCCCTCCCTGGTCTATTTCTTTGGTCACCCAAAGAAATCGATTAGATTTGTCTGACATGACCTTCCTGCTGTGAATCCATGCTGCTTGGGGTCCTGTTCCCTGATGGCCTCTAGGTATTTAACAATTCTTTCAGAAGTGATTCCATCATTTTCCCCACCACTGAGGTCAAACTAACAGGTCTGTAGTTTCCTGCTTCTGCCTTGCTCCTACTTTTGTGAAGGGGAATCACATCTGCCCTGCTCCAGTCCTCAGGTGCCACCCCATCTTCCCATGATTTGTTAAAAAGTGTGGTTAGTAGTATCACTAGGTCCTCCCTTAGCTCTTTTAGGATTCTAGGGTGAATCCCGTCAGGCCCCATTGCTTTGTCCACCTTGAGTTTTAGGATTTCTTTCAGTACTCTTTCTTCTGTAAATGGACTGGTGTCAACCCCCACTATCCAGAGTGCTTCTACTGTTTGGTTTAGGTAACTCCTCCTCTTCTTCTTTTGTGAATACTGAGCAAAAGTATTCATTATCTCTGCTTTTTCACTGTCTCCCTCTGCCCACCTCCCCTCTCCATTATTAATCTTCACTATCCCTCCCTTAACCTTTCTATGCTCCCTAATGTACCTATAAAAGGTTTTATCCCCCTTCTTAACTGAGTTGGCTATCTTTTCCTCGGTTTGGGCCTTTGCTTTTCTGACTGCCTTCCCCACTTCTTTCTGTTTTAATTGATACAGTTCCCTGTCGTGCTCCATCTGTGATTCCTTATACTTTTTGAATGCAGCCTTTTTCTCCTTAACCTTCCCTGACACCTCTTTTGAGAGCCATAGTGTTTTTATTCCGCTTTGTTTTCTTTATTTGTTTCACACAAAGGCTTGTTGCCTCCATGATGGCAGTTTTGATTTTTCTCCATTGTTCTTCCACCCCTCCTTTCTGGCCATTTGCTAATGCATTCCTCAGATATTCACCCATTATGCCAAAGTCAGCCCTTCTAAAGTCCAGTTTCCTTGTCTTTGTATGGCTTGTCTCCATGGTTGTGTTTATTGTGAAGCACACTGCAGTGGTCACTTGTTCCCAGATGTCTACTGACTTCTAAGTTTGTGATCCTCTCTCCATTTGAGAGTACCAGGTCTAATATTGCTCCCTCCTGACTGGGTTCCACCACTAGCTGTCTAAGGCATGCTCCCTGTAGGGCATCGAGAATGACCCTGCTCTTGGATGTGGCTGCAGTCCATGTTGCCCAGTTAACATCTGGCATATTCAGGTCCCCCATCAACAGTATCTCCCCTTTTTCAGCCATTTTGAGAATGCCCTCTATCATTTTATTGTCCATTTCCTCCCCTTGAGATTGGGTCTGTATACAACCCCTGTGCGGATTGTGGTGCCAATCCCTGTCTCCAAGGTAACTCAGAGTTTCTCTTGTCCTCCCTCTTTACTTTTTAGTTCTGTAGCTTTGATCCCTTCCCTTATGTAGAGAGCTACTCCACCTCCTCTTTTACCCTCCCTGTCCCTTCTGTAGATTGTGTACCCTGGTATGTTGACATCCCAGTCATGGTTCTCCGTGTACCATGTTTCTGTGACTGCCACAATATCCAAGTGTTCCTGCCTGTTTCCAGCCTGCTAACTGAATAAACTGTAAATTATAATACAAACATATGAAATTTGCCAGCAGATAAAGGCCTAGAGGTCTATCAAGTCTGCTCGAATGCGCAGCTAGCACCCCTTATTTTGCAGCTGCCCCTCCCTTCCACACTTCCCCTTCATTAACCCTCCCCCTTGTCCTGTCCCATCCTCGTTTTAAGCAGTCCACTGTTCTACTGCATACCACTTCAGCCAGTAACGCATTCCACCCAGCCACCACACTCTCTGTAAAAAAGTGTCTCCTCATCTCCCTCCTGAACCTTTCTCGCTCCAGTCTCATATCATGGCCCCTGGTGGCCCTCCCTTCCCTTGCTTTGAACTCTGTACCCGTCTTGTTTATTTCTTTCATGTATTTGAAGGTTTCAATCATGTCACCCCTGTCTCTCCTCTCCTCCAGTGAGTACATGTTCAACTCCCTCGACCTCCTCTTGTATGATAAGTCCCCCAGCCCCTTGATCATCTTTGTCACCCTGTGCTACACCCCCTCCAGTAACTTAATGTCCCTCTTCAGATACGGACTCCAGTACTGCATGCAGTACTTCAGGTGTGGTCTAACTAATGACCTATACAGTGGCAGAATCACCTCCTCCCTCCTCAAGGATATACCCCTTGCAATACAACCCAGCATTTTGTTGGCCTTTGCAACTGCCTTCCTACATTGTGCCGAGTTGTTCATTGATCCTGTAATGAGCACACCCAGATCCTTCTCCTCCTCTGTCTGGGCTAGCTGCACTCTCC
This sequence comes from Neoceratodus forsteri, assembly GCA_016271365.2. Classification (NCBI taxonomy): domain Eukaryota; kingdom Metazoa; phylum Chordata; order Ceratodontiformes; family Ceratodontidae; genus Neoceratodus; species Neoceratodus forsteri. Next base: position 514,395,562 of record CM057451.1, read on the forward strand.
TAGCTGGTAACTCCTCCTTGGGTTCTTCATCCCAAAATGCAGCCTGCCACTTTTTGGCATTAAAGCCAGTTGCCAGGTGTCTGACCAGGTTTCAAGCTTTGCCAGATCATCCTGCAACCCCCTGCTATCCCCTAGGTCATCCACCACTGCGCTCTACCTTGGTATCATCAGCAAACAGACCGATCTCTCTTGAAGTCCCATGATATGTGTGCAATGAATATCCCAAACAACACTGGTCCCAACACTGAGTCCTGTGGAACACCACTCGTCACTGCCCTTGGGTGTGAGGCTCCCACCACCACCACCCTCTGTTGCCTTCCCTGCAGCCTTTCTACCATCTCACCAGCTTTGCACCCGCCCCTGTGCCTACTAACTTCCTTCCCAGCCTTCCATGTGGCACTGAGTCAAATGCCTTACTGAAGTCCAGATACAGGACATCCACTGCATGGCCCCTGTCCAGTTGCCTAGTTACCCAGTCATAGAACTCCATCAGGTTGGTTTGGCAAGATCTGCCACATATGAAGCCATGCTGTCTGCTGTCCTGTAGTCCTTTGGCCTCTAGGAGGGCCACCAGCCTCTCCTTCAGGATAGTCTCCATTAGCTTATCCACGATGGATGCGAGGCTCACTGGTCTGTAGTTTCCCAGTTCATCCTTGGGGTCACTCTTGTGGAGGGGCACCACATGAGCCATCCTCCAGTCCTGAGGTACACACCTCGAATGTAGTGAGGCATTAAATAGGTCTGCCAAAGGTTCTGCAAGGACGTCTGCCAGCTCCTTCAGTACCCTGGGGTGGATGCCATCTGGGCCTGGCGCCTTGTCCACCCTCAGTGCCTTCAAACCCTCTAGAACTCTGCTCTCCATGATTTCCCCATCTGTCACCACTTCCCCCCCTGCTTCTGCCATTTCTCCCACCTTGGGTGTCACCCCCCTTCTTTAGTAAATACTGAGCAGAAGTTCTCATTTAGTGTTTCCGCCTTATCGCACCCTGCTTCCACCCAACCCCCCCTCCTTCCTAATCCTTACTATGTGGTCCTTACAGCTCCTTTTCTCCCTGATGTACTTAAAGAAGTCCTTCTCCCCCTTCTTAATGCCTTGTGCCAGCCTGAGATGCTTTGGCTCCCCTTACTGCCCTTGTCACCTCCTTCAATTCTGTCAAGTACTCCTCCCTGTCCTCCCCCGTCCCTGTTTTCTTGTACTTCCTAAAGGCAGCTCTTTTCCTCCTTACCTTTTCCATGACCTCCTTGCTCAACCAGCTCAGTTTCCTAGCCCTATCCTACTTGCTCTGGGCTTTGCAGCAGGTTTTGGTTGCCTCCATTATCCCCAGCTTTATGAGCTCCCACCTCTGGTTAGTGTCCATAATAGATTGAATTCTGGCCAGGTACCCTTTTTCCACTTCCCCCATCCTCCCAAAGTTGGCCCTCCTGAAGTCCAGCACTATTGTGCCAGATTCCACTCCTTCCTTGCCCATATCCAATGTGAGCCATACTCAGCGGTGGTCACTCCCTGACAGCGGTTGCTCAGCTGTAAGTTCTCTCACAAAGTCCCCATTTGCCAGCACAAGGTCAAGGGTATTTCCTAACCTGGTTGGTTCACTGACCATTTGCAGCAGGAAGCTGTCCTGGAAGGCATCCAGCAGTACCTGCTCCCTTCTGTTCCTGGTTGTTGGGGTGCTCCAGTCCCTCCTGGCATGTTGAAGTCCCCACAATCACCACACTACCCTTCTCGAGGTCCTCCTGAACTGTCCCACTAGTTCCTGTCTAACTCCTCCGTCTGAGATGGTGGCCTGTACACCACTCCCATTCTAAGAATCCTATTTTGGAATCCTGGATTTGCATCCAAAGTGACTCCCATTACCCTCCTCCCCTTCCTCCCTTACACACTTCAGTCCTTCCTTCACTATAGTGCCACCCCTCCTTTCCCAATCACCCTGTCCCTACAAAATAACTTTACCTGGTACAGACAGGTCCCAGTCATTGTATTGGGTGGCCCATGTTTCCGTGATGGCTGCAATGTTCACCTCTCCCTCTGCCATGAGAACCTGTAACTCTGCAGTTTTCCTCCCAAGGCTCCTAGCATTAAGGGTAACCACCTTCCACCCTCCCCCCCCCAGCACTCATGACAGTCATGCTAGCCTGAGCACCACGGGCTGGGGACTGCCTGTTCATTAACTCTTAAACCAGAGATAGATGGCTTTCTGTTATCTTAAGTCGAGGTGCCTTCCAATACACAGACATTTGTTTTGCCAGTTCTGCCTGAAGAAAGTATTTGAGGCTTCTAAACCTTGAAGAGAGCAATAAATCTCTCAACACAAATACTTTGGATAGCCTGGGTGGGAGTCACTCAGCCAAACCAAAGCCTGCCATTTACCTTTTGAACAGACTACAGAGTGGCCATCTTGCCTGTTCTTTCATTTGCTCTGAGACGAGCCACTGCCTACAACTACAAAACAGGAATCAACTCTTCCCCCCTGTTGGCAGCCATATTGGGAATGTCAAATTAGACAAGAAGCCTATGTTACAGGTCCAGTGGCCATCTTTGTGAGGGGCATCAGCTTGTTCAAAATGACCTCACTCCATGGGAAGTAATGGTAGCCATGGTTTTGAGGGGCACCCATTGAAATGAATGGACACTGCAACAAATAGCTGCATCTTCCAAAAGAAAAGTTTATTTCAATAACAGACAACACCAAACTAGAGTGGCAGTTGTTTATTGAGACGTCCCTTCTTGAAAATTGCTTACATATAACTGTACTTGTCTACAAAAAAAAAATAAACTTTTAATTCTCTCAATGAATCATTCCTTCCAAGGCATCTCCTCCTCTCCATGACAACCACTCCTACTCATTCCCTATGACCTTCGTTCAGGGCCATGCAGCCCCTCTCCAACCATGTCTTCCGAGGACACCAATGCTCCGAGCACTGCCAGTTCTGGGGCTCCACTTTCACCTACCTCAAGAGCATGGGGTCTCAAGATTGAAACTATGCAGCATGACATCCTGTCATCTATTCCAGCCCAAGGGACACCCACTATACAGGCCATCCAGGATGACCTCACCTACCTTAAAGCTATTTCCACACACTCAACGGTCCACTCCAGCTTGCAGCCAGTACCATTCTCAGCACTACCTCATGAAGATGCTATCACCTGGCTCAAGCAATTTCAGGCTTGGATCTCCTTCAATAGTTGGATGGATCCCTTGCGAATTTCCAACGCTATGCGCTTGCTCCTGAAAGGGACGGCCACATCGTGGTTCAGTGCCCTTCCAGACCAGATGAGAGGGAACAATGTCACCCTGTATTCCACCTTCAAGGACTATTTCTTACAAGTTCATCCACCCTGGTTGTTAGAACAGCAACTATGGGAGTGCAGTATGCAACACTCCGAATCATTGGAAGCATTTATTGTGGACATTGAATCACGGTGCAAACGTCTACAAAAATCAGAAAAAGATCAGATTACAGCATTTGCCCGGGACCTGCCTCCACAATTTTGTACCTACGTTATCCAACAAAAGGCAACCACCTGGCTAGACATGATCCAAGTGGCCCGTTTAGCCCAAGAGTCTATTTCCATGCTTCAGCCTGCCACTGTTCAGGACCCACAGTCTTCACAGTTGGCTGCACTTGCTACTTGCATCTAACAGCAACAAAAAATGATTGACCAGCTCATTTCAACTGTCAACAGCATACATTTCCCCACTGCAACTCCCACTGCAACTCATGTTAATGCCTTACAGCCACCTCCACAGTAACCTGAGCCACCTCCATCTTCACAGGAGCCAGTGACCAGTCAGTGGTGCAGGTTCAGGGGTCACACAGCTGCAGTCTGCTGCAAACTGCAAAACTTTCATAGGACTCAAGACAGCCACAAGCATCCACCACAGCACAATCAGTAATATGCTAGCAACTATTCACAGGACCAGGGAAACGAGCACCGCCCAACAAACTAGAGGCTCTTGTTGGGTAGGAAAATTAAGCAACTGACTGGCCCACTGACTCGCAAAACAAAAACAAACAGCACCCTCTAGCTGCTAAGTCAGGCACAATCTCGCCTAAAGGAGCCAAAGTTCCTGTCATCAGATCACCCCTCCTTGCAAACTACGACCCCACCACTATTGGCAATTGGTCCACGCATGCCTTAGTCGGCTCTGGAGCAGAAATCTCTGTGATCCACAGCAGTAACCTAGACAATCCAGCTATTTGCCATGTACCTACTGTTGCTCCGGCCGACCTAAAATACATCATCACTGCAAGCACTGCTACAGTTCCTATCACCGGCGTGGTCCATCTCAAGCTCCACTTCGGCTCACAGCAAGCTACGGTTAAATTCTACTTAGTGCCTAAACTTCAAACAGACATGATCCTTGGCTTGGACTTTCTCAAGGCACACAAAGCCATACTGGACTTTGCCTCAAACAACTTGTCACTAGATCCCCGGAGGCAACTCACAGCTACAGACTCAGTCACTGTACCTCCTAAGTCAGAGATGGTTTTGATTGCCAAGATTTGAGGTGACCCCCTTCCCCAAGTTGTTGTTGGCATCGTCACGGGATCCCCAGCTTTGCACTCCTCAGGTTTCCTTCCAGGGAACACCCTGTCTGCTGTGCACGGCGGTTCAGTATTCCAAAAGTGCTGCAACTTCACGGATGAACCAGTGGTCATCTCCAAGGGTGCCAGTATTGGGAAGTTTGTTTGTCTGTCTTCAGATGATCAGCTTCAGCTTCTACCTGAACCTCAGCCTGGTTCCATTAACAGTCATCCTGTCAGTACCATCACAACCACCTGCACTTCACAAGAAATGCATATGCCCCTCAGCCAGCGTCTCTCGGCCTCAAAGCTCCCAGCCTGTCCCACAGAGAAACAGCAACTTCTGGAGTTCCTGGAAACCTACTCAGATGTCTTTGTCAGCCTTGATAATAATCTTGGATGCTGCAATACCCTGCAACACACCACTGAGGTGCAGCCCAACCAAAAGCCAATTCGTCAGCGAGCCTACAAAGTGGGACACAAACAAAAGCAAATCCTAGAGAACTTAATCACAGTCATGCTTGAACAGGACATTATTGAGGAATCCACCAGTCCCTGGGGTGCACCTTGCTTGCTGGTAGTCAAGAAGGACAAAGGGTATCGGTTTGTGGTGGATAACAGAATGTTCAATGCCCTCACAGTACAGGATGCCCATCCCTTACCCACCACAGAGGATGCCTTAGAGAGCCTCGGTGCGGCCAGCCCAGCCTACTTCACCACTCTAGATCTCCAGAGTGGATTCTACCAAGTTACTGTTGATTCAGCTTCATGTCCGTACACAGCCTGGTGCTGCCACTTGGGGCTTTTCCAGTTCAAACGTCTGCCTATGGGACTCCGGAACAGCCCAGCCACCTTTCAACACGTCATGGAGGCTGTGTTGTGTGGATTGTCTTGGAAATCTTGCCTAGTGTATCTTGATGATGTTATTGTCTTTAGCAGAACTTTCCAAGAATACCTCCAGCATCTCAAAGAGGTGTTCGAACATCTGAGGCAAGCCAACCTCAAACTCCGTCCAGAGAAATGTTGCCTCACTCAGCATCAAATCCATTACCTGAGACATGTGGCCAATTCGCACGCCATCTCGTCAGACCCAGATAAGCTTTCTGCAGTAAAAGACTATCCAGAACCCACAAACCTCAAAGACCTTAGAGCTTTCCTAGGTTTGTCTGGCTACTACAGAAAATTAATTTGCAATTATGCTAACATTGCAGCTCCCTTGTACGCTCTCACAAAAAGAGGATGCGACGACATATGGACTTCTGATTGTAAAGTGGCCTTTGAAACTTTGAAAGACAAACTTATTTCTTTCCCAGTATTGTCTTGTCCCTGCTTTGACCACCCATTCTGGCTTTACACAGATGCTAGCTCCTTTGCAGTGGGCGCTGTGCTGTGTCAAATCCAAGATGGAACAGAACGAGTTGTTTCCTATGCAGGGTGCTCTCTTTCGTCAGCTGAGCAAAACTACAGCATCACAGAAAAAGAATGCCTAGCCATGGTCTTTGCTGTAAAGAAGTTTGACTGCTACCTTCGTTACTCCTCCTTCACAGCCATCGTGGATCACTCAGCCCTCAGATGGTTATTCGAAATGAAGGAACCAGTAGGAAAATTTTCCCGATGGGTTGCTATACTGCAAGGCTACAATTCTGAAATCCAATACCAACCAGGTCAAGTTCACTCCAGTGCCGATGCTGTAAGCCAGAGACGATATCCCTCTGTAGCAACCTCTCCTGATGAAAAAGCCTGCCTAAAAGCTCTCCCCTTCTGCTCCACAGATGAGCTCCCTGTGGACACTCCTACAGCACCTCAAGTCACTTTGCTGCTCCCAAATGCTTCTACAGAAAAAAAAGTACCAATCCTCAACTATTGCAAGCAGCTGAAGAGCTTCTTACAACCTCCAGCACTGATATCTCCCTGGCCACAATTAAACTTCAACAAAGAATTGATCCTCAGTTTACAGACATCATCACTTATCTTGAGTCTGGAACATTACCGCAACAAAAGAAATACCGCCAGGATGTACAGTTCTTTGCGTCACAGTATTTCCTCAATGACGGAGTGCTTTTTCACATTTGTACCAAGGAGGGAAAGGGCCATCGCACAGACAGAACTCACGTACAGCTAGTTGTGCCAGCCTCTCTAGTCTCCGAAGTTCTTCAATCCACTCATGCCTCTCCACTTTGTGGAGGTCATATGGGTATTCACAGAACTCTCGAAAAGACAAGGCTCCACTTCTTCTGACCTCACATGAACAAGGACATTGTCCATTTTGTAAACTCCTGCCAGCCCTGTTCCAAAAGAAAGCCTCTCACCAAACCAACCAAGGCACACATCATTCCAATGCCTGTAGCCACAGAATCCTTCCAAAGAGTCAGCACAGATATTCTTGGGCCCCTGCCTACCTGCCCTGACTCCAGCAACAAGTACATTGTTATCTTTGTGGACTACCTAACTAAATACTTGGAATTTATCCCATTAAAAGACATTAAAGCTGCTACAGTGGTAAGTGCCTTCCTCAATACAGTCATTTGCCGTCATGGTACCCCAGCGTACCTGCATCCAGACAGAGACACTAACTACCTCTCATCTATTGTACGAGAAACCTGCAAACTTCTAGACATCAAAAAGACTCATACAACTAGTTACCACCCACAGTTCAATGGATAAAGTGAGAGAATGATGTCAACCATTCTTAATACACTATCCAAGTACCTAGATGAGACGCACAGCACTTGGGATCGTTTTGTTCCCTTCATTCAGTTTGCATACAACTCCAGCCCTTGTGTCGACAGCACAGAGTACACCTCGTTTTTCCTAGTCCATGGACGTCACCCAAGAACACCTCTAGACAAAGGTCTCTCATTGCTAGAGGTCCCAAAGTCACCTTCCTCCTTCATCATCCCAATGTTGGAAAAGCTTGAACTTGCGACACGGATTGCTATTGACACCCTGGGACAGAGACAAACGGCAATGCAAAGAATGTCTGCAGCCAAGTGTCATGATCCTTCATTTTCTGTGGGGGTCATCGTATATTTGTATCAACCTGTCCTTGTTCCAGGTGCCACCAGAAAACTGCTTCACCCCTGGACTGGGCCATTTTTCATTGTGCAAAAGCTTCCCCCAGTTCATGTTCACTTGTGCCAAAAGTTAGATGGGAAGCTGGAACACAATAAAATTCACATTAATAAGTTGAAGCATGGGTACTTGAATGATTACCTCCCTGATGATCCCAGTCCCCCAAGTAATGAAGCTTCTTTGGAAACTGCAATCCTTTCAGAAACCGAACTTCCTGCTAACAACTTTGTCAACTGTTCCACCAGCACCTCACCTTATGGTACTGACACTTATCAGCCAGATCCCGTTCTTTCTGCCCAACCAGATGAATTTTCTGGAACTTCTCAGCCTCTTATGTCTTCTCAGGACTCTCTTATACCCCAAACAGTATATCAGATCGAGAAGATTCTGCGCAAAAAGTGCATCAATGGCTCTTGGTCATATCGTGTTAAATGGTGTGGGTATAACAGTGCTCACAACTCATGGGTCCCCTTTTCTGACTTGACCACATCCTGTCAAGAACTAGTTCAAGCCACCCACTCAGCAATTCCAACTGACCATAAAAGCCGCAGAAACATAGAAACATAGACTTTGATGGCAGATAAGGACCGCTAGGCCCACCTAGTCTGCCCATTTCCCTACCTACAGGAAAAGCCGCTGATCCTACTTAACCAACAGTCTATTTCTTCTTACCCCCCCACAAGAATTTCCTTATGTCTGTCCCATGTATTCTTGAATTCTCCCACAGTTTTAGACCCCACAACCTCATCAGGAAGGCTGTTCCAAGCATCCACTACCCTCTCTGTGAAAAAATACTTCCTCACATTGCCCCTGAACCGCCCCCCATCTTTAAATTGTGTCCCCTTGTTCTTGCATGTCTCTTTTTCTGAAAGATGCTACCCTCTTGGACTTTGTTGATTCCACTGAGGTACTTAAACAATTCTATCATGTCCCCCCCTCTCCCTTCTTTCCTCAAGGGTATACATATTAAGTTCTTTTAGTCTCTCCTCATATGGCTTCTCTTGCAGACCCTGCACCATTCTAGTTGCCCTCCTCTGGACTGCCTCTATCCTGTCTATGTCCTTGCGGAGATGGGGTCTCCAGAACTGGATGCAGTACTCCAGATGGGGTCTCACCAACTGTCTGTATAGAGGGATAACAACTTCCTGTTTTCTGCTGGTGATGTCTCTCCCTATGCATCCCAGTATATCCCCAGCTCTCCCTACTGCCTTCTCACATTGCTTGCTAACCTTAAGGTAATCTGATATGATTACCCCCTGGTTCATTTCCTTTTTTGTTTTTGTTACTATCTCTCCCCATTGTGTAATCTTCCCCTGGGTTTTTGTTTCCCATGTGCATTATTTTGCACTTCTTTGCATTGAATCTTAGCTGTCATACTTCCGACCATTCCTCCAACCTTGCCAAGTCCCTTCTCATCCTTTCCACGCCTCCTTGTGTATCAACCCTGTTGCAGATCTTTGTGTCATCTGCAAAGAGGCATACTTTTCCTTCCAGTCCCTCTGCAATGTCACTTATAAAGACATTAAAAAGGACTGGACCCAGTACTGAACCCTGCGGTACCCCACTAGTAACCCTCTTTCTTCAGAGTGGACTCCATTTACAATTACCTTCTTGTGCTGTTGTCCAGCCAATGTTTTACCAGGCTACCACCCCTGGGACCCACTCCCAGGCTGGTTAATTTGACTATTAATCTTTTGTGTGGGACTGTGTCAAATGCCTTGCTAAAGTCTAGGTAGGCCATGTCCACAGCCCCTCCCTGGTCTACTACTTTGGTCACCCAGTCAAAAAAATCAATTAGATTTGTCTGACATGACCTTCCTGCTGTGAACCCATTATGCCTTGGGTCCTGTGCTCCACTGGCCTCTAGGTACTCAACAGTTCTTTCCTTCAGAAGTGATTCCATCACTTTCCCTACCACAGAGGTCAAACTTACAGGTCTGTAGTTTCCTGTCTCTGTCTTGGTTGCACTTTTGTGAAGGGGAATCACATCTGCCTTCCTCCAGTCCTCGGTACCACACCATCCTCCCATGATTTGTTAAAAAGGGTAGTCAGTGGTTTCACTAGTTCTCCCCTTAATTGTTTTAGAATTCTGCGGTGAATTCCATCAGGCCCCATTGCTTTGTCCGCCTTCAGTTTTAGGAGTTCTTTCAGAACCCTTTCTTCTGTGAAAGGACTGGGAGCGACCCCCCTATCCAGAGTGCTTCTATTAATTGGATTAGGCACCTCCCCCTCCTCTTTTGTGAATACTGAGCAGAAATATTCCAGTGAACTTATTATTTGGACTCAGTGCAGTGATTCTGTTAATTCTTTGTCTTAATCTGCAAATTGCTTCTCAATTCCTGTATGATCTTCATTTTGTTTTCCTCTTCTAAATTTTAACATTTTCAATCAATCAACTAATCAATTGTCTTCTAGTAATGTCTCCACAATACTGTTAAATGTTCAGTTACTGTTACTAAGATTTTGCTGCTTTCTATTGTTGTTCATGCATAACGATGTCTTTACTTGTTCGAGTTGTACTCACATTTGCAATACCTGGGGTGATGTGGAGTACAGAGCTGAGCACAGGGCTAAAGATTAGCTGCTGCCCCTTTAACTAGGAACAGTAATGGGCAGCCAGCTATGGTCACATGTTATGTTAATTAGTGTCCAGCTGGGGCAATGGAAGGGCAAATTCCTTTGTCCTCTGGTCAGTATAGGATGTTCCCTGTGCTGATGAGATGTGTCTTCCTAAGCTCCTAAATAAACCTTATCTTGTTTATTATTTTATGTGTCTGACTCAGTTCGTTCGGCACCTAGTGACTCCTGCAGCAGAAGCACCAGATGGGGAAGCAGAATACCAGGAGGTAAGCGGTCCTAGTGGCAGACCAAATACCAAAATGCCACAACATGATAAGCATTATCATTCAGGTTTTTTTTTTTCACCCACAGCTGCTTTTGGGCATGGCACTCTGATCACATTGAACTAGCTGTTTGTTGCCCAGCAACCATCCTAAACTGCAAGTGGTCCCAACCATGCCATGCAGCCAGCCGGGACCCCTTGCAATTCAGGATGGTTGATTGGCAACAAACAACTAGTTCAGTGAATCAGAGTGCCAAGTCCAAAACCTGAACAAAAGAGCACTTACAGAAAGATATGCCCGGTCAAAATTTCATAACTTAAAAAGAAGACGTGTCTGGGTAAAACCAGATGTCTGATAACCCTAACCCAGATCTTTCTCTTCCTCTGATGCTGCTACTCAGATTCCCCCCAGGTAATACTCAGTCCTAGGATTTCTGGCCCAATGTGCATCACTTTGTACTTCTTGGCATTGAAGCCAAGTTGCCTGATACCTGACCATCTGTCAAGTTTCCCGAGGTCCTCCAATAGGTCCTGTATCTTTTCAACTGTATCCATCCTCCTGCAGAGTTTGGTGTGATCAGCAAACAGGCACATCTTGCCCTTTATGCTTTCCCCAATGTTATTTATGAAGACACTGAACAGCACCAGACCCAGCACCGATCCCTGGCGGGACCCCGCTGGTTACCTCCTTGTTACTGGATAACTCTCCCCCACCACTACCCTCTGGGATCTGCCATTTACCCTACTGGGTCAAAATGTCATACTCTTAATAGCATATGACAAAACCCCATAACTGCAACAGCGCAGTACAACTGAGCAAGAGGGTGCAACACCATGAATAGGTCTGTGCACGTTACTGCACCTTCTCACTGTCCCAGGCAGAGGTTAAGACCTCTGCTAGGACAGGGTTCCACCGAGCAGTTGCTGTGGCTTGATGCAATGAGCCACTGGCAGCAAGGAAACAAAGCAATGATTTTAGGACTGGGTTTGATTCCCGGTCCCAGATGCATGGAAATTTATCTGTGTTAAATCCCCCTCCCCAGAATTAGTTATATTGGTTGGGAGGGTTCAGGGACACAGCCCCCCATAACGAGGTGTGTGGGGGCAAAAAGACTTCTGCCACATGGCATATATTGTGCTGTTATGGCAGCATGGTATATGCATGTGGCATAGCATCTTGTAACATTATGACCCCATGCTGCCATTTACCCAGCTTGCTACCTACTTTTACAGTTTCTCCCTGACCCCCAGTTCCTTCAGTTTTCCAACCAACCTCCTATGTGATACTGAAACAAAGGTCTTGGTAAAGTCCAGGTAAATAACATCCACTGCTTTGCCCCATCCACCTACCTGGTAACCCAGTTGAAAAAATCAATCAGGTTCATCTGACAGAAGTTCCCTCCACAAACCCATGCTGTCTCTCATCCTGGAGACTGTTCTCTTCAGTGTACCTTATCAACCCCTCCTTGAGTATGGTTTCCATGAGTTTTCACATGATTAATGTCAGACTTACTGGCCTATGGTTCCCTGGATCAGCCCAGAACCCGCGACAGTGGAGAGGCACCAAATGTGCCATTCTCCAATTTTGCAGCACCACTCCCATCACCAGGGATGCATTGAAGAGGTCCACCACTGGCCCCACAAGCTCTTCTGGTATCTCCTTCAGTAGCCTTGGGTGAATGGCATTCAGTCCTGTGGACTTGTCTGCATTCAGTACCAGCAATCCTTCCCTTACTCACTCTATCTATCTATCTTTACTTATTCCAGTTTTAGTTTTCACTGTATTTTTTGCATTCCTTTGTTTAAAGACCAAATGTACCTAAATGTTCTCATTCTAATTATATTGCTTTGTTTGTCTCAATCCTCTGTATAATCACCTACTTGTTCTAAATGTACTAACGTGGAACCAATGTAAAGAACTTTGAGCTCAAGTGGTTAATCCGAGATCTGAAATAAATAAAAAAAATCTATCTATCTATCTATCTATCTAACTTTATAACCACACCTGTGGCCTCCCTACCCCCTCCCTCCTTCTCCCCAGGAGGAACCAGTGAATAACTTTCTCTAGTGAAGACAGAGCAGAAGCACTCATTCAGTACCTTCACCTTGCTCACTTATTCCTTCTCCCAACCATCTCCCTTCCTCAGCTTAACTATCCCATCCTTCCTGTCTCTCTTCTTGCTTATGTAGTGAAAGAAGGTCTCTAATGTCTTTCCAGCTGATCACAGGGAGAGCAATAAAAAAAGTCTTATTACATTGTGTGAAAAACAGGAGATGAAACTTACAAAAACAGGATACAGAGTTTAAATTGCTAGGCAAAAACATCTTATTAAAAGAGAGCAATGTTTTGTTTGAGATAACTAGAGTTTGAGATTTTAAAGATATTCTCAGATGAAGGACTTCTGTTTGTTGGAACTGCCCATATCAAGAGCTATCCTGCACAATGTTATTTTTTATTTTATAGTTATTGATAATAAAATGCTACTTGCAAATGTTATAACTTCTCCTAGTTTGCCTATGCTTCCTCTCCTATTCCTCAATAGTGCATAACCTTAAAAGATAGATTATATAAAGTGGAGAGTCATACTATTAAATATTTTCCTACATCAGACCATGCACCCATCAGCCTAGATACAGAAACTGTTCCCATGCACTGGAATTCTGTGCAGAGACTTAATGTCGGGCTTTTGAATGATCTGGGTTTCAAGATGGAAATGCAAACAATTACAACAGAATACATAACTAGAAATGCTGAGGCAGTGATCACAGTAGCCACTGTGTGAGATTGTTTGAAAGTGGTAGTAAAGGGTGACGCTATTGCACATGCTTTACAGATCAAATGGGAAAAGATACAACGTAAGCTTAATTTGGAAAGGACAGTCTGGGACCTGGAAGCTGAACACCATATAATTTTGAATGAATACACCAAGAAAGCCTTTGAGGGGAAAAAATGCTCATTGACAGTTTCGCTGGAGGGAACCTATAGAGGGAGCACTGAGGTTTACAAACACAAAATTACTATGAGTGAAGCAACAAGGAAGGTAAGCTATGGGCTTTACACAAAGACAACAGGTGGTAAATAGGGTCATCTTATTGGTCAAACATGCAAGGCACCCTATGGGGATTACAGGAGACCTTGGTTAATATTATTCTCACTGCCAAGTTCACCCCCCGAGCTTATCTATTTACTGTAGTTGGTATATGTCATCTTAACCAAGAGGTGTATATTCCACTAACTACTGTGTTCCTCCATGGGACACAGCAGTGGATCTTTTTAATTGTTGTTTCCATATCGTTAATTTTCAACTACTGTAAATATGTAAATAAACGACCTGAAATTGAAGGGCATAAATGGTCTAGAAATGAAATGAAGAAATCCTTTTTCATTCCTGCTGTTCTTCCTAAAGTGTAACCTCTCCACCTAACCCCATGTAAATGTACCAAAAATGTATTTTTCGCCTGTTACTTGAAAATCACTGTATTTGTATTTCCCTGTCTACCACATTGTACTACATGTACCTGGGTCGTGCCTGGAAATGAGCCTCGGCTCAGCGTGCCTTTCCCAGTCACCAATTTTAAATAAATAAATAAATAAATAAAATAACATATTACTTACAATAGATTTGTCTCATTAGTGACTTGGAATGTATAATGTATGTACTCCGTAAAATTCTTTACTGTCCCATACCTCCCTTCCCCCCAGATCACAACTGGAAACATGCCCTGGACTTTGTGTGCTTACCTGGCAAAATATATTTGAAATAAAATGAAATAAATATTAGAGGAATTTGTTACTACTCTTCTTTGTGCAGTCAACACTCATTTATCTGGCTCTCGTTTATCCATTTCTCGCATGTATCCATCTTTGTCTGAATTATTTTTTTTTATTTCCCATTGTGCTAACACCTGCTTATCTGTCCCTCACGTTATCCATTTCCATTGCCAGTCCTGCCTGTTGTCTCCTATGTGGCTCTCGGTATGCACTCTCAGATAACTGACCCTTTGCATTCCAGTCCAAGACTTTGCAGGGATAACATCGCAATTTTTCTGCAAATCATCTTGGTGCTCCTGGCAGACCAATCAGAGGAAGCAGCACATCAAGGACAAAGGCAGTAAGGACAGGGATGGGGCAAAAAGAAATAAAGCCATACAAAAATAGAGGGTAATGAGCACCAATGCCCATAGTCTAGGTGAAAAACTCCCCAAAATGGTGGCCTTTATGGAAGAGGGTTGCCTGGATATCATGGCAGTCACAGAAACATGGTACACAGAGAACCATGACTGGGATGTCAGCATACCAGGTTACAAAATCTACAGGAGGGACAGGGAGGGTAGAAGTGGAGGAGTAGCTCTGAGTAGCTCTCTATGTAAGGGAAGGGATCAAAGCAACAGAACTAAAGGGTAAACAGGGAGGAGAGGAGGCACTGTGGATCACCCTGGAGATGGGAAATGGCACCACAATCCGCACAGGGATTGTATACAGGCCCCCTTCTCAGGGGAAGGAAATGGACAAGAAAATGATAGAAGGCATCCTTAGGATGGCAGAAAAAGGGGAGATATTGCTGATGGTGGACCTGAATATGCCAGATGTTAACTGGAGCACCTTTGCTCAAGCCACATCCAAGAGCAGGGTCATTCTCGATACCCTACAGGGGGTATGCCTCAGACAGCTAGTTTTGGAACCCACTCGGGAGGGAGCAATCTTACACCTGTTACTCTCAAATGGGGACACAGAGAGGATCTCAGATCTAGAAGTGGGTAACCATCTGGGAACAAGTGACCACCAAACAGTGTGGTTCAGGATAAACTTAGCTGTAGAGTCAAGCCATACAAAAGTGAAGGTACTGGACTTTAGGAGGGCTTATTTTGTCAAAATGAAAGAGTGCCTCAGAAAAGCACTAGCAAACTGGCAAGAAGGTGGGGTGGAGCAAAAATGGTGAAACATCAAAACCGCCATCACAGAGGCAATAAGTCTTTGTGTGAAGCAAATAAACAAATCAAAACAAAAGAAAAAATCACCATGGTTCTCAAAAGAAGTGGTGGGGAAGGTTAGGGAGAAAAAGATAGAATTCAGGAAGTATAAGGAGACACAGAAGGAGCAGGACAGAGAACTGTATCAGTTAAAGCAGAAGGAAGCAGGAAAGGCAATCAGAACAGCAAAGGCCCAAACCAAGGAAAAGATAGCCAACTCAGTTACGTAGGGGGATAAAACCTTTTATATGTACATTAGGGAGCAAAGAAAGACTAACGCAGAGATACTGAGGCTGAATAAAGAGGAGAGTAGTTGGGCAGAGAGCGACTGTGAAAAAGCAGGGATACTGAATGAATACTTCTGCTCAGTATTCACAATGGAAGAGCAGGGGGAGATACCTAATCCAGTCAATAGAAGCACTCTGAAATGGGGGGGGGTGATATTAGTCCTTTCACAGAAGAAAGGGTTCTGAAAGAACTCCTAAATCTGAAGGTGGATAAAGCAATGGGGCCTGATGGAATTCACCCCAGAATTCTAAAAGAACTAAGGAACGAACTAGTATCACTACTGACTACCCTTTTTAATAAATCATGGGAGGATGGTGTGGTATCTGAGAACTGGAGGAGGACAGATGTGATTCCCCTTCACAAAAGTGGGAGCAAGACAGAGGCAGAAAACTATAGACCTGTCAGCTTGACCTTAATGGTAGGGAAAATGATGGAATCACTTCTGAAGGAAAGAATTGTTGAGTACCTAGAGGCCAGTGGGGCACAGGACCCAAGGCAGCATGGATTCACAGCAGTAAGGTCATGTCAAACAAATGTAATTGATCTATTTGACTGGGTGGCCAATGTAGTAGACCAGGGACGGGCTGTGGAAATGGCCTACCTAGACTTTAGCAAGGCATTTGACACAGTCCCACACAAAAGATTAATAATCAAATTAACCAGCCTGGGAGTAGCTCCCATGGTGGTAACCTGGGTAAAACATTGGCTGGACAACAGGACATATAGAGTACTAGTAAATGGAGTACACAGTGAAGAAAGGGGGGTTACTAGTGGGGTACCACAGGGTTCAGTACTGGGGCTAGTCTTTTGTAATGTCTTTATAAGTGACATTGCAGAGGAACTGGAAGGAAAAGTATGTCTCTTTGCAGATGACACAAAGATCTGCAACAGGGTTGATATGCAAGTTGGGGTGAAAAGGATGAAAAGGGAATTGGTAAGGTTGAAGGAATGGTCAGATGTATGGCAGATCAGATTCAATGCAAAGAAGTGCAAAGTACTGCACCTGGGAAACAAAAACCCAGGGGAAGAGTACACAATGGGGATGAGATATTGACAACAACAAAAATGGTAAGGGACCTGGGGGTAGTCATATCAGATGACCTAAAGGAGGGCAAGCAATGTGAGAAGGCAGTAAGGAGGGCTGAGGGGATACTGGGATGCATAGGGAGAGGCATCACCAGTAAAAAACAGGAAGTTGTTGTCCCTGTGTACAGACTGTTGGTAAGACCACATCTGGAGTACTGTGTACAGTTCTGGAGACCCCATCTCTGCAAAGACATAGACAGAGTGGAGGCTGTCCAGAGGAGGGCAACTAAAATGGTGCAGGGTCTGCACCAGAAGACATATGAAGAAAGACTAAAGGAGCTTAAGATGTATAGCCTCGAGGAAATGAGGGAGAGGGGGGACATGATAGAAACTTTCAAATACCTCAAGGGAATCAACAAAGTCCAAGAGGGTAGTATCTTTCAGAAAAAGAGATGTGCGAGAACATGTGGGCACAATTTGAAGTTAGAGAGGAAACGGTTCAGAGGTAATGTAAGGAAGTATTTATTTACAGAGAGGGTTGTAGATGCATGGAACAGCCTTCCTGAGGTGGTCGTAGAGTCAAAAACAGTCGGGGAATTCAAGAATGCATGGGACAGACATAAGGCAAGTCTAGTGGGGGGTAGGAGGAAGTAGGCTGTTGGTTAACTAGGGTCTGCAGCTTATCCATTAGGCAGGGAAATGGGCAGACTAGGTGGGCCAAGTGGTCCTTATTTGCCATCAGATTCTATGTTTCTATGGTCCAGCCATGTCAGGAGTGCATTCTACATGCTCCATCATAAATGCCATTCTGAGGAACAGAGAAATAGAGTAAAAACAGTAAAACACTACAGTACCTTGAAAAAGAATCTTAGTACAGTACAGTACTATAGTGTATAGTGGAATGCTATTATGCATGAAATTCCATGCCTGGAATATGCTTGTTCTGCTGCAGTAGTGATGTCGTTATGTTGTTCTGCTGCAGTAGTGATGTCAATACTGCAGCAGAACCACTTGGAATGTTGGCACATTGTTGCTTTCCTCTACTTAATTCTGTGGTAACAGTATTCTAGAACCTCTAGAGACTTCACAAGTCAGTTTCATTATTAAAAAGAGAAAAGAAAACCACAATGCACACATTTCACATAATACTACTGTGCACTATGAAAACACAGGATGAGCAACTTTATGCACAACCTGTGTGTTCTGTCACCTCGTGATTCCCATGGAATTAGAACCCCTCTGTAGCAGAACACACTGGTTGTGCATAGTTGCCCATCCAGTATTCTCTATGTAATTCAGGGTAAAGTACCTTGGCCTGTGTTGCAGAGAAAGCCACAGACCAAATTAGGCAAAGCAGCCACAAACCAAAGAGCCACAGCAACCACAGAACAAACTGCAGACTGAAGCATCCACTTAAGTAAGTGTTGAGCATCATTTTTCCTTTTTAATGTGGGGGCCAGAATACTGAAAGCAGAGGAGGGGGTGGGCAACAGTACAGTAAAGAAGTGCAGTACAGAACAGCAACCTTTTTTTAACAGATTGGCTGAAGATGTTACATTACTCTGTACTGTAATACGAAGCTTGCAAACAAAAAGGTCAGGACAGCCATTACTGCATATGTGAAGCACAGCATTAGTTTATTCCACGCCCAAAATCCGAAATGCTCAAGGGCTGACATAGTTGCTTATGTTTTAAAGGAGCATAAACTGTCGCTTGGAAGATCAACAGTTTCAGACATTTTAAAACTAAAGGACAAGTTGTTAGCCTGTTCGTTTGGTGATTCCTTAACTAAAGTAAGAAGCATCAGCATAAGCAACTAGAGGGATGCCCTACTTTATGATTCACAGATACCAGGATACAAAAATTGACTGTAAGTGATGAAGTCCTGTTAACCAAAGTAAAATCTCTTGGCCAGCATCTGGGTGTGCCAGACACCTTTTCCTATTCAGTGGGGTGGCTGCAGAGATTTAAATAGCATCACAAATTGCAAGGTGAGACTGCAAGTGTGTATGAAGGAGTTGTGTCCGATGGGGCATCTGCAGTTGCAACAAGTTTTGAAAAACTTTGACCTTAATGACATTTAAAACTGGTTTGTTCTTTCAGATGGAACCCAGTGCTACAGTTGCAACAGGCCCAGTGTCTGGAAAATAGAAAAATAAAGACAGATTGACAGTGGCACTATGTGTCAGTGCAACTGATACAGACAAACGTAAGCCACTGATCATCTGGAAATTTAACTGCCCTTGGTGCTTTGGAAAGGACTTTGATCCCAACAGTTTCTGCTACTGGTAAACTAACAGAAAAGCCTGGATGACTGCTGTGATTTGTGAAGAATGGCTAAAGGACTTTGACCGATCTATGCATCTACAGAGACATTGTGTGATTTTGCTGCTTGACAATGCTTCCTCACACTTCAACACAGTGTGCCACCATAATGTCACTCTTCATCTCCTCCCTCCAAATAATACCTCTAAAATCCAGCTTTTGGATGCTGGCATAATCCAGAACATTAAAGCTCTGTACTGACGACAGCAACTGCAGCACTATGTCAACTGCCTGGATGATAGCAAACCACCAGATCTTAACATCAAGGAGGCTCTGTATTTCTTAGGGGACAGTTGGTGTGATGTGAGCATGACAGTCATCGTCAATTGCTGGAGACATACTGAAATTCTGAACCCTGCTGCTTTCCCTTCTGCTGACAACCTAGCAACTCCACTAACTCTGTGATGTGATCCAGCTCCTCCATTCTTGACCAGCTGCCTGACACCACAAATGTAAAGGCGGTAGCCATCCTGCAGAGTGATAAGAACACTGAAACCTGTGCAGCACTAGATGATGAGGAAATCATTCAGAAGGTGCAACCATCCAATGCAGCAGAAAATTCAGATGCAGACACCGAAAGCATCGATGACACAGAACCACCTGTCATATGGACAGCACTGGATGTCCGTCATGGACTGGAAGTTGCCTTGGGATAAGTAGAACAGAATATGGATTTCTGCAACAGAAAAGATATTGACTGCATCCATGCCCTGATTGCAAAGACTTTTGTGGTTGAACAATTCTTTAAAAAACATCATGAAGGCAGTGAATTGTGACAGACACTTCAAACCGTGAGTTAGTGCATTTCATTTTTATGGCTGCATGGGCAGAGCTCCACTGATGTTATGCCATCACTGTAGGAAAACAGGGAGTCACTTCCGGAATGTGACCCTGTGTTCTCCTACAGTGCTGCAGCAACGTCATGACAGCGCTTACTCTATAGCAGCAGTCTTCCACAACGGAGGTCCCCTCCACAGTACAATCTCCCCTTCCCCATTGCGCACTACTTCATAGATGTTCTTCTGCTTTCACTGTGCATGTGCAAGTATCACACATGCGCAGTGTCGCCACTGCCATCTTGTGAATGGCAACTGTAACTGCTCACCACCTCTCCGTGACTGGCTCTGATATCACCACTGCTCCATGACCGCTGCTACAGTGCTCTGTGAGCCATGCTTCCACCACTCTGATACTTGGACAGGTAAGAGCTCAATGCAGCCATAGCGGCTCTGACAAGAGTTTGTTCATTGTGATGTTATGGCACAGTTGGTAAGTCCAAGGACTGGATTTCACAGGTGCTGTTTGCCATGCTTTCTAGTGGGGATGTGTGGGAATGTTGTCATTTAAAGTGAAAAAAATGCCATGCTTGCTTCTGGAGATGTTGGGGAATGTTGTCCCCTAAATTGAAAAAAAAATGCCATACTTTTCTGTAGGGGTGTAAAAACATGCCGAGATTTTGCAAAGTGGTGGAATGTTTTTCCTGAAAGTAAAAAAAAAATGCCATGCTTTATTCTGGGCATGTGGAGGAATGTTTTCATTGCAAATGGCAAAATATTTTGCCTTGCCATACCTTGTTTCATGGCAGTGTGAAGGAATGTTTTCCTTGAAACTAAAAATAAAGTGCTGTGCTTTCCTGTGTGTGTGTGTGTGTGTGTGTGTGTGTATGGGGGGATACCATGCTTTTGTGGTGGTGTGATAGAATGTTTTTCCAGTATCATGGCTCACTGGTAGAAGACAAACACTAAGCATAAAAGGTGCCTACTCTGACTGGTCCGAAATAACAAGTGGGGTGCTGCAGGGGTCAGCGCTAGGGCCACATCTTTTAACATCTATGTCTCACAACTAAAGTGCAAACAGACGGGGTCTGGTTTACCAAGTTCGTGGATGACTGCAGGTTGGGAATGGGAGTAGGACATCAGTGGACAAACTCTAATATGTAGAAAGCCCTTGGCCATATAGAACTACGGTGTAATACCTTCAGTCTTCCTCTAAATCCAGACAAATGCTCAGCCATGCATCTGGGCAAACAAAATCCCAAACAGCCCTACCTGTCAGGTAATTAAAATCTGAAGGTTGTCACAGAAGAAAAGGATTTCGGGAAATCATTACAAATGACCTTCAGTTCAAAACTCATTGCAATAAGCTTATCAGGAGGGCAAATGGAGTGTTGAACTGTATATTGAGATACATTGCCAGCACAGATAGAGGGGTTCTGCTTCCATTGCTTGGAGGATTGGTGAGACCTATTCTGGAATTTGGGGCACACGTTTGGTCCCCACACCATAAAAATGAGCCTGAAGGAATAGCGAGAATACAAAGGAGAGCTACAAGATCTATTAGAGGCATGGAGGGGACAGAATACCAAAACAGACTTCGTGAATTAGGGTTGTATTCATTGGAATACAGGAGATGGAGGGGGGATATGTACATGTTATGTAGAGCATTTACAGACAATGATCTATGGGAAAGACTAGGTTTGCAACTTCGGAAAAAAAAATACTCTACTATATGGCACATTCTCTCCAGCTAAAAAGTGAAAATTGTATAACTTGGAGAAGAAAAATGTGATACAGCCAAAGCGTCATGGCATTTTGGAATGCACTGCTACAAAAACTAGTGAGCATCCCCTCAATGGAAAGTTTCAGATGAAGTTTAGATGCTGTTAAGATACTAGTCTCCCTTTAAGTCAGCCGGTGAGCACCATGGACGCAAATCTTTTTCTGCTCAATATTTAACCTATGAAACCTAAACTGAAAAAATACCATACTTTCATGTGATGGGGGTTAGTTTTTAAAATGCTGATTGTGGCAAATTGTGGTTTGCTCTATGGTATTGCATGAACTTTCAGTGGCTGTTTGACAGTACAGGTACAGGTAATACTGTACATACAGTATTTTGTGTGCTGCTCAGTGTTTAAAGTAGTAGACCAGGGAGGGGTTGTGGACATGGCCTACCTTGACTTTAGCAATGCATTTGACACAGTACCACACAAAAGATTAATAGACAAGTTAGCCAGCCTGGGAGTGGGTCCCAGGGAGATAGCCTGGGTAAAAAATTGGCTGGAGAATAGGACACAGAGAGTAATAGTAAATGGAGTCCATTCCAAAGAAAGGGGTGTTACTAGCAGGGTACCGCAGGGTTCAGTACTGGGTCCAGTCCTATTTAATATCTTTATAAGTGACATTGCGGAGGGACTGGAAGGAAAAATATATCTCTTTACAGACAACACAAAGATCTGCAACAGGGTTGTTACATGGGGGGTTGGAAAGGATAAGAAGGGACTTGGCAAGGTTGGAGGAATGGTCAAAAGTATGGCAGCTTAGATTCAATGCAAAGAAGTGTAAAGTAATGCACCAGGGAAACAAAATCCAGGGGAAGAATACACAATGGGGGGGGGTACTAACAACAACAAAAATGGAAAGGGACCTGGGGGTAGTCATATCAGATGACCTAAAGGTAAGCAAGCAATGTGAGAAGGCAGTAAGGAGGGCTGGGGGGATACTGGGATGTATAGGAAGAGGCATCACCAGTAGAAAACAAAAAGTTGTTATCTCTCTGTACAGACAGTTAGTGAGACCCAAGGCCCTAGAATTCTCTGACACATGAATTTTGCGCAAACTGCAATCATCCGAGAACTTCATGGTGCTGCAGAATTCACTCTTCTTGTTGATTTTTTATTAATATTTCTGTTTTTCCATAGAATCTGGTTCCCTTCCCCTCTTTTTATATCCTAAACCCTCTATATGCTCAGAATGTGATGTTATCATTGCTATAACATCATACATTAGCTAGTGAAATGGCTGCAATCTGCGACAGAAATGAACAGTCACTTATTTACCACAGCTCCCACTGCCAGAGACGGTGGCACAGCACATCAGGCATAGTGATATTTGCTCAACCTGCACTACAGCCTAATACAATTTTCAGTCTTACATTATTGCACTAGGGCCAACTTAAACAAAACCTTGTCAATAGCACAGACCTGTTAAGTCCATACCTCACTTTGTACAAACCTATTTGTGCCTTTAAGGTATAGAGATGCCATCTGAAATGAATAACTGGTAAAATTAATTTAACTGTCATTTTTAAGAAAAATACAGTAATTATGCCCAGAAAAGTGAAATATAATAATGTGTAGACCTGTTGAAAGAATAGACCTGTTAAATAAATAATTGCACTGTAAGCATTTTTTGCCAGGGTTATTGATTACATATGGTCATTGGGTGATAGAATCACCTAAAAGTTATGGAGAAATGTTGTGTGCAGGGACAGCTGTTGGGCCAGAGGGTAGCATGCTGTGTTTCCGTGCCGGCAACTCGGGTTCAGAGATTAGCTCTGGGAGCTGGCTGGGCAGCACAAGAATTGGTAGAACACATCATTGCTCGGAGCCTGGGAAGGTATGGTGCAGTATTCTGTCATATGGTGGACACATTGTGCTGGTCTGGAGAGCTCTAGCTCACAATTGGTTTACGTGCATGTCATGGCCTGATGGTGTTACACAGTGTGTCGGGGAAAGCAGATTGACATCAAAAATGAGTTTTGCAATAACTCCTCTGTTCCATTTCTAATGGGACCTGTATGAATGAGGATGCAAGTTCATGGAAATTAAAAAAAATATATATATACACACACACACACACACACACTATCTCTACATACACACATTTGTATGTATGTTACAGATTGCATAGAAATATATAAGTGATACACAGTGGGAACCTCATGAGTGGTGTAGAAAGCACATACAAATATATAAGTGATAGACAGCGGAAACCTCATTAATGGGATAGATAGCATGCATATAGAAATACCTTATTTATCACATAAGATCCCCTCTGCATATGTCATTTATTTAACAGGCTAGGACCTTAAGGGAGAGACATTTGTTTTGCTTTTTTAGGCATAAAATTATTTTTATAATTCTGTTATTTTTTGAACTAGTGTTACTGTGCTTTCCACCATCCTGATTGCTATAAAAACTGCCATGAAAGTGAAGTCAGGATAACAAGTTTTCACTGTGATGTGGTAGTTTGTTAGTGCCGCAGAACTTCTGCAGAAATTACAAACCACCGCTGCAGAAGTTCTGCGGCAAATGGTAGTCTTGCCACAGAACTTGGTCCCACTGTGCCGCAGAAATGTAGGGGCCCTGGTGAGACCCCATCTGGAGTACTGTGTGCAGTTCTGGAGATCCCATCTCTGCAAGGACATAGTCAGGGTGGAGGCAGTCCAGAGGAGGGCAACTAAAATGGTGTAGGGTCTGCACCAGCAGCCATATGAAGAGAGACTAAAGGAGCTTAATATGTATACCCTTAAGGAAAGGAGAGAGAGGGGGGACATGATTGAAACTTTCAAGTACTTCAAGGGAATCAACAACATTCAGGAGTGTAGCATCTTTCAGAAAAAGAGATGTGCAAGAACAAGGGGGCACAATTTGAAAATAGAGGGGGGGACGGATTAAAGGCATTGCGAGGAAGTATTTTTTACACAGAGAGGGTGGTGGACACATGGAATGGCCTTTCTGAGGCAGTCATGGAGGCAAAAACAGTGGGGGAATTCAAGAATGCATGGGACAGACATGAGGCAATTCTGGTGGGGGTAAGAAGAAGTAGGCGGTTGGTTAACTAGGATCTGCAGCGTATTCAATAGGTAGGAAAATTGGCAGACTGGGTGGGCCAAGCAGTCCTTATCTGCTGTTAAAGTCTATGTTTCTATGTTCAAAATTATTGACACAAGTTGTAATAGTGAAATTATCATGAGTGGGAAATAAAGAGGTTCAAACATAAAGTTCCATGAGCTTGCACAACTGGATGAGGTGTATGCTTGTGTGACTTCGATACATCATGGCTGTTCACCTCTCTATCTGTGAGATATACCACCCTGTAGGGGTACGATGCAAGGAACCCTAGAGGAGGGTTCCCCCATAAGTGCCACAGGAATAATTCCCTTGGCTAAAGGTAGCTTAGGAAGAAGCCCACGGGAAAGAGAGATACGCCACTGGAGGAGGAGTGACAGATGGCAGGACAACACAGAAAATGAATGAGGACTGGCCCAAAGGAGGGAGAGTGGTTTGTTGCTCTGTCCACTGAACTTCAACCAGCCCTCAGCCATACATTTCAATGGACTTGCGCAACTGGATGAGATGTATGGTTGTCTGACTGCGATACAGTGTGGCTGTTCACCTCTATCCATGGGATATACCACCCTGTAGGGATACAATGCAAGGAGCCCTAGAGGAGGGTTCACCCCCATAGGTGCTGTAAGAATATTACCCATGACTAAAGGTAGCTTAGGAAGAAGCCCCAAAAGAATACTGAAATGGGTGTTGAGGATCAAAGAGGTGAGAAATCAGAATATATCGAGACTGGAAATCAGAGTGACATGCATAGATGGGAAGGACAGGAGAAGAATGAGATGGAATGTAGATGAATGAAATGAAAGCAGACAAGATGTAGAAGGGCAGACTTCCTAAGGAGAGAGGGAACAGCCGGAGCCACCATTTGACTCCATCCAACAGCGGAACTAAACTACAGAACCTAAGTAATTTCCAGTCCTATCCAATATTATGACCATTGGCATGGAGGAGAGAAAAAAACCCTTTTGAGGAGGAAACCTGCAGGGATCTAAGGCTTAGGTTCCCTTCCCTCCCAGCTGAAGGATGTTTTGATTAGTGACGGCTCAGCTACTGCAATTTAGAGTTCAGATTGAGGGAGGAGGAAAATATTCCAATTTAGAGGAAGCTCTAACTCTGGCCTTCTAAATGGACACCTGTTGAGGGTTGTGAGCAATGTCTCTGCAACTAGACGCTCAAAAGCAAGAGAGGAGAGAGATGACTGCTGCGGCACTCGGCTGGCCTGTGTGAGCCTACGAAACAGACCAGGTGAACCAGAGGCTGTCTTGATGGAGAATAGCATGGAGGGTGCCTCTGAACCTGCTTGGGCAGCCAAAGGGGCTTCTGATGATGAGAGCCCCGCCCCTTGCAGCTGAAAGTCATAAATTCTGCATCCAGAGGTATCATCGAGATGAGGGATGATTGAAGGTCCATCCGACATGAAGATGTTCTCACTTTGGGCCAGGGAGAAGGACCTTGTTCCGAGCTTCGAATGCTCTAGATGCAGACTTTGTGGGTGCAGAGCGACACCATTGGCTACAGGCTAGCCCCAAGCCAAGAAGCAATGGACACAAAAGGCATGTCACCGAATGGAGAGCAGTTCGAACAGGTAGCGTAAAGCCCAATGGGAGGTATGCTCGATTAATCGACGTGAATGGGTAGACCCTGAGGTTGGGCTGAGTGAAGGAGAACCAGACTTATGTCATGAGGAAGCTACCCATGATTGGTAACTACAGGAGTGCATGCAAACCGGGTCCATTGAGAGCCAAATTAGGAATGGATAGAATTGTATGGTAGGGGCGAGAGCGGCAGAGCAAAGCTGGTAGTCAAAGGTGAGGTAGGTATTAGCAGGATGACTTCTGAATAGGTTTGACTAGAATGGGAGAAATGGTCATAGGAGATGAGTAGTAAGGGCGATATGCAGGAGGGAATATTAGGCAATATGGATGAGTAGGGTATGGTGGGATGGGGGATGGCAGGATAGGGAAGCCCCCAACAAGAAAGTAGAGGTCAGAGAAGGAGAGGAATGGAGGGTGGAGGGAATGGGAAGAGGAGGGCAGTGTCCACCACAGTCCAAGGCATAAAATAAGTGGGTTTGCATTGTAATTTGCTACCCAAGATAGGGGAAAAAGTGAGTCAAGTGTGGCAATGATTAGCAGACATTGCTAATTATTGCCAACTCATCCTGGGTCCTGTAAAAGTGCCTTATTTGGGCACCGTCAATTCACATTTTTTTTTGGTACAAGTATCCATTTTCTTTCCTCCTCCCCTGCTCCCCACCCCATGAACCCTGATTGGTCCAGTGATGCTCCTGCTCATCCCCCCCCAACCAAAGTTCTGCATGGGAGAAACATGAAGTAGCTGCACCACCCACCCACGCTCGTTCCCACAAGTTCTGCAACTATTGCCAGCTTGCCTTATCGCACTGCCATGCTGGGCACCCAGCCTCCTTTCCCCACCCTTGGCATTTGCTCCAACTGTCATTCTCACTTGCCTGTCACTCCAATTCCTCCTGTGCTCCACCTCCATGGCTACCGATCCCATCCATTGTCTCACTTGCTGTTGGGTATCCTCTCCTTGCGTTAGTTGCGCAACAAATGCCTTGCCATTTAATACTGAAGTACAACAACACTATTCATGGTAAGTACATTTTATTCATTATAAACTAACCATACTTAGGTGGAGCTCTTTGTGGTGGGTGCTCTAGTTCTTTTTGGTCCTGGATTCTTGTGTATTGGAACACCGCAGTGTTTCCCTGCTGCTAGCATTGTTTGTACCTTCAATACTATACAAAGCAGGCTGCATTAAATTCAGTTGGTCTGTAAGTGTGAGAGTGGGAGAGTCAATGTGAGAGAGACAGAGATAAACCAACTAAGCAACAATGAAGGTGGCAGGGCAGTCAAGTTGGAGAGTCATCAGCTTGCTTTGGTTGCCTTTCCATCCTGTAAAAAACACTTTTAAAGGGATGCTGGACTGAAACAAACAGAAGCTACGTAAAAGTAAAATACAGGCAGCCTCTGCCTGTCTGAAGAGGGACTCATTTTGCTAGCAGCTATATTCAGCTGTAGAAACCAGTGAACAGGAACCTACAGTAGGTAGCCTAGCCAGTCGAATCTAAAAAGCCTACCTACAATAAAATAAAATCTACAGGCAATGAGTGAGGCAGCCTCTGTCTGTCCAAATTAACTTATTTTGCTGGCAGCTGCAGAATGCAGGAAGAGATAAGATCTGGAGACTCAGTGAGTTTCAGATTAGCAGATCAGGCTAGGGAAAACAGTGGGAGTTTGTTTGCACGTGGTCAGCACTGGTCTCCTGTTTCTGAAGCCTCAGCCCAGAAAATATATCAGAGAACTCTATTGCTGCAAACAAGGGCTGCCTTAGTCTGGTTAGGGGTTCATACAGGCTCTACACTAGGTGTACAATGTCTATTTTATCAATATATACAATGATAAGTAGTAATTATATAATTAAAAGTAAAAATACCTATTTTATAAAACTGCTAATCAAAACCAGCCGATTGCTAATTGTTTTTCATTTTGATTAGCAAAGGATGCTAATCAAGTCTCCGACATTAACTTATGCCTTACAGTCAGGACGAAAGAAGAAATTGCATCATGTGGGCAAACTGCAGAGTCAGAGTAGCCATGGGATGGGCCAGGAGATCGACATAGAGTTGGTATGTAAGGGAAATTAGCAACCTGGGCATCAAAGTGTCATACCACCAGTAGTTAAACCAAAGAACCAAAAAGCTGCAGAATGGACGATGGCATACAGGTCCTGCATGGTGGATGAGGACAACAGCTAAAAATATCATGAGAGATGAGGGCCAGGGCAAAATCCCACCAGAATTCAGGCAGTCAGTATCATAGTCAACCAATTAAGGGGCTGTAAGAATATCAAAATACATGAAACAGCAATTATGAGAAGAGAAACCAGATGGAATTCAAACAGCACACCTACAGCAAGTGCTTCCCAGGCTGTGGCAGTGGAGATGTGATGCGGAGATGAGAGCTGAGACAGCTATGTACCAGGAGGAATGGGAGTTGCGGGACAGATAGGGGAGACTGAGTTATCCGTTGCTCAGGACAAAATGGTCTCAAGGAACTGAATAAGCCCTTCAAGGCTGGTGGGCAGAAAATCGAATGATGAACAGTCAGAGCGGGGTCAGATCACTGCCTAACCCAGCCCAAGGCACAGGGAGAAAGAAGTGAGAGCAGAGGAGTTGGGAGGCATGGTAGAACGTGCAAGCAATGCTGCCGCCCAGGGAGGAGAAGCCAAAATGGCCATGGAAAAGGAGCTGGAAAGGCAAGCAGGTGCATTGAAATGATGTTTCACCACAAAAGGGTAGGGGGCTGCCCCATTGAGAGTTGCAAGGAAGAGACAGGAGCAATGCAGGACAGAGGAGCAAAGAAGGGAGGTCCACACAGAAACCCCCCAGTCAGACCCAGGAGGAACGCACTACATGGCCAGCAAGGTATGGGGCAGAGGGAGGCAAGAGTGAGGGGCCTGGAGGTAGGAAAGGAGTGGCATGACAGAACAGTGAGGGAGTACAGGGAGAAGTGAACCAGTGGCCGGAGGCAGTCACTATAACAAGGAAAATGCACAGGGCTGAGAGAAAAAAATGGGCAGCCGGAGGCAGCTGCTGGAACATGGGGAAAGCAAAAAAGGCAGAAATCCAGAGAGAGAGAGAGAGAGAGAGAGAGAGAGAGTGGTTGGAGAGCAACGCCTCCAGCTGCAACGAAGAAAACGACTAAGGACTGGCCTGGAGGAGGACCTTTTAAGGCCTGGTTGGGGGAATGATTTGTTGCTCCACCCATTGAACTCTGGCCAGCCCTCAGCCATAAATTTGTTGCTTTCTTAGATTGCTACTTGTGGACCTTGTGATTGGGCAAAGATTTCAGAGCAAAAAAGGGGTGAAAGGCAGAGAGTGGGCAGAATTAGGGAGGAAATTCTATATGCTGATGCTGTGACAGGTCATGCCCCCAAAAGTCATCTAACAGTTCAGACCGATACCAATCTATTTCATATGCTTTACAAGCAAACATATTCACTTCATTAGTGAAGTACATAGTGTAATGTGATTAACCCTCTGCTTGTTATATTTATATTTGTGATATAAATAGATGTTTATTTGAATGGAGGCTCTTGTGGCAGCTGATGCCCAAGACCTTGAGTCATAGCCTGTGACTGGAAAGGACCAAACTTTGGGTGTGGAGGAGCCAGGGTCCAGCGCAGTGTCCAGACCCAGGAAGGGAGACAACAGGACCAGTGCATGCTGAGAGCCACAGCAGCAGGAGAAAGTCACCAACATTCTGGAGCTCGAAGGGATCAAGCTGCAGATGGAGTTGCAGAGAATGAAGCTGAAGTTTGAACAGAAAAGGTTCAAAGCCCAGCAGTGAATGGAGCTTGAATGGGGGAGATGGAGAGAGCAGCAAGAGGTTGAGTGAGAGCAGCAAGAGGTCAAGCAAGAGGAGAGAGAGTGCCAGAGGCAATTGAACTGGAGAAGCTGCAACTCCCAAGACCAGCGCCAGAGCAGGTAAGTGGCCTGGGTGAAACTGGAACTCCAGGACTGGGTTACAAATTAAATTCTTAATTAATAGCTGGATTTAAAGAGGGGGAAGATATGGATGCATTTCTAAATTCATTTGAAAAAGTATAACACCCCCCCCCCGATAATCCCACTCACCTGAGCTGCCCCAGTGGGACTGGGGGCTCAGCAGTACCTTCCCGAGGGCTGGGCCTGCGTCCTTACCAGTAGTTTCTGTGGTGCCTTAGTGCCTCCACCTGGGGCCCCTGCATCGCCTCCTGCGGGTAGAACAGGTTAGAACATTTC
The DNA here is from genome assembly GCA_016271365.2 of Neoceratodus forsteri. Classification (NCBI taxonomy): domain Eukaryota; kingdom Metazoa; phylum Chordata; order Ceratodontiformes; family Ceratodontidae; genus Neoceratodus; species Neoceratodus forsteri. Next base: position 514,426,054 of record CM057451.1, read on the forward strand.
CCCAGGATAAATAATGGTCTTCCCTCTAATGACTGCCCGTGATGACCCCCAGACCCACAGCCACTGCCCACAATGGCTTTACACACACAGCTAATGAAACAGATGAACAATAAATATCTAGTTTATTACTACAAGCTTATACAAAGGAGGTGGGGGCTACTCCTCCAAAACCTCCTGGTTACCAAACATTCACTTATCTCCACTTCTCCCCTATCCCCTAGGTGCACCCAGACCAGTCACAGTTAGTGGGTACCTCATAGTCCCTTAGTCTGCAGGCCTGCTGTTTACTGTTGGGGCCCTTACACACTTGCACAAGTTCCAAGAAAACAAAGATAAACTAGTGTACAGGACGGTTCCCTCCTGACCCTCCTAGCAAAGAAAACAATGGTCTCCCCTGAGCTGTAGCTCAGGGTACTCACAGTGCCTGGAGAAGGTGATGACCCCTGCAGTCCACAGCACGTTGTCTCCCACAAAATGGGTGGTGTAGTTCTTTGCCTGCCTGGCCTTTCCAGCTTCGCCCACAGGCCTTTGTATATGGCTTTCACCAGGCAGGCCTGTTCATCCTACTCTCCTTGGTTCCTCTGATCTTTGCAATGGGGGGGGCAGCAGTTCAACTCCCCCGGTGCTTTTTTAGTCTCCCCAGCTTGTCTCCTGGCAGGAAGATCTTTCCCTGATGCAGCAGTCTCCTAGAAACCCCAGGGAGGTCGCAGTACCTTTAGGCCAAACAGTCTGCATCAGTACCTTTGAGCAACCAACCTGAGGGGTCCTCCTGTACAGCCCCAGTGGCTGTCTAGCTCCTTCCTGCTCCTTATGATTGAAAGGGGGAGAGAGGGGGTGGAGAGGGATGCAGCCCCAGAGCCTTTGCCAAGCAAAACCACCAAAACAGCCCTCTGGTTCCCTTTGGGGAGCCTGCAATTCCCTTTCCTCCTGCTCCTCCACCCTGCTCCCCATCTCTCTCCAAACTCTCTCTCTCTCTCTCCAGCCCCTCACTTTCTTCACCCCTTTCTTCTTCCTGCCATTGGGGAGGGGTAGCCAAAGCCTCTCATGCCTGCAGGCAGTCTTTTTGGAGGAGGAAGGGGTAGAGCTGCCTTTTCTCTTTGTAGGAACCCAAAAAAGTAGCATGCACTTTTCTAGCTAGACACCTGGTTCCTAACTAGCACCAACAATAATCGCAGTCACAGCTAGGCTTGCATCAGGACAGCGGATTCCCCCCGCCCACCTTACGTATGCACCAAGCTGGGAGGGGTCTTACATATGTATTCAGGCAAACATTCCCAAAGAGTCCTGGAGCTTCCAGTTATCCCCACTACTTACTGGGAAAGCTTGGGACTCACTGGGTCAAATGGACAATCAGGACAGTACTGCTTATAGCAAACTTAAAGCTGCACTGTTAAAGAAATATGATTTAACAGCAGAGGCATACAGAGTTATATTCTGTAAGCTCAGGAGAAGCCCTGACATGAGCTACAAGGAGCTAGCCACTAAACAACTTCGGTTTTTAAAATGTTGGTGGGAAGGGATTGATGCAGTCTCTGTAGAGAAAACTGAAAATGTTGTACTGTTAGAGCAGTTTTTTGGGGCGTGCCCAAGCAGAACTGAAAATCTGGCTAAAGGACCAAGATCCAAAAACAGTGCGGGAGGCTGCCAAACTCCTGGACCACTATGCCAGGAGTATACCTGCTCTGAGAGGGACGGGTATGAGCGTGGCAGCGCAGAAAGGGAAAAGATCACCTTCAGGGCAGCTAAAACCCTCCCTGCCTCCACCAGAATCAGGCAGCCCCAGGTTACAAAGAAAAGATTTGCCTGATAAAAGAAATGAATGTTGGGTTTGCAGACAACCTGGGCACCTTGCCAGGCAGTGTCCAAAAAGTCCAGACAGTGCACAAAGTGGTGCTAGGAAAGAAGTGGGATGTTTGTGTGTCCCTGAAAGCATGTCAGTAAACACGAGGGAACACATACACTCAGTTACGGTGAATGGGGTACAGACCCATGGATTAAGGGACACAGGGGCATCCCTGACTTTGGTAAAAGGGGATTTGGTAGAGCCTGGTCAGCTTATACCCAATCAATTAGTGACTATGGGGATTCACTGGGGAGAAGAAAATGCTGCCACTTGCTAGTGTTCTCCTGGACTGGTGTGAGACAGGAGAGACTGGGCAAAAAGTTACAGTAGCCAAGAATCTTGCTTTCAATGTAATTATTGGCAACAATCTCCAAAAGGGGATGGTGTGTGCAGTTACCTGCAGTCAAGTAGCAAAGGTAAATTGTAGTTCCCTCCTGGACCCCATAGAAGGCCCTGTGGAAAACCACTAGAAGGCTGGTTCCTGAGCCTGTATCTCCTGATATGGAGAATAATGAAGGGGTGTAAAAGTTCCCCAGGTGGCAGTTAACAAAACAGCTATAGAGGGTTACTCTAAGCAAAGAGGGGTAGCTCATTGCCAGAGGGTTAAGGATGGCAGTGACCCTGAATGCCCTTATGCTAGAGCTAGGGACCCTAGTTTATAAACTGGAAGGGACCTGTCCCATGCCTTGGGAATGTGTCAGGATTTTGCAGCTGCTCATAAAGGTGACCCTAGTTTAGAGAAGCTGAGGGCTTGGGCAGACTCTGACAGAGCACAGGGAGGTGACGGGAAACATGATGTTTATTGGGACAATGGACTGCTGTATTGGCAGGATGTAAAAACAGAGGGAGGGGTGGTGGCAGGCAGCTTGTCATTCCCGAGGGGTACAGTGATATTCCCATGTCTGGTCATCTGGGAATCGCATGCACTATGCAGCAATTCGTCTAAAATTTCTATTGGCCCAACTCTACCCAGCAGGTGAAGGAGTATTGCAGGTCTTGTCACTGGTGCCAAGAAATAGGGAAGGTGGGTAGAAAAACCTAAGCTGCCCTAATTCCCTTGCCCATAGTGGAGGAGCCATTCCAGAAGGTAGTAATGGATAGTGTGGGACCTTTGAATACCCCCAGCTCCTCTGGGATGAGGTTTATCCTAACTGTGGTGGATTATGCACCCGGTACCCAGAGGCAGTCGCCCTATCCTCACTGAGGACAAAGTGGCAGATGCCTTGCTAGGGATTTTCTCCCATGTCGGGATTCCCCAAGAGGTTATCACTGATCGAGGGGTTCCTTCATGTCAGACCTGATAAAATGTTTGTGGGAGAAGTGTGGGGTGGAGCAGAGAAGCACAACACCTTATCACCCGTAAGCCAATGGACTTGTGGAAAGATTCAATGGTACCCTTAAATCAATGCTCCAAGCATTTGTCGAACAGCATGGGAGGGACTGGGAGAAATACCTTCCCCACCTGTTGTTCACATACACGGAGGTGCCCCAAGAGTCAACAGGGTTTTCCCCCTTTGAGTTCTTATATGGATGCAGGGTACAAGGGCCCCTAGACTTGATCCAGGAGGACTGGGAAGGCAAGCACACCACCCAGGGAACTCTCATAGTGGATTATGTCCATAAGTCTAGGGAAAAGCTGAAGGAGCTTATGGGACTAGCCCAGAGCAAGCTGGCAACTGCCCAACAAAAACAAAAGGTATGGTATAACCACAGAGTCAGAGCTCACTTGTACACTGTGGATTAGGAGGTCATGGTCCTAATCCTGGTCCAGAAAGGTTAACCAGCAGGCCGAGCATGCGGGACCGTACAAAGTAGTCAGACAGGTGAATGACGTGGGTCAGGAGGTCATGGTCCTAATCCTTGTCCGGAAAGGTAAGCAGCAGGCCGAGTGTGCATGATGGTACAAAGTAGTCAGACATGTGAATGACGTAAACTACATTATAGAACTGCCTGACATGAGACATACCCAAAGAATGTACCATGTCAACATGATGAAGCCATATGCTAATATGGCTGACATCGGCTTTGCAGCGTGTAGTCCTGGGGAGGGGACGGATGAAGGAGACCTTCTTCTGGACTTGCTGGAAGAAAGCAAGAGGGAATCCTCTGTGAAGGCAATTAAAATGTTGCTCCAACTGACCCCGAACCAGATCTAGGAAGTAAGGGAGGTTTTAGCAGACTTTGCCCCATTGTTTAGTGCCAAGCCTGGACTAACCCCCTTAGCAGCGCACAATGTGGAGTCAGAGACTCAAGCACCCATACAGCAGATGGCATATCAGGTGTCAGAGGCTGTCCAAAACGACATTAGGAGGGAGGTGGAGATAATTCTGGATTTATGGGTAATCCAGAAATCCAACAGCCCCTGGGCCCTACCCATAGTCCTTGTTCCCAAGCCAGATGGCTCTACTTATTTTTGTGTGGGCTATCGTGTACTCAATGCAGTCTCAAAGTCAGATGCCCACCCAGTGCCATGGACGGACAAACTTCTGAACAAGTTGGGAGGGGTGACATACCTTACCACTGCTGACCTGACAAAAGGGTATTGGCAGGTAGAGTTAACTGCCAGAGCTAAGGAGAGCTCAGCCTTCATCACTCTGATAGGGTTATTTGAGTTTAAAGTAATGCATTTCGGAATGAAGAACACCCTGCCTCCTTCCAAAGGTTGGTGAACCAGGTGTTACATGGTGCAGAGGAGTACGCCAAGGCATACCTGGATGACATTGTCATCTTTAATGCCAGCTGGAAGGAATACCTGGCCCACCTTAGGGAAGTGCTGGGCAGGATACAGAGGGCTGGACTCACTGTAAAAGCTGAGAAGTGCCAGGTGGTCATGGACTAGGTGGCCTACCTTGGGCACGTAGTAGACCAGGAACAGCTCTGTCCTAATCAAGCAAAAATTGAGGCAATAAAGGCATAGCCCTGACCTAAAACAAACAAGAAGGTTTGGAGTTTTCTAGGGACAGCAGGGTACTATAGGAAATGTGTACCCAACTACAGTGCCCTGGCTGCTCCCCTATCTGGCCTGTTAAAGAAACGGATGCCAGAAAGCATTAACTAGGAACCTGCTTGTGAACAAGCCTTCACATGGTTAAAGGAGGCACTGTGCAGCACTCCTGTATTAGCCAGTCCAGACTATAGTAAACCCTTTGTAGCCCAGACTGATGCCTCATATGTGGGTATTGGGATAGTGCTTAGTCAGACGTCTAATCAAGGGAAAGATCACACAATAGCATACCTCAGTAAAAAGTTACTTCCCAGTGAGCAGGCTTACTCTACAATGGAAAAAGAATGTCTTGCCATGGTGTGGGCACAAAAGAAGTTAGAGCCATACCTATACAGGCAGCATTGTGAGGTACAAACTGATCACAATGCCCTTGCTTGGCTGGCACAAATGGTTAAAACAAATGGTAGGCTGTTAAGATGGAGCCTTGCCTTGCAGGGTTATGACATGACTGTCTCTCAGAGGGCAGGGACAGAAAACAAAAATGCTGATGGTTTATCATGTCAGTTTGAGAGGTGAACTGAATTTGGGAAACCCATCCCATGCTAGGAATGGATTTCCCCAAGTTCAGTCTAGGAGGGAGGAGTGTAACATGATTAACCCTCTGCTAGTTGTATTTATATGTGTGATATAAATATATGTTTATTTTAATGTCTGCTTAGGGAAAGGAAAGCCAACAGTTTTAAAGAGGCCTGATCTTTTGACCCCAACACAGTAACTGCAGTTGCTAGATGGCTAGCTTCCTTCTCTGTTTTGACACATAGTTGCAGGACTTCTTTAGGCCAGGTTATGACAGTCGTAAACTATTTCTTTACTTTGAAACTACAGGGACAAAGTATGCATTTTATGACCTCTGAGGAAAAAGACATTTTAACTGGTTCCTGTCGGCTAGTAAAACTGCAATTACTTTGAAGGCCAGAAAGCTTGTGGAGAGATCAAAGGGCCAATTCTATCTGTCATAAAGCCTCGCTAATTAAGAAGAAAGATATATATATATATATATATATTTTGGGGGGGGGAATGTTTTAGCAGTGGGCTGAGACATGTGACTGATAAAGTAATTTAAGTTCTCAGGTTTGAGTAACCTCACAGCCAGCATCTGTGAGATGTGTCATCAGGGAGGAGGAGTTTGAAAGAAATATATCACCAGCCAGCTGGGAGAAAAGCATGGCATATGATTTCTGGCTTGTGTGCATTTTGCCTCTGATTTTTAAGGTGGGACTCCTGATAAACTCTCACAGCACTGTAAGTAATTTTTTACCATCTGTTTATTACTTGAAACCTAGGATAGTAGAAATTCAGTAATAAGGCATCTTTTCTTGTATAATTATCCATTTACTTTAAAAGACTAAACCAATTTTATATGTTCTGCATTTTGTATTTAATCTACTTTTAATTTTTAGTAAACATTATTTTTCTTGAAATTCTGCCTGTGCCTTTTCTCAGTTTCTTTTGCATGTAAATGCTGGAACAGTGTTAGTAATTCTGACAACTGTTAATGGCTTACAGTGTGTTACTTTCTTGCTAAGGTAAGAATATACCTAGGTCTCAAATAGAGTCAAAAGGGTAAAATTGTGAACCAGGTTGGTGCCCACTGGTTGAAGTACTGCACTGCATTCCCCAAAGAAAATGCATATCTGAGCCTGTTAACTGGGTGTGCTAGCGAAAAAAAGGGTTCATATTTGACCCCAGGATTCAAGGCTAGTAGATGATTTGGACCCAAAACAGTCAGGAGGGTTACCCTGTCTGTCTCCTATTCACATATTGCACTTCTAGGTTTGGCACTGTGGAAGCAGAGGGCCTGACCTGCAGAGTGCATTTGTGACACATATAAGTTTGAGGCTTGTTTATTTGTATATATTTATACATAAGTTTGAGCCTTGTTTATTTATGTTGTAATAGCCCAAATGCTTTAATTTTAATGCTCAAAACACAGGTAAGTACAGTAATACGGATCTTTACAATGTTACATTTGTTTTATTTGCTTCTTACCATATATGAGAATACATTCATTTCATAAGTTGCAAGCACTGCATCATGCAGTGTTAGTGGCTCAGCAGATTGCACACTTGTCTCTGGGGCCAGAAGATCAGAAAGCTGTTGGTTCCATCCCCACACCAGGAACTTGGATTAAATCCTAATACTGACACTATAGTGCAACATGAGGGGGGTGCTGCACTCCTGGTGAGACGTTAAACTGAGGTCCTGTCTACCTGTTCTGGTGGTTGTTCGGATAGATGTGAAAGATCCCATGGCATTTCTCAAAAAGAGTAGGGAAATGTCCCTGGTGTCCTGGCCAAATTTCCCCCATTCACTAACAATGCTACCAACAACTTAATCTGGATCAGTGTCAGTTGGTTTCCATCTATATTCCCCCCATGAAGCTGAATATAGGCCCAATTGCCCTAATCCTCCTTTCTCGATCAACAAAAATTAACTAATGGATATGCAGATGATATGGGTTGTGCAACATCTGAGCCATTCCCTGAGAAACAAACTTCTAAACATTAAGACATACAAAGGTAGTAAACACTAATATATGTGGAATGAAAAGTTGAGGTAAGCTATCAAGCAGGAATTAGGAGTTGCACAAGAAAACCCTCTACCTTGCATTTCCCTGCCAAGAACCCAAAGACTTCAAAGAGAAAATAAGGAGAAAGAGGAAAGTGGGTGGAATTTGGGAGGAGATTCTGGAGTTGTGATAGGTGGAGGAAGAGCACCCCCAAACAAAAAAGCCATCTCACTGTTCAGAATGATACAAATAAACAAGGACTTCAAATAGAAAGGAGGAAAAAGAGGACAGTGGGTGGAATTAGGGAGGAGATTCAGTATTCTAGAGCAGTTCTAGGTGGAGGAGGGGCACGCCCCCAAAATCCCTCTCACAGTTCAGACTGATATCAATATGTGTGCTTGCTTTGCAAGTAGTGTTGTTCGGACAGTGGGTGGAATTAGGGAGGAGATTCAGTATTCTGGAGCTGTGCTAGGTGGAGGAGGGGCACGCCCCCAAAATCCCTCTCACAGTTCAGACTGATACCAATATGTGCGCTTGCTTTGCAAGTAGTGTTGTTCGGACAGTGGGTGGAATTAGGGAGGACATTCAGTATTCTGGAGCTGTGCTAGGTGGAGGAGGGGCACACCCCCAAAATCCCTCTCACAGTTCAGACTGATACCAATATGTGTGCATGCTTTGCAAGTAGTGTTGTTCAGACAGTGGGTGGAATTAGGGAGGAGATTCAGTATTCTGGAGCTGTGCTAGGTGGAGGAGGGGCACACCCCCAAAATCCCTCTCACAGTTCAGACTGATACCAATATGTGCGCATGCTTTGCAAGTAGTGTTGTTCGGACAGTGGGTGGAATTAGGGAGGAGATTCAGTATTCTGGAGCTGTGCTAGGTGGAGGAGGGGCATACTCCCAAAATCCCTCTCACAGTTCAGACTGATACCAATATGTGCACTTGCTTTGCAAGTAGTATTGTTCAGATAGTATCCTACCAGGTCGAATACCATCATTTTGGATGGATATCAGATAGCCTCAGATAGCCTCAGATGGCATAGACATCCAACCAAGGATCTGACCTCCTAGGATTCACTATAAGTATTTGAGGTATCCATGGATCTGACAATCGGATCCAACTGTTTGAGGCTGGATCCAATGGGTCGGACCTTGAATCAATTGGCTAGATCCCAGGTAAGATACCAGCACTGTCCGATGGAGGATAGTCAGATCCACAAAAGCACTATCCGAGCAATATTATTTGCAAGCAAATGTAAAAAACAAAGAAACAGCCAGAGCCTTCCTTACAGGCAGCAAGGAAAAAAACAGCAGGCATGACAGCTATTCTGACTTTCTTCAGGCTTTCTTAAAGCCTGCTTGTAGTTGTGTTTAAGAGTATACTTAGAAGTAAAGCAGGAAAGATAGAAAGGAGCAGGAAGGCATGGAAGATACAAAAAAAGGATTGCTTACAGGTGGCCATCCTGCAGACCAGCAAAATAGACAGAAAGGAGAGAAATGCTGTTTTGCAACAGACTTAGAAAACAAAGTGAGTTTGGTGTGCTAAAAAAAGGTTTCTTTCTATTCCATTAGTGGTTCCTAACTTTTTTTTATTATTTTTTTCTAGGACACTAATTTTTGCCCAACTAACCTAATATTTCTTTCAGGGTAAACAGGTCAGGAAGCTAACCTGCCATTGTCACTCACAGCAATCCTCCAGATTGACGTTGCAAAAGAGTCCTTGATGTTTGTAAGTGTCCAAAATATTTGAGTCTTCAGAAGGAGAACCCCAAAATCAAACATGCGCTCTGCTTATATTGTTGTACTTTTAAAGTCACTGCTCATCTCCCTGCAGCCTGGCTTCATCATGCTAGTCATGCTCCACGGCTGAGCACGGGGGCTGCTGTTTATGCCACCCAGCCTCCCCTGCATGCCCTCAGCTGTCAAGCCCATTTGCAATGGAAGAGGTGATCCAGAGCTCAGCGAGCAGCTCTGGCACATCTAACACTCCAGTCCCTTCAGCTGCTCAGCACTCTGCAGCCCCTGTATTACGAGCTCAAGCTGTGGCCCTGCTTTGAATCAGATGGTGATCACCCCGACAGCCACCAGTGCTTTGTTGGACAGTTCAGTCTCACCTTCAAGTGCATCCAGGAAATTAACCTCATCAAATTGCACAGCTCCATTCTCAACTACACCACCTGGAGTCAGAAGGCCCTGTCAGGCACTGGTTGGGAGGGGGGAATCACAAGTTTGTGGTGAACACTGCAATCAAACAAAAACAAACCCTCTCAACTCAGGTTACCCCAAAAATATAAACACTACTAGACCAATTTCTATTGCTCTTCCGATGTTTTATTGCAATAACTGTCAAGTCTGCAAGGTTAGCCCTCCATGCCACTAACGCCTTGGCACTTCACTATTTTGAGCTTCCACAGAAGGTGGTGAACACTGCCAATGGGGGCATGACAGATATAAGTGCAACTATGGTTAGAAGGTTGGAGGAGATTGGGGGAGACATAGCTCTAACAAGCCTGTTGTGCCAACACCCATGCCTATAAGCAGATGGCAGCTGCTGGTGTTGCAAACAATTAAGTGTGGTTTTCACTTGGTATGAGTAAGGAGACAACCAGTACAAGAACACAGGTATTAGACTTCAGACAGGCTGACTCTGGAAGAATGAGAGGCATTCTGGAGGGACATAGCACCAGAATCCAACCACACATGGATGGCAATCAGAAATGGGGGATTATCAAAACTGGGTTAGAAGAGATCACAAACTCATGTTCTAAGATCCAATGCAAGAACGCCAAGCTGGGTAAACAGAGAAGTATTAGTAAGTGTTAATGAAAAGAGGGCAACCTTCAGAAAATGAATGAGATACAAAAAAGCAGAAGACAGGGAGGAATGCATGAAGAAATCAAGAGAGGTGAGCAGAATAGTCAGGGCAGCCAAGGCAGCAAGGGAGCTTAGGATGGCACAAGAGATAGGTGAGGGCAAGAAAGATTTCTTCAGATACGTAAGGGAGAAAAGAAGCTGTAAGGATCAAATAGTTAGGATTAAGGTGGTCAACAAATGGGCCGAGAATGGAGTGGAGCAAGCAGAAGCACTCAACGACTACTTCTGCTCTGTATTTACCATGGAAACGCACAGGCCAATGCCACAGTGGAAGGGGACAGTGGGTATGGGGGGGTTGAACCAACAGAGATGGAAATACCAGAGAGCAGAGTGCTAGAGGGTCTTAGAGCACTGAGGGTGGATAAAGCACAATGTCTGAATAGCATACACCCCAGGCAGTGGCAGAGCTAGAGCGGGGCTGGCATGGCAGTTGCCCCTCCTGGCTGCCCCAGTGTGAGCAGTGGTGCCCAACCACCATCTTTATTCACTGTTTAGTGCCCATTGTGGAGCCCATGATTGACTGAATGGCCCTCCCCAGCTCCCAAATGCTCCCAAACCTGGCTCCGCCACTGACCCCTGGGTGCTGAGGGAGATGGAAAAGGTCCTAGCAGGAATTCTGGCAGACTTTTTCACAACCTCCCTGTGGACTGGATGCATGCCCTAAGACTGGAGGATGGCACATGTGGTGCAGATCCATAAAGGTGGACCCAAGGATGAGCCAGGGAATTATAGGCTGGTCAGCCTCACCTCCATCATGGGGAAGCTCATGAAAATGATCCTCAAAGAGAGGCTTGTAACCTTTCTGGAAGAGAATGGTCTCCAGGACAGCAGGCACCATGGGTTTGTCACTGGTAGATCCTGCCTGACAAACTTGGTAGACTTCTATGACTAGGTAACATGGGCTATTGACAGGGGCCATGCAGTGGATGTCCTGTACTTGGACTTTAGCAAGGCCTTTGATTCAGTGCTACATGTGAGGCTGGTTAGCAAATTGGGTTGTCTGGGCGTAGGTAGAGAATGGTGGAGTGGGCCAAAAACTGACTGTGGGATAGGCAGCAGAGGGTTGTTATAAGGAGGGGGAACTCTCATCCCCAAGGGCTGTAACAAGTGGGGTTCCACAGGGATCAGTGCTGGGTCCAGTGCTATTCGGCATCTTCATTGCTAACATTGCAGATGGAGTTAGTAACAAGATCAGCCTGTTTGCAGATGACACAAAGATCGGAGTAGTGGTAGACAGCACAGAGGGGTGGCTAGAACTGCAGGAGGACTTGGATAAACAGAACACTGGTCAGACACATGGCAGCTGGGTTTCAATGCAAAGAAGTGCAAGGTTTTGCACATAGGAGCCAGGAAACCGCAAGTGCTGCTACAGACTGGGGGGTGGGGGTGGGTACAGTTATGCAGTACAGAGGAAGAGAAGGCTCTAAGGGTGATAATCACAGGGCAAATGAACCACTCAGCACAGTGCAGGAAGGCAGCAGCTAAGGCCAACAGGATGCTGGGGTGTATTGCCAGGCGCATCACCTCACAGAGAAGGGAGGTCATCCTGCCACTGTACAAGTTACTGGTCGAACCAAACCTAGAGTACTGCATGCAGTTCTGGCTGCCCTACTTAAAGAAAGATATCAGGTTACTGGAGGGGGTCCAGCACAGAGCCACCAGGATGATCACAAGAAATGAGGACAAACCCTACACGGACAGACTGAGGGAGCTCAACATGTACTCCCTGGAGGAGAGGAGGGATAGAGGGGACATGATCGAAAACTTCAAATACATGAGGGGCATAAACAAGGTTAGTACAGTGGGGATTTTTAGATTAAGGGGGGGAGAAACACTAGGGGACACAGTCTAAAATTGGAGGGGGGACAGTTCAAGAGGGAAATGAGAAGACACAACTTCACGGAAAGGAGGAGGTGGTAACATTAAAGCCGATGGTCAGTTTTAAGAAGGGATGGGACAGGGTTAAGGAGAAGGTCAAGGGAAAGGTCACTACAGGACAGTGGGGCAGCTGCAGAGTAACACACTGCTAGCTGCACAATTGAGCAGACTTGATAGACCTTGAGGCCTGTATCTGCTGCCATTTTTCGTACATTTGTAAAGATAAAGACAACAGCCACTGCTGAGCCCACCCAAGTCATACTCGCTAGCAGCTTCCATCTCATTTCTGTACATTACTTTAATTCAAAAACAAAAATTCCAAGGTTTGGAAAGGAATTACCACAAAACTTTACACTGGCTTTAATGTTTGTGCTGCTGGAGCCAGTTTGGTCCTCATGGAGCAATAGTCTAGCAGACAGCAGTGCTGTAGCTCTCTTTGTGCGGCATGGCCCTTGACTGCTCAATGCATACATGATACTCTTCAGAAACTGTGCCCCCCAGCTCAGGACAATGCCTGGCCACTGGTCGGCTCCAGTTCTGACTGATTTAACTGTATTCTTCTGGGTCACGTTATTCTGATGCATATCATGCCATATATGCTAAAATAAAATGCCCTAGAAAATATCAGAGTAACAACACACAACAATCTCACCTGCCAATGAACATCTAATCAGGCTTGGTTCAGGACTGGTCCAGCAGGAGGGGCATTCCATGGCTGAGGAGCACCATGCTCCATACTGCACTCTGACTGTTGGACCAGGCTGCAGAGCTGCGGATGCTGCCAGTACTCTGGATGTAAAATATTAATATTATTTAATAATCTCCCTGACTGTTATTATTGGAAGTCTGTGCTGATCCTGGATATTGCTGCCTGTTCTCCAGAGGGGACGCTGAGAGGAGGCCACACCATGAAACCAGACCATCATGGAAGGGAGCAGAGGTGATTGAGTCTGTAGCCAGCAGCTCCAGGTCAGTGCGTAGGAGGATGTGCAACACTGGTACGGGGTGAGGAGACACAGCTGATTAAGGAGGTTCTGCTCTTTGTGGTGCAGATCCTGATACTTGCTTACCAACCTATGTACAGTGCACAGTACTAGGAAGGAAAAAATGTAAAAGCAGACGCCTAACAGACTTCAGTAATTAAATGAAGAAAGTCCACTGGTTTAGGCAAGCTGGGGTAATTTTGCAGCAATAGTGCTCTGAAAGAGGACACTTTCACTTATTAAATTCAAATGACAATGCCTCGGAGCATGTGTGTGTGTGTGTGTGTGTGTGTGTGTGTGTGCACATCTCCCCCCACCCCAACACTTCAGTGCCTGTTCCATTAAGTTCAAGAATCAAGTCAGGGCACTAATGTGAGGATGAAGGACACACCACTGCATCTCTTGTTATAAGAGGGGTTATAGGGGGACATAAGTTTATTCAGTGTACAAAGTATTTAGGGATGAACCACACACAAAAATGTTTTTTAAGAAAAAATACAACAATGGGCCTGAGGAGGTGGCACAGCCATGTAATGTAGCCCAACACACTGGTGTGAGAGAAACACTGAATAAAATTCAGATAGAATCAGAAAACATTTTTGAGTGGAGTTCGTCCCTAAATACTTTGTACATTGAATGATACTGGTCATACAGTGGACGACCCAAGAACATTAAAATATTCACATTGCGCTATGAGGACAGGGGCAACCTGAACCAACATTTTACACAGGACATAAGTTTATTATCATTTAATCTTTTCCTTAGCTTTTGAGGCAAAATAAAACCCAGCATTTTTATCCAAAAGCAAATCCCTTCCCCACAGTATTAAGAGTGCTGTTAAATCTAGTGTTGATACAGCTCTGCAAAGGACAGCTCTGTTAGGCATCCATAAGACCCAACCCCCTTGGTTTGATCCCTCACTACTGATGTACAAAGATTAAATGTAAGGCCGTCTAAATTCTGGGCATCCAATTCTATGTGTTCAGTCAAGCTCTTAGACTGAATTTGCCAAAACCTACATTAACTATTTGTCATTGGCTTCTGATATCAAGTTAGTATCCATGGTCTGCCTGAAAACCTCATGCCTTGGTAAGAAACATTTCCAAGTATTAATTGTGTGCTGAAAACACATTATTGTTTTGCAATCCATAGAGGCCTTCACAGAACCAAGCACCTCACCGCCAGGTGATTTATTTTACTGTTCGTCTATCCAGTATACTCCAAATAAGATGAACATCTCATTTACAGTGGGGTCCTTCTTTTACCCAATTTTGCAGCTGGTCTGAAGGACTAAAGCACAGGAAGGCAGAGGGACTTGCTCAAATTCACAGTGGATCAGACACACCCAGCCCTCTTTTGGTCCCTGGATGGGACATCCAAACCAACTCTCACACCCAGCCCCATCCCCCACCGCAATGTAGAGAACATCTTGCCACACTACTTGGCTGGACTATAGGAAACAAATTATGAATCAGGACTGCTGGTTTCTCGCACGCTTCATGGCAACCCTCTGGAAACAGTGCAATCCTTTAAGTACCTCGGCGTGTGGCTCAATAGCAAGCTTGACTTCTCTGTCCACATCAATGCCATCTGAGCAAAACTATGCCCAAAGTTGGGTGCCCTATACCATAACAAAGGCTATCCTCCCCTGAAGGTCTCCCATGAGCTGGTCACAAAAATGGTGCAGCTGGTTTTTGACTATGCGGATGTGGTTTACTGTACTGCCCCTTCCACTGACCTAGTCAGACTCAACACCCTCTGCAATGCCTTTTGTCATTTTGCTGTGAACTCACCTCCTCATACTCATCATTGTTCCGCTACTCCTCCCTTTACATCATACCCTTACCATCACGATACCAGTCCCACAGCTCCTCTTTCACCTCAAAAGATTGGTTTGGTTCCCTTCCCTTCCCTCCTATCTCCCATCACTCCTCTTCCCAGTTACCTAGGCTCCATGCTCTCCTCGCTCCAAGGACATGAGAACCTTCTCCACTCCTCATACCTTTCCTCTGCTAGGCAGTCTGCCTACTCCTATCATCTCCCAGTGCTCTAGAACCAGCTCCTCTCTTCCCTCTGCCATTCCACTTCCTCAAGCTCCTTTAAGCACCTGCTGAAACTCCTCCCACCCACCACTTGTATCTGTTTTCTGTAGGAGACTTTCCCTGTTTTGATCTAGTAGTGCAGGGTCTAGGTTCTTCTCACTTGGCCTATTTCTGTTCCAGGGTACACTGTGTGTTTATGGTACTATATTTTATATCATATCTTGCACTGGTATTTTTGGAAGACTTTTGTCCGAAAGCTGCACTTTAATTTTGCATCTGGTATGTACCTGTGAAGTGTTTGCTACAATGTAATTTATGCCTGCACTTTTTGCTGTACAATCATATGTTTTGTATTATGTGTATTCTGTTTTCCCTCCCCCCTGGTCACACCTGGAAATGAGCCTCAGCTTAGTGTGCCTTTCCTGGTCACCAATTTTAAATAAATAAATTTACTAAAAGATTCCCAAAGTATTTTTATGTCTGTCTGTCTGTCCTAGGAAAAGTTTAATTTGTGAATAATAAATCTGATTTATAAATACACTTACAGTCATTTTCACTTTCACTTTATTGTTCGACTCGTAGGTCACTACAAGTGTAGATTTTAAATAGACATTTAAAATTTGTACAAACTTTACAAACATACATTACATATATAACCTTTAAAATAATTTATTTAGCACCATTGAACATACAACACTCTCCTAGGAGTCTCATCCAGTGTTTATTATTTAAATTGCAACAGGGGCAAAAGGGGGAAATAATGTGCAGGAGGAAGAAGAGGAGCGGGAAATGAGAGAGGGAGATGAATGGAAGCAATCATGGAGTAAGAGGGGTGGAATCTTAGTGCTGGGGGACTCAATACTAAGAGAAGTCAGGTGGGGCAGCAAGGGGGAGAGGCATAGTCGTATTTAGGTGGAGGCCATGCCAGGAATGACAGCGGAAAGGGTGGGACAATCTGTTCTGAAATATGCTAGAAGGGGTGGGGACAAGCCTCATTTAATTATACATCTTGGGACAAACGACCTGGCTGACAAGACAGTAGATAAAGTCCAGAGGAGGTTTGAGAAACTAGCACAATTATGTGAGGGCAGGAAGATCAGTAACTTTTCAGAGATACTTCCAGTGTCCAAGGCAAGCACAAAAAAAGCTGAGAATGAGGAATTTAACGGATGGCTAAGAACCTGGTGTTGTGCTAAAGGGTATGGGCTGTTGGGGGGGTGGGAGGGACCTGGGAGGACAGTAGTCTCTATGCCAAGGACAGACTACACTTGAGTGAGGAGGAAGAAAGTGTTGAAACAGAGGATGGAGGGTACATAGAGAGTTGGGAATTTAAACTAGGAGTGGGGGTGGCAATTAGGCAAGAGATATGCAGAGACCACAGGTTGGGAAACCATATGAGCTTGCCCCCCATAACAGTGACAAAGGACAAATGGCAAGTACTATTGGTGATGCTAGGAAAAGAGGGCAGGATGGGACGGGGGGAGGGTGGAAGGTGGTTACTCTTAATGCTAGGAGCCTTGGGAGGAAAACTGCAGAGTTATAGGTGCTCATGGCAGAGGGAGAGGTGGACATTGCAGCCATCACAGAAACATGGGCCACCCAATACAATGACTGGGACCTGTCTGTACCAGGGTACAGGTTATTTCGTAGGGACAGGGTGATTGGGAAAGGAGGGGGGTGTGGCACTATATGTGAAGGAAGGACTGAAGTGTGTAAGGGAGGAAGGTACCACGGAGTCACTTTGGATGCAAATCCAGGATTCCAAGAATAGGATTTTTAGAATGGGAGTGGTGTACAGGCCCCCATCACAGACGGAGGAGTTGGACAGGGAACTAGTGGGACAGATCAGGAGGACCTGCGAGAAGGGTAGTATGGTGATTGTGGGGGACTTCAACATGCCAGGAGTGGACTGGAGTACCCCAACAACCAGGAACAGAAGGGAGCAGGTACTGCTAGATGCCTTCCAGGACAGCTTCCTGCTGCAAATGGTCAGTGAAACAACCAGGTTAGGAATACCCTTGACCTTGTGCTGGCAAATGGGGACTTTGTGAGAGAACTTACAGTGGAGGAACCACTGTCAGGAGTGACCACCACTCAGTATGGCTCACATTGGATATGGGCAAGGAGGAGTGGAATCTGGCACAAGTGCTGGACTTCAGAAGGCCCGACTTTGGGAGGATGGGGAAGTGGTAAAAGGTGTACCTGGCCAGAA
Source organism: Neoceratodus forsteri (assembly GCA_016271365.2). Lineage (NCBI taxonomy): Eukaryota > Metazoa > Chordata > Ceratodontiformes > Ceratodontidae > Neoceratodus > Neoceratodus forsteri. The sequence continues at coordinate 514,443,398 of CM057451.1, forward strand.
TTCAATCTAGTATGGACACTAACCAGGGTGGGAGCTCATAAAGCTGGGGATAGTGGAGGCAACCAAACCTGCAGCAAAGTCCACAGCAAGAAGGCTGGGCTAAGAAACCAAGCTGGTTGAGCAAGGAGGTCATGGAAAGGTAAGGAGGAAAGAGCTGCCTTTAGGAAGTACAAGAAACACAGGACGGGGAGGACAGGGAGGAGTACTTGACAGAATCGAGAGGAGGTGACAAGGGCAGTAAGGAGCAAAGCATCTACGGAACTCAGGCTGGCACAAGGCATTAGAAGGGAGAAGGACTTCTTTAAGTACATCAGGAGAAAAGGAGCTGTAAGGACCACATAGTAAGGATTAGAAAGGAGGGGTTGGGTGGAAACAGGGTGCGATAAAGGCAGAAGCAGTAAATAGAGTACTTCTGCTCAGTATTTACTAAAGAGAACAGGGGGATGACACCCAAGGGGGGGGGGAATGGCAGAAATGGGGGGGAGGGGTGACAGATGGGGAAATCATGGAGGGCAGAGTTCGAGAGGGTTTGAAGGCACTGAGACTGGACAAGGTGCCAGGCCCAGATGGCATCCACCCCAGGGTACTGAAGGAGCTGGCAGAGGTCCTTGCAGGACCTTTGGCAGATCTATTTAATGCCTTACTACATTCGGGGTGTGTACCTCAGGACTGGAGGATGGCTCATGTGGTGCCCCTCCACAAGAGTGGCCCCAAGGATGAGCCCGGAAACTACAGACCAGTGAGCCTCACATCCATCGTGGGTAAGCTAATGGAGACTATCCTGAAGGAGGCTGGTGGCCCTCCTAGAGGCCAAAGGACTACAGGACAGCAGACAGCATGGCTTCATACAGGGCAGATCCTGCAAAACCAACCTGGTGGAGTTCTATGACTGGGTAACTAGGCAACTGGACAGGGGCCATGCAGTGGATGTCCTGTATCTGGACTTCAGTAAGGCATTCGACTCAGTGCTGCATGGAAGGCTGGGAAGGAAGTTAGTAGGCACAGGGGCGGGTGCAAAGCTGGTGAGATGGGTAGGAAACTGGCTTCAGGGAAGGCAACAAAGGGTGGTGGTGCGTGGGGAGCTCTCACACCCAAGGCCAAAGACAAGCGGTGTTCCACAGGGCTCGGTGTTGGGACCAGTGTTGTTTGGGATATTCATTGCAGACATATCATGAGACATCAAGAGCAAGATCAGTCTGTTTGCTGATGATACCAAGGTAGGCGCGGTGGTGGATGACCTAGGGGGATGGCAGGGGTTGCAGGATGATCTGGCAAAGCTTGAAACCTGGTCAGACACCTGGCAACTGCTGTTTAATGCCAAAAAGTGCAAGGTGCTGCATTTTGGGATGAAGAACCCAAGGAGAAGTTACCAGCTGGGGGGAGTGCAGCTAGCCCAGACAGAGGAGGAGAAGGATCTGGGGGTGCTCATTACAGGGTCAATGAACAACTCAGCACAATGTAGCAAGGCAGCTGCAAAGGCCAACAAAATGCTGGGTTGTATTGCAAGGGGTATATCCTCGAAGAGGGAGGAGATGATTCTGCCATTGTATAGGTCATTAATTAGACCACACCTGGAGTACTGCATGCAGTACTGGCACCCGTATCTGAAGAGGGACATTAAGTTACTGGAGAGGGTGCAGCACAGGGTGACAAAGATGATTAAGGGGCTGGGAGACTAATCATACAAGAGGAGGTTGAGGGAGTTGAACATGTACTCACTGGAGGAGAGGAGGGACAGGGGTGACATGATTGAAACCTTTAAATACATGAAAGGAATAAACAAGATGGGTACAGAGGGCTGTTCAAAGTAAGGGAGGGAGGCCACCAGGAGGCCATGATATGAGACTGGAGGGAGGAAGGTTGGAGGGAGATGAGAGACACTTTTTACAGAGAGGGTGGTGGCTGGGTGGAATGCGTTACCTGCAGAAGTGGTATCCAGTAGAACAGTGGACTGCTTCAAAAGGGGATTGGACAGGACAAGGGGAGGGTTAATGAAGGAGAAGGGTGGAAGGAAGGGGCAACTGTAGAATAAGGGGTGCTAGCTGCACATTCGAGCAAACTTGATAGACCTCTAGGCCTTTATCTGCTGCCAAATTTCATATGTTCGTATTTCTTATCATACTAGGAATTGCCCAGTTTTACAGTTAGTCTAGATGCTGCCCAGAGGTATGGGGGGGGTGGGGAATTCAGACTTCATATAAACTTAAAGGTGATGGGAGGGAGCAGTTCAATGCCAAATATACTAATCTGGACATTACAGGAAAAAAAAAGAACACACCGCTATTGATGGGTGAGTAGACCCAGATCCAGCTGCCTGTTCTGTGATCTCTGGAGGGGATGCTAAGGCCGGGGGGGGGGCCACACCATGAAATTGGACCATCTCAGAGGGTGGCAGCAGTGATCTTACAGCCAGTCAGCAGCTCTGGCTCTGAGCAGGGAGGGAGTGAGCAGCGGACAAGGAGATACAGATGCACGGGACAAGCAATTGGTTGCAGCTTACAACTAGTCGGGAGTGGTGAACACTGAACTGGGTTGGGTGCACCTACATGGAGCTGAGAACTGGGAGCTTGGAGCTGCAATGAAAAGACAAGCAGACTAGGAACCCCTGCTGGAACTGGGAGTGAGTTCAGGTACAGTACAGACAATGCTGTTTGTGGACAATTACCCTACCCCCCCGCCCCTGAAACACCGGTGTCAGCATTTTCTTACCAAGTTGGGATGGGGTTGGTAAACTTGGACAAGAGCAAGAAAAAAAAAAGAGAGAGCACAAAGGTCAAGAAGAGGAGATTGAAATGAAAATGGCAGATACTACTGGATGGTGCCTTCTATTTATAGCAGCCGGCTTCAGTATGACATAGAAGCTGTAGAACTGCTTAAAGATCTAGGGCCCAATTTTCAAATGATTATGTTTGATGCAAGGTGCATGCAACAAAGATGTATGACACAAGTGGCACCTTGCAACAAACTTTGTGGCAATCCCCAGTTTTCAAATGTAGGCTACATTGAAATCGGGATGCCTTGCGCACAAGCCACCCTGAGTCACCCTTGTGACAGAAGCGCCTGTGCACCAGGTTGCAAGGGGGCTTGCACCATGGTGGGGCTGTAACATCTCCTTTTTTGCTATTATAGAAGCAGTGCTGTGGACACAGCACGGGGCTCAACTTAGACCAGCCAGGAGGTGGTCTAAGCGACTTGCGCCAGCACCGCACACTGTGGCAATATGAGGGGGCATCTAAAGGTGGGGGCTAGGGACAGAAGGGGCATGGGAGTGCCCTAGGGGTGTCAGGCAGATAGCAGGCATGACAGGGAGTGATGTGGCATCTGGAGGGGGTGCTCTTTGCAGACCCATACAACTGAGTGGATGGGACCACTTAGTGGGGGGTTGCCAGGGATGGACAGTGCCATGGCCCCAGGTAGGTATGGCCCTGACAGCTGCCCCATAGGTGCACAAAGGCAAAACCCTGTAGGCAGAAGGCAGCCTGCCACATTGTGGGAAGGTGGGTACTAGGGAACTGTGGAAGTACCTGGAGACTGGCTCCCCCACTTCCAGCCCTAAACTTGCTGCTCCAACTTCCCACCTGCAGGGTTCTACCATGCTGCACATATGGGGCATCTGCCAGGGCTATGCCACTTGGGGCCATGTCAATGTCCATCCCTGACAAGCCTCCGCAAAAGCAATTCCATCCAATCAGGTGTATGGGTCTGTAAAGAGGCACCCCCACCAGGTGCCACATTACTCCCTGTCATGCATGCTGTTTACCTGATGCCCCCTGAGGCAACCCCCATGCCTCTTCTGCCCCATCCCCCTTCTGCCATACAGATTCACCTTCCCCAACCCTCACAGCCCCTCTATTGTTCTTCTGGGTGGGTGGGGGCCAGATCCCTGTGACAATTCTCGCACATGCACCGAAAGTTTGGTGTAAGCCTGTGGCTGTGACAACTCCTGGGTTTTTGGTGCAGGGACCCCACCTTTTATAAAATTGGTCACAGGGTCCCTGATGCACTCAAATTCACTCCAGCTAGAACAAGCCCCTAACATATATATATTTTTTTAACCAGGAGACACACACTAAACTGAAACTTACAGGTGTGACTGGAAGCAGAAGGAAGTTAGGTGACTTTTTCAGGGTCACACAGTATGCAAGTGGGGGCTGTGGGATTCAAACCCAGGTCTCTAGGTTTGCAGCTCAGCGCCTTAAACCACTGCGCTATAATGCCTTCTCATTCAAGGTCAGCTGTAGCTGGATAGATAAGTCATATACCTGTCATTCCTCTCACCAAACAAACCACTTTCAAAACACTTTCAAACTCCTCTCATACCTAACAAATCATTTGCTAACCCATCTCCGGTAATTTTTTTTAGGTTTGTGGGATAACTTCTACTGTCCCTGATATTATGTCTGGCTTACATGAAGATGGTGAGGCATACGAGTTCAGTCCTCTTGGGGCCCTTTTATCTGAGGCATCATCTAGCTCAGAACATGGAAATCAGTCACAAAACACCCAACAATCGGTATCTGAAGCCTCAGAAGTCACTGAAGGCTCTGAAAGTAACAGACAGTGTTGATTTATCTGGTGAGGATAACTAGGTTGAGTAAAGCCATCCTGAAAATGTTGATACAGCCGACATGAAAACCACGGATAACCTAGTGTAGCTTACTTTGTTTATTTTAATCAGTAAAGATTTTTTGCAGCAAATACTGACTTGTATCTTTTTGTTCTCCCAGTTTGCTCTGAAACTTGCCAGTACCTGTGAGCAGTGCAATCTACACCATGCTAGTGGCAGTATATCCACAAACAAGCAAAACTGGATAATTATTAAAACTAATTACACGAAGCAAAATGAAGTAAAATAAAGTTAGTACATTGAATAAAGTGCAGAGAACTGCAGTTGATACCTAGGGAGAGCTTACAATGGCATGTACCGAAAGAATGCCAAAATCACATGGTGACTAGACAATGCTGTTTGCGGACAGTTACCCTACACCCCCCAACCCCCCATTTTGCCCTTGAAGCACCGACATCGGCATTTCTGTACCATGTTGGGGTGGAGTAAGGTTGGTGAACTTGGGACAAAGGCAAGAAAAAGAAAGTATGGCATGTCACTAGTTCAACTCCTTGTCAGTCAGGATTGTGAACTGGGATGGTCCCTGTAGTCAGTTTTGGTGCTATGAAAGCTTCTCTTTCTCTGCACACACACACACACACACACACACACACACACACACACACACACACACACACACACTCAGTGCTGAAGATTGGTCCTTCACAAGCACTGGCTCTAGCGATGTCTGGTCTCAGGTCCACTACCACTCAAGTCATGCCGCTCTATCCAAAACCGAACAATCAGAATCCAAATGCCAAGAAAGTTTGGAGAAATGCAGAGATGACAGAACTCACTCAGGCAATGCAGTCAGGTGTTGGAAAGAAAGGTTTTTTATTTTAGCAAAGTAAAGACCAGACACTGGTCTCACAGTAGCATTATACTAGCTGCATTGCCTGATTCAGGTACGAGTGCAACAGCTTCATCGAGTTCTGTGTAGCGTTCTGGACTGGCCACCCTCAGCTACCAGCCGCGAAGTACGCTGATCATAGCACTAACTGTTTGACTGAGCTTTATATGACAGAACTCACCATTACATTTTTTTTTCAAAGCCCACCAAAGTGCTGTTTATCCACTGCTACCACCAACAAAGCCAATCAGATACTGGTATGTAATCAGGCATGCCTTCTCGAGCCATGACCACCAATCACAAGCTCAGGTCACAGAAGCACAACACCCACCTCCACTGTCATGGTGACATAACCCTACATCCTTCAGGCACTAATGTACAGTAGACCCACCAGCAACAGCATGGATTCTGAACAGGCTTTATGGAAGTCAGGTGGGCAGGGCTTGCTCATCCCTCTGGCTTGCGATCACTTTGTGCTACGATGCTGTCTGGTGCTATAGCAGCTGCAGGTGGCACCTGAAGCCTAAAATGTTGAGGGGGATGTGACAGCTAGCTTGCCCTCAGCATGTCTGTATAAACGGGCTTATCCTAATAGTTGAAACATCAGTAAATAAACATTCTTCATTTTCATAGTGAGTAAAGCTTCCAGAAGTCTTGACTAGTGGCTAGTAAATTTAAATCATAAATACAGCAACTTTATATTCACAAGCTTGGTGCAGTAATAGATGTAGCTTCCTGCTCTTGGTATGCCTTTTGTCATTGTAACTTTTTATGTTTCTACCCTCTTTAAACTCCTAAGCATGGCTATAATTTGTAATTCAGGAAAACCTAATTGAGATGAAACATCTGCTTTCAGTGGGATCAATCTTCTACTACTTTTTTATGGCTGAGGCCTAAAGCACAGCAATGTCAAATGACTGACTCAAGGTCACCCTGACCCACAGACCGTGGTGGGCTTGAGGTCATACTGACCAACCCATTAGTGTGATTTGGACCTGCTATCTCCCATTCAACTATTCAGTGCTTCAACCACTGGACTGACTGCACTCTCTCATTCATTAAGAAGCCATGGCAGCCAACCAGGTGGTTGCCTCCCTAGGCCTACATCCCTGTACCTCATCCACTTACTTGATTGCATCTCCATCTCCCTCTCTCCACCACTCCACTGACCCTACTCCAGGTTCAACCTGATGACTATATTAACATAAATAAGTTTTAAGAGAAGGATTTTCTTCTTACAGCACATTGAGCACAGTATCAGGGGCAGCAGCAGGGCAGCACAACCCTTAATTGACCATGCATACACATTGTGACTGCACCCAAAGGTCTGGCAGCTGCAACACCCATGAGAGGAAGGGGGGTGAAGGAGCGAGCTGGAGATCAGGTTGCTATGAGAGTGGGAGACGGTGGATGGGTGATTTTATTGTGCATGGATGAGAGGGAAATCATGGTGCTACAAGGGTGGGGGAAGCTGTTCTTTTTTTAGTAAGCTACTTTACTTGAGCAAAGTGATACTTTGCAACAAAATACAGCCACAAAGTGCCTTTTTAGCAACAGGACTTCAGATTTAGAATTCCAATTCTGAGTCTATTGATTATACCAAGATCATATCAGAATTGGAATTATACTGGACTTGGAGTCGGTTATCCCTAATTCTGATTGATTCCTAAAAGAATGGAATCAGACTCTGATGGATTCATGAAGTAACATAATCTGCTGATTCTGAACATTCTGAGTATACGGACCCTGGGACACATCATTCGGGGATGACGCACTCACAGCTGAGGCCAACCCAGATAAACAAATGTAAAATACATAGCACAAAAAGATAACATGGTAGCTGAGTTCATGACATGAGGTCTATTAATGGACAAAGAGACTGAAACAAACAAACAAAAGACAGGCAAATCTTAGGTATCAGTGTTATCTTGATTGACACAAATGTATTAAAAATGCAAATTCAAGTTTCCAAAACCCATGGTGCTTTGTTTCTTGTATCGTAAGCCATATTAAAACATTCTGTATATTAAAATCCTTCAAGCCCAAGTTCAAAGTTAGAGTAAAAACTCATTCACTCAGCCACAGATTATTCATATATTTACTTACTGAAAATAGTTTACCAGGCAAACAAGCAATGCCAAGCAGACTTGCTTCCAGTTGTGAATGGGAAGGAGAGACATACAGGAGAATTAACAGGAAATAAATCAGGGCCAACCAAATAACAGTAATCTGCAAAGTCAAGGGAGAGGCACTGACAAGCAGTAGAGAATTCCCAGCCTCCCCCTACAAACAGGGTACTAACTGAGGTAAAGACCAAGGTAGAAAGGTCAGTAGGGAGCAGGATGGGGTAAATGGAGAAAGCAAAGTCAGTGAGGACAGGGATGGTGCTACAAGAGGTATAGCCATCAAAAATGGAGAGCAAGAGTACCAATGTCTCTAGTCTGGGTAACAAGCTTCCTGAATTAGTGGCATTGATGCAGGAGGAACACCTGGATATCATGGCAGTCACAGAAACATGGTACACACAGAACCATGACTGGGATGTAAACATACCAGGATACACTAATTACAGGTGGGACAGGGAGGGTAAAAGAGGAGGAGGAGGAGGAGTAGCTCTCTACATAAGGGAAGAAATCAAAGCAACAGAACAAAAAGGTAAACAGGGAGGATAGGAAGCACTGTGGGTCAATTTGGAGACAGGCAATGGCACCACAGTCCGCATAGGGGTTGTATACAGACCCCCATCTCAGGGAGAGGAAATGGAAAAGGAAATGATAGAAAGTATCCTTAGAATGGCAGAAAAAGGGGAGATATTGCTGATGGGGGATCTGAATATGCCAGATGTTAACTGGAGTGCATTTGCAGCAGCCACTTCTAAGAGTGGGGTCATTCTAGATGCCCTAAAGGGGGCATGCCTTAGACAACTAGTACTGGAACCCACTTGAGAGGGAGCAATCTTAGACCTGGTACTCTCAAATGGAGATGGCGAGAGGATTACAAATTTAGAAGTGGGTAGCCATTTGGGAACTAGTGACCATCGAACAGTATGGTTCATGATAAACACAGCAGTAGAGTCAAGCCATACAAAGTCAAAGGTAATGGACTTCAGGAGGACTGACTGTGCCAAAATGGGTGAGTGCCTAGGAATGCACTAGCAAATGGGCAGGAAGGTGGGGTGGAAGAACAATGGGGAATAATCAAAAATGCCATCACAGAGGCAACAAGCATTTGTGTGAATCAAATAAACAAAACAAAATGCTGTAAGAAACTACTATGGTTCTCAAAGGAGGTGGCAGGGATGGTTAGGGAGAAAAAGAAAGCATTCAGGAAGTACAAGGAATCACAGAAGGATCAGAACAGAGAATTGTATCAGTTAAGGCAAAAGGAAGCAGGAAAGGCAATCAGAACAGCAAAGGCCCAAACTAAGGAAAAGATAGCCAACTCAGTTAAGAAGGGGATAAAACCTTTTATGGGTACATCAGAAGCAAAGTGAGGGATAGTGAAGCTTAATAAAGGGAAGGGGGGTGGGCAGAGAGTGACTGTGAAAAAGCAGAGATACTAAACAAATATTTTTGCTCGGTATTCACAAATGAAGAGGGGGAGGTACCTAAATCAAACAATAGAAACACTCTGGATACGGGGGTTGATACCAGCCCATTCACAGAAGAAAGGGTTCTGAAAGAACTTTTAAAACTGAAGGTGGACAAAGCAATGGGCCCTGATGCGATTCATCCCAGAATTCTAAAAGAACTAAGGGTAGAACTAGTGACACCACTGACTACTCTCTTTAACAAATCATGGGAGGATGGGGTGGTACCCGAGGACTGGAGGAGGGTAGATGTTATTCTACTTCACAAAAGTGGGAGCAGGGAAGAAGCAGGAAACTACAGACCTGTTAATTTAACATCTATGATTGGGAAAATAATGGAATCACTTCTGAAGGAAAGAATTGTTGAGCACCTAGAGGCCAGAGGGGCACAGGACACAAGGCAGCATGGGTTCACAGTGGGAAGGTCATGTCAGATGAATCTAATATATTTCTTTGACTGGGTGACCAAAGTAGTAGATCAGGGAGGGGCTGTGGACATGGCCTACCTAGACTTTAGCAAGGCATTTGACTCAGTCCACACAAAAGATTAATATACAAGTTGGCCAGCCTGGGAGTGGGTCCCAAGATGGTAGCCTGGGTAAAGAATTGGCTGGACAACAGGACACCAGGGTAATAGTAAATGGAGTCCCTCTGAAGAAAGGGGAGTTACTAGTGGGGTTCCGCAGGGTTCAGTACTAGGACTGGTCCTCTTTAATGTCTTTATAAGCGACATCGCAGAGGGACTGGAAGGAAAAGTATGTCTCTTTGCAGACAACACAAAGATCTGCAACAGAGTTGATACACAAGGTGGGGTGGAAAGGATGAGAATGGACTTGGCAAGGTTTGCGGTATGGTCAAATGTATGGCAGCTCAGATTCAGTGCTAAGAAGTGCAAAGTAATGCACCTAGGAAACAAAAACCCAGGGGAAGAGTACACAATGGAGGGTGAGATACTAACAACAATAAAAATGGAAAGGGACCTGGAGGTGGTCATATCAGATGACCTAAAGTTGTGCAAGTAATGTGAGAGGGCAGTAAGGAGGGCTGGGGGGATACTGGGATGCATAGGGAGAGGCATCACCAGTAGAAAACAGGAAGTTGTTATCCCTCTGTACAGACAGCTGGTGAAACCCCATCTGGAGTACTGCATGCAGTTCTGGAGACCCAGTCTCTGCAAAGACATAGACAGGATGGGAGCAGTCCAGAGGAGGGCAACTAAAATGGTGCAGGGTCTGCACCAGAAGACATATGAAGAGAAACTTAAAGAGCCTAATATGTATAGCCTCGAGGAAAGAGGGGGACATGATAGAAACTTTCAAGTGCCTCAAGGGAATCAACAAAGTCCAAGAGGGTAGCATCTTTTAGAAAAAGAGATGTGCAAGAACAAGGGGTCATAATTTAAAGATAGAGGGGGGACGGCTCAGAGGTAATGTGAGGAAGTATTTTTTATGGAGAGGGTTGTGGATGCATGGAACAGCCTTCCTGAGGAGATTGTGGAGTCAAAAACCGTGGTGGAATTCAAGAATGCATGGGACAGTCATAAGGCAATTCTAGGGAGTGGGGGTAGGAAGAAGTAGGCTGTTGGTTAACTAGGATCTGAAGCTTATCCATTAGGTAGGGAAACAGGCAGACTGGGTGGGCCAAGCGGTTTTTATCTGCCGTCAAATTCTATGTTTCTATGAGTAAACAGCAAGCTTACATTTTAAATAAATAAGAAATAAAATCTATTTTATTGAAAAGGTATGGGGTGAATCTAGCCACAGCCTAACATGCCACCAAGTTTTCATAGCAGACCACTTCCTTAGGGTAGATAGTTGGCTAAGAAGTTAATAAAACATTGAAATTACATTTGATATGCTGTTCGTATATATACAGTACACATCATCAGTTTTACATGAGACATACTGAAGATCAAATCCCTATCAAACCAATTGTAAAACAAACATTAACCATGCCCACCATCTGCTTTGTACAATGATTAAATAAGTTAACTCTTCTGCAACTCTTAATGAGCTAGTGTGCTGCCTACTTGTTATATCTCTGGTGGTGCTTCTTTTCCCTTTCGGTAGTTAGAAGATTGTTTCACCTACTAAAATCAGGTGAAACAATCTTCTTTCCCCTTTTATTAATTAGAAGATTCTTTTCCCTTTTATTAATTAGAAGATTGTTTCACCTGATGTTAGTAGGTGTGATCTGTGGGACAGCACTCCCCGTGGCAGCTGACGTATCTAGTTCTGTTCCCTTCACGACATCATCAGCATTGTGAGATCACTGACTGTGACAGCACAACTACTCAAGAAGTGCCACTTGCTAGCTGCCAGGTCAATCACCAGTGATGTCACGGTCAGTGAGGTCAAACAGCTGATGATGTAGGTGGGGGAATAGAACTAGATATGTCACTGCCAGGTAGAATGCTATTCCACACATCCAGCATAATATTGTCACATAGAAAACCTTCTAACGAGCAAATGGAAAAAAAAGCACTTCCGAAATAAAAAGCTACAACTGACTACTTCTTAAAATTTATAAGATTTTCCTGTTTTCTATTTTTGGTTCTACTAGTTCTTTGAATCATCTCTCTCTAATAATGGGTGGCATAATCTTAACATTAAACTATAGAGGATAGTTGATGGGCAACAGTGAATAAGAAAGCTATGTTCACTTTAAGAGGTTGTCATGACAACCAGGTAAACCTCGAGAGGAAATCTTGAGATTTTTTTGGTTGTCAGACAACCTCATGAAGTGAACTCAGCGATGTAGTTTACTGCTGCCCATCCATTGTCTTTTATAGTGTATGGGCAACTGTAACTTAAAAGCTGACCACCTCTTGAGCATTTGTAGTCACCGTGTCACTTTCGGACTTCACCCCCCCCCCAAACACAAGGAACAAGACCCACTCCATTCCCAGTCCTCTGCTCTCACAGAGGAAATTTTCTTTTATTTTTGAAAAAAAACTACAGGCACCTCGGTGTTGCAGGCAACATTAAAAAAGAAATATGCCATTACTTTTCGTACACTGCTCAGCACTGCTCACTTCTGGGCCAGCACTCTCCACCACGGCCAATTCCCAACATCTGGTGCATTGTGAACCATGCAAATGCAAAGACATTCTATCTTGTTGTACTTTCTACTTTTTTTAAAATAGTCCCCCAAGTAAAAGAAGGGAGGGTAGTTTGCATGGAAGGGGCTAGCCACATGATCCTTTTTCACTTTCTACTAGCCCACCCCACCCCCATGCTCCAACATGTTATGATGTCTGTATAGGGAGAGCATGGGGGCGAGCTCATTGGAAGTCTATGAAGCATCATTTTCAAACACAGTTTTTTTGCCATTTATGAGGACATTAGGTAAAATCAGAGCAAGGGGTCAACTAACAAGGAAAAACACAAGTGCCTTTGCACTACATTAGAAATGAATGGGTGCTGTAATAAATGTTGAAGACAAAATCACAGTAAATAAGCACTGAAAAATGCCAAAAATAAGACACGCAGAGACTCAAGGCATTTGAGCAATGAAAAACCTCAGCACACTACCCAAGTGCCTCGTGTCCACTCCAGGACACTTCGTCAGGAGGCGAGGATCTGGTGCTCATAGAAACATAGAATTTGACGGCAGATAAGGACCGCTTGGCCCACCTAGTCTGCCCATTTCCCTAACGGATAAGCTGTAGATCCTCCTAGTTAAACAACCTACTTCCTTCTACCCCTCACTAGAATTGGGTTATGTCTGTCCCATGCATTCTTGAATTCCCCCACTGTTTTTGACTCTATGACCTCCTCAGAAAGGCTCTTCCATGTATCCACAACCCTCTCTGTGAAGAAATACTTCATCACATTACCTCCGAGCCGTCCCCCCCTTAAAATTGTGCCCCCTTGTTTTTGCACATCTCTTTTTCTGAAAGATGCTACCCTCTTGGACTTTGTTGATTCCCTTGAGATGTTGAAATTTCTATCATGTCCCCCCCCTTCCTCGGGGCCATACATCTTTAGTTCCTTTAGTCTTTCTTCATATGTCTTCTGATGCAGACCCTGCATCATTTTGGTTGTCCTCCTCTAGACAGCCTCCACCCTTTCTAGGTCTTTGAGGAGGTAGTGGTGGATGTCAAGATGAACAACTCAGACTTGTAGGAGGGCAGCGGCCAAGGCCAACAGGATGCTGGGATGCATCACTAGGGGGATCACCTCCAAGAGGAAGGAAGTGATACTCCCCCTGTATAACTGCTTGGTGAGGCCACACCTCCAGTACTGTGTGCAGTTTTGGAGGCCACACTTAAAGAGGGACATTGAACTCCTGGAGAGGGTCCAGAGGAGGGCAACCAAAATGATCTGAGGCTTGGGGGACAGGACCTATGGGGAGAGGCTCGAAGAGCTAAATATGTACACTGGAAGAAGAAGGGACGGGGGACATGATAGAGGTCTTCAAGTACATGAAGGGGTTAAATGGGAGAAGCAGTCAAGGTGCTCGAAGGAAAGAGGGGGGCAACTAGAGGGCATGGGCAGAAGCTTGGGGGGGATTCAGAAGAGAAAGGAGGAGGTGCTACTTCACTGAGAGGGTGGTGGAGCCATGGAATGTGCAGTCCAGGGGGCTGGTGGAGGGGTTCAAGAGGGGGTGGGACAGGTACAGGAGAAAGGTTCTAGATGCACAGTCCTGTGCAGTGGGAATATCTGGGACTAGGAAGGGAGAAGTCAGAGAGGACGAGGGGGGCAGCAAGGTCAGCTTGCCCCCACGCTTTCCTTACACAGACATCATAACATGTTGGAGCATGGGGGTGGGGTGGGCTAGTAGAAAGTGGAAAAGGATCATGTGGCTAGCCCCTTCCAGGCAAACTACGCTCCCTTCTTTTACTTGTGGGACTATTTAAAAAAAGTAGAAAGTACAACAAGATAGAATGTCTTTGCATTTGCACGGTTCACAATGCACCAGATGTTGGGAATTGGCCATGGTGGAGAGTGCTGGCCCAGAAGTGAGCAGTGCTGAGCAGTGTACGAAAAGTAATGGCATATTTCTTTTTTAATGTTGCCTGCAAAACCGGGGTGCCTGTAGTTTTTTCCAAAAATAGAAGAAAATTTCCTCTGTGAGAGCAGAGGACTGGGAACGGAGTGGGTCTTGTTCCTTGTGTTTGGGGGGGTGAAGTCCAGGTTGGGGGTTGACCAAACGAGCAGACACGAAAGGCTGTTAGGCCTATTCTGCTTGCATTTTAGTATGTTAGTATGTAACTGTACACAGTACTCCAGATGTGGTCTTAACAACTGTCTGTACAGGAGGCCAACAACTTCCTGTTTTCTACTGGTGATGCCTCTCCCTATGCATCCCAGTATCCCCACAGCCCTCCTTACTGCCTTCTCACATTGCTGACCTACCTTTAGGTCATCCAATATGACTACCCCAGGTACCTTTCCATTTCTGTTGTTGTCAGTATCTCACCCCCCAATGTGTACTCTTCCGCTGGGTATTTGTTTCCCAGGTGCATTACTTTGCACTTCTTAACATTGAATCTAAGCTGCCATACATTTGACCATTCTTCCAACTTTGCCAAGTCCCTTTTCATCCTTTCCACCCCACCTTGCTTATCAACCCTGTTGCTGATCTTTGTGTCATCTGCAAAAAGACACACTTTCCCTTCCAGTCCCTCTGCAATGTCACTTATAAAGACATTAAAAAGGACCAGCCCCAGTACTGAACCCTGCGGTACCCCACTAGTAACCCTCATTTCTTCACTGTGGACTCCATTTACAATTACCCGCTGTGTCCTGTTGTCCAACCAGTGTTTTACCCAGGCTACCACCCTGGGACCCACTCCAAGGCTGGTTAAGTTGTTTATTCTTTTGTGCGGGACTGTGTCAAATGCCTTGCTAAAGTCCAGGTAGGCCATGTCCACAGCCCCTCCCTGGTCTACTGCTTTGATCACCCAGTCAAAAAAATCAATTAGATTTGTCTGACATGACCTTCCCGCTGTGAATCCATGCTGCCTTGGGTCCTGTGCCCCACTGGCCTCTAGGTACTCAACAATTCTTTCCTTCAGAAGTGATTCCATCATTTTCCCTGCCACTGAGGTCAAACTGACAGATCTGTAGTTTCCTGCCTCTGTCTTGCTCCCAGTTTTGTGAAGGGGAATCACATCTGCCCTCCTCCAGTCCTCAGGTACCACCTCATCCTCCCATGATTTATTGAAAAGGGTAGTCAGTGGTGTTACTAGTTCTTCCCTTAGTTATTTTAGAATTATGGGGTGAATCCCATCAGGCCCCATTGCTTTATCCACCTTGAGAACCCTTTCTTCTGTGAAAGGACTAATATCAACCCCCTATCCAGAGTGCTTCTACTGACCGGATTAGGTATTTCGCCCTGCTTTTCCATTGTGACTACTGAGCAGAAGTATTTTGTTCTGTATCCCTGCTTTTTCACTGTCGCTCTCTGTCCAACCACCTTCCTCTTTTTTCAGCCTCAGTATCTCTGCCTTAGTCTTTCTTTGCTCCCTAATGTACCTATAAAAGGTTTTATCCCCCATCTTAACAGAGTTGGCTATCTTTTCCTTTGTTTAGGCCTTTGCTATTCTGATTACCTTACCCACTTCCTTCTGCTTTAACTGGTACAGTTCTCTGTCCTGCTCCTTCTGTGTTTCCTTATACTTCCTGAAGGCTATCTTTTTCTTCCTTACCTTCCCCACCACTTTTGAGAACCATAGTGGCTTTTTTCTTTCATTTTGATTTGTTTATTTGCTTCACACAAAGACTTGTTGCCTCTGTGGTGGCAGTTCTGATGTTTCCCCATTGTTGCTCCACCCCGCCTTCTTGCCTGTTTGCTAGTGCTTTTCTGAGGCACTCTCCCATTTTGACAAAATCAGCCCTCCTGAAGTCCAGTACCTTCACTTTTGAGTGACTTGACTATACAGCCAAGTTTATCACAAACCACACCATTTGGTGGTCGCTTATTCCCAGATGGCTGCCCACTTCAAGATCAGAGATCCTCTCTCTGTCCCCATTTGAGAGTACCAGGTCTAAGATTGCTCTCTCCAGAGTGGGTTCCAAAACTAGCTGTCTGAGGCATGCCCCCTGTAGGGCATCGAGAATGGCCCTGCTCTTGGATGTGACTGCAGCAAAGGTGCTCCAGTCAACATCTGGCATACTCAGGTCCCCCATCAACAGTATCTCCCCTCTCTCTGCCATCCCACGGATGCCTTCCATCATTTCCTTGTCCATTTCCTCCCTGAGACAGGGGTCTGTATACAACCAGTGTGCAGATTGTGAAGCCATTTCCAGTTTCCAGGGTGACCCAAAGTGCCTCCTCTCCTCCCCTCCCTGTTTACCCTTTAGTTCTGTTGCTTTGATCCCTTCCCTTACATGGAGAGCTACTCCAATAAGCAAAAAAGAGCAAAATGGAAGAAATCTGAGCAAGTAAAAAGTTGTACAAGTGAGATAAAAGAGAAATCAATGCAGGGAAACCTCACTACATGTCAAAACAGGCACATGTAAAAGTGAAGCATAACATTTATGAGCCTATCCCCCTTCCATGCTACCTATAACAATTCACAGTACATGACATGAATCAGGTTAAGAAAGTTGCGTGCTGCCTTGAGTTTTCTTATTTCTTATTGTGACATCCCTTAGTATAATTTGTCCTCCAGCAAAGGACAGTGTTGCCGCTTTCCACTATAAAATGCTCCTTACATGCGGTTATCATTACTACCATTTTTAACAACGCACCCAACTGCACTGTAGTTAACAGTCAATGCCTGATGTCCACACAACCTTCCCAGAGCTGCTGTAAAGTAATTGCTGGAGCAAAAGTGGGCCTCAATTACATGCAAGTGCTGCTGGGAATTGAAGTCTCCCATGCAACAGGGGGCCTCATGCACATGCACGTGCACTGAGGACTGAAGTCTCCCGACCGAACATAAAAGAAAGGCTTGTGCCATAGAATGTATTATGTTTCTGAAAGAGCCATTGTAAGCCAGCAGAGCTCATTTACCTGTTAGAGCAGGAGCTGGCTTACAACGGAAAATTGAAAAGGTCAGTCCAAATGAAGACAACAAAGTGTAGTAATTTTGCTCCTCATACCAGGATCGTCAGCATACTATGCACAGAAACATATCAGCACTTCCATAGAGGGGAACATAGAGAAATACAATTTAGCACACTGAATTTGTCCTCTATTTCACATTTAAAAATGAGTACTGGTACTGCATTAGAGAGCAGTCTGAAAATGCATACTGGGGCTCTAATGGCACGTTAGCACATTACTAGCTGATACCTGTTCCATGCTCTGTCTTGGATATTCAGACTGCTCTGTAACACATTTCCAGTGCTAACTTTTAAAGGAGAAATAGCTACAAATCTTAGCATGATGTAACTGTTTGTTGTGCTGTATAATGAATAAAATGTTGATTTTATACCTGACATGGTATAACCCTGAAAGGGTGGCAATTGGAGCGTTCACAATTGACACTGTACTTGAAAATGTACTAACTTTCAAATATCTGGGAGTTATCCTGGACCCGTCCCTCTCCTTTTACAATCATATCTCCTCTGTTATCTGCTGTATTAACCAGAAACTTGGTGCAGCTTATCGGATAAAGTCACTCCTGACCAGGGAAGCCTGTTTAGCCATTGCCCAAGGCAACCTGCTACCCTTGATTGACTACTGTTCCCCTATTTACTCACACACATCCTCAGCCTTGTGTGCACGCCTCTGCTCCACGTACAACAACATATGTTATTTCACTCTTCTGGCAACATATTCCACTTACCACTGCCACCTCTACCAGACTCTTGACTGGCTCCCATTACACCTCAGATCTGATTATGGGCTTGGCTGCTTCCTAGGTGATGCCTCCTTATACATCTCTCCTCAAGACCAGAACTCCATCAAGGTGTCTGCATCCTCAGTCCCCGGATATCCCGAAAGTCTCCTCGGCTGTGGGTAGCAGAGCATTATCTGTAGCTGCTCCCACTCTGTGGAACAGAATCCCTGCGCCCATCTGCTCTCTGGACTCCCATGCTACTTTCAAGACACATCTCAAATTCTGGCTGCTTGATGAGGCCACATGCCATTGCTAGCTTGGATAACCCCTCCTGTCTGACTTTTCCCTCTTGGGCTGCTTTGGCCTCCCCTGCCTTCTCTCATTTCTTTGGACTCTTGTCTTACATCCCTCACTACCTGCTTCTTGGGCTTTCACCCTTGGCTATTGTCTTGTATGTTTTTTTTTGGGGGGGGCGGGGTTGTTTTTACAGCATGCATTAATTTGTACTGGCCACTCATCCTTGGTAAATAATTGTATAAATAATTGTTCCTAATCATGATGTACTGATTTTTTTTTTGAGCCTCTCATTAATGTTACTTTCCCATGTCACTTTCTTTGTTCATCAATGACGTCTGTGTATCCACTTTGTTAACCAATGATATCTGTATATCCACATGGCTTGTACTCATTGTATTACTTGTCACTACCTCTGTAACTGCCACCTGTGTGGCCCGGGTCATGCCTGAAAACAGCCTCCTGGATCAGTGCACTTACCCAGTTACCAAAGACTTAAATAAATAACAAAGTAGTGAAATGCAGGAAATCATTACTTCATGCATCAATATAACAGGAAGATGCACAATACTCATAGTTGATAGTAAACCTCCCAGATAAAGGTCAAGATTTACCTATTTTTTGGGCAGGAAAATAAACCCTTATGCTGCAGTCCCTTTGTTGCTAGATAAAGTTCACCAGTGACAGTTGTTTGTCCTTTAGCACAAACGTAATTAAGGAAGTTGTACTTGCAGCTTTTCCACTTTTCCAGTAATTGTGTAATAGGTAGTGCAATAAACAGGTCTCCTTGGGCCTCACAAAATGCACTGTATGTGCCCTATTGCTTCATATTCGCACACCCCATTTGACATAGGAAGCACTTGGATGCACCTTGAACCCTGAAATGCGGCACATTCATTCAATTGTGTAGTAGAGGAACAGAATACAGACCCGGTCATGTGTTATTGCATGTCTATAAGACATGGCAAGGTGTGCATTCAAATTTTATAGCACATAGTTGCACTCCTGTGGTGCATTTCAGGGCACAAGATTCAGCCAAATGCTTTGCAGCACAAGTATGTTGTACGATCATGAACCCATGGCGCGCACTATATCGTGGTTTATTGTTTGCAAGTATCATATGTGTGCAGTTACATAAATGAATAGCATGACTGGATGAGTATTATCAGTTCATAATCACATGCCACATTTGAGGATTGAAGCCCTTTGCTATGCCTTAGGCCCCATAATGCGCCACATGCATTTGACTATGTAGTATGGAAATGGAATACACATCCTGTCATGATTTATTACTTAGCTTTAAGGCATGGCAGTGTATGCAGTCTAAGTATCATCCACACAGTTGCATACCTTCATTGCATTTCAGGGCCCAAGACACAGTCAAGTGCTTTCCACCACAAATGAGGTATGTGATTATGAATCCATAAATGCACACTTTATCATGGTTTATGACATTCAGTTTCTTAAGTGTGCAGTTACTGTACATGAATGCATAGCATGACAAGGTGAGCATTATCAGTTCATAACTGCATGCACCATTTGAGGTGGAAAGCACTTGGCTGTGCCTTGGACCCCATAATGCACCACATACATCTGACTATTTAGTAGAGAAACGGAATACAGACCCTGTTGTGTTCTATTGCTTATCCACAAGGCACAGCAAGGTGTGCATTCCAATCTTTCACCACATTGATGCATGCCTATGGTGCATTTCAGGGCCTGAAACACTGTCAAATGCTTTGCAGTACAAATGAAGTATGTGCTTATGAACCCATAATGTACACTGTATTGTGGTTTATTGTTCTCAAGTGCCATATGTGTGTGGTTACACAATGCATAGCACAACAGGGTGTGCATTATTGGTTCATAATCGCACACCCTATTTGAGGTGGGAAGCACTTGGCTGTGGCTTGGGCCTTGTAATGTGCCATATGCATCTGACTATGGAATACAGAAGTGGAATACCCACCCTGTCGTGTCTTATTATTTCCTTAAAAGGCACGGCAAGGTGTGCATTCTAATTTTCTACCACATAGTTGCATGCCTTGGTGCATTTCAGGGCCTGAGACACAGCCAAGTACTTTCCACCAAAAATGAGGCCTTTGATTGTGAATGAATAATGCACTCCTTTTGTGGTTTATTGCTTGCAAGTTCATAGGTGTGCAGTTCTGTAAATGCATAGCACAACAGGATGTGCATTATCAGTTCATAATCAAACACCTTTGGCCCTATAGTGCACCACATAAGTCTGACTGTGTAGTACAGAAGTGGAATACCAATCCTGCCATGTTTTATTACTTACCTATAAGGCACCACAAGGTGTACATTCCAACCACATAGTTGCACTTATGTTGGGCATTTTGGAGCCTGAGATGCAGCTGAATGCTTTGCAACACACATTTATTTATTTATTTAAATTTTGATGACCAGGTAGGCCCACTGAGAGCGAAACAGTCCCTTTTCCAGAGGTGACCCAGAATTAATTACATGCATCTATAAACATAACAAAATACATACATGTCATTTCACAAATTAACAGTCAATGCAGACATACTGGCCCAGTCAAGGATACAGTGGCAGGTTAATTACAATCCACATCAACAGGAGTAGAAGTACTATTATACACGAGACAGTCACAGTTAGAGTGATGTCCCAGTAAGGTTAGATTAGCAGCAGGGAGTCGGTAGACTCAGCGGTAGCAGTTGCAGAGGCTCAGTTCCAACAGGTAGGCTTTAAGACCCTTCTTGAAGCCACCAAGGGAGATACATTCCTGGAGACTGCTAGGGAGACCATTCCAGATAGGAGGGATGAAGGCAGCATAGGACTGGTGTAACCCCTAGATGGCGCTATCCCAGGGGCTACTACCCCTGCCTGATTTGCCACTAACAGGTTGAGGGGCCTGGATCCAATGGCGGGTGCCTCCACCCAGAGGTCAGGGTTTGCAATAGTTAAACTAACTTGGTCACAGCCCTCTGGGACACTGCAACCCCCTTTCTTCCCACTAGTGGCCCACACAATATATCAGAATTACCTTCACAGTATACACTTACCCCCAGGTCTGGTTCGGCACTGGGACCTCCTGTGAAATGAGATACAGTGCAACAATCACAGTACAGTACTTTAACATAGACAAATACCTCAGGCAGTATAACTTTGCTGAAACAAGCAGCTCTGATTTATTTAGGGGATATAACAAGGACAGGGGAAATCAGGTTAATTAGCTTATCACTCTAATAATCTACCTATGGCTCTGTGCACAGGCCTATCCCTATCAGTTACTGTCCCTTGGGCACCCAACCCCTATGGCTAGTCCAAACTGCGGGCAGCTGGTAGGGGCCTCTTTCACAGAGAAAAGGAGAATTAAACAGTCAGCAGTACAGTAATTCCATTTGGATTTAATGTGGCAATTCAACAGGGAGCGACCCTGAATTAGTACTCACGACCTCCAAATAAGATAGGGTCCTTCAATGTCAGCAGGGCTCACTTGAGGTACACAAACCTCTTCACACATCCATATAAAAGAAAGCACTATACCAGGCAGGCTGCATCTGTATCCCGATCGCAATTACTGCACAATACCCGGGAGAACACACAGCAGATTCAGTTCCTGACAGACCGAGTGCAATTTTCAGCAATTCCTCCAGTCTTCTACAGGGTGAGCCTGGTTTCTACTCTTCAGAGATCCTTTGATTCTTTTCACAGGACGGATTCAGTCCTAACAAGCTGTTACACAAGCTGCAGACCGGAACTCTGGGCCTTACACGTTTTTGACTAAAACTGCACACTGAAAAGCACAGGGCTCCTTCCTTCTTCACTGCCAAAGCTCAACTGAAACTCCAACCGACAAAACCGGGCACTTCCTTTGAGTTCCTCCCAGTTCTTGACTGGATTGGCTGTCACTCACAATAGACTGCTGCTGTTGGTCCAAAAAGGCACTGAAGTCTAAACTACATCTCCAGAGTCACTGCCCATACAATCCTCTTGTGGCTGGCTCAGATTATGAGTCCAAGTTCTGATTCGTCCAAGGCACCATTTTAGAGCTAGCTACCCCACACTGATTGGTCCAGTTCAGCGGTTCAAAACTAGAATGGGGAACTAGCAGACAGTTCTGACTGCAAAGAAAGCAGGTTAGACAAACTGTAATTTCATTATTACTCTAAATAATTTCTGGCAAACAGTTACATCTTTCAGATAGGTTCCCTTTGCACTCCTAGTGACTGCAAAAATGAAGTGAATTGGCAGCAGCTCGAGTGGTACTCAGAGAAGCACACAGTCCCCCCATACAAACTAATTATGTCTGCAAGCAGACAGCTCTTAAAGAGACAGTACCAGAGGCTCTAAAAACACTCACTGATAAATGGCTTAAATGCCAAACACCATTCAGGCTTGGAGCATTCAAGCAAGCTCCTGGAAGTCTTTTGGGAACCCCCATTTGCAGGGGGGTTACACTGGAATCTAGGGAAGTCCTAACACTGGGGACGTGGAGAAGCTGGTGGCCAGAGGATCTTACTGCTCTCACATTCTTTTGGGGAGCTAATGTGTTAATTGATATCTTGGAGATGGAAGACTAAGTTTGCTGGCCAAGGCACCTAGCTTCATCTGAGCTCTTTCCTTCTAGATTGCTTGAAAGGATAGAGCAAAGAATCTTACCAGAGCAAGGGAAAGGATTAAGGCTTCTTTTGGCTAGGCAGATTTACTGTGTGTTGTTGTTTTTATTTTGTACTCATAGGGGTTGTTACTGTTTGTTGCTAACATTTTATTGCTTTATTTTTCTCTGATTTAAAGTGTTTTTGCTGGGTATACCTTCTGCTGCATTATTACAGGGTGTGCCTACAGGTGTGTGCTAACAGATTACTGCGGCAATCTTCTGATTCAAATTGTCTTTTGCAAGGTATATCTTCTGTTACTGCTTTATTTTTCTCTGTAGCAAAGTGTTTCTTACAGGGTATATCTTCTGTGAAATTATTGCAGGTAGTGCTTTACAGGTTTTACGGTTTTATCTATCATTAGGATAAGCTTTCAGGGTTACTGCATTTGTTGCTGGCTGATTGTTTCTACTCTTACCTCCTTGTTTCTTTCACCTGTGGTTCTTCTTTTTCATCAGGGGAAGGGCCCAGTCACCAACCCCACACTACACTCCTTTTATAGGGTAGCACAGTCATGACATTTCCTGTGGTAAAGTAGGAAGGGGCAGATCAGTGAGGTATCCACACGGTGACCTCATTTACAGGGGCACTAGTAATTTAACTTGTTATAACAAGTTATACAAAAACAAACAAACAAAACACAAAATCAAACTTTTGCTTTCATTTTCTTCCTTCTAGTTACTCTGATCAGGTTATAAACCCAGCAACTTATTTGGAATGGATATCATTAACTGCAGGTACTGCGGAACACTTTTCAGAAGGGCAGTTATACAGGATTTAGGACACTGTCCTACATGCTGGGCCATTGGAGATCTAAGGGCTCAGCTGCAGGCAGCATGGGCAGAGACTGTGCACCTCAAATTGCATATTCAAGAGGAAATATATTATAAGAACCGTGCGCCATTTCCCCAACATCCAACAGAAGCACCTCGACTGCAGAGGGTAGTTGGTCCAGGAGGTTGGCAGGTGGTTAGGAGGGGCAAATTGGGTGCCCCATCACTCTGTGCTCTCCAATACATTACCTCCACAAATCATATAAAAACTACAAACAGGTATCTGCCTCTATCTCCAAAATCAAACAAAGGGGCAGAGGACACTGCAAAGCAGAACACTGCAGCACAGGAGTTAGCACAACAAAACTCACCCAAAACAGGAACCAAAACAATAAAAGCAAAAAGGAAACCCAAAAAACTTCTGATCATAGGAGACTCCATGATTTGGGGAGTTGATACCTATCTCCAGCCAGGGGTAATGGCCAGATGTCTCCCAGGTACATCAGCATGGAGAGACATTGACTGCATTGCTAAAATTGTTCAGGAAGCAGGAGAAAATATTGACGCCCTGGTACACATAGGGACTAATGATCTCGCCAGATGGTCAGTTGTGGAGACCAAGAAACACCTGACCAGATTGAGTGACAAATTATCATCCATTTCATCCAGAATCTCCTTTTCTGAGATCTTGCCAGTCTGGGAGAGGGAGGCAGATGGATGGAAGGTCATAGAAGGGGCGATAGGGGAGCTAAACATATGGCTCAAGGGCTGGTGCCAGGAAAAAGGACACAAATTTGTAAGGAACTGGCAACAGTTTTGGGAGCAAAAGTTCTTTAAATCTGAAGGACTGCATCTGACTAAGGAGGGAGTCAGTGCATTGGGGCAGAAGTTTGATGTCTTTGCAGAATATTTAAACTAGCAAATGGGGAGATGGGTGCAGCACCCCATACGTTGAATGGGAAGAACAACCCTCCCCCTCAGCTAGTGGTCAAACAGGAGTTCAGCATGTTTGCAGTTCATTTGCATCATCAGGTAAGGAAAAAGACCCGGCTCCCCATACAATGCACAGGGGAAACACCAGATCTCACCAAACAACTAACACACTGAAATCTGGCCAATGGAAAATCATGTACACAAATGCTCGTAGTCTGGGAAACAAGATTGAAGAAAGAGAGGTTACTAGTGGGGTACCGCAGGGTTCAGTATTGGGTCCAGTCCTTTTTAATGTCTTCATCAGTGCCATTGCAGAGGGACTGGAAGGAAAAGTATGCCTTTTTGCAGATAACACAAAGATCTGCAACAGGGTTGATACACAAGGAGGCGTGGAAAGGATGAAAAGGGACTTGGCAAGGTTGGAGGAATGGTCAGACGTATGGCAGCTAGGATTCAATGCAAAGAAGTGCAAATAATGCACCTGGAAACAAGAACCCAGGGAAGAATACACAATGGGTGGGAGGTAGTAACAACAACAAAAAGGAAGGGACCTGGGGTAATCATATCAGATGACCTTAAGGTTAGCAAGCAATGTGAGAAGGCAGTAGGAAGGGCTGGGGGTATACTGGGATGTATAGGGAGAGGCATCAGCAGCAGAAAACAAGAAGTTGTTATCCCTCTGTACAGACAGTTGGTGAGACCCATCTGGAGTACTGTGTCCAGTTCTGGAGACCCCATCTCCGCAAGGACATAGACAGGATAGAGGTAGTCCAGAGGAGGGCAACTAAAATGGTGCAGGGTCTGCAGGAGAAGCCGATGAGGAGAGACTAAGGAGCTTAATATGTATACCCTTGAGGAAAGAAGGAGAGGGGGACATGATAGAAACTTTTAAGTACCTCAGTGGAATCAACAAAGTCCAAGAGGGTAGCATCTTTCAGAAAAAGAGACTTGCAAGAACAAGGGACACAATTTAAAGATAGAGGGAGGGCGGTTCAGGGCAATGTGAGGAAGTATTATTTCACAGAGAGGTAGTGGATGCATGGAACAGCCTTCCTGAGGAGGTTGTGGGGTCTAAAACTGTGGGAGAATTCAAAAATGCATGGGACAGACATAAGGCAATTCTTGTGGGGGGTAGGAAGAAATAGGCTGTTGGTTAACTAGGATCTACGGCCTATACTGTAGGTAGGGAAATGGGCAGACTAGATGGGCCAAGCGGTCCTTATCTGCCATCAAAGTCTATGTTTCTATGTAAGATCCCAGACCTGCAGGCAAAAAGGGGAGGGGGGGGAGTGGCCCTGTATGTCAATGAAAATATCAAAGCTACAGAAATTCAGAATACAAATAAGGAGCCAGAAGAATTGTGGGTCACCCTGGAAACAGGAAATGGGACAGCCATATGAACCGGGGTTGTCTACAGGCCCCCAGATCAGGGGGAGGAGATAGACACATTACTGTTAGAAGATCTACAAACCATGACAGCTAAAGGGGAGGGTCTTATAATGGGAGACTTCAACATGCCAGATACAGATTGGTCAATACCAGCAGGAACATCTGCCAGAACTAGAAACATGGTGGATTCCCTGCAGGGGAAGGGTCTTAAACAACTGGTACAACAACCCACAAGAGACAGGACTATCCTAGATCTAGTACTGACTAACAGGGACAGGATCATAGATCTCCAGGTAGAAGGTCATCTGAAGGACAGTGACCATCACTTGGTATGGTTCAAGTTGGCTACTACATCTAAATCATCCCATTCCAAGGCAAAAATACGGGACTTCAGAGGAGCCGACTTTGATAAGATGGGCAACAGAGTTAAGCTAGCCCTGGCAAAAAGAAACACAGGTGAGGGGGTACAGGCAAAGTGGGCAAGCATTAAGGATGCAATACTTGAAGCAACATCCCATTGTGTTAGAGAGAAAAGGAAGTACAAAAGAAGAAGGAAACCACTTTGGTTCTCAAAAACAGTAGCAGAAAAGGTCAGAACCAAAAGGCTGGCCTTCAGGAAATACAAGGGAACGCAGCAGGATGAAGACAGTGAGGCATACCAAACTGCCCTAAGGGAAGCAGGGAAGGCAGTAAGGCAGGCAAAGGCCCAAACCGAGGAAACACTAGCATGAGCAGTAAAAGAAGGTGACAATACTTTCTATAGATACATTAGTGAAAGAAGAAAGTCCAGAGGGGGTATTGCTATGATCAAAGGAGATAAGGGGGCGTGTGAGGAGGAGGACCATGTAACAGTATCTATCCTAAATAGATACTTCTGCTCAGTACCATGGACACAGGGGGAGGAAGGTGTGCACTAGTCCCTTCACAAAAGAAAGGGTCCTACAAAAGCTCAATAAGTTCAGGGTGGACAAAGCAATAGGACCTGATGTCATACATCCCAGGGTACTAAAGGAGCTAAGGGTGGAACTAGCAGAGCCATTATCAGAACTGTTTAGTTAGTCTCTGAGCACATGAGAGGTCCCAGAAGACTGGAGAAGGGCTCATGTGATCCCACTCCATAAGAATGGAGGCAGGGAGGAGACGGGGAACTACAGACCAGTCAGTCTTACCTCAGTAGTGGGCAAGATTATGGAGGCACTCCTTAAGGAAAGGATAGTGCAACACCTGGAAACCATAGGAGCACACAATCCAAGACAGCATGAGTTTACAAAAGGAAGGTCCTATTAAACTAATCTCAAAGATTTCATTGACTGGGTAACCAGAGTGGTGAACCAAGGGGAAGCAGTGGATGTCACCTACCTTGACTTCAGCAAATCTTTCTATACTGTTGCACAAAGAAGATTGATTAATAAACTGGGTAGGCTCGGGGTGGGTCAGAAGTTGGTCAACTGGGTGGCAAACTGGTTGATGGGCAGAAAACAGAGAGTGGTGGTAAACGGTATACAGTCAGAAGAGATGCAAGTCACAAGTGAGGTACACTAGGGATCAGTCCTGGGGCCGGTCCTATTCAATATCTTCATCACTGACATTGCAGATGGACTGGAGGGTAAGGTTTGTCTGTCGTAAAACTACCCTAAAGCTAGCAAGCTAATTTAGGAAAAACTCCTAATACCAGTCAGAGGGAAGGAAACACTAGAACTTCACATACAAATTAAAACACTCTACGCAGCATATATTTTTTTAAGTTTTGGGTGTAGTTTTCCTTTAAGCGTGGTACACACTGGTTAGCACCATGGCCCCTATGGGCGATATTCAGCCCAAACATGCAGGTGAGCCCATTGGGCATGCACAGTGCCAGTGGGCCATTTGCATGCCCATTATGGGCTCATCTGCTTGCCACCACAGCTGCCGAATGCACCAGGCCAGGTCCCCCCCCCCAGGTCCTGATCCCCATCTGTATAAAAAATAGTAAACCTTGGTGGTCCAGCAGTACCTCCCATGACTTGCTTCCCATCTGTATACAAAAAATCATAAGCTCTGGTGGTCTAGCAGTCCCTCTGCAGCCCCGATAACCTGTCAAACATCCTAACAGGACTCCATGATGGTGTAGTGGCCCCCCCAACCCGACCTCCCCGTAGCATTTAAACACTGTCCCTGCTGGTATAATGGAATACCCACCCATGCAGGTAGTGTTCCGCCACCCTACCCCACCTCACCCCAAGAGATGGAGCCTGGCACAGCCCTCTGCTCACCACCACAGCTGGCTGCAGACTGAGCTCTCATGATGCGCTAGTCTAACGGTACTTAGAAATTTGCCCTCTGGGAGAGCTTTGAGAATCCCAAATTAGGGGATTTGGCACCCTGCATCTGCTGCAAGCACTCTAGCACCATGCTGCAGACCATTTTGAGCTGCAAGGATGGTGCAAACCCCACTTTGGTGTACACAGCCTGCGGTTGGTGCAGGCTGCATGTCTGAACCCCTCCAAGCACATCTTTTGGTGCAAGGGGCACTTTGCGCCTTTCCTTGTGCTGCAAGCCCTTTGCACCATTCTTGAAGCTTTGTGAACTGGTCCCACTGTGTTAAATAGGGTTAAGGTGATCTGCAGCAAGGCATTCTACTTCATAGTAGGGGCAGACAAGCGTACCCATGGCTGCACCCTGTATACCCTTACTAATTAGCTACCCCTTCCTAGCAGAATAAAGTAACAAACCTGTCTGCTAGCTAAAAAGGCAATACTGGGCTGAACCCCCGTCCCTGGCCCTAAAAAGCTGTTTTCATCCCACTGCCAAACAGTACAACACATCAGAACATGTCTAAGCATGCCCTAGAGCTGCCTTTCCAGAGAACTCAATTGGGAAAGCGCTCGTTTACAGTCAGGGCTGCTGTCTGACTAAATGAATTGCCTAAATCTCCCCAATTTCAACCAGTTCAAGAGATCTTTGTGGTCTGCTTTTCCTGTTCATTTATTTATTTATTCTTTTGATAACTGGGTAAGACCCACCAGGCAAAAGTGCCTATTTTCAGGGGTGACCTGAGAGCACTGGAGAGGTTAAGTAACTTGCTCAGAATCACACAGTATGCAAGTGGAGGTTGTGGGAATCAAACCCAGGTCTGCTGGTGCACCAGGCTCATTCACAACTTGTTACTCTAACCTCTAGGCTATACTGCCAACCAACTGCTTACTGCAACTGTAACTGCTTATAGTCTAACTGAACCTGCCTGACCTTGACTCTGCCATGATCTGAAGTTAACTTTATTGTTTGTTAGGAATTTGACTGTTGTTACACTTACATACTTTATTACATTAATATCATATTATATTAATCATACAAAGAGAGACAAAAGGAGCTTAATATGTTTACCGTTGAGGAAAGGAGGGAGAGGGGGGACATGATAGAAACCTTCAAGTACCTCAAGGGAATCAACAAAGTCCAAGAGGGTAGCATCTTTCAGAAAAAGAGATGTGTAAGAACAAGGGGGAACAGTTTGAAGATAGAGGGGGGATGGCTCAGGGACAACGTGAAGAAGTATTTTTTCATGGAGAGGGTGGTGGATGCATGGAACAGCCTTCCTGAGGTGGTCGTGGGGTCAAAAACAGTTGGGGAATTCAAGAACACATGGGACAGACATAAGGAAATTATAGTGGGTGTAGGAGAAAGTAGGCTGTTGGTTAACTAAGATCTGCAGCTTATCCAATAGGTAGGGAAATGAGCAGACTAGGTGGGCCAAGCAGTCCTTATCTGCCATCAAAATCTATGTTTCTATGTACATGCCTTGTCTATGTTCCACTGGAATTGCTCAAATATTATTGCAACTGTCTCGTACTGTAAATTTGTCACGGATGTGGAACCTTTGTAAATGAGCACCTGTGCTCAAAGGTACTCTCTGAAATAAATACATACATACATAACTAAATAAATGTACTACTAGTGAGTCTGCTTTTTTGTGGCATCATTGATGGATTCTTGCTGTTTGAAGAAAAAATTATTCACTGTAGTAATGTTGTTTTTTCTCAGGGATCCATCACTGAGCCTTCTGACCCTACCTCTTCCTGAACCTGAAAATAGTTTCACACAAGAATCTGTTCTTATCTTCAGGTTGCTTGAGCATTACTTTATTGTGTATGGAGGAGCATTGTTATACTGTCTTGACTACATCACAATGTTGTTATGCCACACTGAGTATGTCACCAGTGCAGCAGAACAACATGAAACATAGACGTGCATGCATGGTAAAGGGGCTGCAGCGGTGAGAGCTCGATGCGAAGTGAACGGGGCCTGCAGAACTTGCTTTCTACGAGACATTGGAGGCATCCTGTGATTACCTATACACTATAAAAGATTGTGCATGGGTAATAGAAATACAGAAACATAGAAATTGTCAGCAGATAAGAACTGCTAGGCCCATCCTGTCTGCCCATTGGCCCTATATGTGGCCCCTGACTCAATGTGATCAATGGCTTTTCATCACTCTCTCTCCGATCAGGCTTCCCTTGTGCCTGTCCCAAGCATGCTTAAACCCCTCCACTGTGCTTGCCCCCACTACCTCCTGTGGCAGGCTATTCCATGTGTCGACTACCCTTTCTGTGCAGAAAAACTTCCTCACATTACCTCTTAATCTACCCCTTCCAATTTCATATTGTGCTCCCTTATTCTAGTACTTTTTCTACATTGGAAAAGCTCCCCTGCCTGCACCATGTTTATGCCCTTGAGGTACTTGAAAGTTTCAATCATGTCCCCCCACTGTCTCCTTTCCTCCAGTGAGTACATATTGAGGTCCCTTAGTCTCTCCTCATATGTTTTGTGGTGTAAGCCCTGCACCATCTTTGTTGCCCTTCTCTGGACAGTCTCCACCTTATCTATATCCTTGCACAGGTGTAGTCTCCAGAACTGCATGCAGTACTCCAGGTGAGGCCTTATCAATGTTTTGTACAATGACATCACCACCTCCCACCTCCTGCTAGTGATACCCCTGCCTATGCACCCCAGCATGCCACTGTCCCTCCTTGCCGCCTTTGTGCACTGCGTTGATACCTTAAGGTCATCAGAGATGATAACCCCTAGGTCCCTTTCCTCTTTGGTGAAAGTCAGCTCCCCTTTCCCCAGGGTTCCCTCTACATAGGCGCATTATTTTGCACTTCTTTACATTGAACCTCAGTTGCCACATTTCTGACCATCTGTCAAGCTTCTCTAGGTCCCTCTTCATTTTCTGCACACCTTCTGGAGTATCCACCCTGTTGCAGATCTTGGTGTCATCTGCAAACAGGCAGACCTTTCCTTCCAGCCCCTCTGCAATGTCACTAATGAAGACATTGAACAGGATTGGTCCTAGTACTGATCCCTGTGGTACCCCACTGGTCACCCCCTCTCCCCAGATTGTACCCCATTTACCACCATCCTCTGTCTCCTGTCTGTTAACCAGTTCCTAACCCAGTTCACCACCTCGTTTCCCATGCCCAGACTACCCATCTTGTTAATCAGCCTTCTGAAATCTGCAGAAGTCCAGGTAGGCGATGTCTACTGCCCTTCCCTGATTAAGTTTCTTAGTCACCCAAGCAGAATAAAAATTAGATTTGTTTGACATGACCTTCCTGCTGTGAATCTGTGTTGCCTCAGATCCTGAGCACCACTGGATTCCAAATGTGCCACTACCCCTTCTTTCAGCAGTGTTTCCATGATCTCTCCCACCACTGAGGTGAGGCTGACTGGCCTGTAGTTCTCTGCCTTCTCCCTATTGCCGCTTTTGTGCAGTGGGACTACATGTGCCCTCCTCCAGTCCTCTGGAATGACACCCGTGTTGAGTGACTCTGTGAACAGGGCCACCAGAGGCCCTGCTAGTTCCCTTCGCAGCTCCTTTAATATCCTCAGGTGGATGCCATCTGGCCACATGGCCTTATCCACCTTCAGCTTTGTGAGTTCTTCCAGAACTATCTCTACTGTGAATAGGCTGGTGTTCACCTCCCCCCCCCCCATTGCCTCTGCAACCCAACTGTGGTCCTTGACCCGCCCCCTCCTTAGTAAATATTGAGCAGAAGTATTTGTTCAGTATTTCTGCCTTGTCCAGATCCCCCTCCTTACACTCTCCCTTCTCCCCCTTGAGTCTCACAATACCCCCCACATTTTTCTTCTTTCACTGATGTACCTATAAAATGGCTTATCTCCCTTGTTTACAGACTGTGCTAAGCTCTCTTCTGTCTGCACCCTTGCCCTTCTAACAGCCTTCCCTGCTTCTCTTAGACATTCAAGGTACACTTCCATGTCCTCCTCCCTTTGGTTCCCCTTATATTTCCTGAAACTCAGCCTTTTAGCCCTGACTTTGTCCCTCACCTCTTTGGAGAACCATAGTGGTTTCCTTCTTCTTTTCCCTTTGGCCACTATCCTAACACATTGGTTTATATCCACTATGGCTCCTTTCAGTTTCTCCCATTGTTCTTCCACACCCTCTACTACCTCTCCCTTCCTCAGGACTGCTTGTATACATCTACCCATTTCAGTGAAATCTGCCCTCCTGAAATGTAATACTCTTGTCCTTGTATGGCTTGATTGAGTCCATGTCTCCATGCTGAACCACACCATTTGGTGGTCACTAGACCCCAGCTGCCCTTCCACCTGTATTTCTTTGACTCTGTACCCATTGGGCCATACTAGGTCCAGAATTGACTTGTCCCTGGTTGGCTCATGCATCAGCTGCCTGAATCCAACCCCCCTGCAGGGATTCTAGGATGGCTATGCTTCTGAAACAGCCATCTGGGTGGCCCAATCCATGTCCGGCATATTGAAATACCCCAGTAGCATGATTTTGCCCTTAGCTACCATGTCATGTATGTTCTCCACTAGTTCCCTGTCTACTTCTTCCCTCTGTGCTGGAGGTCTGTAGATCACCCCTCTGCATATTGCTGTTCCATTCTCTGGCTCCAGGATGACCCACATTACCTCGGTCTCCCCCTGTCTTCCCTGAACCTCTGTAGCCTTTATACCATCTCTGATGTACAGGGCCACTCCCCCACCCTTTTTACCCTCCCTGTCCCTCCTGAACAATGTATAGCCTGGTACATTGACTTCCCAGCCATGATTAGCAGAGTACCATGTCTCTGTTATTGCTGCTATGTCAAGGTCTGCATCTGCCAACAAGGCCTCGAGGTCTGGAACTTTATTTCCTAGACTACGGGCATTCATTAGCATGACCTTCCATGTGTTACAGTCTGCCCTCCTTCTGCTCTTGTTCTCCCTCTCCAGCATCTTCCCCACCCCAGTTTCCTTTCCTATGTGCTCTTAACCCCCGTATCACTCATTATATATTCTTCACCTCCCTGCCCCTCCCTGCCTGCTTTCGCTGTACCCATAGTCAACTTATGTTCCTGCATGTTCCCATGGGGGGGTGTTCCTAAGTCTCCTGACCCTCCAGGCTCTCCCCCCTTGGCCAGTTTAAATGCTCACTGCTGAAGCATTTAAACTTCTGACAAACGACCAAGGTCCCCTTCTCAGACAGATGCAGGCTGTCCTCCTTATATAAGCCAGCATCTGCCCACATCATACACAAATCCATATCATGCACAAACAAGACAGTTTTGGGATCTTGAGGTTTCCATGGTAACGGACCTCTCCAGCTACGCTCTTGAGGTTATAGGTTACCACGGAAACCTCTCGATACCACAACAGCCTTGTGTATTCTTGCCCATACACAATCCTCTGTATTGCAGTTCCTCAGCAATTGTTAAAAATCTGATAACTTTTCTTTTCATTTTATGTCTGCTCTAGTTTGGTTAGATTTGATAAAATTTTAAAGAAAATTAAAATATGTGGTAGCCATTTAGCTAGTTTTAGTGGTCACTGCTGCTGTGGCATTAGAAATAAATCTGATGATAGAACAGCAGGGAAGCATAACCACAATGCAGAGTCTGAACTTATTATAAATGTAATAATTAGCATACAGTTCTATCTCCGGGATATTACACTCTGGCAGAATGCTGCTTTCTTTTATGCCTCATTGATGGATCCCCAATACTACGGCGAGTACATTTTTCTTCTGAGATGCAGTCTAAGTGGGAAAGGGAGGCAGGAATACACTGAACATAAGCTCGCGGGACTACAATTTGGCAAGGGGTGCATTAGACCATGGCATTTGTCATGGAAAGACTTCTGTTGGAAGATGGTAGCCCAATTTATCATTTAACCAACAGTATCTAAACACTATTGTGCCATTTCCATGGACCATTGCTACAGAGGGTGCGGGCAACAAAGTACCCAGGTTCATGTATTTTGGGACTGTCCTCTGCTGCAGGCCTTCTGTGCCTCAATTAAGCAAGAAATTAAAGACATTCTGGCACTCATAGTGGAGCTTGCTTTTGACAACTTAATTCATGTGTTGTCCCCTAGAGGGTTTCATCATGGTAATAAAAAATACTTATTCCTTATCCTGATAGCAGCTGCAGGAAAAGCTATCATCCAGCTCTGGATCTCAACCTCCTGTCCTCAGGAATCACAGCGGTACTGGATCATGCAAAATATCAAGACATTATTTTATTTGTTTGGTAATCAGGTAAGGCATACAGTGCACAAGCCCCGTTTACGGAAGCAACCTGAGAGCACAAAAAACATTGAAGCGATCATATCCCTTTTAAGATTCAAAAAAGAAAAAATTAATTCACATTCTTTAATCAGAGAAAATGTTGAAGGGATCTTGACATTAGAGCAATTATATGTTATTATATGTCCTTATTTATGCAATGCTACATATTGTTGCTCATAAGTGCTTACATCATCTTTAAATATATTAAATACTAGTTTGGGCCACTCCACTCATATCCATCCTCACTCCTGTCCCCTGTACCCATCTCCATCAACTCCCTACAGTCTAGGGACCCTTGCACCTTCTCCCTCCCCTACCCTAACTCCTCAGCTGGGAAATTTGCATTCTCCTAATGCCTCCTCTCCCTCTGGAGTCAGCTACCTTCCTCCATCCATCTCTTCGCCTCCTTCCCTCTATCAGACACCAGCTAAAACTTTTCTACTCTCCCCCCCACCGCTCCTGCCAACCCCCTATCTGAACCATTTCTATCCCTTCCCCTGTGATTCTGCTCTTCCCTTGTCATTCCCTGCCCCTAACTGCATGGTTGTGGCTAGCACTATCCTGTGCCATAACTGAAAATAGACATTTAATTGTCCATTGTCCCTTCTTGGGTACCAAAAACCAGATAAACAAACAAATAAAGTTCAAGTGTAGTTCACTACCCCCCTCAAGACTAGGTCAGTCGCTGCTCTTTCAGGCACAAAGCATTTTTTGATTGTGTCCAACTGTACAGTTGATGTGTATGCTAATTTATTTGTCCTCTGCTCTATGCGGTAATTTTCCTTGTTCTGCACTCTACTATTGTACTTCATTGTCATTGCCATTACGATCACATCATCTAACTTGCTGTAACCTTATAATTATGTTCTCCCCTTCCCTTTCTCTGGGTCACACCCGGAAATAAGCCTTGGCTCAGTGTGCCTCTCCCAGGAACCAGTTTTTAAATCAAAAAATAAATAACAGGATAGTTTCCAGAACATGTGAGTGAGCACACTATTGTTGTTATTGTTTTTACGTCCGGTGATGCTACTTGGCACATCATTCTTCTTGTCAGTAATGCAGTTACTGGCACCATTAAAGACCGAATGTTAACACAAACTCTCGTAAGATATACATTATGATAGATGCATTTTTTTTTACTTGTAAACGTGCATATATGCTAGTCTTACTGGACACAATTGCTGTTGTGCTATTTCCATTACTTGAAACTGCTGTACCATGATGATAAGAATATATATTGGTACATTTTGATCTACATTCAATAAACTTTGCAAGTTTCAAAAAAAAAAACAGAAGAGGCTTTTGGCCCCTCCAGCGTGCCTACCTAAGTATTCTGCCTTGCCTTAGTGACAGTCCTCCCCTTTTTAATGTCTTCTGTTTTTATAACTAAATTCATCTGCCTTTCCTATCCCTGCTTGAAGTTGCTGATTGATTTAGCCTGTACTGTTTCCTCGGTTAGCTTATTCCACATATCTACCACCCTTTCAGTGAATTCCCTCTTATCCCTATGTCTGAACTGAAGGGCAGTAGTTCCTTGGTATCTACTCTATTTATCCATGCAGGCAATTGTATGTCTACCTTTCCCTCCATTTCTCCAGGGCGTACATGTTTAATTCCTGCAGTCTCTCCTCATATGTCAAATCCCCAATGCCATGCACCATCTTAGTTGCCCTACATTGTATGCTTCCACTTTTGCAGATTTTCCTCAGGTGTGGGCTCCAGTACCTTGCACAGTATTCCAGGTGTAGCCACACCAGTGACCTGTACAGAGGGAGGATCATGTCCCTCCTTCTGCTACTTATCCCCCTCTCTATGCATCCCAGCATTCTATATGATTTGCTTACTGCCCTGTTGCAGTTTACAGATGTTTTAGAGTCTTCGATATCAACACCCTTAATTCCTGTTCTTCTGGGGTGCTACCCAGCACCACCCCTCCCATTTCATATTGCACCCTTGGGTTCCTATTTCCAATGTACATTACTTTACATTTTTTTGTGTTAAAGGTCAGCTGCCAGATCTTGAACCTGATCTCCAACCTACCCAGATCCTCCTTAGTTTTTAAGGGAAGGATGGTAAAATATCTTGAATCTAATGAGCTATGAGACCAAAGACAGCATGGATTCACAGGGGGTAGGGGAGGTCACACCAGATGAATCTGATTGATTCCCTTGACTGGGTGACCAAGAAAATAAATCGGGGAGGGCAGTGGATGTGTTCTATCTGGACTTTAGCAAAGCCTTTGATACTGTGCTGCAAAGAAGACTGATAAAGAAACTGAGCTGCCTAGGAGTGGGATCCAATGTGGTAAATTAAGTAAAGAACTGGTTAATGGACAGGTGACTGAGGGTGGTGGTTAACGGCATTCACTCTAATGAGGGGAGAGTGATCCAGGGGAGTGCAGGGCTCAGTACTGGGACAGGTCCTCTTCAGTGTCTTCATAAGTGACATTGCAGAGGAACTGGCAGGGAAGGCATGCCTTTTTGTAGATGACACCAAAACCGGTAGTAGGGTGGATACTCAAGAGGGGTGGAGAAAATACCTAGGGATCTTTGGGAGACTCGAGAAGTGGTCAAAAGCATGGCAGTTGGGTTGCAATGCCATAAAGGGCAAAATCATGCACCTAGGACACAAGAATCCAGGAGCTGAGTACAGAATGGGGGAGGGATACTGACAGTCACTAACCAGGAAAGAGACCATAGAGTTATTATATTTTATGATCTAAAAGTGGCAGGGCAGTGTGACAAAACAGTAGGTAGGGTCAGTGGGATGCTGGGATACATAGGGAGCAGTATGTCCAGCAAGAGGATGGCGGTGGTGTTGCCACTATATCGCTCACTGGTGAGACCCCACCTGGAGTATTGTGCTTAGTTCTGGAGGCCGCACCTCAGAAAGACATAGACAGGGTGGAGGCAGTCCAGAGGACAGCAACTAAAATGGTATTGGGCTATGTCAAAAGCCCTATGAAGAGAGACTGAAGGATCTCAGCATGAACACCCTAGAAGAGAAGATGGCAATGGGATATAATAGAGACCTACTAGTATCTCATGAGAATGAAGAGGGTACAGGAGGGGTGTCTCTTTCAAATGAGAAAGAGCACCAGGACCAGAAGACATGCAATAAATCTGGAAGTAGGGAAGTTTAAGAGGGATGTGAGAAAGTACTACTTCACTGAAAGAGTGGTGGATGCCTGGGATAGACTGCCAGCGGAAGTGGTGGAGGTGAAAACAGTAAAGAGCATCAAGCATGCATAGGATGGACACAGGAATATTAGTGTGAGCCCCCTTCAAAAGCTTACTGTTTAGGGCCCTTTACTTGTGGGCTGTCCAGCCAGGGTTCGATTCCACCTGCAGACAGGTGGAGCTAGGGCTGGGAGCCGTTTAAACTGAGTGACTTGATGCCATTTAAAGAGATCCAGGGGGCCCAGGAGTGGGAGGTAGGAGTTCTAGGCCAAAGTGCCCAAGTTCAGTTGCAGGGCTGAGGTTCAGGGCAGTGGTGGGGCAATTGTCATCTGGGTCCACCGTCCTGTCCATTCTGGTCTCATTGGTAAAGTGATAGTGGTCGAGAGTCAGGGCCGAGCTAGGCTGTGGAGTTTTTTGACCTTCCAGTGAGGAGATGGGAGCCGGGGTCCAGAAGAAAGTGTGAGGCCTACCCTGTGACCCCATGCATCAGGGTAGGCCACAGAGCGTGTCCGAGGGAAGTCTGCTGGTCGCCATGGGTCAGGCGTGAAGCAGTGGTGAGAGCCTGCACCATGGGAGACAGTGGTGCAGCCTGCCTCTGGTGTTTCTGGTTAAAGCCTGTGTCCAGCAGTGGAATGTACAGCTGAGGCGTTTGGGGGGAGCAGCTCTGCTAGTATCTTCTAGGCCTCTGTGGCCTGTTCAGAAGCCAGGCAGTGTGTGGAGCACTGGGTTATGGGGTCGCCATTCCTGGAAATGAGTTGGGATCAGGACACCCAGGCCAGTGAGAGAGCATCTTACACCTTCATAGGGAACAATGATTCCATCTGAGTAGGACCTCAGTGTGGAGTGCAGGAGGGAGAGACAGCAGTGCTTCGGGTTACATTGTGCTGCAGCTACCATCAGAAGGGAGCCCTGCTCCTGGGAAACCTAAAGTACTGTGCCATGAAGATCTTTGGATCTACACTGAGCTGTTCTTTGCTGCTCCATGGAATGTGTGACCTGTTTTATCTAGTAAATCAACTTGTTTCTAGTTTCTAACTACGCCTGGACATTAGACTTATTTCCTGGAAAGATTTTAGTGTACCAACCAGTTTGCCCCCTAGCTCCCCTGGGAGGAATTTCTGCACCCTGCCACCCCCAAGAAGACTCTTTGCAGCAGCCTGCTGCACCCCCTGACATCGCCTGCTCAGTGGCATCATCATCACCCAGGTACAAACTATTTATTCTTGGATTGTGCTCTTTGTTGTGGAGTCCCTTCTCCCATTTGTTTACATCAGGCATACTCCTAGGCATGGGGAGGGGGGCTTACAATGGGGGGCCTTGTCCAGGATGTGATTTTGGGGTGCAGCATCAGTGGGAGCAGTGGAAATTGTGACTTTCATCTGGCTTTATGGTTTGGACTTGGGAAAAGATTAGGAGCCACCATCTTGGTCCCAGTTTTGGCACCTTTACTGCTGCTGTACACGTTTTGGGGTGTGATGGCTGCTGGAGAGCTGCAACTGGATTGGAAGAGGTAGTGGGAGGTGGGGAGGAGCCTGTTGTGCCGTGCTGGTGGGAGCACCATCTTGCCATCATGGGAGAGACCGTTAAGACTGTATGGCAGAGACAGTGCATCTGGACAACTGTTGTGCATAGTGCATCAGAGGGCCTAAATTTTTCATCATGGCTGGTTCCTCGGAGAAAACTGGAAAGGAGGTGACTTTGACATCCTCCCTCCTGTTGTGGCTATGGGAACTGGTAGAGAAGAGCAGTGAGAGAGACCATTGTGTGATTTGCAATCATTCTGGAGCTGATATCAAGCACCTGCCAGTCTGCTTCAACTGCTCCTGTGGCGCAGCTCCTCCTTTGTATTTTATTTATTTATTTATTGAAATTTTTCACCAGGAAGGCACACTGAACAACAAGTTGCTCATCTCCCAATGTGACCTAGGAGGGTACAATTGGATGAAGAATTATACATACTGTTTACCACTTAACACATCCAAGAACTTAAACATTCATTTACATTTGTAACAAGACATACAGTTAAAAAATATCATAAATAATCATACAATCGCATCTGTGGCATAACATACAGTTAAATATATATATATATATATATCAATCCTTCACACCCTTTGTGCCATCCTAGGAGTGGCCTCCCATGTCTGTGCAGCTAAGTACCCATGCTTCCAG
The DNA here is from genome assembly GCA_016271365.2 of Neoceratodus forsteri. Classification (NCBI taxonomy): domain Eukaryota; kingdom Metazoa; phylum Chordata; order Ceratodontiformes; family Ceratodontidae; genus Neoceratodus; species Neoceratodus forsteri. The sequence continues at coordinate 514,483,135 of CM057451.1, forward strand.
CTTGGAGAACTGGGAAGAGATGGAAAAGATTTTGAGTGAGGTGACCCTCGAGGAGAAGGGCACTAGACACCTGCCCAGCCCTTCCCTTCCAGCAGACCCTGCCCTCCCCGTGGCAGAGGAAAAGGCCACGGGTGGGTCAAAGAGCCAGATCCAGTAATAGCACCTGCATCAGATGTTGCCCCACAGTGGCAGGGACCATGAAGACCACCTCCCTTACCCCCTCGGTGGCCCAGGAGGAAGATTGGCCAGATGTGGTAGTTGAAGAGGTGTCATAAGGGAAGGGCACTAGCCAGCAGGGGGAGTATGTGGAAGGGGTCAACGCTGTGACTACAGCTCCAGGTGTTACTCTGGTGTCCCTGATTTTTGAGGATCAGTTGTGGGAAAGGAACATACCCAGACCCTACTGGTTCCCTAGCCTGCACTATTGTGACACTATCCCCAAGTTGGCCCAAGTAGGTAAGCAAAGTAGGCGGAATATGGATTCTCTGAGGCCTTCTGGCCCCTGGTGCCGTCTTTACACCTCTGGAGGTTGACTTGTAAAAGGGACTGCACCAAGAACCAGTGGCAGAAGTATCCCTGATTGGGCTCAAACCGAATGGTGGGTAAGGCACCACATCAGAAAGGAGTATCCAGGGGAGACCTACCCCTATTTATGTGAGGGGATATGGGATGTTATGGATGAGAGACTTGAAGGCTGGGTGTTTCAGGGGGCCCCGCATAAAGTTCAACAGTGTAACCAAGTAGATCCCTCTGACGCTGTACCTTGCCATCAACAAGCCATTGACTGTGCCAATAAATGTGCATCACCATGGTGTGGATGGGAGTGACCTTGTTCAAAACCTTCACCATGGTGTAGGATGCAGAAGGGCAATGCATTAAATATTATGTCATTAGTGAAGATTTCTTTGGAGAAGAACCAACCCAGACCTCAAGCTGTATTTTGCATCTGAACAAGCCTAGGTGCAGAAGATAGGCCTCCCACATCCTCTCTGGACTGTGTAAGTCTCTTGGACTTTAGTCTGGACTGACCCCACTGTTGAGGGAACTTGGGTCCCTTCTGTTCAGGTTTTCAGGAAATAATGATTTTGTTAATGTTTGTTAAAATATTTCCATGTTTATTCTACTGTTAGGGTTGCCTTGAGGTGTAGTGGATTGAATTACCCACCGTTTATGGACTGCAACTTTGGACTTTTATGGATACTCAACCAGTTAATTAGTTAGATTGTATGCCTGAGAGTGTGTGTTGCCTGAGTGGATAGCGAGGGGCTGGTGTACGGTCGGTGAGAGGGAGAGTGTCTGTGGTGAGTGGGTATGCCTGGGGTGTTACGTTTGGGGCAGAAAGGAGGAAAAAAAAGTATATTTTAAACCGTTGCTGTACGCCGGTTGTGGTGCTGGTTAAAAGCTATGTTTTGCATGGGTTAAGATGATGTGAAAACAATGACTGCCTAGCTTTGGGGTGATGGTGGCAGCAGCACGCTTTGGTTAATTGTGAGACTAAGGGGGAGGCAAGGGACGCTGCCCTTGTACTCAGATCGGTCTTCTGGATATGGTGGGTGGGTCACCAGGCAAAGAGTAAATCTGACCATTTGGGATGGAGATTTATAGGTTCAGCCCTTTAGGTTTAATGTGGGGTACTCGCCATTGCGGCAGTGCTGCAGTATTGACTAGGGCCTGCTCTGGTGTTGGAGAGTGTGCATATCCTCCCCAGGGTTGGGCCTGTTGGGCAACTGCTGAGCCGTTCACCAGGAGGTGAATGGTTTAAAGGGTGGAAGAGTGTATGCCCCCTTCAGGAGCTTACTATTTAGGTCCCTTTAATTGTGTGCTGTCCAGGGTTTGGTTCTGCCTGCAGGCGGGTGGAGCTGGGAGCCCTTTAAATTTTATTTGTGTATTTGTTTACCAGGTAGGCGCACTGATCCAATGGACCATTTTGAGGCATGACTTGGGTCATACAGATGGCACATACAATAGCATAGTCAAGCATTTACAGTTATAGGTACTAGAAACGGGTATAGAAATATCTATCAGTCAAGTGTTTGATGTTCCCAGATGTCGCATGGCCCTGGCTCAATGTGCGTTCTCCCATCGTGCTCCGCTCTGGACCAACTCTCTTCACCAAGACATAACCACTTCTGAAACAATTGGCTAACTTAAATGCAAACTGCGATAGCTCCTTGTTACTAGTGTCACCTGTGATTGCTTCCACTAAAGGTTATCCCCCTCATCGGAATTCCTGCCAGCACTTAGATAACTCTGCAAAGCTGTCCTCTGTTTGTGGCAGGCCAACGTTAGCACTGTTCGTCATTTCCCCACATACAACTCTCCTCCAAGTCACTGTCCCCAAATTGCCCCTCCTCTCCAGTATGCCTCCTTTTCTCTCTGTCCTCTCTCTCTCCTTATCTGACCCCTCCTCTCTGTCTTTACCACCCATTACTCCCTATTGTCTAATCTAGCATAGTAACTTAATACTGACTATGACACACATTGTACAATGCCTCAGCTGCTTCTGTCCTGTTGTGCTAGTATATTTTATTGTTTGTCTTTCAAGTGTTTCACTTGACACTGTAATCCTTTGTACAACCTGTACACGATGGCATATTTGTCTGTTACCATTCTGTTTTGTCTACTGATGTGGAATCTATGTAACCAGCATCCGCTCAAAGGTGTTAATCCAAAACTTCAATAAACAAATAAAAAAAATAAGGTACAGATGCAAGTGCAGTTACAGTTACAAACAGGGATAAGGAACAATCACAAATGTGCAGTCTCATGTACACTACAGAGAGAATAAATTCATAACCAGAGATAACTACATAACTCAATAGGCAGAGCTTGAGCAGCAACTTAAGATACAGAGACGTACATTTGGGGGCAGGTACATGTTGCTGCAGCCAACAAGGAGACTTTATAGTGTGTCTTGAACATAGGGTGTGAGTCAAGCAGGCAGAGGGAGACATGGAGATTGTTTCATAGCAGGCGTTGACCTTAAGTTTTTTTTTGCACTAGCCAGCAGGAGAAGTCAGTCTAAAATTGCACTAGCCCACAGTGATTTGTACTAGTCCACACTCAAAGTCAACAGCAAAACCATACATCGGAAAATACAGAAAACCAAAGAAGTACACAGTAAGCCACAGACAATATTTTTCATATAACAACATAGCAAACTCAGAACCAGAAGGCACATTCTTTCCCCCTATGCCCACACAACCTTGGAATCGTCCAGTAAAAAAAAAAAAAAAACATTGACTGTCCGACTGTACCCAAGTGTAGTGTTCTCTCTGTTTCAGTGTTCCTTCCAGCTTCCAGTTTGCTCCTCACAGAAAACGTGGGAGAATTGCACTTTACACATATCCAACCCCTCCCCCCTTTGCAGCTAAACAAGAGAAACACGCAGTAAGCAGCAGCCAGTGGCAATATTTTTCATATTATAACTCATTTTAAAGAGATTTTACTTTTCACAGACCTTGAGAGATGGCAACAACAGACCTACACACTTCTGCACTCTCAAAACAGTGTGAACTTGAGAACAGAACTGGCACAATTTTTATACACGTGAAATGTAGTCAGAAAAACTAATAAGTTTAACAATAGGGAATCCCTACAGAGAAATAATGAAACCCTTTTAGAGTCGCACACTTCATTTGCTAATGACATGGGGACTTTTTATCATTAATGGTAATTTGGCCTTGAGTACCCATATATGATCAACTCAGACATAGTTTAAGAAACAACATTCTCTAAATCCAACTGCTTTTCTCCATTTTCAAAGGGTTCACAAGCTAGCGAGCAAACTAACAACCAGAAGGCACATTCACCCCTGTGCCCATACAACCTCAGTATCATCCTCCCAAAACACATTAACTAAGTCTGACTGTACCTGAGTGAGTAGCATTCTGTGGTTGTGGTGACTAATTTTCCTTTGAATCCAGCTTCCAGTCAGCTCGTCTCACAAGTCCGCTGTCCGACTCACTTTCCAACTCTCTGACCCATGCCCTGAAACAGCACTCCTGCCTCCCAAACAGTCCTGACTGCCTCAACTGCCAAAACAGCCAATCCTCCCTAGCAAGCTCCTCAGCCGCCATCGCCGAACACAAACAGCCTGTAGTGTAGTTAGTCCTTCTGCTTTGCCTTCACCACTTTGTCAATGCGTTTTCAAATCTTCTGCATTTTTTGCTTTTAAAATGAAAGCTTATGTTCAGTATTACTGAGCAATGAAGCCCGGCCCCACCCTCGCTTGCTGCCAATGACCGCCGCATACCTCGATAATGGCCCAGTCATGTCTTCAACCTTGTGTTATGCCTGCCTATACTATGGATTCGTGGCTCTTCTAATCACCTGCCCCTACTCCTGCCTACTGCTGCAGCTGAACTCCTTCATTGGTGGACTTTCCCATGACTTCAGATGCCTGGAGTTATTCTCACAGCCACTGCTTCCCCCTTCCTTCTGGCTTGCAAAACACAGGGCTGGTCAATGGACTGGCACAATACTGCTGCACACAAAATGTTGCTGGCTAATAGAATAACCTCTTAGAACCCCCCCCCCCTTGCAAGGAACCTCTGGGAGTTCGGGTCTCCTACCGCTAGTTTCCCTGACTTGCAGCCATTTCAGGGCTCCAGGCGCTAGGTACACTTTTGATGCATTGTACTGCTCGCACTCTGGACAGGATTACATGCTGGCTCTGCCATCCGCAGTCAGATGAAAACTGCATTAGCCCACACTGACAAGTAGGGAGGCATCTGCACTAGTCCGAGGCAATCTGCACCATGCCCCGGACTAGTAAATATACGTTAAGGTCGAACCCTGTTCCATAGCTTGGGTGCTACGAAAGAGAAAGCTCTGCTGCCCAAGTTTGTGGATATTCCAAGGATTTTCAGTGATGGGATGCTGGAGCTTCTTAGGGGGCTGGGCAGTGCCTCTTGTTGAGTAAGGAGGAATAGGGGGACCAGTCACTGTCCCTGATGGCTTTGTCCACTGTACATCTGAGAAGATAGCTACATCGTGCCTGTAGGGGGTGCCAACCCAGCGTCTGGTAAAGAGAGCAGTGGTGGGTGGTATAGGGCGGTAGTTTTACAAATCTGCAAATGTTGTTGTAGGTTGTGGAAAGTTGAGTGAATAGCTTGGAAGAGGTGTGAGTATATATGGGGGCACAGTAGTCTAGGAGAGGGAGGAGGTTTCCTTGTGCTATGGCAAGTCTAGCCGCTGGAGTCAGATGGTGGCAAAGGCAGTAGCCCATCACCATTTTCTGATTTATTCATTGTATAGTGGTGTTTATGTGTAAAGAGAACATTAAGGAGGGGTCCAGGGTGACACCCAGGTATTTGAAACTAGTCACGTTCACAAGTGAGGAGCCATCTGGGGCTAGGACAGTCAGGATTGATGGGGTGCTTGCCAGGCTGGATAACTTTGGTTTAGACCCCAGGAACATGATCTTAGTTTTACTTGCATTTACCAGTAGCCTATTTCCCAAGAACCAGTTGTGTGCTGCTTGATAGTTCAGAGTTAATAGGGAAGAGAGGCTTGCTGTTGACTTGGCACTGTGGAATAACACCAAGTCTTCAGCATATAGGATGGACTTGCATGTGAGGCTTTTCTTGGGCCGGGGGCTTATAAATAAAGAGAAGAGGAGTGGACCCAGGGTGGATCCATGGGGTACTCCGGTGGTTACAGCCTTTGCTGCAGAGGTAGCACCATTTACTGTGACCGTCTGGTAACAATCGAAGTGGTAACTTCAGAACCAGGTTGCCATCCCCACTGAACAACCAAGGCCCACCAACCTGTCATAGGGCAAGTGATGTAAACCAGGTTGAAAGCCTTGGTCAGGTCAATGAAGATGACACCTGTGAGATTCCCTGATGGTGGTGGTGGCCGGGAGTCGGGGCGACTCTAGGCCATGGAGTTTTGGGACCTTCCGGTGAGAAAATGGGAGCTGGGCCCTGGAAGAAAGTATGCAGCCTTTCCCATGACCCCCAGCACCAGGTTAGGACTTAGAGGATGTCCCAGGGAAGTCTGCTGGTTGCCATGGGTCAGACGCAAAGCAGTGGTGAGAGCCTGCTCCATGGGAGGCAGTGATGGCAGCCTGCCTCTGGTGTCCCTGGTTAAAGCCTGTGTCCAGTAGTTGGATGTACAGCTGAGGAGTTTGGAAAGAGAGGCTCTGCCAGTATCGTCTAGGTCTCTGTGGCCTGTTCAGAAGCTAGGCAGCATGTGGGGCACTGGGCTGTGGCATCGCCATCCCTGAAAATGAGTTGGGATCAGGATGCCCAGCAGACAGTATAGTGCAGTGGTTTAAGGCTCTGAGCTGCAAATCTGGAGACCTGGGTTTGAATCCCACAGCCCCCACTTGCATACTGTGTGACCCTGAGCAAGTCACTTAACTTCCCTGTGCTCCTCGGTCTCACCTGTAAATAAGCTTTCAGCTTAGTGTGCTACTCCTGGTTAAAACAATTGGACAGTGAGGGAGAGCATCTCACACCTTCACAGGGAACATGGATTTCAGCTAAGTAGGACTGTAATGTGGAGTGCAGGAGCGAGAGACAGCAGTGTTTCAGGGTTACATTGTGCTGCAACTACCATCAGAAGGGAGTCCCGGCTCCCAAGGAGGTAACCTAAAGTATTGTGCCGTGAAGATCTTTGGGTCTGCATTGAACTGTTCTTCACTACTCCATGGAGTGTGTGACCTGTTTCATCCATTAAGTTAGCTTTATTTCTAGTTTCTAACTGCACCTGAAAATTGGACTTATTTCCTGAAAAGATTTTAGTTTGCTAACCAATTTGCCCCCTAGCTCCCCTGGGAGGAACCTCTGCACCCTGTCACCCCCGAGAGGACTCTCTGCACCAGCCCGCTGCACACCCTGACGTCACCTGCTTGGTGGCACCATCATCACCCAGGTGCAAACTATTTGTTTTTGGATTGTGTTCTTTGTTGTGGTGTGCCCCCTCCCTATTTATTTACATCAGGCATACTCCTAGACATGGAGAGGGGGCTTACATTAGTAAATATGCTGGGAGGCGGGAGGGTTGCCAGAGACCAGTTAGGGCTGTGGTGACAGACTACGCAGGGACCATCTGGGCAGACTGGGTGGGTCAAGCAGTCCTTTCGTGCCAACAAATTCTATATTTTTATGGTTTTCCCTTCCTCCATGTCTACCCTTTGCACAGATCTTTGTGTCACCTGCCAAGAGGCAGATCTTACCTTTGATACCTTCACCTGTGTCACAGATGAAAATATTGAAGATGACCGGTCCTAGTACCAACCCCTGAGGCACTCTGCTGGTCACTTCCTGCACCTCTGGAAACTCCCCATAGACTACCACCATCTGTGTTCTACCCCAGCCAGCTCTCTACCCAGTTTGCTGTCTTTTCCTCTACCTTATGGTCCCTAAATGTTTTTATATATATATATATATATAATGTTTTTTATTGATGTCAAATATACAGACTGAAATAGAAGCATTTCACAGCAATATAAACTGGGTACAAATGTTGCAATCAAAAGGGATGCAACTCTTAATCTGCAGCTATAACTGCAGGACCTGGGGCTGTAATATTATCCCACAACTCGCAGCACACACAGAAATTATAATTCAGCGGTTAGCATACGGGGAAGTAAATTGACATCCAAAGTGTCACACAAAAGACAAAAGATTCAGTTTCTGCCTCTCACAGCGGAGCACTCCTCCTTATGTTACTCAGAATATTAAAGAAGATGTAATTGGTCCACACAGTCCCAGCAAAGATAAAGCGTGAGAAGAACTCAATAGACCTTTTGGCCTACTCTGCTGGCATCTTAGTATGTTAGTAAGAGAAAGAAAAAAAAAAGAAGAGAAACAAATGTTTTCTATCCTCTTTGCTTCCTTCCACCACCCCCTCGCTTCCATGTTACTGCCCCAGGTCTTTTAACCCATTGTGGGTATTATGTTTGCAGTCCTTCTCAGGGAATAAAATCTGCATCAGCTGAAGCTGAATAAAGTACCCATCTCTGCTGCTTAGTATAAAACTGTGCCTGTGTATCATGAACCTTAGCAGTTATGCTAAGAAATCATCCTTAAGGACGCCAACGTTTTTAATAGGGCATTCACAGACTACAGTCATTACAATATAAAAACATCAGCATACAAACACACATGTTTCAAGGTTATAGGTAATTTAGTTACAAGAGTGCATCTGTTTACATAATATTTGCAAAGTCAATAATGAGCAATTTAATATGTTTTCTCTTATATGTAAGAATAGCAAACAACTTTTTTTAAAGCATAAGCATCTTCTGAGCAAGTTCTATAGTTTGTGGGTGCATTAATAATCTCAATATTTCTTCCTTAGCTATATCTTCACAAAACATGTATTGCCACATTACGTGTCCTCTAACACGTTTATATTTAGGGCAATGTAACATAACATGAGTAAGTGATTCAAATTCCCCCAGGCCACAGTCACAACAAATCCTTGTCTTGTGCATCAGTTTTTGAGTAAATATATTCCAAGTATTTAGAACTGTACAATTCCAGATTAAATTTTGTAAAAATTTGTGTCTCCTTCTTATCGTGTAAGACCAGTAGATAGGGATTTAAAGCATGGTTTATTTTATTTTGAGAAAACCATTTATGAAGGCAAGAGGTCCTCACTTTATTCATGTCTTCATTAATCGAGATGAGCTTAACTTTATTTTTTGCAAATTTAGAGTATTCCAGTGAGATTTTTATACCCTTAAGAGTGTCATTCCACAAATGGTCAGAGTTAGAGCTTGTCAGTGTCTCTAAGAAATCAGTTAGCTAGGATGATACATAAGCCCCTATTATACCAGTCTATTTTCTCTTTTTAACACAATACTAGTTGGTTTAGACTCTTTCTGGGCTAGTAACTTGATCCAATAAGTGGCCTTAGCTGCTTTTTTATTGGCCCCCCCCCCCAGCTCCAGCTCTCCTTCAGGCCTTCCTATACCCCTTGTTGCCACACTGCCTTGATGCAGCCACCCATCACCCCATACTGCAGCCCCCCCAGGGCAACCCAGACGTAACCCTTCGCCGGGTGGGTCCCTCTCCTCCAAGGGGGATGGCACCGGTGGGATGGCCAGCACAATTCTTGGCCTGGGTGCTGCTGGGATGGTCTGTGCACTGCTTGAGGTCTCGCAGCAGCAGGAGCTGGCGATCGTCATCCGGTTGCCCTCGGGGCTCTTTTCCCATTTGCTCCCCGGGGGCGGGTGTACCACTAATGTCAGGCATATGCTGATGTTCACCACGTCCCATTAGTTAGTGGGACCCCATGTGTTGCCGTGCCCCTAGCCTCTGCCAGGGGTCAGAAAGCACCGGGTCACTTCCTCCCCCTCCCCCCGAGAGAAGGGGAGCAGTCATCCGATGCTCAAGCCCTCTCTCCCCGGCTGGCCCTCCAGCACCCAGGTCCATTCTCGAACCTGGGTCACTGGCGTCGCAAGCAGAAATCCAACCGCTGCACCAATGGGCTGGTCTTAGCTGCTTTTGCTAGATAATTCAACTGGATTCTCCCTAATTCAGCCCTCACAACTTCAGATGCCGTACTTTTTGGGACCTACAGAATAATTCTGTAGAGAAAAGAGAAATGATTTTCCAAGAGTTCAAACCTCTCGGTATGCCAACCTCAACACCATACAAGACAATAGGAGACATTTTTGTTTCAGTGGCTTTTAACATTGGTAGGACTGAAGACCCACCATACTCTGAGTTGAACCTTAGCAAAGCATTCCTAGTCTGTGTCAGTTTGTTAGCAATATAAGCCATATGGTTATTAATTTTCATATTATAAGAAAAATTATGGCCTGAATAACAGAAAGATTTTACAACCTCAAGATTATTATTTTTAATCCTCCAAGTTGTTTTATATGAACGTTTACCTACTATTAAAATTTTAGTTTTTTGTGTATTAATCACAAGCTGATTGAACATACAATAATTATGTAATATTTTGGTGCCTGCAGCCATGACAGGGCACCTCCTCTCAGATCTGAACTGCAATCACAGTTTGTAGAAGAATCCTCCTGCCCATTTGTCTGCCCACCTCGGACCCAAGTGCCAGCAGCCTTGACAGGGAACCTCCACTCAGATTTGAACCACAATCACAGTTTGTAATAGAATCCTCCTGCCTGCTTGCCTGCCCACCTCAGACCCAGGTGCTGGCAGCCCCAACAGGGCACTTCCACTCAGATTCAAACCGCAATCACTGTTCATAGAAGAATCCTCCTGCCCGCTTGCCTGCCCATCTCGGACCCAGGTACTGACTCACCCTTACCAGCCAGCTCCATATTACAGCTTGAATGGACTTTGAAACTGGCACCCTTTGTGCATAATTAGCAGAGGCACCAGTTTCTCCCCTGCGGCTTGCTCCATGGCTAATTTCAAGCTGAGTGGCCACTTTTGAACTTTTGCTGTATTCTGCCCTGGATCTCCTTTCACTCCCTTTTTAGTTGTTAGCTGCAATTTTTCTCCCACCCCATCACTCTTTAAATGCACTGCCTTTTTTTTTTATATTATTTCTTTTTCCCCTACATGCTGCCACATCAGCCACTCCTTTGAGCTTACCAAGGCCTCCTCCAATCCATCTGCCCTCCGAGCCTCCATTCTCCATGGCAGCCACCCCCAGGGTAACCCAACATAATCCTTCACTGGATGGATCCCCCTCCTCCGAGGGGAAAGGCTCCAGCCAAGGGGGGGGCAGAGCAGCGCAACTCTTGGCCCCAGGGTGCTGCAGAGATAGAAGGCTCATGGATGGCATCAGAAAGCCAGGCTGCCATCATCCGGCTGAACATGGAGCGGTATTTCCACTTTTCTGGTGTTGTTCCCTCCTGCGTGCATCTGCAGTGCTCCTGGTCTCCACCAGAGGCCACTGCAGTGTGACACCATCCCACTACCCACCCCAGGAGAGGAGAGCAGTCCAGCGGATGCTCGATCCTCTCCTTCCCTTGCCAGCCCCCGGCGTCCCGGGTTCATTCCCGAACCTGGGTCACCGGCGTGGTTTGAGGTAAGGTGCCAGCACCTCAGCCCTATGCGTCACCAGGCCGGCCCTAAATGCACTTCTTGGAAGAGACCCGCCCATCTTCCCATCTAGCAGGCCTGTAACAGTATGGTTGAGCTCCTTCTCTCAAAGGGATAGACCCATTTCATTAATTCACTGCTCTCTGAACCCATTCTGCCTTAAGCATAGCCGCTCTCCTTCTCCTAATGGACATTCTTCACTAAATCTAGCATAGAAGGGGACTGGTACACCTTCTCCTTCAGGGGCTCACGTAAGTGGTTTACTCCTCGGAAATCTTTCACCCTCTAGGTCCAGACCTGTACCCTGCTATACTAACATAGTAGGGGACTGGTACACTTCTCCACTTAAGGGGTTCACTTAAGTGGTTTATTTCTCTGAATTCTTACACCTTCTAGGTCAGGTTCTTACCCTATTTTAGCTGGGGTTACGCACCCTTACACCTCTTAAGTAGGAAACTTCAGTTGTTATCCCATGCTGCCTTAGCTTCTGTGAAGATTTTTAATGCAGAATGCAGGCATATATGAAGCTGCCACTATTATTAACTCTTATCCTCTGGATTAGGTTACCTGGGAGAAGGAAGATCATGGCACCTCGCTTGGAACAGGCTACCCTCATTGGCACCCCCTTCAATATGTTGGATACTGCAAAGGGGACGATCTCTGACCCCAACCTCACACAAGCTCTCAAGCACCCACCACAACTCTTATCTACCTTTGGTGCTCCCTGAGATTCCAATTGCTGCCCTGCTACACTGCTGTGCCTTTGTAACTGCTACCTTTGAACATAAGCTTTCAAAATTAAAGCATAATGCTTCTACCTGGGTGTTTTGGTCACACTTCCTAAGAAAGCTGATCCATGTACTGCTCTTACTATCTGGAAATGTGCACTCTAACCCTGGTCCCCTCGATGCAGGATCTGCCACAAGGCTTGGACACCTTCAGATTGTCTCGCTAAATATAGGAAGTCTCCTCCCCAAGTTTCTGCAGTTCCAGGCTTGGGTGGAGCTGCTCCAACCTGATGTCATTGCACACACAGAAATCTGGCTCTCTCCTAAGAACACAGATGCAGCTGTAGTACTTGATGGCTACACCATGTTCCAGAAAGGGTGGTGGCTGCATGGTCTATCTTAGGAATGAAATTAGAGGTCAAATACTGCCTAGTAGCCTGCACACCAAGGAGGCACAAATCCTAAACAGTAAGCTCACCATAGGCCAACAAAAAATTACTACTCTCCATGATGTATATACCCCTGAGTAAACATAACACTGGCCTCCAGCAGTTCATCAACAACCATGAACAACACAGGCAAAACTGGGAACAAATAGTAACTGGAGACTTCAACATAAACTGGCTTTCCCAATATGTATCGCTAATTAGAGACCAAATATCTGGCCTCCACCTCACACAGATGGTAACTCCTGTTCTCTGAGATCGGGGACATTGGAGACCTTCAAACAGTGTCTGAGGCTGGCTGAATGGTGCCCGCTTGCCAGAGCCAAGGATGGTAACCAAGCCCTAGATTATTTCTGTTTGATCTTCACAGATGCCTGCAACATTTTTCTCCCCCCCTTAAGTAAGAGGTACCGCTAACCCATGACTCTCTGGCTCCCTCATTGAGCATATGCGACATAGGGATAACCTTTGGCATAAGGCCAAGGCTACAGGGAAACTGTCTGACCTTACTGCCTATAAGGCAGCCAGAAACAAATGCAGTAAGCTGATTCATTTGGCCAAAGCCTCCTATTCCAAAGACCTCCTCAGTAGGACCTGGGGCAATGGAAGGGAGTTATGGAACTCTGCCAAATCCCTCACCGGCAGCACATCCCAGGTCTGCACCTGACCTGATAGTGACAGCATCTGGGACACTTCAGGAGCCATGTGATATTGAAAATCCTCTCAACTGTGCATTCACTGACCTTAGCTCTGTGCTTTCTAGTGACTACCTTACCCCATCACCTCCTAGTCAGTGCCTCTGAAGGAGTTAATCCTCCCCTTCACTTAATGGGACCCCTCCTTTCTATTTCAGGAAGATATCCAGGACTGAGACTATTAAATACATCAGTCGGGTCCTAGGGAAGTTAAGAATGGGGAGTGACTCTATCAACATAAAGTTGGTTGCCCTTACATTAAATGAAATTGCTGGTCCACTCAGCAAAGTTTTCAAAAGTTTTCAATTCTCCTCTAAGATCTGCTGTGTTCCTGGACAAATGGAAGAAGGCACTTGTCATCCCTGTCTTTAAAAGTGGGGACAAAACCAAACTATCTAACTATAGCATTGTGTTGCAGGTTTAATACTTTATTTTACACTGTATTTTTGAGCACAAGGGAGCAGTGTGCAGACCACGGCCAACTAGCACTTCCAGGTCATGGCTGAAGATAAATACCAGGGCTATAGTAAGCGGCACAAGTGAGAGCAGTGTGGAGACGTGCACCGAGACACGTGCGTTCCAGCACATGTCCGGCATGAAAGGGGTGGAAGGAAAGCAAATAGTAAGAATGGGAAAGGTAGGAGCAAACAGTCGAACCAGAGGTAAAGTGGCAAAACAAAAAAAAAATGTATAAAAGAGTCTAAAAGTGAGAAGGATTAGCAAAGGATTGAGTATAGCAGCAGTGAAGAAAGTGGAAAATTAAGAGACGGATTATAAAGGTAGTTATCAGTATAAGGTTGTGAGTGGATGTAAACTGATATTTTTGACAAAGTAATAGATTGTTGGGAGAATAAGCCATAATTAATTTGTGAACAAAAAGTAAATATAATATACAAGAGGGAATCAAAATAATCATGGATACCAATATGGTGAGATTAGAAGGGGTGAACTGGGTCTAAAATTTTTAATCTGTAATGAGATTTCAACAGAAGTGGCAAATGAAGTACTGTACTTCTGTATACTTGTCAGGAGTGCATATTAATTAAAGAATTGAGACAAATAAATTTGGCCCTGGAAATGAAATTCATCTCAATTCAGCAACATAATATCATGCAGTACAATCAAGAACAGTGTAAGGAACAGGACCAAGAGGATGAAAGTAATAGTTCTGTACAACCAAGAAGTAGGAAAAGAGATGGAGATATATATGGTAATGATTGGTTTGTATAAACCAGAAAATATAAGAAAGGAAGAAGGGCTATGAGATTTACTCTGGAGACAAACAATAAATATGAACAGTTAATTGATCTGGATGTTGATGAACTACAAGATGCAAGTAGTACAATAGAAGCAGAACTTGATTTATGTTATGGGGTAATGAACAATTTGTAGAGAAAAGTATCATACAACAAATCATACACAAAGAAAATAATAGAGAGGAACAGAAGGATAACGATGAAAGAGTGAGGGGAAGATTGGAAAATGAGAATTTCACTACTAATGAAAGTTGTGAGGGGAATATTAGGAGAGAATTAGAAACAGATGATAATTTGAAAGATCCAGAAAACAATCAAGGAACAGTGGAAGGAACCAAACAACAGGAGGATAGGAATCAGATTGTGGAGAATGATAGTAATGAAACAGGAATTACAGATGCTGAACCACAAGGGGAAGGGGAAGGTATGTAGGACCAACAAAAGAGGTTAATGCTTACGTTCTAGGAGACTCAATCCTAAAATACACAGATAGGTACATGTCATGGGGGAATAAAGAACAGATAACAACTAGTTATTTCTCAGGAGCAAAAATAAAGGATATTCAGGAAATGCTGCCCAATATTATAAAAGCTGAAACTGGGGAAAATGTACTAGTCCTACATCTGGAAGTAAATAATATTAAACATCAAAATATAAGTAATATTAAGCAAGCGTTCAGGAATATAAGAGGGGAAGCAAATAGATTGGGGTGTAAAACATACTTTTCAGAGATTCTCCCAGTACCGAGAGAAATTGATGTTATTCATACGAAAATAAAAGAATCGAATAATTGGATGAGAGCATGGACATTGAAAGAGGGGATAGGTTACTTGACCCATTGGGAACAATTTGTAAATGAGCCAAGTTATTTCTGCAAAGACGGATTGTATTTAAGTAAAAAGGGAAGTAGAAAGTTGGGATTAGAAATAAAAAAAGTGTTGGATACCCATTTAAACTGCTACACCAGGGGAGAGGGGTAGAAAAAGATAGAAGAAGCAGTTTAGGATCTATTACATTTAATAGAAGGCAAAATGATCAGCAATAAAAAAAATAGAGAAATAACTAGTAGAACATATAATGGTTTGAAAGTATGGTCCCTGAATGCTAGGAGTCTTAACATGTTAAAGAAAGCTGAACTAGAAGTAAGATTAAAGGCAGAGTCAATAGATATATGTAGTATAACAGAAACATGGTGGGAGAAGGATACTATATGGAATAGTGAAATAGAATGATATGATCTGTTTTCAAAGGAAAGAAGAAACAGGAAAGGAGGAGATATCGCTATTTATATAAGGCAGGGATTTAAGAGTACAATTTATAATAAATATGACCAGCAGGAAGAAATAGAATCATTATGGGTAGCAGTACAGGACTCTCAAACACAAAAAAAAACTCTTGTTAGGGCTGTTTTATCGGCCACCGAATTCCAGTAGACTACAAGACAAGTATACAAATAAAGAAATTAGACAAGTAGCAATGCAGGGAGGTATAGTCATTATTTGGAATTTTAATTTACCAAATATTAATTGGGGTAAGAGAATCGCAAAAAATGCTGTGCACAGAAGATATTTAGAAATGATGGAAGAGATAGGATTAACACAATTAGTTTAAAAACCAACAAGGGGAGAAAATATATTAGATTGGATTGTAACGAATTATGAAGATTTTATAACAAAGATAAGTATTATAGAAAATCTAAGTAATAATGATCAGGGGGTAGTTCAATTCTACATCAAAAGAAAATTGAGAATTCAAAAAGGGGTCACGGTTACTAGAAATTATAACAAAGCAGATTTTCATAATATGAGAATGAAATTAAAAGAGTGGAACTGGAAGGGCTTATTTAAAGATAAAACAGTAGAAGAAATCTGGGTACTATTAAAAGATAAATTACAAAAGCTGGAAGACAAATATGTCCCTAAGAAGAAGTTATATACAAAAAAAGGAAAAAAACCTATGTGGTGCACAAATAAAATAATGAGGTTATGTAAAGATAAAAAAAAAGGCGTATGATAATATGAAAACATTAGGAACGGTGGAGGCTAGTATGGAATATAAAAAAATATTGACGATGTTAAAATCAAAAATAAAGGCAGAACGGGAGAGATTGGAAATAAATTTAGCATATAGAAAAGATAATGGGAAATGATTGTATTCTTATTTAAATAATAACAAGAAGATGGTAAATCCACTAGGATCCCTGTATATAAACAGTAGGGAAGTGCCAGAATCAATGGAAATGGCAGAACATTTAAATCATTATTTTTGTTCAGTGTATGATGAAAAGGAAAGGGATAATATTATAGTTAAAGAGAATATAAATAGTGAACTACTTATGGATGTTAGGGTAGAGCATATTGAAAAATTATTAAAAGGTTAAAAACCTCATAAATCTTCAGGGCCAGATGTATTGCACCCTAGGATGTTAAAAGAAGTAAGTTCACAGATAGCATCCCCATTATCATATTTGTTAGATAGGTCATTCTCTACAGGGGAAGTACCGGCGGACTGGAGAAGTGCAATAGCGATACCCATATACAAATAGAAAGGGTTAAAACCTCTATGACAAACTACAGGCCAGTTAGTCTAACTGCAATTTTGTGTTAAGTGGTGGAATGTTTTCTGAAAGACAAGTTAGAAGAGGATCTTAAGGGGTTGAAAGTAAATGATGTTAGACAACATGGGTTTAAAAAAAAAATAGGTCATGTTTGACCTACCAACTCATATTTTATGAACATATAAATAAAAACGTATATGGAAATAAGCTAATGGATGTTTTCTTCCTTGACTTTCAGAAAGCATTCGACAAGGTACCACATAACCAACTCATTGCAGAAATGGAAAGAATAGGCGTTGACAATAGATTGACTAGGTGGGTGCAGAACTGGTTGGGAGATAGAAAACAGTGAGGATAAGAGGCGTATTGTCAGGCGGAGTTAGCGGGGTCACGAGCGGGGTGCCGCAAGCGTTAATGCTGGGCCCAACATTATTATATATAGGAGATATCCACCACAGTATCCAGAACTTTATGGTAAAATTTGCAGATGATGTTAAGCTGGGAGGGCATGTGGGGTCAATGGAGAAAATCCAACGACTTGAGGCTGACTTAAAACAAATAGAGAAATGGGCAAGAAATAATAGGATGCCATTCAGTACGAAGACATGTAGAGTGATGCACGTGGGGAATAAGAACCCCAAACATGTATACTATCTAAATGACTGTAAGGTGGAGGTCACGGATAAAGAGAAGGACTCTGGAATAATAATAGATGAGGGTATGACATTTAAGGCACAAAGGTCAGTGGTTATTAGGAGAACAAATTACATGACAAGAAATATAAAAATAAGTTTTATAAATAGATCCAAACAATGTCTTGTACCATTGTACTGAGTGTATGTAAGGCCCTATTTGGATTACGAATCACCATTGTGGAGTCCATATACGAAAGGTGAAATAAATAGAATAGAAAGAGTCCAAAGGACATATACTAGGATGATCTGGTCAAAGAAAGATAAGGGGTATGAAGAAAGGTTGAGAAAGCTGAATATGTTTAAACAGGAGGATAGAAGGAAGAGAGGGGATTCATTATAGTTATTTAAGATTATGAAGGATCCAGACTTAGTAGAAGCACTAGGCTTAGAAACAGAGGAAAAAACAGAAGGATTAAGAGTGCATAAGTTTCAAATAAAACTGAATATGGTTAAAACAAATTTTAGATGCTTCTCTTTTGTACAGAGAACAGCCAGAATATGGAATGCACTACCAGATTATGTTGTTTTGAGCAAGACCTTGGAACAGTTTAAGAGAGAGATAGATAAATGAATATATTTTAGGAGTTGAAATGAGCTTGCCATGCGGGGAACGATATAATGGGCCATGGCGCCTTCTTCCATTCCATGACCTAGTATGAAACCTAGTATAGGCCCATTTCTATATTACCCCCCCCCCCCAAAGCTCTTGAATCAAGTGGTGTCAAATCAGCTCAATGAGTACCTTGAAAAGCACTAACTTTTGCAATCAACAGCATGGATTTTGGAAAAAACACTCCACACTCACTGCCTTGGTTGGCCACGCCTCCTTACTCTATGATGCCTTGGATAATGGGTTAGCTGAGGGGTCTATCTTTATAGACCTTACTAAGGCATTGGACACTGTTAATCATCAGTTTCTCTTAAACTGTTTCCTAGTTTCTGGCCCGTCTGCAGAAACTGTGCCCTGATTTGACAGCTACCTTTCCCACAGGACGCAATGCGTTAGAATTAGCGGTTCACTCTCAGAGCCAAGGGAGGTGAGCCTTGGAGTCCCCCAAGGGTCCATTCTAGGCCCACTCCTTTTCAGCCTTTTCATCAATTCATCACCATCTGTCTGCCTGGCATGCACTGTGCTCTATACGGATGATGCCAGCATCGCTGTACCTGGCAGACATTTGGCCAAGATCGCCTCCGAACTGCAAGCCAATTTCCGAACCTTGGAAACATGGTTCGTTCAGAACAAATTAATGCTCAACTATAAGAAGACCAAAAGCATGCTCTTCACCATACCACAGAACAAGAAGAAATTTGGCCCACTGCTAATACAGTATGTAGCCATAAAGGGGATACACTGGAACAGGTTGGGACCTTCAAATACCTTGGCGTTCACTTGGATGACACCCTAACCTTCAATATTCACATAGAACAAGTAGTTAAATCTGCACACACTAAGCTGGGGATTCCATATCGCCACCGTTACTCCATGACTCCTGACACTTTGAAACTGGTCATGAGCTGCTTAGTCCTGTCTAGCATTGATTACAGACTGGTGCTCTATGGGGCTGGCTCTGATACTGCTCTCAAAAGGATCAAAACACTCTTTAATAAGGCTTGCAGATTGGTTCCGGGTCCAACTATCTGACCCATACCTACACTTTATACAAAGAGACTGGATGGCTCCCCTTCCAACTAAGAGCACAATACCAGACTTGCTTACTGTTTAAAAAATTACTGTTGGGACTCATGCCTATGTCAACCTCTAACCTATTTAAAACTGCTCAATCCATCATCAGCACCAAAAGCGCTACCAAGGGTGGTCTCCAAGTGCCTTCCTGGGTCCCAAGTGGTTCAATGACCTTCCATTAGTCCTTAGTGATAGTGGCAAGATTGATCAGTTAAAATCTGGGCTCCCAAGCCCACCTAGCGAGTGCTGTCTGTTGTTGTTCTATATAGCCCTGGCCTAGGACCTGATACCACCTAACTTTCATCCTTGCCATTTCTCTATGTCACGTCCTCCTCTGCCAATCTCAACCCCTCCCCTCTGCTAGCCCCCTACCCCATCCCCCTCTCTGTCTGTCCCCACTAGCCTCCTTTCACTCCCACCCCCCTCTGTTTCTCCCCTGACAATGCCAGTTCTGGTTGCTTTTGGTCTACACACAACTTGCACAACAGACAGGGATTCTTCCACCCTAAGACTGTACTCTGCACTCAACTCGGTATTATACTGTACTTCTCCTTGAGTTGTTGTAGTAGCACTTCTTTTACATAACCTTGTAACCAACCTTTTTGATTGTGTAAATACTGTTTTGCTGATTATGTTCGCCTGTGTCTCCCTGTTACTACTGCATTGTTCTGCTGATTTTGTTTGCCCGTGTCTCCCTTTTTATTACTGTATTGTTCTCGTACTTCATTGATGTGGAACCTTTGTAAATGAGCCCACGGCTCAAAGGTATTAATCTGAACCTGAAATAAATAAGTAAATAAATATTTTCAATTTTCTTTTTTTAAACCTGTTGGTGAGATAAAAATTAAAGCTAAATCATCTGCATACATTAAAGCAGGGATGGCAATGCCTTTTACTGCTGGTGAATGTGATTTTTCGAGTAAGAATTGGACTAGTAAATCATTCACAAATAAATTAAATAACAATGGTGCCAGTATACATCCCTGTTTCACCCCTTGCTTCATTGTGATGGATTTTGTAAGACCGTTCTGTAGTTTATATCTGATCTTTGTCCAATTTTTAGAATATAGATTTATTATTATCCTTAGTATTGTGGAATGCATATGCATATTCTATAGCTTTTTCCACCATAAATCTCTATTAATTTTATCAAAGGCGCTTTTGAAATCAACAGGTGCATTTTTCCCCTTATATAGTACTTTTCTAAAATATGATATAGAATAAAACTTTGACCTACATTTAAAAATCCTTTCCTAAAACTGGCTTGAAACTTGTTCAGATCTTCTGTTTCATCTAACCATTCACTAAGTCTTAGAAGAATTACTTTTGTAAAAATGTTACTTAGCCAGTCAAACTAATGGGTCTATAATTTTCTGGTAATGATAAACTACCTTTTTTATGTTTACTTGTATGCATGCGCAAGAAACATTATTTGGCAGCTAAGGAGAGAAGCAGGTTGTGGAGGTGCGGCACTCTGGTGGCCAATGGCGGCACTGCATTTGTGGGCTTGGCACTGTTGGACCAATGCAGGCCCACTGTGCTGATACATTGGTTTCTAGAAGTGCCACCAACTTGAAACAATTTGGCCTCTGCAATGAGGGGCCACCTCATCATTGCAGTGTCAGCCATTCCGCTGCAATGAGGGAGTGACCCATCATTGCAGGGCGGTACCTTGCCTGATGTAACATTTCTGTAAATATGGCAGCGACATAGCCACCACCTCAGAGCCCCATGAAAGCTGACAGAGGTGCTCAATCCCCCTGTTGGCATGCCCCTGACCCAGATCATTTGCTGTTGGGGGAGCACACTCCCAGGCGACATAATGCTCCCCAAACAGTCTTTCTTTGCCGACGGGGGGCCCAATCCCCATCAGTTTCAGTCCCCCCCTTCCCAGTTCAATTTTTTGACTGGGGGAGCCCAATCCCCACTGACATAATGGCCCCCCAATCATTTCATGCATGTGCCAGGGGGGTGCCCAATCCCCCTCTGCATCATCTGCCCCATCCATCTGTTTCTGTGCTGATGGGGGGCCCAAACCCCGTCGGCTTTGGTCCACCTCCCCACAAATGTGGAGCACACTGGGAGCCTGCCCCAGTGTACCAAACACAACTGCAAAAGAAGAAAACTGACCCTGTTGTCTGTATTTTTATTTTTTTTACCTGTAAAATGAGAAAATGGTCTCTCGTCCGTGTCCGGTGCCCTCCCCCAACCCGGGCCCACCCTCTGCATACCCCTCCTCCCCCCCCTCACCCCATACTTACCTCCAAAGCCCAGTGCGATAATCTTTGGTGGACCAAGAACATGTCTGCACTCTTCAAAGCCGACCGCAAACTGAAGAAATACTGGTAAGCTGTATAATGGCATAAATGTGTTTTTTTTTCAACTTCTGTGGAAATCTCGGGCATTTTTAGAACGTTTAGCACCAAATTTTTAACATGAGGTTATTGGGACCCCTCCTCATGAATGCAGTCTCTGTCACGGCATTATTCGGTCCCGAAAAGGTGATTTCACAGTCACTGCACGGAATCACCTTTTGGAGCTGATTAATGAAATGCCAGTGACATTGTTCATGAGGTGGGCTCTCAAAAAGCCTATGTTGCAAATTTGGTGAAAGAAATCCAAATTATGACTGTTTTATGAGCGTGCATGGCGCAGTTTCCACGCACACTCATGACTACGTGAATTTGTAATATTTTCACTCCAGATTTTCAACATTGCCATTTTTCCACACCTCCTTATGAACAGTACAGCTGTCATTTTAGACACCCTGGCCAAAATGTGTTTTCACACTTCCGGCACGGAATAGCACGGTCGCTGTGGGAAATCAGTGTTTGGGATGGATTAAGAAAATCACAGTGACACTGTTCATGAGCAGAAGTCTTAAAATACCTTTGTTGAAAATTTGGTGACAAAAATCTATAAAATGACTGAGTTACGAGCATGCCTTGTGCAGTTTCCCCACACCCCTGTGACTTTGCAAATTTGTAATATTTTCACTCCAGATGTTCAACATTGGCCTTTTTCATACCTCCTTATGAACAGTACAGCTGTCATTTTTCACATCCTGGCCGAAATGTGTTTTCGCACTTCTGGCACACAATAACGCGGTCGCTGTGGGAAGTCAGTGTTCGGGACAGATTAAGAAAATCACAGTGACACTGTTCATGAGCAGAGGCACTAAAATGCCTATGTTGAAAATTTAGTGTAAAAAGTCCATAAAATTACTGTGTTACAAGCGTACGTTGCTCAGTTTCCACACACCTTCATAATTTTGCGCATTTGCAATATTTTCACTCCAGATATTCAACATTGGCATTTTTTCACACCTCCTTATGAACAGTACAGCTGTCATTTTTTATATCTTGCTCAAAATATGCATTTACACATCTGGGGCAGAATAGCGCGGTCGCTGTGGGAAATCAATGTTCGGGAGAGATTAAGAAAATCATAGTGACAGTGTTCATGAGCAGAGGTCACAAAATTCTATGTTGAAATTTTGGTGAAATAATTCCACTAAATGACTGTGTTACGTGCATGCATTGCGCAGTTTCCATGTACGCTCGGAAGTTCAAGCATTTTTAATATTTTCACTACAGATTTTCAACATTGCCATCTCTTCACACATCTCTATGAATGGTACAGCTGTCATTCTTCACATCCTGCCTGATCTGTGTTTTTGTACATCTGGGACACAATGGCATGGTCGTTGTGGGAACTCAAAGTTCGGGACACATTAACAAAATCACACTGCCACTCTTCATGAGAAGAGGTCCCAAATGCTTTCATGAGGTGGGGTCACAAAAAGGCCATGTTGAAAATTTGTAGTGCAAATACCAACAAATGCCTGGGGCATTAAGGTTTCTAACAATAACGTCCCACCCTGTACAGACTGACAGGCATCAGGGTGTGCCTTTGGATTGCCGACTGTAATACTCATGCCATCCCACCTCCACCCCCCAGCCAGTGACAGGCATCAAGTTGTACCTTGGGCTCTTCGGCCCCAGAGTTCACCTCATTCTCCTATACTGCACCCATTTAAGCATATGTCCTTATGGAATGGGGGGACTGTAAAGCCAAACACCCCAAGGCACTCCTCAACACTTGTCGATGTCTGCAGGATAGGGTGAAGTGAAATGGCATGAATGTTATGGGCGACGACCCAAACACATACCCCAATGCCTGTCCGTCTCTGCAGGGTGGAGGTGGGGTTGGTGTGAAGTTCAATACTTCACTGCCATTCCTATTCTGCATCTGTCTAACTCCTGCATTTCCAGTGCTAATACCAGCAAGCAAACATTCGGCATTGACAAATGCTTGTTATGTAATGGAATGATAATATTTCCTTTCCAACTTTCTTGAATAACATTTTTAGCTATCATCTTATTGAATAAAATAGCCAGTGTACTGCTCCATCCACCAAGTCATTTCAATTTTATAGATGTCAGCAGGGACCAGATCAGGTCCTGGAATTTTGTTTGATTTCAAACTTTTTATCTACCCTCTGGTTTAGTCTTGGGGGGCGCTCAGATCCTTACCTCTGAATGGGTGCGTGACCTGGGAGTGATACTTGATGATGGGCTGACCCTTCATCACCAGGTGTCGGCAGTCGTCAAACTAGCCTTTTATCATCTTAGGAACATTGCTAGGATCAAGCATCTCATTCCGTCCAGTGACCTGCCTGTTTTGGTCCACGTCTTTGTGACCTCACGCCTTGACTACTGTAACTCCTTTTACTTAGGGCTTTCTGGGGTTGATATCCACCGCTTGCAGCTAGTGCAGAATGCTACTGGACGTTTATTGACTGGGGTATCTAGGAGATCTCACATTACCCCAGTGCTGCGCGATCTGCACTGGTTGCCGGTTCAGTGGTGGATCACCTTTGATGTAGGTTTATTAACCTACAAAGCCCTACACGGACTTGGTCCTGACTACTTGAAAGAGCTTCTGGTTCCTTACACCCCTATGCAACAGCTCTGCTCGGCTGACTAGGGGTTGCTGGAGATTCCGAGGGTTAGTTTAAATTCATCTGGGGCCTGTGCTTTTGGGTTTGTTGCCCCCACCCTCTGGAATTCTCTGCCATGTCAGCTACAGGAGTGCAGAACAGTGGGGAGCTATAAGCAGGCACTGAAGACTATTTTCTGTATCTTAAGTCCCGTCCCTGTTCAATTTATGTATGATCTGGAACCTTTGTAAATGAGTCTCTGACTCAAAGGTCTTTCTGAATATCACAATAAATAAATAAATAAAAAAGCCTATCCTGAATTCCTGTGATTTTATTGATATTTACTGATCTGCACTGGCTGTTGGTTCA